>CM047522.1:1869603-2469603 GCA_026122265.1 Ammodytes dubius | reverse complement strand
ACACACACAATGCTCCACAATGTTTTGTTACCCCTCATATCTGTACTGATATGTATGAGGCATTGTATTGGGCCCTTGGTGCCTCTGGGCTGCAGGCAATTGCCAATTGCCTTAATGGTGAGTCCCCCTCTGGGTTGACCTGCGAGAGCACAGAGAGAATATGTTGGTTAAAGATATGTAAACAACCTAACGGAGATGTTTTGGAGAGGTTCAGGTGTGCTCTGTTGTAAGGGGTCTACTGGTGGGGAACCCTCTTTCAGTATGAAGGCTTTTTTTCTATCCTATGTTAACGCTATCACCACTAATGATGTCCCTGGAGAGACAGCTGCAGAAGGCTTCTCCAAGTAGAGCTGTAATGATCTATGCCATAGGCAAACTGCTGATTTGGAAGCAAAGGTTTTGGGGGGGAGGGGTAATAAAGCATATAGGGCTTAAAGCATAGGCAGTGCTGGGGTGAGCCCAGGTTGGCTTGTGCTAAGTATCTGACAGATCCATTTTCAGGTTCTCACTTGCAGGCCCCTAACTGCAAAATAAAAAAAATACAAACAAGGTTAGAGTTAGACGTAATGGAAGGATCCGCCAAGCAATATCAAATAACCAAGAGGCTGCCAGAATGCTAGATTTGCGCGTATACATCCACCACGTAGACCCAATTTGTCTGACATGTAGCGTAGGGCGAGGAAATCTCGATAAGACATCCCCCTATCAGATCCACTGACATCTCAGATGGACCAATCAATTATGGGTAGCAAGTGGTGGTGGATGCCTGTGTGTCCCTTCTCTGGAGCATAATGCATGTGTTGTATTTACACTGTCGGATGGGCCACCGCGCCTTTACCTCCATGCAGAGAGTGGGCTAAGTGTCCCTCCTAGCTGTAGGAGCTAGCTAGTTCTCCTGTTGTATTTTGGTCCAGTGTATTCTCTCATTAAATGTTAAACTTGACAGGTTATATTGTTATCAGCAGAATTTAAAATGCACAGTGTAATGGCGCCCATGAGGGGTGCACCGCTCACTTAACACTGCATAATATCGCAATTTACTGTTAATTTGAAGTGCTGTGCAAAGTGGTTACCACCTACCACATCTCTGGCCTTTCTATAACCTTGTTTGTTTTACTTATTAACTGCTTTCTGTTTCCACTCTCACTTCATGGATTCTTACCATGTCGATGCTATTTGGAATCCCATAATCAGCTTTATGGAGGAGACTCAAGGTCCATTTATAAATACATACAACCCATATATATATAAGCATAAACTAAATGTTAAGGAAAATACCAAAATGCTTCTCTGAGGCATTTGCCACAACATCTCTTTTGATGTTACATATTTTATGATTCAAAATGTTTGCATCTTTGCATCCTACCTTATTTTTCCTATGCCTCTGCACCAGTAATAGCCGTAAAGGCTGTATTGTGAATGCATTATGTAAAGAACGCTTTGAGGGATTTTCTTCAAAGTTTGCACAAAAGCTCAAGGTCACTGTGACCTCACATCTTGTGAACACTATATTTTAAGACTGCATTGAGGGATTTTTGTCAAATTCAGCACAAGCTGCCACTTGCCCTGTGTTCCAAATGGCTTACCGCTTATTTTCCTATTCTACATACTACAGCTGATCATAAAAATGATCTTGTAAGCATGCAGTAAGAATACAATTGGGACATACATATGTATTTCATCGTACCATTGCGCCTTGATCTTGCCTCTTGCCTTTATATCTGTCACATCCCCGGTTGTTTTCACAAGGAGGCTCCGTCGATGTGACGTCACTCCCAGCGGTGTGCACTGGATCAGAATCTCAATAGCATCTTAGGAGCTTTACCTTCCTTAAAACATTGCCTACGTGTGAGCTGACAAATACAATTTGATCTTACCTTATCTTACCTTCAGTAGTGGTGGCAGTTGTAACAATGTTTCAAGAATATCACACATTGTTATTTGTAAATGAGAATCTATGTTCCCTGGTTGGTGTATGGACCGCTGAATACCTGAAATCTGACTAATGGAGGGACTAAATCAGCTACAATCTAACAACCATTATTCAGTCAGGTATTCTAAGCTGCCGGGGATGTGAACAGGGAACCAACAGCCCTCTTGACAGCACTGTGCCTGGGTTACTCAAATATTTACCTTTCCATTTCTGATTACATTTTCCTCGTGTGAAAAAACCCTTTTGATACCGGCCACTGACTGCTGAGCAATTCCCCTCTGAATCACTGGTCTTTGGTAATCGGTTTTGCCTGTCAAGAGGCCTGCTGGTGTGCTAGTGTGCATATTTAAATAACGTAACAGTAATCCTCTTACCTTTCTACAGTTAAATTTCCAGGCTCCAAGACCTACATTGACCCCGAAACCTACGAGGACCCAAGCAGGGCTGTCCATCAATTTGCCAAGGAGCTGGACGCCTCTTGCATCAAGATCGAGCGGGTTATTGGAGCAGGTAAGACCCCCTCTTCCTGTGTCTGTCTCTCTCCAGCTCTCTGCTATTTAGTCCCCTCCCAGCTATCATACATCACGCTGACAGCTCAATATTTACACCTTGAACAGGGACACAGCTATATGCATTGTATATTGATAGTGCAATCTTCAACATGGGGGGGAAAAGTTCATTGCAATTAATGTGTGTGGGCCGTGTCCAAGATCGCTCAAGATTCCCCACAGCTGAAAAAAAATTGCTGCCACATGGGGTTTTTTTCTCTCACAGAGGCGGTCAATGACGGTGTCTATGCATCTCTAAAGCATGTCTTATTATAGGGTCTCAGTTTACACTCCCCCGGGAATATAACAAGCAAGATGTTCCCCGCTCCCAATTTGTATTCCAACCCTTGCACACAGCTGCTTTGACTCAAAAATGCACTAATACATTTGTCATTGTGAAGTGTTGGGATTTTTTTTTTTTTCAACCAACCCACCCCCTCACTCACTGGTTTTTAATCCCCCACTCAGGAGAGTTCGGGGAGGTGTGCAGCGGCCGCCTGAAGCTGCCTGGGAAGAGAGACGCCTCCGTGGCCATCAAGACGTTGAAAGTGGGCTACACGGAGAAGCAGCGGCGCGAGTTCCTGTGCGAGGCCAGCATCATGGGACAGTTTGACCATCCCAACGTGGTTCATCTGGAGGGAGTGGTGACCAGAGGTAAACTGGAAAAATTTAAATTGAAAAACATTAAGTGTTTGTGCGCAGTATTTGCGATTGCGAAATGTTTATGAAATAAATGGGATTATCCCTGCATTCCCATACTTCCATACAATTTAGTATGCCAGAAAAAGGATTTAGGATGTCCCAATACATGCATGTCAATTGTAGTATGCTGAAAATACACAACTGCCCCACTAGCTCCAATAGCATTTTGGAGTATTCGTCTTTATTCTTGACATTTCTTGACATAGTGAAAAAATAACTTCCTTATCTGATTTTTTTATCTCTTCTGTGGCCCTTAAACTCTGCTGTACTTTAGTATGTATGTAGTGTAGTAAAAAGAAAGAGTATGTGATTTGGAACGTAGGGTATGTGTCCACTTGCTTGGTTTTCAATTGTTTTGAATTATGTATTTATCAATTTAAAACAGAGAAATATTAAGTAACATAGAAAAAAATAGACACAGGTCTATACTGTTTAAAAAAAAAACGTAACAGTCTTAAAATAAATCAACAATGTTTGACATGGCGGCCTGGGCCTAAATTGACCCCTAATGTCAAACACAGTTTATTAAAAAAAGAAAAATGGGACCCTGCTGTGAATGCCATGAGACAGTTTAATAATCCCCACAAGAACGGTGTCATGCTCGTGCTCTCTGCTTTGGAAGATAAAAAGTGCCGTATTTAAAAGTGACATTATATCTGATTAAATTAGCCCACTCCCCCCCCCCACTTTTAAACATGTTCTCATTTAGACTGTAATAAAAAGGAGCAGATGGTAACTTTCAAATTAAAAGCCAATGAAACACACACAACTATAAATAACCTGGAAGCAGTTTGGGCACAGTTGTTTATTGTGAGGCATTATCTAAAGCAGACCAAATCCAGGTATTTTATTTTTTTGCGTTTAGTTTTTTATTTATTCATCTATTACTATTTATTATTAGGGGGCCAAGCCCGAGTAGGGCTGGGAACCCTATTGATCTTGTAGGGATTATTCTTCTCCACATAAAAGTGGTGCTGCAGCCCAAACCGTAAAGGGTTGGGACATGCCACTTGCAGGGCTTATCCAGGTCCGTACCCCGTATGCAGACAAAAAAATTCAGACATGCCGGCCACTAGGTGGCGCTACAACAAAGGAAAATGCTATAACTCCCACACCGAAAGTCCGACAGTCAAAAACTTTATATCCACAGATGCCCACAAGTCAGCTGCATCTTTTGAGATAGGCCACGCCCATTTGCGTATATATAGATTTTTCGCTACATCGCAAAAACCGTGTCAGTCACCAAAACATACTCCTCCTACAGTTTTCGCCCGATTTAAACGAAACCAAGAGCATTATGCTCTACTGACTCCCACGAGCAAAAGTTGGTCAAATAATTTTTCTACGACCATCGGAAGACCAAACGGTAGCGCTTTAAAGATTCGCCGATTAGCTTCCTTGTAATACTTTGTACGTAAGTGATCATAAATCCAAAACTATACATCGTATCAAGACAATATTTTAGAAATATGGTCGTACTGTCCTAATGAACATCCTCAAAAAAAATTGGAAAATTTCACAAAAAGGGGGCGCCAAAAACACAAAAAGTATACATCTCCTTATCCACTTGAGCATCTTTCTCTGCAAGTTTTTTGCCTTTTGGTCTATAACTCCCAAACCGAACATCCCACATTCAAAAACTTTACATCCCCGGATTCCGTAAATCGAGGGGCCGGCGCCGCGGACGACGACGCCCGATCCCGAGTCGCGTCGAGTTGGCCCCCGTTCATAACTGCTTGCAGTTCTAGTTCTTTATTCTTATTCTTCCATGCGTAAAAGTGGTGCTGCAGCCCAAACCGTAAAGGGTTGGGACATGCCACTTGCATGGCTTATCCAGGTCCATGGTACGTACGCAGACGAAAAAATTCAGACATCCCGGCCACTAGGTGGCGCTCCAACAGCAGAAAAACACGTTTGGGGCTATAACTTCCACACCGAAAGTCCGACAGTCAAAAACTCTATATCCACAGATGCCCACAAGTCAGCTGCATCTTTTGAGATAGGCCACGCCCATTTGCGTATATATACATTTTTCGCTACATCGCAAAAACTGTGTCAGTCACCAAAACATACTCCTCCTACAGTTTTCGCCCGATTTGGACCAAACCAAAAGCATTATGCTCTACCGACTACCACGAGCAAAAGTTGGTCAAATAATTCTTCTACGACCATCGGAAGACCAAACGCTAGCGCTTTAAAGATTCGTCAAAATTCCTTGAAAAAAAAAAAAAAAAGGGATTTTCTTAAAACTCAAGGGAGACTATCATGGGGCATACCTGAGTCTATAAAAAAAATATGGCCAAGAAATTCCTATGTATGCCGGACTTATTAAAAAAAAGAGTTTTTCAATTTTTTTGCCTCTTTTCGCCATTTCCTAAGTCTTTCGGCGGGAAAATGGGAAAATTCAAAAAGTGTCTTTACAATGGAGAGGTTGACAATTTGATTTTGCTATAACTCCCCAACCGAACATCGCACATTCAAAAACTTGACATCCTCTTGTTCGGTACATTGAGCCGCATCTTTCTACATAACACAGTTTTGCGAATGTCATCCATAGGGGCGCCAAAACCACAAAAAGCAAAGAAAACGCGTGTGGGGCTATAACTCCCACACCGAACATCGCACATTCAAAAACTCTACCTCCCCGGATTCCGTGAAGCGAGGGGCCGGCGCCGCGGACGACGACGCCCGATCCCGAGTCGCGTGGGAGGCTTGGCCCCCGTTCACAACTGCTTGCAGTTCTAGTTAGGGGGCCAAGCCCGAGTAGGGCTGGGAACCGCGTTTTGCAGAGCAACGCGGTTCCCAGCCCGCAGGGCTGGGAACCCTATTGATCTTGCTGGGATTATTCTTATTATTTGGTGTCGTCTAGAACTGGTGCTGCAGCCCAAACCGTAAAGGGTTGGGGCATGCCACTTGCATGGCTTATCCAGGTCCATGCCTGGTACGCAGACACAAAAATTCAGACATGTCAGCCACTAGGTGGCGCTACAACAAAGGAAAAGGCGTTTTGGGCTATAACTTCCGCACCGAAAGTCCGACAGTCAAAAACTTTATATCCACAGATGCCCACAAGTCAGCTGCATCTTTTGAGATAGGCCACGCCCATTTGCGTATATATACATTTTTTGCTATATCGCAAAAACTGTGTCAGTCACCAAAACATACTCCTCCTACAGTTTTCGCCCGATTTGGACGAAACCAAAAGCATTATGCTCTACCGACTCCCACGAGCAAAAGTTGGTCAAATAATTTTTCTACGACCATCGGAAGACCAAACGGTAGCGCTTTAAAGATTCGCCGATTAGCTTCCTTGTAATACCTTGTACGTAAGTGATCATAAATCCACAACTATACATCCTATCAAGACAATATTTTAGGAATATGGCCGTACTGTCCTAATGAATATCCTCAAAAAAATTTGGAACATTTCGCCAAAAGGGGGCGCCAAAAACACAAAAAGTATACATCTCCTTATCCACTTGAGCATCTTTCTCTGCAATTTTTTTGCCTTTTGGTCCATAACTCCCAAACCGAACATCCCACATTCAAAAACTTGACATCCACTTGTTCGGTACATTGAGCTGCATCTTTCTATCAAACACAGTTTTGCGAATGTCATCCATAGGGGCACCAAAACCACAAAAAGCATAGAAAACACGTTTGGGGCTATAACTCCCAGACCGAACATCCCACATTCAAAAACTTTACATCCCCGGATTCCGTAAATCGAGGGGCCGGCGCCGCGGACGACGACGCCCGATCCCGAGTCGCGTCGAGTTGGCCCCCGTTCATAACTGCTTGCAGTTCTAGTTAGGGGGCCAAGCCCGAGTAGGGCTGGGAACCCTATTGTTTTTGTTGGGCCTTTTATTAGGGGGCCAAGCCCGAGTAGGGCTGGGAACCGCGTTATGCAGAGCAACGCGGTTCCCAGCCCGCAGGGCTGGGAACCCTATTGTTTTTGTTGGGCCTTTTATTAGGGGGCCAAGCCCGAGTAGGGCTGGGAACCGCGTTATGCAGAGCAACGCGGTTCCCAGCCCGCAGGGCTGGGAACCCTATTGTTTTTGTTGGGCCTTTTATTCTTATTCTTATTATTATTTTTCTCCGCGTAAAAGTGGTGCTGCAGCCCAAACCGTAAAGGGTTGGGACATGCCACTTCCAGGGCATATCCAGGTCCATACCCCGTACGCAGACGAAAAAAATCAGACATGCCAGCCACTAGGTGGCGCTACAACAAAGGAAAAGGTGTTTTGGGCTATAACTTCCACACCAAAAGTCCGACAGTCAAAAAAATGTTATCCACAGATGCCCACAAGTCAGCTGCATCTTTTGAGATAGGCCACGCCCATTTGCGTATATATACATTTTTCGCTACATCGCAAAAACTGTATCAGTCACCAAAACATACTCCTCCTACAGTTTTCGTCCGATTTGGACGAAACCAAAAGCATTATGCTCTACCAACTCCCACAAGCAAAAGTATGTTAAATAATTTTTCTACGACCATCGGAAGACCAAACGGTAGCGCTTTAAAGATTTGCGAAAATCCCTTGAAAAACAAAAAAAAAGGGATTTTCTTGAAACTCAAGGGAGACTATCATGGGGCATACCTGAGTCTATAAAAAAAATATGGCCAAGAAATTCCTATGTATGCCGGACTTATTAAAAAAAAGAGTTTGTCAATTTTTTTGCCTCTTTTCGCCATTTCCTAAGTCTTTCGGCGGGAAAATGGGAAAATTCAAAAAAGTGTCTTTACAATGGAGAGGTTCACAATTTCATTTTGCTCATAACTCCCCAACCGAACATCGCACATTCAAAAACTTGACATCCACTTGTTCGGTACATTGAGCTGCATCTTTCTATCTAACGTAGTTTTGCGAATGTCATCCATAGGGGGCGCCATAACCGCAAAAAGCAAAGAAAACGCGTTTGGGGCTATAACTTCCACACCGAACATCCCACAGTCAAAAACTTTACATCCCCGGAATCCGTGAAGCGAGGGGCCGGCGCCGCGGACGACGACGACGCCTGATCCCGAGTCGCGTGGGAGGCTTGGCCCCCGTTCACAACTGCTTGCAGTTCTAGTTAGGGGGCCAAGCCCGAGTAGGGCTGGGAACCGCGTTATGCAGAGCAACGCGGTTCCCAGCCCGCAGGGCTGGGAACCCTATTGTTTTTTTTGGGGCCTTTTATTATTATTATTATTCTTCTCCGCGTAAAAATGGTGCTGCAGCCCAAACCGTAAAGGGTTGGGACATGCCACTTCCAGGGCATATCCATGTCCGTACCCCGTACGCAGACAAAAAAATTCAGACATCCCGGCCACTAGGTGGCGCTACAACAGCAGAAAAACACGTTTGGGGCTATAACTTCCACACCGAAAGTCCGACAGTCAAAAACTTCATATCCACACATGCACACAAGTCAGATGCATCTTTTGAGATAGGCCACGCCCATTTGCGTATATATACATTTTTTGCTATATCGCAAAAACCGTGTCAGTCACCAAAACCTACTCCTCCTACAGTTTTTGCCCGATTTGGACGAAACCAAAAGCATTATGTTCTACCGACTCCCACGAGCAAAAGCTGGTAAAATAATTCCTCTACGACCATCGGAAGACCAAACGCTAGCGCTTTAAAGATTTGCAAAAATTCTTAAAAAAAACAAAAAACAAGGGATTTTCTTGAAACTCAAGGGAGACTATCATGGGCATACCTGAGGCTATGGCAAAAATATGGCCAAGAAATTCCTATGTATGCCGGACTTATTAAAAAAAATAGTTTTTCAATTTTTTTGCCTCTTTTCGCCATTTCCTAAGTCTTTCGGCGGGAAAATGGGAAAATTCAAAAAAGTCTCTTTACAATGGAGAGGTTGACAATTTCATTTTGCTCTAACTCCCCAACCGAACATCGCACATTCAAAAACTTGACATCCACTTGTTCGGTACATTGAGCTGCATCTTTCTATCTAACGTAGTTTTGCGAATGTCATCCATAGGGGGCACCAAAACCACAATAAGCATAGAAAACACGTTTGGGGCTATAACTCCCAGACCGAACATCCCACATTCAAAAACTTTACATCCCCGGATTCCGTAAATCGAGGGGCCGGCGCCGCGGACGACCACGCCCGATCCCGAGTCGCGTCGAGTTGGCCCCCGTTCATAACTGCTTGCAGTTCTAGTTCTTATTATTCTTCTCCACATAAAAGTGGTGCTGCAGCCCAAACCGTAAAGGGTAGGGACATGCCACTTCCATGGCATATCCAGGTCCGTACCCCGTACGCAGACACAAAAATTCAGACATCCCGGCCACTAGGTGGCGCTACAACAAAGGAAAAGGCGTTTTGGGCTCTAACTTCCGCACCGAAAGTCCGACAGTCAAAAACTTTATATCCACAGATGCCCACAAGTCAGCTGCATCTTTTGAGATAGGTTACGCCCATTTGCGTATATATACATTTTTCGCTACATCGCAAAAACTGTATCAGTCACCAGGGAGGGAGGGAGACTATCATGTGGCATACCTGAGTCTATAAATAAAATATGGGCAAGAAATTCCTATGTATGCCGGACTTATTAAAAAAAAGAGTTTTTCTATTTTTTTGCCTCTTTTCGCCATTTCCTAAGTCTTTCGGCGGGAAAATGGGAAAATTCAAAAAAGTCTCTTTACAATGGAGAGGTTGACAATTTCATTTTGCTCTAACTCCCCAACCGAACATCGCACATTCAAAAACTTGACATCCACTTGTTCGGTACATTGAGCTGCATCTTTCTATCTAACGTAGTTTTGCGAATGTCATCCATAGGGGGCGCCAAAACCACAAAAAGCAAAGAAAACGCGTTTGGGGCTATAACTCCCACACCGAACATCGCACATTCAAAAACTTTACATCCCCGGAATTCGTGAAGCGAGGGGCCGGCGCCGCGGACGACCACGCCCGATCCCGAGTCGCGTCGAGTTGGCCCCCGTTCATAACTGCTTGCAGTTCTAGTTATTATTATTATTATTATTATTAATGATTTGAGTTCAAAATAAAGACGATAAATCAATCAATCAAATCCAGGTATTAATTCATCTTCTGGAGTTTTTTTTTTCGTCCATTTTTTCTTAATTTTCTTTTCTCCCTACAGGAAAACCAGTGATGATCGTCATAGAGTACATGGAGAACGGCTCATTGGACGCTTTCCTCAGGGTGAGTAGTGTCACCTTTTCAAGCTTACTTCTGCGTCTTTTATGCTTGTTAGTTACTTCTTTATTTTGCTTTTTGACCATATGTACTTTTAAAAAAAAATTACATGATTTTGTAGTTGTTGTTGTTTTATATTATTTTAATTTAATTTTTTTTTGTCTTTTTTCTTTTACTTTATTTATTTACCTTACCTTATTGTATTTTAATGTTAGGTGGGCATCCTTCCTTTATAAGATCTTCAGGGTTTCTTTTCTCCCACCCGTGCATTCATGAAATGTCTATGTGCATCTTTTTTGCCATTTTAATCTTGTTTATCTGCACAAATGAAAACTAAACTAAACTCAACTTCAGATACTCACAGCAGCATTATACTTCCTAACTTTTTTAAATTGCATTTAGCTGGAAGGCGTCGCAGACAGCAGTAGGCAGTCTGCAGTAGGATCGGTGCATCACATAAATATCATAAATCTCGTGCTAGAGAGAGCTAGCTACTGCAGTGTCGTGACCTACATTCTCTTCATGGTCAGTGGAGATGGCTGACCTGCAGTGGTGTTTATTTATTTATTTGTTTGTTTGTTTGTTTCAGGACAATGCACATTAATGAACATGTACAGCAGTACACGTAACAATGCCAGATTGTAGCCCGGGGGCTCATTTCCATCTGTAGTCCATTAGGCAGGTTGATGTTACAATAAAAATGACAAAGATATACAATAGAAACATTTGCTATATACAAATATGGAGAAACAGAAAGAAATAAAAGTTAAACAGGATAATTAATTAGTAGGATTAGTAGGTTCAACAAATATACAAATAATACACAACTAATAAGGTACAGCATACATTTAGAGGTGGTTGCACCTTTGCTTAGTTCTTAGCCATACCTTTATTTGGCTCTTAAAGGTGGCCAGAGTGGGACGTTCCCTTATAGTTGGGGTAGTGTGTTCCATAATGCCCTACCTTTAATAGATGCATTATGACTGATCATGGTGTGAAGAGTAGAGAGACTTTACTAGATAAATAACTCCCATTACAAGTTACAAGCAGGGCTGGACTGGGACAAAAAATCGGCCCTGGCATTTTTGGCCATGGCAGCCCACCGTTTATACGATACGCGGAGGAAGGGTGTTGCACCAAATTAGGGCCCCTATACAGAAAGTCCTGATGGGCTCTCTGAGAGGTGGTCTTACAATACAAACATGTAAAAGCTTTGTTTGTCTATAGTCCAAAACGTATGAGTGACTGGTCCCTCTCTGAGCAAGGACGGATTAACATGACCACGGGCCCTGGACACAAACCAGCCATGGACCCCTACAACACGCAAATACACGCACTAGCACACCGTGCAATCCACAATCACACACATTATAATGCAGCGCACAGCCTAGAGAGAGAAAGAGAGAGATAGAGCGAAATACAATTCTATAAAATCTCTCTGGTGCTGCGCAAGATAAAGAGACTCTTTGCGCCTAAACCTACTAAACAGTTAGATTAGGTCAGAGACACCGAAGATGCGAGCGCGCGCTAAGCGCGCGAGCAGAATTTTTTTGCCTTTGTAAGATCTCTGCGCCTGCTTTTTGGCCCACCCTTGCACCCCCCCCCCCTCGGAGCCTACACTCAATGTCTAAGCGAGGCAGCGCGTCACCCGGTGAACCGCTGTGTTGGTGTCGTTCACAGTGAGACAAACACACTCTGTGGTTTAAAACTAAATGATCACAGGGGATTCCTGCACGTTAACGGGTGTCGAGGGGACAGGCTCCACGATCTGATTGCATGTCCCGAGCCTGGATACCCCAATCCCCAATCTCACTGCCGACTAACTGTAAAGTGAAACAACCGCCTCGCTCGTAACACTGGTACTGGTGCGTAAAGGGAACGCGCAGTTGGCAAACTCTCCTCACTACAACTGCCACTGCAGAAAAGCCACTGTAGGTCGATCGCTTTGTCGATTCGTGCCTCTGATACGTTGACTCGCAACATAATGAGTCGAGGCTTTGATTTCAGTGCGGGGATGTGGAGCTCTTTGGCCATTTCCGTGCCTTTTGTTCTCTAGACACATCGTTCTCTCTCCAAGCGCACACACGCTTGTCCCGGCCGAATATAAGACCCCGAATATAAAACAACCCAACTTTTTACGACCCATTCCCAGGGGGAAACCCCCGTCAAATTTTTTTAATAAAAAAAAAAAATCAAGGGCCCCCCTATTGGCCAGGGCCCTGGACATGTGCCCACTTTGCCCATGCGGTAATCCGTCATTGTCTCTGAGCCAGATAACAACACAATGTTTCTATTGATGAATGACCAGATTATTACGCGTACTTGAACACAACCCCTGGTCTAATGACTCTTAATAACCATGCACACACACAGTGTTTCTCACATGAATTTGGGAGACTGTGTCGTGGACCCTGGACCTTCTAGGGGGGTCCGGGGAATGCTCCCCCGGAAGATTTTTTTTTAAATGTTAAAGTAAAATTCATGAATCTGGTGCACTTTGAGGAAAAAACAAAGGCTAAATCAACTGTTTCCTATGTAAGCTATTTAGTACTATTTTCTGGAATGATTCAAAGACACAGAATGACCAAAAAGCAGCAAGAAGAAAGTTTAAAAAATCCAGTCAGCTTCGGGAATTTTTTCCCTTCGTTTGTATTTTTTAATGGCCCAATATAGGCCCCTGATCTTCATAGCCCCTAAATAAAAAATGTCGGGGCCTTCAAAGATCAGGGGCCTATATTGAGCAAGTAAAATTAATAAAAAATCAAAAAAATAAGTTTTTATTTTCTTGGGTGCAGCCCCCCTCTGCCTTGGGCCCCCCCAAGCCTGTCCGCAGTCCGACGGCCCTGAACGTAAAACTGACCATCGTCAGATGCTCGTAATTACTGAGTACAAGTTGAATGCGTGATAATACAACTCAATGCAGCCTCTGAATGGACGGCCCTCTGCTGTGTGTGTGATTGGGCCAGGCCTAGCCTAGAACCAATCATGAGTAATGGCCTGGTAACTTTCAGGTGAAGTTGACAGCCTGCACGCACATTTATATGTCCATGGCACTCCCGAGAGGGAAGGGACCTCGGCCCTCAGCTGTGTGACTTGGCCGGGCCGGGCCGAGTCACACAGCCGAGGGTCCAAAAAAAAAAAGAAAAAAGATTTTTTTTTTTTTTTTTTTTTAATGGACCCGGCCCGGCCCAAAATGCCTGCCGGCCCACCGGGACGATGCCCGGTATGCCAGATGGCCAGTCCACCCCTGGTTACAAGTCACCTATTACAATACCACTTGAGTTAAAGGACAAAAGTATCTTATTTTGAAAGTATTAAAGTATCCTGTATTGAGCTGTATGGGACTACAAATACATTTGATGTTCACTGTGGATTTATGTATTTATTAATTTGTATTCATATATTGATTGTTGTGCCTACATCCATCAGACTCATGATGAAATAGATGTATCTATTTATTTACACTTTCATTTTTTAACACCATTAACTATTTGTATTATCATTGTCTTTATTGACTATTCTTCATGGATTTGCAAGTTTTTCATGAAAATACAATATTCAAGTAGAGTAAAAGTGCTTTAAAATTGTACATAAGTATAACCTGCAAATCCAGACCTGCCGCTAGGCGCTGGCATATTAAATTTGCTGCGCCTGTTGGTCTGGACACTCTCCATTGAAGCTCATTTAATATGTCAAGAAATCCTGAGCTACCAATTAAATCGTTCTTTCTTATATGGGCGGGCCAGAGCCCTATGTATGGTGCTCTGGGGCGGACGTAACCGGATGACGACAGTGTGATGCATCATGCACCGCCGAAACTGTGAAAGTAAACAGATATGGCTATGGATATGTTGTTTGAGTTTGAGACGGCTTTGGCCTCGGCACTCAAATCTTTCATTAGCAAGTAAGAGGAATGTTCTGTTTTGCTGACCGTCCACGGCAAAAGTTTAATTTAACATTCAACCCGCTAGTTCATTGCTCTGATTGGTCGTAGTGCTATCCAATTGCGTGCATTGGCATTTGAAATGCACACGTAGGTGCCGCCCCTTGAGTTGTAAAGGTCTATTGATCGTGGCCAGACCCTACATCGTTCTAGATATGGGTCTAGATTTCCAGGTTAACTTAAGTACAGTAATTGAAGAAAATTTATTTAGTAACATTGCACCTCTGCCTGTGTTTTCTCTCTCTATAGAAACACGACGGGCAGTTCACAGTCATCCAGTTGGTGGGCATGCTGCGGGGCATAGCGGCGGGGATGAGGTACCTCTCTGACATGGGATATGTCCACAGAGACCTGGCCGCACGCAACATCCTGGTCAACAGCAACCTGGTGTGCAAAGTGTCTGACTTCGGCCTGTCCAGGGTGATAGACGACGACCCAGAGGCTGTATACACAACCACTGTGAGTCAATTCAAGCTTGTGCTCTCTCTCTCTCTCTCTCTCTCTCTCTCTCTCTCTCTCTCTCTCTCTCTCTCTCTCTCTCTCTCTCTCTCTCTCTCTCTCTCTCTCTCTCTCTCAATTCAATTCAATTCAATTCAATTCAATTCAATTCAAAAAAGCTTTATTAGCATGACTATAGTTGGAAACAAACAGTGTTGCCAAAGCAACATAATTACAAATATTACAACAAAATGGGACGTCAGAGCAATGTGTGAATATAGCAAAATAGCATAACAGACAGATGTACATGATAATATCTAATATATGAATATATATATGGACAAGATTGATTATTTATTCATGATTTATTTATTTCTCTCTCTCTCTCTCTCTCTCTCTCTCTCTCTCTCTCTCTCTCCTCTCTCTCTCTCTCTCTCTCTCTCTCTCTCTCTCTCTCTCTCTCTCTCTCTCATGCTAAATGAATTGTTTAATACTAATTTAATAAATTATTTAGAGTTTAAGCAATTAGTAAGGAACAACTTTTCATGATAGTATAAGTTTACCATAAATGCAACATTTGGGTCATCAAGCAGCCAGAAAATTAATCTGAACTATCTATTATGTATTATTCCTGAGTCAAGTTTCAGGGAAAAATGGCCGACACATTACCACGTTATGGCTTCTCAGGTTTTATATGTCTCTTTGTTTTAATATCATTGTAAATTGAATATTTGTCAGTCTGGGCTGTTGGTTGAAGAAACAAAATGTGTGTGTCAATTTCCGGCCCTTCTAAGGCATTCATAAAGAGTTTTTTTTAACTTATTAATAATCCATTCATTATGCATTGATAAATATTAATTCATTTTCAGTAACCCCATAAAGTCTGTAATTTAAAACAAAATTGCCAAACAGCAGTGTCAATGGGATATTACGCACGTTTATTCTTATTAATGAAAAATGGATCTATAAAGCATAAACAAATGTTTTACCAACGCTAAAGTCATACGTTACATCCTGTAAATCCACAAAGAGTGCCAGAGTGTTTGCTTAAGTTTGCCGAAAACCTTCAAAAACTTACTATTTTGTTAATTTAAAATGTTGACACTGCATGTGATTGTAAATTCTCTTTCTAACGTATGTTTTAGATGCAGGATATAATGTATTTTGATCTTCACTCCAGCCACTGACTTGAATTTTTTCTTAAATAGGGCGGCAAAATACCCGTTCGATGGACGGCGCCAGAAGCTATACAGTATCGTAAATTCACATCGGCCAGTGACGTGTGGAGCTACGGCGTGGTGATGTGGGAGGTCATGTCCTATGGGGAGCGGCCTTACTGGGATATGTCCAATCAAGACGTGAGTTACTACCTGATGTAAAACTACCATTCAATTTAATAACACAATAGGTTTCGTCTGATGGACTAACTCATAACCAAGAAATTATGGAAGTGATTTTTTTATCGGATTGTTGGTCAAACAAGTCATTTGTCACCTTGGGCTGTGAGAAAGTTGTAGGGGAAGGTGGGGTGAGTTGTGCATTTTGGAAGTTGCAAAACCCCTTGTTTCTAGAAAACCGTGGAAGAAATTGGAAATGTGACCACATATTTAAGAAGAGCCATCCATTTGACTCATCCTTAAAGAAGAGACGATTTGCCTTTAAAGTAAAAATTAAAAGTAAATGTTTTTTGATTATTGTGTCTGAACAATTATAGACACGTTTGAAAACATTTGACACATGTTTAGTGCTTTGGTATGCTACACTTTGAGTCTATATAGTTAGCACAATGTCAACCCTAAATTGCTGCATCATGCCTATTATCAAAAATTCTGGGGATGGGGTGATTTGTGCGCAAGGGCCTGGGTGAGTTATAAGTAAGTAAGTAAGTAAGTAAAATGTATTTATAAAAGCACATTTATGACAGTTTGCACTGTCCAAAGTGCTGTACATAGTGCATTCAGTAGGTAAACAATGTACAATAACAATAACCAAAATAAAAGACGTAAAGCCCATACATCCACATAAACACAGATAGTAGTGCAGAGGTAAGATAGTTAATGGGGAGGAAACACCAGGGTGTACATATGGGTTTTGAGCCTTGATTTAAAGGCAGAAATGTAGGGGGAATCACATTTGTCAGGTGGCAGTTGGTTCCACAAGCACGGAGCAACTAGTGCAAAGTACATTTCTGAGAGTTGTGCCAGTGGCATGGCTGTATACGCTGGTCACCAAAAGAAAGTGATTGTCTACAGTAGCTCAGAAGAGAGTGACATCTCAATTCCACTTAACGACACCACTGATGAGAGTTCAGATGGCCAGAAAGATGATGATGGTGACTTACGTGGGGTGATTTGTGCGACAAGACAACTTTTTTTCCGAAAGCTATATTTCTTAAACAGTTTATTCCAGATCCAAAGTTTTTATTGCCAGGGATGCACAACATCCTGAAATATATGTACATATTTGAGTTGGAGACATAACTGTCAAGGCCTCACTTTAAAATCACTTTGAGTAAAAAGTTGCACAACTCACCCCACTTTCCCCTACTAGGCATTTTTTTTACTATTTCTTACATTGTTATTGGTCACAAATATGAGAGTATAAGGAGTGCTGGTACAGTTGAGGTAATGCGTTACTTCCAATCTGTGAGAGCTACTAGATTACTTTTAGAATGTATTTAATGACTTATGGTAATGTGAACCATTGTAAGTACAAGAGTTGAACCGATCACACAGCGAGCAAACCTTTTCATAGTTTGCACCCGTTTGCATTGCCTTTAGGCCATGTTAATACGACAACAGTCAACGCTGAAAACGGGAAGGTTTTAACTTAACGATTTCAAAAGTTCAGACTCAATTTTTTTAAAACTTTCATCATACATACGGTTTCAGAAACAGGCCAAAATTGCTGTAGTACGCATGCCAAGCCAGTAGTTCGCGGTGGCACTTATAGCCTAGTAGATAGCTAGGATTTGAAGATATATTATATACTATATTAGATGCTGCACATAAATAATGTTTCTAGGACTGCCCCCTGAAAGTAAATGATTCAAATCACCAGTCGATGTAGATTCTTCAATTTGAGCTTTTTTTTTTCAGTATGCATTACAATAAAACAGGATAAAACCAAAATGGTGACGTAATCCATGCCAGGCCAGTAGGTGGCGATAATGTGTCACGTCAAACACCATAGAAGAACATTGCGAGCGTGAACATTTTATTGAGCAAGCGAAAAACCAATAAGTTGATTGTATGTGTGTGTGTGTGTGTGTGTGTGTGTGTGTGTGTGTGTGTGTGTGTGTGGTGTGTGTGCGCAATGTATCGATTCTCCTCGCTTTGGTGTGGTAATGTTGTAGTGAAGCGACGTTGCATTGACAACAATGAATTCTAGATGGCAAGCCTGAGTAACATGAGTGTTCAAAGATCCACACTGGAGGGCGTTTACCAAAAGCTCCATTTTAAGTTATCTAAATCGCTGTTTTCCACTGTAATATCTAAAACTAATGCACTTTCCTGATTGCCTATGGTAGTCGACTGGGGAAATTCTAAGTCGGGGACATAGCACTAATTATTTCTGAAAATTCAGATGGGTATTGATGATTATCACCAATCCTGACATACCATTAAGATCTGACTCTTGATATATTCTTCCCTTTTGCTATTCAAAGAACACATGTACCCTCACTTCTTTTTCACAAATTGCTATAATGATTGACTCACCCAGTTGTCTGAGTGCAGTTGCCTACTTTTCCTGTCAACTCCCACTTAGGTAGGTCCCACTGCGCCAGAACCACTTGAAGTCATTCACTTTTAGTCGGACACTTGACACATTTTGATTGATGGGTTGAAGACGGGTTAGCTCCATGGCCTTTTAAATTCCTATATACCGGTAGTGCCCAATGTTAAGCACCTCACAGCATCAGGGGCTAATCATAATTACAATTCTCCAGAGGGCCTGTGGATTGACCAATCAGATGAGAAAAATGCTAAACAAGCCGGCCGGGTGCATTGAAGTGGGTGCAATGTGGTGTTTTCAAACGATTTGCTACTTGACAGACATCAACGTCAAAAATGTTAGCGCTTTGTCAAAATGTCAGCGAAAAATCCTTCTGGGGGAATGGAGGAACAACATTATTTGCATTTTTACCTCAAAGTTTCATTGTTTTGACACCTTTTCCCTCCATGACTCATTCTTGTCTGAGGAGTCCTGACAGGAATAGCTGATAAACATATGCAGAAAGGTACACAGCGCACCTACTATGGCAGTGACTTTTGAATCTACTCCTTGCTAAACTGTAACAATAGATGCAGTTTAAATGCTCTGTGGAAAGATAGCTTGTATTGTTCACCACTGCTGTATAAATAATGCTTTTTATTTTGGTGCAAGGTAAAATGTTGGGAAATTATGCTCAGGCGCACAACTTAATCTACGCTGTGGCATATAATGTATGCTAATTGTCTACTGTGTAACAAGAAACTTGACACGGTGGTGCTTTAAAGGTTATCAGCTAAATAATGAGATCAATTCTAAAACTTGCAGTCAGCCAGTGGAGAGAGATTTGGATGGTTTTTAATATGAGGCCATCTCATTATGAGTGAAATGCCTCAGCTCTAGCATTTAGAACTAATTAAAGGGACTAGATATTTTTTCATTGCTTTTTCAATCAATGCATCAGCTTTTCAGGATCAGTAACCCTACATTTTACTAGTGATGTCACACTAGTAAAATGTAGGGTTAGACAGTGAGATCATAAAACACTCTTTCTGCCTTTTCTCAGGCTACGATGATCTTATTTCAAAAATGTTTGCACATTTATACTACATAGGATCTCAGAGTTCAATGCACCTTCATATTCTCACCGGTGAAGGGTGGGTGATATGTCTTCAGACTTCACAAAGAGCCTGTGAAAGTGTCCACGTTGGCTCTTTAAAGGCCTACTTCACCGGTTTGAATATGAAGGTGTATTGAATTCTGAGATCCTATGTAGTATAAATGTGCGAAAAAAATTGAAATCGGTTCATCGTAGCCTGTGAAAAGGCAGAAAGAGTTTTTTTAACCCTATATTTCTCTTTCTCGTGACATCACAGAAAGAGAAATATAGGGTTAAAAAAACTTCCTTTGTAAATATTACTGTGATGTCTTTTACTGTGACATCATTACAAAGTACGTTTTTTTTTAACCCTATATTTCTCCTTCTGTGATGTCACGAGAAAGAGAAATATAGGGTTAAAAAAACACTCTTTCTGCCTTTTCTCAGGCTAGGATGAACCGATTTTATTTTTATTTTTATTTTTGCACATTTATACTACATAGGATCTCAGAATTCAATACACATTCATATTCAAACCGGTGAAGTAGGCCTTTAAGGACAAGTAGTAGTAAAAGTCAAAGTCAAAATGATTTCTATAGCACATTTAAAAACAACGTCAGTTGAACAAAGTGCTGTACAAGATACAGTACAAAATAACATATAAGATACATGAAAAACAAGTTAGGAGTGTCAAAGTCTCAACTTGTGTTAAAGGCCAATTCAACAAGAGTCTTCAGCAACGTATTCAACTGTTCAACTTTACAGGGATCCAGGTTCTATTCATTCACACACAGTCATACTGGTGTAGTAGTACTCTCCTTGAGTCAATTGACTTGGATATAAAAAGTAAACTTGGTAAAGTGGCTCACTGCAAAAAGTATATTTCAGGCAGTATTTTTAGCAGACAAGTGTCACATATTTAAATGGACATCATTGATAGCTCTGGCAGAGACAGATACAGCAGGAGGATCTCAGCGGCTTTCTTTCCATATAAGGAAGTTGTTAACTATTAGGGAGGCATTTTGGTATACAGTTCAGTGGAATTGGGCTTCATTCTCAATTTTAATAAGGAATCTGATTACGGTTGGACTGTTTGTACAAGCTGATACTAACGGGTAACCAGTTTTGGGTTGGGGTTTAAGGGGTTGCTAAAGGCTGATACCAAATGTTTTGGGGGATTTTGATGATACTAAATGATGTTACTAATAACTCCTTATGTTGTTACATTGTTCAGGTCATAAAGGCCATAGAGGAGGGCTACCGTCTTCCTGCCCCCATGGACTGTCCGCCTGGCATGCATCAGCTAATGCTGGACTGCTGGCAGAAAGACAGAGCCGAACGGCCCAAATTTGACCAGATAGTGGGCATCCTCGACAAGATGATCCGCAACCCCAACACCTTGAAAACCCCACTGGGCACGTGTACAAGGTGAGCAAATCAAATCCCTAAAGGCCGTATCTCACTGGGCTGCGACTGTTTGCGACAAGTTGGAGTCGCAGAGCTTCGCAGTCTTGAAGCTACTCTCAAAATAGTCACAGGTGTCTCGAACGTGTCACAAACCCTTCTCAATTTAGTTTCAGCGAGTCAGAAAGTGCGAGAACTGTGAGACAACTTTGCAAAGGGTTTTAACAACACATGAAACTAAATTGCGACTGATTTGAGACAAAAATTCGCCAGACGTTCGCAAGACATAAATGCGAGCTCCCGGCAAGTTTTGGCCAGGACATTCGCAAACATGTCGTGAGTACCAACTCTGTTAGACTGCAAGTGAAAAATTGTCGCTAGTTCGCATATTTTCTCGCAATTTTGTGTCTCCAACTTGTCGCAAACAGTCGCAGCCCAGTGAGATAGGGGCTTAATGAATCATTCTTTTAACATATGGCTGGCTTTAAGAATTTTTACCTTTCATTTTAGCACATTAGTGGACAATCCAATGTGTCCAGTCTGGATGATTTAGCTTCTGTAGTTCACATGATGAAAGATAAATCTGGGGGATTGATACCCACCAAAGCAGCTTCCATGGCTTTATGGTCAATATCAGGGCTATTAAATCAATCTCTATAATGAGTTCCTGGTACTTTAAAAGTGCAGTGGGAACTCCAGACCCTCGTGCTGACATTTGTCAAATGAATCCTATTCGCAGTCAGGAACATAACTTTTCCTGAGGTGAAATCGAGTCTCAGAGGTTACAGAATGGTTCAAAAGCACTTAATATATGAACTGTATGTGGTTAATGTATTCAGACTGAATACAAGTATCAAAGCAGAAACTTTACATCCCACATATGTTTTGTTAATTCATTATCGATTGAAGCCTCCAATAAGCTTTTTTGTTGCCATTTCTCGCAATTTACTGCACCACTGGAAGTCTCTGGTCCTCACTTTGTCTCGCCTGCTGCCCGATTGTGTTTTCAGCCGAAATGTTTTTTGCTTTTTCACATTAAAAGACATTATACACATCTTTTCTGTGCTCATCCCACAGACCAATTAGTCCGCTGTTAGATCAGAGCACACCAGACTTCACTGCCTTCCGCTCCGTGGGAGAGTGGCTGGAGGCCATCAAGATGGACCGATACAGAGACAACTTCACAGCAGCTGGCTACAGTTCCCTGGAATCTGTGGCCAGGATGTCAATCGAGTGAGTAAGAGATAAAGCCCTCCTCCTCCCAGTGGTCAGGCATCAGTAGAGATTATTAACTCTTACCACATTTAGACTGTGATCTCACCCTACACTTCACTTTATCCTTACCAGAACTTGACACAAATTTAACTTGTCGCTTTTTTTGCATTAATGTAGGCCTATAGAATGTTGGTTGACTTCAATCCAATGCAAGGGGTTTATGGGTTTCTCAAACTTACAGTACATTTGTTTAATGGTTGCCTGGGCTTTTGCTTATTGTATTGTATTGTAACCTTTATTTAACCTCGAAAGATCAATTGAGGGGTGACCCTCTTTTACAATGACGTCGAGTTTGTACAGATACACAATATAAAATGAGAATACATAACAAGTTTACACACACACACACACACAGACAACAACAATTTAAAACATTCAGATCAATTGAATAAAAGAAATAATAGCCTAATTAAAACAGTTACAAGTGTGGAGGGGTTGATTCAAAATAATACTTTTAAATTGGTTAACAGATATGAGTGTATTTATTTTAATTGTATGTTGTAGGCTGTTCCAGGAGTCAGGGGCACTATAGCTAAAAGCGGTTTTACCAAGCTCAGACCGGGCATAGGGGACATATAACATGATCATGTCAGTTGAGCGGGTTTGATAAAGCCCATCTGAAATAAGCAGCATTTCTGTCAGATAGAGTGGTAGCTTTCCAGTCAGAGCTTTATATATAAAAATATGCCATCAGTACTGAAGAGAACACCAGGTTTTTCTTTTTCTAAATCTGAAACTGGTTCATATTAGCCTGTTTTATTCCTATACCTTAACATATCTTAGCAAGACGCCACAGTGTTTCGGCGATTCTGGAAAACACTTGATGTCAAATCACTTTATGTCAAAATCAGTGAATATCTCCTCACGATGGACTCTGTGGGCACACAAGGGCTCAATCCCTCCTTGGGTATCCTAAGGTATCTCTGCATGTGCCTGCCTTACTCTATATAATGAAAAAGCCAAGGCTGGTAAATCTCACTTGTGCCCCTTTGCTGTTAATAGTCGGGGTGCGTGCATTTAGATTGATGTGTTGTCATGTCTTTTTTTTTTGCAGGGACGTGATGAGCTTGGGGATCACGTTAGTGGGCCATCAGAAAAAGATCATGAGCAGCATACAGACAACCAGAGCCCAGATGTTGCATCTCCACGGCACAGGGGTTCAAGTGTGACGGAACTTGCATAAGAACAGGGAGGGCCGCATCAGAACAGGCCCAGGCAAAGACAACACAAAGACAGAACTGATTCTGGAGCAGTGACTGGGAGTACTTAACCTCCCGGATTAAACGGCACAGTAAAACGGACGTGTTATGTCTGAATCTTCCGGGCCTGTGGGTCTGGAGTGAAATCATTCCTTTTGGTTCCTCAGCGAAGGACCTCTACAAAGGGGGCACTAAAGAGAAGGAGAAGAGGGGCATGAAAATAACTACCTGGACGAGACGACTTCCTATTTTATTTTTTATTTTATTGTATGTTTTTTTTAGAAGCGCTTATGAACTCGACCACATATCAAAATGGCGCGTAGGAAAAATGAGTTTAGACGCTTTTGGTACATTTCTTTTAACTTAAGAAAGGATTTTAAAGTGCACATACCACGGCTATGGATTTCCTTTGGGAAAGAACGAAAACACAAACTTGTGTCTACTAGCGGAGGTTTCACTTTTTTTTCTAATGTGTTAATTGTCTTTTCTGTTCCACACACAGTGACATAAAACTTGTTTTTAATTTTTTTTTTAAATTTGGACCATGTGACAACAGGGTAAACTGTTTTATCCAAACACAGAGGGAGCTTTAAACGGTACTTTTTGGTGATGACATGCTGGACAGTTTAAAACAGCTTAGCAGTGACTTGTGAGACTTCCACGCCATATAAGGCATCCTCACACAATGTCTGCAGGCGTGGGACTTGGTTTCAACCTTTCAACATTTGTAATCAAGGAATCGTACGAAGAATCTGAAAAGCGAGAAGAGATTGTTCTCTACCAGACTTTTATATCAAGAGTAGCAATATCCTTTGTCTTGTGTTCACTACAGGAAATACAGAATGCTTGGTTATTGAATAAGAATGCCGCAGCGCTATTTGCTAAGAGTGTATTGAAACTGAAGCCACAGCAAAATGGCCTTGGCCATCATTTTGCCCAAAAAATGTTGCACACTGTTTTGTTTTGGTGCATTGTTTTAACTGCAACTACAATGTTATAATGGGGTGGATCAAAGAAAGATGTAGATGTAAAACTGCCTTAAAAATGTGTTGGATTTAAGTATTGCCACTATTTTAGGCACTTCAATGGAAACGCTTTTCTGACGTTCATTTAAAAAAGGGTGGACAAGCTCCCTATTTTCTTTTTCTTCTTCTTCTTTTGGTTTCCTTGTAGTGCGATGTCTTTTTATCTGGCAACTCGGAACTGGTGAAAAATGAAATGCACGGTTACACAGTTTTTAATGCCAAGAGTGACACAGTTAGCGAAGGAGCGATGGACTTTATAACAGAGCAATAATTACCGGGTAGAAAACGGTTCCTCAGCTAACTATTTTTTTGTCAAGGTGCTAGGTCTCATCACGTGTCTAAGACTAAGAAACCCCCCTTTGGACATCACTAGAAGGGAAAGGGAATGTACCTTTTCGACCCGCCCCCCCCCCCCCCCCCCCCCAAAAAAAAAAAAAAAACGGTTTGGATAGTGCTTTGGGAGAACTGCCGTGCCATCAAATTAAATAATCATGTCTGTACTTTAGCCGCGATGATACGCTCCAACGCTTGATGTAAAGCTAGCACGGCGCATGAATTGGAATGGCTCCAGGAAATGCAAAGAGGTACTATATTTGCAATGCTGTCAAAAAATTGAAATCAAAGAGTTCTTTCAGGGTTTTGGGGGGGTGTGATGTAATGTGGGGACCGAGTCAGGCACGGGTCGTCTTAAACCACAGCGTCCCCACATGCAGGTCCCCTTGTCTATCCATGCCATACCACTATCCCCTCAGGCGGAGATGAAAACTCCCTCTCTAAAGTCGACCCTCTTTGCTTCCGTACGGGCTTTCTATGGGGGGGGTAGGGTTAGGGTCAGAGGGTTAGGGTTAGGGCTTTGCAGAGGAAAAGTGTAAAACACCAATCAACCTATTCGCTGCCATCTGTACCCACCTTCACATCAGACAAAGATAATGTTGTTGGTGTTGAGCAGGTTCTTAGTGCAATATTCTTTGATAAAGAAAAATGCATTCAGTGGGCATGTAAAGAGGAGCGAGAAGAGAAAGGAATATAACTTATGTTACTGGTTGAGGGATGAGTCTGTATTTTAAAAGCCACTGTCACACGCCACAACTATTATTTCATCTACGGTTGCATACGGGAGAGCATAAACCACATCAGGAAAACCGTGAGCTCACTTGACAAGCAGTGAAAAGCATTAGTAGCTTTTTCACTTTGTCTGTGCATTGTCTCATACATCCACATTAAGCCAGCTACATTTGAAAACACATCTTTAACTCTCTCTGTGCTTTGGCCCTCTCTCTCTGTCCAGACTAAAGCATGTGTGAAGCCTTTTGAAAAGGTGTTCGTGGGGTCTGACATTTTCAAAAAGACAAGGGGATGTAAAAGCCTGCCTGGATGAAGTCTGTCACCTCTATAAAAGGTTAGCTATATAGTCCTAAAAACAGATGTATCTGTCCATGCACATTTTTCAGCACATAATGTCTGCACACAGGTAGTTGTGCAGACCTCACCAACATGTATACACACAATACAGACGTGCATATTAATCTGTATGTATGTATGTCTGTTATATAAAAAAAAACTTAATAACTTCCTGCCATTAAAAAAATAATATTAATGAACACCAATCAAATTGCTTTTTAATACTTGTTCCATTGCCTGACAACAGGAGAGAAAGAAAGTAACTTAAAGTCATTAACATTTGGGTTTATCTGTATTAACACACTGTATAAATGATCACAGACCCCAGGACGTTTAACTAGTTGAGACTCGGGAGACTGAGGCCATTTTCATGAGGGATGCATTTTTTTTTTATATCGGTGTATATGTGGACATGGCCTTAGCACAGAGATATATACGGAAATTGCCTGGAAGCTAATGTGGATGCATGTAAACTGTGTTTTCAGATTGATCTAGCTTAGTTTGGATGCATGCTTGGATCCATTTGCACTGTGGGACTAACCTTTGTGTGGAGACACCAGGAATGAGCCCTGACCAGCTCTGCACACACGCACACACACACACACACACACACACACACACACACACACATCCCTTTTATCCATACAGCAGAGCTCAGCAATTGGGCCTTGGCCAAACCTTTGAATTGAATACCGGCATAAAGTCATTCAGTCAGCACAAAACTCCCCAGTTCACAGGCAGCACTCCCTCTTTCACCCCCCTCACCCCACTCCCCTCTCTGATTTTATAAGCGGGCCCCTGAAGGCCTCATACACACCCTGGGGTAGAATGCCTCTCCTCTTCCCTATTTCCTATGCTAGGGGGAAACCACAGTTTGAGCCAAATTGAGATTAAGGCTACAGGATACAATCGATACAAACGTCCAACTCGCCTGTAACCTTCACCAACTAAAAAGTCACTTTACTGTCTGTTTCGTCCACATTTTAAACTTCAGGTTGCTCCACTACAAGAAAAAAAGAAAAAAAATGTTTGTTGTGACAAAAACAATGAAAATGTTACGAAAAAAAAACATATATACCTGCAGGATGTAGAGGCTTGGTTGGAATCAGGAAACAGCAAATAGAGTATGAAGTTATTTTTTCAAATATTTTGGGGTTCAGCAGTTGGAAATGTGTGTTCACACGCTTTTTGACAAAGGCGGTGGATAATTCCAAAGAGTGCAGCACTGTTGATTGTGTCAGAAAAAAAGAGCCGAGATTTGAGGGGTGGGGAATCTTTGTATATGTTCTAATTGTAAAACTTGTAAATTTTTATTTATATTGTTTTTTTACACATTTACTCAGTAGAAAAAGCTCTGAATACATTGAAAATGCACTATATTTTTCTATCTCACAGAGGAATTATTGTCACCCACTATAAAGGTTTTGGTTGTACATAATGTTTTTCATTTAGGACCAAAGACGGCTGATTGGATTTTCCATCTTTTACTTAGACATTGTTTTGATTTTTGCCTTGTAGTTTGTTGTACAAATGTTGTCAATTTATTATTATTTATTTTTTCTGTGATGAAAGTATTGAGAATATTCACTGGTTTCAAAAAGTATTTTCCCCAACAGCGGAACTGTAAGATCATTTAATTAACTAGACAATTTCTTGTTACATAGACAATTCTTTTTGCTTTGTAACCTTTGTAATAGACTGTACATATATTTTTGGAAATATAATACAATCTCTATAGAAGTTTTGAGTCTCCTTTGCAGTGGTTTTTCATACTCTGGGTGTGTCTTTATTTGATCAGTTATTTTTTGTGTGGTTTTGGTCTCATTGTATCACATGCATCTTTCTAATTTGGTATCAAATGTTACCTCAGGACATTTTAGTCTTCCAAAAAGACACCAAATGAAAGATATTCTCCTTTTAATTTAGGCAAACATATTAGTGTTTCTTTAATCATTCATATATTAAAAGCATACTAATCTATATCCCATATCCAGCAAATGCTCGGTCGAACATTTGTGTATACTAACCACGTCAATAGTTGACTCTTAGAGTGTTATGATTAGTATGCCTTTAATCCATGTTGACTAAAGCTTTATATACAATTTGAGTCTAGTTTGAGTTTGAACCACATATGAATATTTAAGTTAGCCTGGAAATCCAGACCCACATCTAGAACGATGTAGGGTCTGGCAATGAGCAATAGACCTTCCCAACTCAAGGGGCGGGACCAACACATGCATTTCAAATACCACTGCATGCAATTGGATAGCACTATCAGATAGTACGATTTGATTGGTAGCTCCAAACATAGTTAATGAGCTTCAATGGATCATGTCCAAACCAACAGGCTGAGCAAATCTTTCCAGGTTACATTTATGTCAGATTTAGACAAAAAAAATGTTCTTCAAAAAGGCAGAGTCTGGTCTGATGTCACATAATTATAGCATACCATTTGCTCAAGCAGCCTTAATAAAGCGTTAATACAGCAACATGAGTCACATTACAGATCTGTTCATTTATAAGATCATGTTCATGGATAACTTTGTGCTAACCGTTTTATGTCAGAGTCCATAAGTCCAACACTGCAGCTTGTGCTTCATTTGACTGAGACATAACCAAGACTTTTGAACAGTGGCCGGTAACTTTGACATTGTAATGGAGACTTGTCACTTGAGTACTATATACTAGTATACAGTAAGTATAGACTGTATACAATGATAAGCCTAAAGGAAATTGTCCATCCAGTTAAATGTACTCCATAAAACTAAATGTGCCAAGTATAATTTCATATGTGGAATATGTGTAAGGTATGGTATTATTGTTAGCAACAGCATCAATAACATCCATGTGAAACACAATTACAGCAGTGACACTGCAAGAACACAAATAATGATAAATATTGCCCTAGTGCATGCTGGGATTCTTCCCTACATGCCTATACAGCATATACTGTATAGGCATCACATAAGCATCACATGAGTGCCGATCACAGAAATGTGTCCGAGATAAGACCCAAATGCATACCTGCAAACTCGTCGCTTTTCGGCGATTTTCGCCGTTTTGAATCAAAATATATGACCCACGTGAATCGTATAGATCCGAAGAGTTTTTGTTTTTGGGAGGGGGGGGGGGGGTAGGGTAGCGGCAGCTGCCAGAAAAGTCAGCCAGCGCTTCCCAGACTGGACTGTGTGGGCGAGTTACCGTAGTGTGAGACAAGGGAATATAGTCATCTTGGCAATAAAACATCTTTGGTAGACGTCATGAGTAGCCTATTGTCCAATCAGCGTTAAGATCGGGCACCGTAAAGTATCACTAATGCTGCCGCTGTGTGTGTGTTCAGACTTTAGAATTGGCTAAAAGTCTCAATCAAAGCCTTTTTGATAATACAAAATAAAAAATTAGAGGCTTTGATTAAACACTGTCAATGGTTTAGAGGTGAATGTGACTTAGCCTACTCGGCTGAAAACAGAAAGTAACGGAGGGACGCAGCTCACTGTACAGTCCCTTTATTTAGTCGCGCTGTCAGTTTGCCGACATGGCTCTCTGTATTCTGTATATGTCCATGATTTAGACTCGATATATAGAAACAGATCGCGTAAGCCGTTCCCGTAGACAACGTTAACGGGCAGGATATCCCCGACTGTGATTTCATCCATCAAACCACAGAGTTTTTTCTGAGCGGCGTCTCACTCGCTCACACTGGCGAGGTCTCCCGAGTCCCGGTGATTTTCACCGTCACAGCGATCGACTCGCTGCTTTGCTCGGGCGGAGGCTTTGTGTGAAGGTGATTTAACATCACGGTCGTTGACGAATGTTATAACTTTATGCTGCATATTTTGCACTGCACTGTTCTGACCCACACAACTGTTGACTCTTAAGTGAAGCTGACATTTTAATGAGCGCACATTGCAGAAATGAAGCGTCTGCAGTGCGCTCACAATCAGAGCCGGGCCCGAGGCACAAGCAAATTTAGGGGTTGCTTAGGGCCCCGACCGACAGGCCCCCCCCCATTTTTTCTTTTTTTTTTTTTTTCTTTTTAATTTTATGTGTTTGATATTAACATCATATTATTATATCATACAAAAAAATGAATACAATGTTTTGGTCTAGATAGTTAATAGCCCAATAATTTAATCAGTTCATCTGGGAGGTAATCCAAGTTTAACTGATCACGTCACGTTCACGCACAGTGTGTATTGAGTTTATTTAAAAACATTTGGAAATGGGGCTCGGATGCCCATGCACTGTAGAACCTATTTCAGCCTCGTCTGTGGAAAAAAAGATAGCTGGACAACAGAGTTCTTCTGCTTCGTTCCTCTCATTGCATTTAAATGTATTCATTACATTACAGAGAAATATGTCCCATAAAAGAAAAAGAGCACCAAGCCCAACCCAGAGGACCCTGCATAACATTTTATTTTAAATGAACATTTTAATGGAAAATCCAAGTGTCTTTCTTCAATAGCTTCTAATTCATCCGACCCAGTGTCTCCAAATTATTTATTCACACAAAATTTCTCAGATTTAGCCTCTTAATTTTCCTCTCAAAGTGCACCAGATTCATGCATTTCACTTTAAAAAGTTAAAAAAAAATCTCCCGGGGGGCATACCCCCGGACCCCCCTAGGAGGGTCAGGATCTCAGCTGGCTATTATTTTCATCCAGCTGGACATTGGAGGCAATAGTGGAAAACTCTGGTTGTGTGAATGATATTTAACATTAGTCAATCATTTGGACAGCGAAAAACACCCGACCCCCCTCCCCCCAGAAGGGACGGGTGTTTGTCACCTTTTTCACCTCCTATGAGTTTGCAGGTCTGTGTATATGTCCATGATTTAGACTCGATATATAGAAACAGATCGCGTAAGCCGTTCCCGTAGACAACGTTAACGGGCAGGATATCCCCGACTGTGATTTCATCCATCAAACCACAGAGTTTTTTCTGAGCGGCGTCTCACTCGCTCACACTGGCGAGGTCTCCCGAGTCCCGGTGATTTTCACCGTCACAGCGATCGACTCGCTGCTTTGCTCGGGCGGAGGCTTTGTGTGAAGGTGATTTAACATCACGGTCGTTAACGAATGTTATAACTTTATGCTGCATATTTTGCACTGCACTGTTCTGACCCACACAACTGTTGACTCTTAAGTGAAGCTGACATTTTAATGAGCGCACATTGCAGAAATGAAGCGTCTGCAGTGCGCTCACAATCAGAGCCGGGCCCGAGGCACAAGCAAATTTAGGGGTTGCTTAGGGCCCCCGACCGACAGGCCCCCCCCCCCCCCCCCCCCATTTTTTTTTTTTTTCTTTTTCTTTTTAATTTTATGTGTTTGATATTAACATCATATTATTATATCATACAAAAAAATGAATACAATGTTTTGGTCTAGATAGTTAATAGCCCAATAATTTAATCAGTTCATCTGGGAGGTAATCCAAGTTTAACTGATCACGTCACGTTCACGCACAGTGTGTATTGAGTTTATTTAAAAACATTTGGAAATGGGGCTCGGATGCCCATGCACTGTAGAACCTATTTCAGCCTCGTCTGTGGAAAAAAAGATAGCTGGACAACAGAGTTCTTCTGCTTCGTTCCTCTCATTGCATTTAAATGTATTCATTACATTACAGAGAAATATGTCCCATAAAAGAAAAAGAGCACCAAGCCCAACCCAGAGGACCCTGCATAACATTTTATTTTAAATGAACATTTTAATGGAAAATCCAAGTGTCTTTCTTCAATAGCTTCTAATTCATCCGACCCAGTGTCTCCAAATTATTTATTCACACACAAAATTTCTCAGATTTAGCCTCTTAATTTTCCTCTCAAAGTGCACCAGATTCATGCATTTCACTTTAAAAAGTTAAAAAAAAATCTCCCGGGGGGCATACCCCCGGACCCCCCTAGGAGGGTCAGGATCTCAGCTGGCTATTATTTTCATCCAGCTGGACATTGGAGGCAATAGTGGAAAACTCTGGTTGTGTGAATGATATTTAACATTAGTCAATCATTTGGACAGCGAAAAACACTCGACCCCCCTCCCCCCAGAAGGGACGGGTGTTTGTCACCTTTTTCACCTCCTATGAGTTTGCAGGTCTGCAAATGAGAAATGGCAGAAATATATCTTATGTAAAAGATAAATGGCCATACTGTATATTCCAAACAGTCTGGATCCCCGCCTGGCCACCTGTGTCATGGTTGTTGTGTCCCTGGGCAAGACACTTCACCCACCTTGTCTCGTGTGAATGTGAATGATTGCTGTATGTTTGAGGTGGTGGTCGGAGGGGCCGATGGCGCGGAATGGCAGCCACGCTTCCGTCAGTCTGCCCCAGGGCAGCTGTGGCTACTATCGTAGTGTACCACCACCGGTATGACTGTGTGTGAACGAGTGGAACCTGGAACCATGTAAAGCGCTTTGGGTGTCTTGAAAAGCGCTATATAAATCCAATCCATTACTATTATTATTATTATTATTATTATTATTATTATTATTATTATTATTATTATTATTATTATTATTATTATGTATCAGCCACTATTCAATTCAGCAGTTTTAAAAAGGAGTAAGAATCATTCTAAACATTAAACTTGAATAGCATATGTATTATTAGATTGAACCAACATAGGGAATACTCTTTGTAAAATATTAACAATAATAATAATAAAAAAAACACTTCATACACAATTTAGACAGTGCAGCACTAATGCAATAAAAAGACAATAACATCCTCTCTAATATCCTTATCATGATACTGTTTTTTAAATGACTCATCATTCTCATGGGTTAACACTTACTGAAAATCAATCCTCTTGAGTAAAAAAAATCAATGTATTTCCTGAGTTAGATTCAACTTGGTCATATTACCATAATGTTTGCTAATCCTCACCCTGAAAACATTTCACATATTGGATCATTATATCTCAAAGTACAAGATGTCTTCATCTAGAGGAAAAACTTGCATGGCAGACTGCCAGAGAAAGAGAGAGAGAACGGGGAAAGAAATCATTTTGTAGTTGGCGATTCTGCAATAATCCTGTCTTTCCATTATTACGGTATCTGACATTTTGCATCTAATATAGAAGTCAAACGAGGGGATATGGAGATGAATGCTTTGGAACAGTGTACATTGATTCTGAGCAAACGTGCAGGCTTGAATAATGCGTTTACCTGTTTGGACTCTGCAGGGGAAAACAGATCATGACCCATTTAGAACAAACAAAGGCTTTTGCTTTTTCACAGTTCAGGTGTTTCCCCTTTGGGAGAATATAATGTGGGATTTGCAGACAGAACAAAGCAGCTTTTTTCACGCCTAATCTGTTACTCTTGTCCTGATGACAAATAGAAGTGATTTCTAGGGCCCCCAGTATCCTAAAAGAGAGATGGTGCTTCATCAAAAGTTTAGCCATTGACTCCCCTGTATAGTTGAAGCAACCCTAGCAGTTGTGGATACTGTTAAACATTTATAATTTCAAGCTGTTGAATTAAAAAAAGACCAACTCTGCATTCCAATACCCACACTTCCCCTACTATTTAGTATGCCAGAAAAAGATTTAGGATGTCCCTATACAAGCACGTCAGTATGCTGAAAATACATAATTGCCACACTAACTCCAATAGCATTTTGCAGAATTCGTCTTTATTCTTGACATTTTATAACATAATGAAAAAAAAAACTTTCTTATCTGATTTTTTTTTCTCCTGTGGCCCTAAAACTTTTCTGCACTTTAGCATGTAGCGTAGTAAAAAGACAAAGTATGTGATTTGGAATGCAGGGCAAGTAACAAATAAGCGTGCTTAGTGCTTCGGGTTTTTTTTTTTTTTTTTTTTACATGTTCCAACTTTGAATAAAAACATGGACCACCCAGTTGCAGGGCATAATTTCATATGAATGATATTTTAAATATTTATGAGGGGGGTGGCAGGGTGAGTATAGCATAAGAAGAGCTGTAAAGATGCAGAATTATGTATAAACTACAACATTGCATGGGACTGAAGCTTCAGATGAAGCTTAAAGCTGGGGTGGAGGATTTGGGGAGAAAATGGCAGTTGGGATAGAGGTTCAAACCAAATTCCTCAACCGCTCCACTTGTTCTCTTTGGTCCCTCCCCTATGGTCCCTCCATGACAGGCTCTACACCAACAAAGTCGTGTCAAAGTGAATGGACAGCCCCAACAGCCAATAAGAACAGAGAATCGGAGCCTCGCTCTGATTAGTCAAAGTGTACAGCTCATGTTAATTTTGACCAATCAGAAATCACATACCCCAGCTTTAACCCGTTTTTATTTATTTATTTATTTATTTTGAGGCCATGTGAAATCGAAGTACAGAGCTAAAATACCACCTGGCCCCTTATTTGCCTCCGCGACGAGGCATACAATTACTGAACGGTGAAAGTCCAATGGATGTAGGCAATGCTTAAGAAGCTACAATATAGTACAAGATCACTGCGACCTGACACTATGTAAGGTCACAGTAACCTTTGACCGCCAAAATACATTCAATTCATCTTTGAGTCAAAGTCTACATTTCTGCAAACTTTGTAGACGATCCCTCAAAGCGTTCACAATACGTGAGGTCCCAGTGATCTTGAAGGTTGAACTAAAAAATGTCATCAGTTCAGCCTCGAATCAAAGTGTGAGTTTGCGCCAAATTTGACTAAAATCTCTCAAAGCGTTCATGAGATTGTGGTTGCGTTCCGAATCGCATACTCTTACTACATCCGACAATACAAATAATCTAGTTAGGATGCAGTAGGCATAATATTGGGACATACTTTACTCTCTTATTTCATCATAACATTGCGCCTTGATCTTGCCTCTTGCTTTTGTATCCGTCGCATGCCCGTTTGTTTTCATATGGAGGCTTCGTCGATGTGACGTCACTTCACGTGCGCACTGGATTGTGGGTCAGAATCGCCCAAATAGGATGCAGTTTTCAACACTAACAATCTTGACCGCATGAAGTAGGACATCCGGGTACTTCAAGCATCCTAAATCTGGCCACAAGAATCGGGACATCCTAAATCTTTTTTCTACATACTATATAGTAGAAAGTATGCGATTCAGAACGCAACCATTGTGTTCATGAAGCAGGAGGTAACAGTGACCTTATATTCAGGACGGACAGGTGTTTATACGTAGAGACGGCTAGATGGACAACCTGAAAACATAATCCCTGCGTTCCAATACCCATACTTCCTTGCTGAAAATACCCAAATGCCCCACTAACTCCAATTTCATTTTGGAGTATTCATCTTTATGCTTGACATTTCTCGAGATAATGAAAACAATTCTTCCTTATCTGATTTTTTTTTCTCTCCTGTGGCCCTTAAACTCTTCTGTACTTTAATATGTAGGGTAGTAAAAAGAAAAACTATGTGATTTGGAACACAGGGAATACCTCCGGCATCCCTCCTTCGACACAAAATAATGCAACGCTATCATAAGATTTTCTAACTGCACTGTATATCGTATAGTAAAGGTAAGGTTCCAATCCCGAATAGCTCCTCCTCCAGCCGTTCAGCTAGCTACCCACCACCAGTTCAATAACACTGTTTGTATTTTTTGAAGATGATGAGGTGCTTTCTGAATTGGCGAACAGCAGAAGTTTTTTGTGATTTTTTCCTCTTGTAATCCTGAGTAAAAAGCTACTCAATTTAATTTAAACCCCTGTTTTTATTTATTAAATGAGTCCCTAGACTTTCACTTAGATAGGAAAAAATCCAGAATACTGATACTTATAACATATTATGCAAAGAAATGTATTCTATTTTTTTGGAAAAATGAGTCTCCGCCAACCTTTAAGTTGTTTTTGGAACAAATGTCCACTTTTTTACCATTAGAAAAATTAACCCTGGAAAAATGCGATCGCGGCCATATTTTTCATGAATTTTGGATTCCATTAATCAGTGGCTTAGAGGAATTTTCTATAGTAGGTTGTCAACAACGATAAGAAAATGATGTTGTGATTTCTAAAGATTTTTTTTTTTTTTTTTCTTTTTCTTTTTGTTATTATTACTTTTTTTTCGTCTTATCATTATTATTAGTATAGGATTGTTTTTCTTGCTTTTGTTGTTTGTTTTTTTTGATTGTGTGTTGTATATGTGCCTGCATGTAGGCCTATGTAATGTTGGTGCAAGGAAGGGTTACATGAACATTATGTGATAAGTGTATTTATCAATGTATAGTGTATTTATCAATGTATACCCATCCCAAATAAAAAGATGTTGAAAAAAAAAAAAAAAAAAGCTACTCAGGCTCGCAATGGCAGATGTTAACAAAATAATCTGAAAATCAAACGTCGTCATCTCACGTTAATCTTCTCTCTGGTTTCCTAATTAGGAGGGTAAACATCATACATTTAGCATAGGTTATTGCACTTAACTGAAAACATTCTTGATCGACACATACGGATAAACGATCATGGCGGAGATAATTAACAATACCTAAGTGAGGGGGCGCCCTTAGCTCAGTTGGTAGGGCGTCCCCCCCCCCCCCAACCAGGTTCGATTTCAGCCCGTGGTCGTTCTCTGCATGTCACTCCCCTCTCTGCCTCGTTTCACCTCTGTCTCTACACTATCAATAAAGCATGAAAAATGCCAAAACAAATATATGTATATTTATTTAACAATACCTAAGTGACGGGAACAATGAAAACTGAACAGCAACTCTGCCTGGCATGTGGTAGTGTTAGGATAATCAGATACTACCTACTGAGAGGAAGTTGGCTGACTGATACGGCTCATATATAAATTCCTGGGGAAAAAAACTACTTAATATAATTATTAGTTATTATAAAATAAAATAAGCTGTATAAATAACGAGCCATTGATTTCAGCCAAGTTGAGTTGTTTGGAGGCAAAACGGAGTTAAGCGAAGGGTTTGACTCTAGCCTCGTTTCCACTGAGCGGTGTGGTTCGGTCCGGCACTTCATTTCCACTGTCATGAGTCGGGAAGGAGTACACAAATAAGCGAGCTTTGCTGCACCTATTTCTTTCACCCTTTCAGTGTGTTACCAAGCCTTTCCAAAGGGCCCCTCTGCAAGAGTGACGAGCAGCTCTTTGTTTATAGTGTGTAGTTTTTTTTCCTCTTTATTGAATTAATCAGCGGGCTACACTCTGTGTCCCTCTGCCACCATTTCCCGATAGCTGCTGCGGCCAGTACCGTTCAACGGCTCTGATCCATAGACTGTAAGGGAACATATTCTCTCCGTGGGGAACATTTACCCGAAATAGATTAAAGCTATTCTTACCTTTGTAGAGTTTTTACACTTATTTTAAATGACTTTAAAATGGTATAAATAAGGTTTTTACACTCTAAAATGCATGGTAGACCCACCAGGAATAAAAAGAAACTATTATTTCAGTCTCATAATATTAGGTGAAAACTACAACCAATCAAATCGTTCGGACCGAACGATTTAATTGGCCGACAGACCTGTCTGTTTGCCGTCTGCTTGTGTACCGCGCATTCGTGCACGCGCGTCCTCAACGAAAGGGTTTGTTTTGATTCCACGGCAGACAGTAGCCTAGCGAGTAGCGACCATTGTAGAAAAGGTTACAGTGTTGTTATTTCTTGTTATTTTTTACAGTGTGTTAAGCTGTGTTTTAGTGTTGGGCCGTGACGTCAGTCGGCCAGAGAGCCAGTTCAGTAAGTTTCCTTTCGCTTCTCCCTCGGTGAGATGTGTGTGAGCAAGTTGCCACAGTAAGCCATCATTCGTGTTTATCTGAGTGTAAATGTGAATCACCCGTGTGTGAGTATGTACATGTAGTCCCGATCGCTGTTATAAGTTATAGTTTGTGCATGTTATTAGCGGCTGCGATTCGCGAGTCGCAACAGCTGTTCAAACGTCTCCTCACGAGCGGAGTTTAAGCCTTTGTTCTTTTTCCGCGATCTATATGCGGCTGTGCCTGTGAAAGAAGGAAAATAAAGAGCGGATAAAACCCTACTCCTCCTCTCCTAGTCTCATTATAAGCATAAGTGGTGTTCTGGCCGACATATCTGAAGTGAAACCAGTGATACAAGCAGATCAGCGCGGTACCGGTAGCCTACTACAGCCACCAGTTTCTTCAGCCACAATATAACTCACTTTGTGCACGGAGACAGTATTAAGCAAGTAAGTCTGCTTGTGTAGCCTAAATTAAGTTTCTTCAAAAACAAAACAAAAAAAACAGGGATAGGAATGAGGGGGTGGGGCTGCATTGGAGGAAGGCGGGATATTATGATTGTGCTGAAATGCTCAAACTCAAATCCATCCGAACTGCTTTAATTGTCATTTAGAATAAATAGTACAGATAAGTACGCCACAAGTTGATTACAATGAATTGTTTCAGGCAAATCAAAGGATAATTTTATTTCAAATGCATTATGTGACTTCCTTACCTTGAAGAACCCGTCCTTTCACAATTCTGCTTTTCTTTTTCGAAGACTAAATTTCATCTTGATTAAGTGTTGCAGCTAACAGTGGGATCCTGTTATTCAGAATGTCTCTGAATGCTGTGGGCTTATTGGTCTGGCCTTCCTTGGATTCATGGGGTCCTTTTCTTTTTCTATGGCCGGGGCCCGTGGCACCTTCCTGCATTAAGTATTTAAGGAGGCAGTAAAATATGGCTCTACTACCGCAATGGCCTGCAATTCCCCAAGGTAGATGATCAGTTTCACGGGCTGGCAAATGGCTCAGTGGGAAAGGTTGATGGATTTGGCAGATACAATGGCTTTCTTCAGAGACACATTGGAACATCATGAGTGATGGGGCTGCTGCGGTTAGCTTGCTTCTTGCTGAGAGTGTAAGCTCAGCTCTGTTAGCAGCTCAGGATAGGCTCTATAAAGAAAATACATGACATAAACTAATGCGCTAGACAAAAAAACCTTATTACAATAGATTTGTTTTTTACCCTGTCAGGTTTTTGTTTTCATGCATATCATCGTGTTTGTGTAATTGCCATTTGATTTTTTCAGCTGATATTTGCGTTTACAGGTTCCGTATCCTATACTGTAAGTGTTTTATTGTTTCATCAAATGAAATACTAACGTTGCATTTGAAGGAATAGAATTGGGTTGTGAATAAGGTGTTGTGCCTGAATTGTCGAGTGGAACAGTGGGAAACTGCCCGAGAACCCTTAGAACCCCAGGGGTGGAACAAACTCCTGGCTTATTTGATCTAAACAGTTTTTTGCTAATTTGATTGGCTCAGGCCTCTGCTCGAAAATGACATGCCCATAATGAATAGAGTGTAGCTCTGCAACTACATGGTCTATATGAATAATCTTGGTATCATAATAAAGGTAACACTTGTGGGATTGCTGCAAACGTGTAAGCATTAGTCTAGACGTTACTGGGTCAGAGTAAATGAAGATGGAGCACAGCATGAATTAAAGATTTCATTTCCGCCTAACAAAACTGTACACTTTCGTGAGTGAATATCCCCTTAAAATGCAGTTGCAGCCCGAAACCTCCAGCAAATAGCAAACAATCTTTTAGTTTTAAACACATTATGTTATGTAGGATACTATCTGGTTTTACAATGTTTACATTTTGCACTTTCTACTCACATTTCTACTTTTTTAAATAGCTGACATGTAAAACCAGTAATTCTCATATTCATATTTTATATCTTAAAGTTCAATACTTAAATGTGTCAGGGTCTTTGTTGATCCAATTGTTTACTTTTTATGTATTGTTGTGCCTCTACAATATGTTTAAATCTTACAAGATGTTTGCTGTAGCCCTGCCAAAGGAGTTTAACGTGAAATAAGTTAGAGCTTTTATTTTTATTTACAATATTTTCAATAAGTTACAAGGCAAGCTATCTTATATTGTTTAGTTAGGTGCAGTTAAAACATGTTTGTGAAGTTAAATGTTTATATTTAAATGTGATTCAATGTTCTCTTATCACAATATGCTAATAAACAACATTGTATAGTTTAACTAATGAACACTCTGGTTTTTTCAGGCTTCGTGGTCAATATTGATATCGATCAATATCGAAAGAATAATCGTGATAAAAAATGTTGCCATATCGCCCAGCCCTACCACCAAATTGGTCTAAAGGCCAGGACACACCGGTCCGTCTACCGACCGTCGCCCGAAAATGGAGTCTGCCGTTTCAGGCAGCTCCAGTCTGCCTGTCCCGGCCAAAAAAGTGCCAAGAACACACCGAGCCAAATACTGACTTTCCGTACGCTCTGCGCTTGCGCGGGACGTAATGTCTCCATAACAGCAGGCGGCGCTAATCTGTATTTTCGGCCCAAAAAAATACGGAAGCTGGAAATGATGGGACAGCTCTCTAGACCATAAACATGGATATAAATACGTATTTATATCTATCGACCATAAAGAGCACCATTTTTATCAGAGAGTGTCGAGCATGGTGTTGAGCAGTCAAGAAGGCTTGATGCATGTGAATACTCACTGAACGAAACAAACACATTACAACAATGGTTAGCGATACTGTTGTCAGCTGTTTGTGCTACCCGCCTCACTTCCGGGCTTCACTGTTTCGCTAGGCCTCCACCGATCAAATTGCTCCGACTGAAAGACTGCCGATTATCGGGCCGGTGTGTCCTGACCTTAAAGGCCTACTTCACCGGTTGGAATATGAAGGTGTATTGAACTCGGAGATCCTATTGTGGTAGAATTATGAAGCAACAGTGATATTAAGATAGTAGCATTAGGTTTTATTCAATCATAAAGCAAGAATCTCCGCGGAGAGGCCACTAGGACACAGAGAAAACAGACACAGGGAAAGTGAATGAAAGAGTGAGCCTCGTTTCGTAGGAGAGACGGGTATTTAAGCACATTGTTTCAGGCAGGCAGACAGACTAATTGTACATATCTTAACCATGGGAGGAGTTTGAACATAGGACAATAGGAGTAATTGTGAATAAGTTAAACATAGGCGTGGCTGTCTGAGTGGTCGTTGGGCCATCTACATCTCAGTTTCAGTCACAAACAAACATGCAGTATATCCAATTACACTTATAAGTCTATATAAAACAATGGTTAAGTAAGCATTTCAATATATGAGTTCAGAGATATGTCATATGCAATATTTCCCACAACACTTCACTCTTTTTATCATATTATGATAACATAAAAGATAGCAAACCACAGTAAGGCAAAATATACACTAGGGGAGAAAAAATTTAAACCCCAAAACAGTCAAAAGGTAAGGCAAAAGGAATAACAGGGAATAATAAAAAACCTCGTAAGGAAAAAATATAAACCCAGGACAGGCCAATAATCAAAGGATAAGGCCAAAATATCAAGAAGTGAGTTTAATGTGAAAAAACCTCAAATAGAATTCCAAAGAGGAAAAACATTAAACAAAAAAAACAAAAACAAAAGGTAAAACAAAACAATCCCAGAACAGTAAGAAAGGAACCCATTACAGAGAGTCGCCCATGTGGAAGTACTCAAAGCAGTCAGCAGAAGGGGGGTCAATAGGGTCAAGGCACTCGGCAAAGGGGGGAACCCAAATTTCGAGGGGGATTGGTTCAACCAGGTTGCCGCTTGGCATTGTTAAGGTGGAGTGACTAATACAACATTTTAGAATGGCCTTGATGAGACAAAAGAAAATGGAGAACAACACGATAAGGCAAAAAGTCCCAGTACACCTTTAAAGATCAGAGATCCCCAAGCACCAGTCCATGTCTGGAGATCATTGAGGGGGTTCCAGCCGTGAGAGTCGTGTAGTTGTGTGACACCAAGGTCATTGTCAGCAATGACGTCATTTGCTGGGCAAACTCGGTCATCAGGGTGATGACTGTGTTGTCAGAGGGGTGGGCATGTGGAGGGTTGGGGTTTGTTGATAGGGAGGGGGGGGGCTTGCGGAGCGAGGGGCAGATCGTCCTTTAGGTCTGTACGGGTGCAGAGGGACCGCCAGTCCCTGTTGCCCTGGTATGCAGGTGTGTCCATGCAGCTTTTAGGACGGTTACACCAGAGGGGAGAGTCGATGTTGGAGTTGAAAACTTTGTGGGTTTCCACGGTGCACAGCTGGGAGCTTGGTGGCTGATTGTCGCAGGAGACGGTGATGAGGCTCCTTTTGACAGCCATCAGGAAAGCGGCGTTTCTGCCGTTGGTAATGATGCCGTGGATGGGGCAGTAATCTTCATTACATTTGGTGGCAGGGCAGGAGAAGGAGATGACGCCAGATTTCCAGGGCTGCGTTTCACAACCGGATGAGGGCGGGGGCCTGGCCAGACACATCCAGACTAGTGCCCAAAGCACAAATGTAAGGCCAGGGGAGGAAGGGTGTCGTCTGGCTCTCACTGGAGCGAGGTGTTTGCCCGTCTTCTTGTCGTTGCTGGTTCCGCTGATGTCGTCTGGTCCAGGCTGGTGGTCTGCTGTCCTGTCGTTGGTGTCGCTTGATCCGTCGGCCGGTAGCTGGCAGCGATTCTTTTGCAATGACTGGCATGGATCCAAGTGGTCCTCTCTGCAACCTTCACTGCCGTCATAGTGGAGAGGAGGAGTTGAAAGGGTCCCGTCCATCGCTTGCTTAGTCAGAACCTTCGTCTGGGAGCCTTGATCACAAAACCGATCCTCGGGTGGTGGCTGGTCGTGGTAGTGCATCTTTCACCAGTCTGTGGAGAGCAGAAAGAGAGGACAGGGGAGTGACCGTGATAGTGACAGTTGACAGTTGACAGCAGGCGTGCTTAGAAAAGTTGTTTGTGGGAAAACTCAAGTATTTTGTTTAACGGCAGTCATAGCCGCTATGGCAGCCAAAAGAAACAGTTTGTAAAGGTATCACATATGCGCTCTGCAACTACTTAGGGTAGGAGCAAATAGCATCAAAAGGGTTGTCACTAATGTGTGTGTTGGATGCAGAAATCACCGTGAAGCCAACTTGGCCTTGCTCTGAGGCCAAGTGTCGTGAAGCAGAGACATCCACCAAAGCTCCAGGTCTGGATGGGACAGTGGAAGGCGCCTTCAGATCAGGACAGGGGGGGGACACGGTGACGCATCTTGCAGGAGAGAAGGATATTGTTCAAGTATAATCAAAGAGACAGCGACATGAGGTATCAATATTGCAAATTGAGAAAAGGCCCACTAAATTAGTTTAAAAAGGAAAGAAGATAACACATATAGCAGAAAGTCAAAACCATAAAGAACAACAATGTTGACTTGTCAAATAAACAAAGTGATCTTACCTTTTGGATGCAGTCATCAAGCAAAACGTAACCATACTAAACTTACCGATTGGACCTGCAAGGCCAACAATGTAAACTGTGGTGAAACATCAACAAGTTTGCAGCAAATAAAACAAAACAAATTGCAAAGTTAGTTGTGTTAAAATGAGTTGTGTTAGGATTTAGGAAAACCACAGAATGCGAGAAACAGTAAAAAGAAACATAAAAGAAACCAGGTATGGGAAAAGAATGAGATAAGCATATTTCCAGGGAAATATACAGCACCTAAGAGTCTGGAAGCAAAAATGAAGTTAGTAGCAAAACAAGAAACAAGTTTAAGTAAAACTTAAACGATCGCTGCGCGCAATAAATCAACTGAAATGCACACCCAAGTGCACAGAGTTAATTCAAACAAAATCAAAAGTCAAGCATTCAAAGATGCTGGCAACAACAGAGAGAGAACAGGAGAGAAAACAAGTCAACTGACTGATTTTGGCGAAATCAGAGATCAGAACTCTGCAAATCAGACACATAAAAGAAAAACACCTCAGCTCGATAACAACAAACAACAAGAACCATAACAACAAAACAACTAACGCACCAACAACCTCTCTCACTCTAGCTTGCTCTAGGACAGAACACCAAACAAGATTTCTCCTACACTGTGTAGCAAACATAAAACAGCCCACTGGCAACAAGCTAAACCAACCTAAATGTAGAGCCTAACAAATGACCAAGTTGCATGAACACGAGTGTTCATAGGAGAAAGAATTGAATAGCATACCTGCAGGAGGAAAAGTTAGTGCAAGCAGCCAAAAATAGTTCAATTATAACAGAAAATAAGTAACTGCCTAGCATTGCATGTTTTAAAGGCACTGATGGCCGATCAAAACGGTGAGTGGGCTATCAGCAAATGTGATTGTCACAGCGACAGTGGTGCAAGGCTATAGTGAAACAAGGGGGAGATACTTACATAAATGTAAAAACATGGGTGTCTGTGCTATTGAGAAGGAAAATGGGCATGTTGGCTGGGCCTACAAAAGGTGGATCTAAAAGAAATGAGCAATCAAGAAAACAATACAGCTTCTTTAAGAGTGGCTGTGCATGTTTATCTGTGGTTTAAAGAGATGTAAATGAGGGAGTTTGGCTTGAACCAGGACAAGTATTTTCTAAAAACAGAATGCTAGAAACAAGGCAAAAGTGACAAGTGCATGGAGCCAGGCAAGTCCAGCCATGACTGCAAAAATGAGAGTAGCCCTTTTTGCTACAGAGGGTACATGTAAACACAGGAGGTGTAGACAAAAGCAATTGTTAACAGAGTCAACTTAGGTGGCAGTGTCCCTGTCGTGCTGAAGGGAGACTGAAAAACAGACAGAACAAATTATTTTAGACATGGGAAGAAAACAGCATTAAATCAGACAAGTTTTAGCAAAAAGTTCCCATAAAACATTGGGGGAAAACAGGCAGAGGGAAAACACAGTCAATCCCAGCAATTTACACATGGTGAACACAAGACAAAAGGCCATGGCCAGGACGGAGGATTAGACAAAAGGAAGATGCAAATGATGAGATGGTTGAACTAAGCAAAACACAGGGAGGATACTCACACCTTGGAAGTGGGCCACAGCGGACAAATGATAACAATAACAAAAGAAATACTCTAAGCAGAAGGTAAGTTAGCCTACATTCGCAAATGTGTAAACCAAAACAATACTGACATGGGCATCTGAAATTGAAGGCAAAAAGTGACTAAGGCATATCCATAAGCTAGGCTAGGTAGAAGAGCAGACATTCACAACAGTGACCTAGGGAAACAAATGAATCGTTTGACGCTGCTCCTCTGCTGGAGAGAGCAGCGGAAATGAACATGGCGCCAAATGAGCCCACAGTAAAATCCTCTGAAAGTAATCAAAAACTAGCAAAATCAAGTGAAAACACGTCAACCAGCCACGAAGGCCGGCTCCTGTTTTTGCGTGTGGCTAGTCTAGCCACAGAAAAAGACTTTGCACAATGTTCCCTAAAACAGGACGACTCCAAACTCAAAAGGAATTAAAAGACAGATAGGCTGCTAGCTTTAGACAAAGAAATGGCAAGGCCATCTGAACTGGGAATTAAATGGTAGCTAAAAGACAGACGAGGCCTTAACCTCCAAGGTTGAAACCAGCATGCAAAAGCAAAAGTGTATTGGCTGCAGAATGCGATGAGTTTAGAGCACTGAAAAACAGAAATGCTCTGGGGTGACAGGAACCGTTTGGCACTGGAGCTCTGGAGGGAAAGTAGCTGAAACACTAGCCCAGTCATTACCCAATATAGCGATCAAAATTAGTCGTAACTCAGCGGTAGTTGGTCTGAACTCGGCACAGAAAACCAGTAACGCTTCCAAAAAACGTGTCTCTCCAACATCTTTAAGTGCTGGGAGATAACACATAGCGGCTAAAAGCACATAAGGATCCCAAGGCCGCTGAACAAAAGCAGGTTCGGCCGGCCTGGCCACTTCCATCAAGGGAAGTGCGTCCTCAGAAATTCTGTGAAGTAATGGTGCAATACTCACCGGGTCCAGTAGCTTGGAGGGCAGAACTGGAACGGGAACAGAGGTAGACGCCACCTTGTTTAACGCAACCACACTGAGGTGTCTCAGGTCTGGGTATAATGGGACGTAGGGCGGAGGCCCGCATGTGGTTTGTGCCGTGGGCATGCCGGCTGCGGCAGCGGTGTGTTGTCTCCGGAGCACGTTGTTGTCTGGGGCTCCGGGCGACCTGTAAGCATAAGCCCTGAGACACAAATGGAGTTACTTTGTCCCCCACTGGCTGGCACCAATTGCTCCGTCTTGTCGCTTCGTCAAACCATTGGTAAAATGCCCGCCAGTCGGCGCTAAAACAATTTTTACTTTTCATGTGCGCCGTGCGGGTTTCCTCTGCCTGCAATTGTGTTCTAAGGTTGATTAGCTGAGTGACGCTGAAGCTACCGCCGACAGGGAAACCGAAACGAACCCATACATGTATTTGAGTCACAGCTGAAAGCCCATAGTGTGCTTTCATATGCAAAATAATTGGCGTATCTGGGATGGGAATATTCTCCCTCGCTTTTTTGCTAGAAGCCTTTCCCATGTTAAAGAAAACCAAAGAAAAGCACACACAAAACTACCAACTTACCTTTCCACCCGGGTCGGCACGTTTTGTCTAGTTAACACAAAGCACAACAGAATGGAAGGAAAAAAGAAACAGTTGCAACCAAACAATACAGTAAAACAAAGACAAAACAAATAAAAGACAAGACAAATAAACACTTATGAGATCTCAAAGTCCTTGCTCCATGATCAAAACAAAAACCCCGCTAAAAACAACAATATCTTGGTCTGTAAAAGTGAGAATTTTCTGACTACCTCCACTGGCAATTTTTATACTGGGCTACAAAAACCCTGGCCGAAATATCTTGTTTTCAATCCGTCGATTTAACCATTAACCATAACCATTAACCAATAAACAAGAAAAACCTTTACGCCTACTTTCAGGATAAGCTCTATCTACAACCTTTAGACTTTAAGACTAATTCGTCAACTTAGTGCGCGTGCTTCATCGGAAAGACTATTCAATACGATAGTGTCGCCGAAATGCACCCAAGCCAAAACTAAACAGCAGCCGCCTCACTTTTGCAAGGAAACCGCAACGGAGGAGTTCCGGCCCAGCTGCATCCCGCGACGGCTCTCGCAGAGATCTCGCTCAGAAATAACTCCTTTTTACCCAATTGTTTTTGCTTTTTAAATAAAATTAACCCCTCACTTACTGGTACTTTTTAGGAGGAGACGGCAGAGCGTTCACGGGACGAGCAACAGAATTCCTCTCTTTCCCGAGTTTTTAAAAGGGAAGTTTTGTGCGAGATGAGTTCAAAGAATCAGGTGATCAACCAAGAAAACTGTTGTCTGCCCCGCGTCGCTCCGGTCGTCTCTCCTCCTGGATCAGCTCGCCAAAACTGTGGTAGAATTATGAAGCAACAGTGATATTAAGATAGTAGCATTAGGTTTTATTCAATCATAAAGCAAGAATCTCCGCGGAGAGGCCACTAATGCAGACACAGGGAAAGTGAATGAAAGAGTGAGCCTCGTTTCGTAGGAGAGACGGGTATTTAAGCACATTGTTTCAGGCAGGCAGACAGACTAATTGTACATATCTTAACCATGGGAGGAGTTTGAACATAGGACAATAGGAGTAATTGTGAATAAGTTAAACATAGGCGTGGCTGTCTGAGTGGTCGTTGGGCCATCTACATCTCAGTTTCAGTCACAAACAAACATGCAGTATATCCAATTACACTTATAAGTCTATATAAAACAATGGTTAAGTAAGCATTTCAATATATGAGTTCAGAGATATGTCATATGCAATATTTCCCACAACACTATTTAGTACAAATGTGCAAAAAATAAATAAATTGGATCATCTTAGCCTGAGAAACGGCAGAAATAGTGTTTTATGGTCTCACTGTCTAACCCTACAGTTTCCTTCTTGTGACATCACAGTAAGGGTTAGGATTAACAGGACAGCAGGGCCAAGGGAAGACTAAGGGAAGACTGAGGGGGAAAAAAACCTCATTCATTATATTATAATAGTGATTTTATAATGATAGAATGCCGGTTCTGTATGGGTGAAGTATTCCTTTAAAGGTCAAAAACGAGCATCCATACTAAAGGCTGAAGGCCTGCTAACCATTACTTTTTTGACCTGAATTTTAACAACGGCCAAGAGGTTGCTTCAAATACATCATATGACAAGATAATGAATGCAGTTTGATTCATGCAGTATCGATTGTATTGCATAAATCATGGACAACAAGTGCCTTGACATTGCTCGTATTAAAACAGGCAGTGGTTCTACCCCTTAACGTAACAACACTGTATCCAGCAGCATCTTGACAGCAGAAGCAGCGGGAAGTGAACAAAGCAGTCCAATCAGGACTGATCAGTAGCATCTCAGCATGTCACAGGTCAACCACAGTGATTTGTGTGGGTGCATGTGCCTATGTGTAAGGTCAGCACGCGCGTCCCTGCAAATCACACTCTCTCACTGGGCAGCAATGTGAGGCATGAAGTGTCTGGGAAGAGAAAATCACAGAATGGCCTATTGTAAATTGTGCTGAGCGGGGAGATGTGAAGGGCCTCCAACAATTGGGACACACTTATCTTTCCATCTGACATGAGATGTGCCACATTATTCACGCTGAATGAATAGATGGAGGACTCCAAAGGGCTTGGGGTGGAGTGGAGACGGGGCATACAACACAATAGACAGTATTTATGCAGTTGCCCGCAGTGGATAAAGCGCTCGCCTGGAGATAACTTACACACGTGGCTGATATGCCACCCCATTATAGGAATGATTAGACGGTGCACAGATTTGCAGATTTTCATAAAAAAAGGGACAGCAATGGTTAACATCTGTCCCTTTCCCTTTGCTTTGTTTTGCACACGAACACATTTGCAGATAACATTTGAAACGCCTTCTGAAATCAGTTCATTGCAACTCTTACACTGAATATATAATGGTTTGGGTCCCCTCTGGCAAACAGCTGCTTGGCCCTTTCGCAGGATGCTTGATTTTCAATAAACACAGCTGAGAGACGCGCTTTGCACAGTATCCGGTAATTACTATTTATAATAACGGTGCTCAGCTAGGATGCAATGGAAGGTTTAGCAATGCCCCTTTAGGAGCTGCTTCTAAGGGGGGAGAGGGATGGACAAGTGCTCCGGCAGCCGGTTCGGCTGGGCCAGTGGGATCTCTTCCCCTGACTTGGGTGTGTGGGTCGATGCTCAGAAGCCAGCACCTATAGGGGTCCCTAATGGGGCCTGTATTGATCCTAGCATGGTGTTCACCCCATGGGTCTAATGGAAAAGACTGCACACACACACACACAAAAAAAAGCTCTCCACTCTAAAAATCTGGATCTCACATTTTGGCCAGAAGTAGGGGAGAACGGGGTAATTTGTCACATGGGTTGGATGTCACATTCGTTATATCTCGCCACCAGAGCGTGCTAGCTCTGAAATGTTGATATAAAAAAGGTCCAGAATTGGGATCAGAGGTCACATACATAGACTTCCTTGGAGGAAGACAGCTGCATTTCAGGTGAGAGGATGTTTTGTGTTTTTCATGTCAAATTCAAAATATTTTGCTTCTCAGTATTTTTCTTCTAGGCTTTTACACAATGGGTTTATAACAAAACACTTGTTACCCTCAGAAAGTGTGAATGGTAAGCTATAGTTTAGATTGTTGTTAGCAAGCTAATTAGTTGTCAGATGGTTGTTGGCCTTGATGCTAGCAAGAAATTCAGGTTGGGGTTGGTCGTCACATTTTTTGGGGGGTTGGTTGTCACATGTTATCTCAAGGCTGCAGCCAGAAAAGGAACCCAATAACGAAAGAAATTGTCAAGCTGTATCCTCACTGACACCCCAGAGAAGGAAAGAATAGAGCAGGAAAAGGCAGCTAGCAAGCAAAAGAAAAAAGGGCAACAAAATCAAAACAACCCAGTGCATCCCAAACTAGACCAGCTGCCAAGGCTACAGTAAGTTATGTAGGCCTATTTGTCAACTTGACAATGCAATTAAACTTTCAAATTTGGTTCTGCCTCATTGCCTTCTTTTTAAGATTTTTCCCATTAAGATAACATTGTGACAAACAACCCCATAGTGTGTGACAACCGACCCCTTGATGGGGTTGGTTGTCACAATGTGTCACTTCTTCATTACAATAAGTTGGAAAAAAAGAGAGACACACATTTCAAGCCAACACCTTAAGCTTCAATTTAATGTAGGAATGGCTATTGACAGATGTTTTGGTGATGAACAATTCTCACTAGAGTAAAAAGTGTGCCTACTTACCCCGTTCTCCCCTATTCACTTTGTCATGCCCTTCAGATGGACTAAAATGTTTATTTGAGCAGCTGAGAGCAGAGTTGGGTTTATATAGTAAACAAGGAGCTGAGCTTGTGGCCCTTTTCCACTACATACCTGCTCTACTCTACTAGGTTTAGTTGATTTTCCCCTCAGAAAAAGTCCCCTGGTATATTGGTCGTTGAACACTGCAGTCCACTGATTGGTCAGAGTATCATCAATGGGCAGCCTGCAAAGACACATTCACTGAGTGGTAAATGACAGATCACCCAAAAACATAATGAAATGCTGCTGCACCGACGCGCAGCAGCATTACGGCCAAGCCGACGCTGAACTGTGGCGAAAAAACCCCAAAAACAACGTCTGCTCTATGGAGATATTTAGTCAAGTCAAGTCGAGTCACTTTATTTATATAGCACCTTTAAAAACAACAGAAGTTGACCGAAAGTCTTTTACAGTCAAGTTAGATAAAATAAACTCCCAATACAATAATATAAAATAAAAAAGGAAACAGCAAAACATCAGAATCATCGGAAGTAAAGTCATTAAAACAAAAAAGGCTGAAATCAATCAATAAAACAATTTAAATCAGAAACAATGGGGGGACCTCATACTGAGAGAGATTTTAAGTTTTTAAGTGTGATTTGAACTGATTACTGGTGGAGGAAGACCTGATGTGAGATGGGAGACTATTCCAGAGTCTGGAAGCAGCAACCCAGAGAGCTCTGTCACTTTGTCTTCAGGTGTGAGGGACAGAGAGGAGCTGTAGAGAAGATTACCTGAGGGACCAGGGGACTGAACATGGGATTATCAGATCAGTAATGTATTGGGGAGCTAGCCCGCTAAGCGCTTTTAAAACAAATAAAACTATTTAAATAATGACTGTATTTAGGATTCAGGTACGGTGACCTTGAACAGATAGAAGTGCTGTGCAAAACGATAGTTACGTATGTAACTACGGTTCTATGAGTTCCGGATGACCGCCAGAGGCGGTGCTTACAGCACTGGATGTTCCATTGCGTGCATGCGCAGGTCGAGATCTTTATACCAACAAAGTCACCTGTGACACCCGGGTGACTCCGGGAATGTCTATATATTCCGGAAGTCACCAGAGGTTCTGTTCCAACTGGATCTTCTCGCGGTGTCTGAGAAGTCTGAGTGACAGAGAACTCTGGCGGTCATCCGGAACTCATAGAACCGTAGTTACATACGTAACTATCGTTCTATTTCGTTCCTACTGACCGCCAGAGGCGGTGCTTACAGCACTGGATGACTTATACCAAAAAGGTCATGAAGAGTACTCATCAATTAAGGGCTTGCAGCCATCAACAAGACAGCTGTCATCCCACCGGATGAGGTGCAGCAACATTTACTCTGTAGAGCCGCGCAACGTACATGATGAAGACCATGTAGCCGTGGCGCAAATGTCCTGCCGTGAAATCCGCTTCAAGGCAGCCCATGATGTAGCCATACTCCTGGTAGAGTGGCACTCAACGGCCAAGGCATGGGGAGCCCCTGTGCTCTATATGCATTCAAGACCACATCCACAAGTCAGTGGGAGTGTCTCTGTTTGGGCAGGGCAGCCCCCTTCCTGCGGCCCCCATAGCAGACAAAGAGGTATTTGTCTTACGCAAGCTGGTTGTTGCCACAACCTATGCCCTAAGCGCCCGCACCGGGCACAGTGGGTCTGACATTCTTTCTGCACCCCCTGGTGAGCCCAGGGGATCGAAAGCAGCCAACTCGATCGATTGGTCTACATGGAGAAAGACAATCGTTTGGATAGGAAGGATGGATTTGGCGAGAGCACCACTCCTGACCCTTCTACATGCCAGCGCAAGCACGCCTGGCTTACTGACAAGGCATGGAGTTCACCGACCGATTGCAGTCACAATGGCAAGGACGAATGCCATATTCATAGACAGCCGCGTCAGGTCTGCCTGACTCAGCGGCCCAAATGGGGGTAGACCTAAGGCCCTCAGGACTACTTGCAAGTCCCCTGATGGTGCCCTCAGGGGTCATGGTGGCTGAATGAAGCCTCTGGCCTCCCTTCAGAAACTGCCAGACTAGGTAGTGGGACCCTACCGTCTGGTTATCCACCCCTGCATGTGCGGCCGATATTGCAGCCACATAGACGCACAGGGTGGAAGCAGCTCTCCTGCTGCCCAACACAGACTGCAGAAAGTGTGGTATCACTATCACTGAGCAAGTCCATGGGACTTCGCCATGTGCCATGCACCGCTGTGAAAACAGCTTCCACCTGTTTGCATAGCGCCATGTAGTGGAGAGTGCCCCTCAAAAAGGTATGGACCTCTGACTGGTCGCAATACGTCAACAGTGGGTCCTGGCTACCAGGAGCCCCACGCACAGCTGCAGGCGCCCCGAGTTCGGGTGCCACATGTGTCCGCCTACCTGAGACAGAAGGTCCTGTCTCCCTGGAAGGCACCAAGGCTCTCCTTGAGGAGTTTAGTAACGCTGGGATCCATGGCCTTCCTGGCCAATGTGGAGCCACCAAACGTAGGCTGTAACTGCAATGCTGGACCCCATCCAGTGTTGTCAGTAACAAAAGAATTGTAGGAAATGCATAAAGCAGGCTGACTGGCCAAGCATTAGCCAGAGCATCCTGCCTTAGGGGACTGGTCCTCTCCATCTAGGAGAACCCAGGGGGACAGTGGGTCATCTCTTCGGAAGCAAAGAGATACGCCACTGCCCTGCCATACTTGTCCCAATCATGCCCACCACCTCCGGATGGAGTCTCCACTCCCCGGGGGTGGCCCTTTTCTATCGCTGTGTTCCGGACACCTGGAACTTGGACAGCTTAGATAATGATAATTAGATAATGCTGAGGTCAGCATACTTATCAATCGAAGGAAGGGGCTGTACTCCAGCAGCCTCCATTGCATGAAGTGCTGTAGTAGCTGCTGAACAGTAGCTACGCGCTACGGAGAAAGGCAGGCTCGCATGGCCGCCGACTCGAGCTCCAGCTGAGCTGTAATGGTGGCAGGGATGCTGCCACACACTGTTTAATATACGCAGAGCCAGGGACGGCCCAACGGAAGAACCCTGACTGGTACACCTTGCACAGAAATGCAAAGGGGAGGACCACCTGTGACATTGGGCAGTAGGGACTTGAAAGTAGCATCTTTCAGGCTATGACACAACCCAGTCCGCCTGAGCGATAGACTGGAGGACCCCTGCAACACGCAGCATGGGGAAAGGAAGAATCGTGAGGCACTGATTCCGCCGTCTTAGTCCAGAACGGGGCGACCCCGCCCCACCTCCTGGTACCTGAACTTCGGTTGAGTAGAACCTACCGAGCATCGAGTAGCACCCCAAGGACTTGGGGGAGGGCGGAGGCTGGACGCCGACCCTGGCGCCTGAAATGCAGCTGTAGCGCAGTGTTACGGCGCTGTACAGAATGTGCTGAGAAGCACTGGCCCCTTGATTGTCCACCTGAACGTGGTTGAAGCTATTGGCACGGGGTACCACAGAGGTTCCCGGCCTGGAATCAGGCAGAGGTGCACGTCGCAGCGTGCAACTACTGTCTAGCCTGGTCAACCTGAACACTTGCTCTGGGGCCTGAAGAGCAGCTGGCCGAACGTCTGGCCTGGGATCACTGGAAGAGAACGGAGGGTCTGTCGACACACCTCCGACTGGGACGACTGTGCCAGCCAACCTTGGCGGCGCGCCACGTCACAGCTGACATCAACCTGCCTAGCCCTTTCTTGTGAAGCGACCTTGGGTACCTTGAAAGGCGCTATATAAATTCAAATTATTATTATTATTATTAGCTCCCTAAGTCATAATGCCAAGTCTGCAGTGAAGCATCACTGAGGGTCCATGCTGAGTGACCAGCACCTGACCCCTGTATGGTTTGCGACCGAGCCAGGACTGTGCGAGAAAGCAAATTCCCAGATGGCCCCCACAGGCAGCAATGTCGTAACTCCTAGTAAGGAGGTCGCCTGAAATCCGGCACTGGGGCCGAGGGCAGCGCACATCGGCTCTCAGAGCCTCGTCTGGGGAGACAACCAGGGATGCTATAGCAGGCTCAATCGGAGCTAACCAGTCCGAGCCCTAACTATCAGCATTGTGCATGGCTGCCAGAGCTCTGCTGTCACTAGTGTGATGGGAGAGAGCCCTTAAATCTGGCCAGCATCTACGGAGCTCAGCGGAATAAGGCTCAGAGGGAGGCACACAGAAACGGAGGATTGAGGGCCTGCCGAAAGAAGGCATTCGTGGGTGCAGATGAAACCAGAGCTTCATCTAACCCCATACTTGGCGAGTCACGGACAGACACTGACCTTCTAGCCGAGCTGCCCACCTGTAAGAGACTACAGGACGCAGCTGTGGACAGCATGTCATCCCCTGAGTAGGAAGGATGCACAGCCGCAAGGTTATTCACTGCACTGGTACCATGAGCTGGTTGGAGGCTAGTAGAAGAGCCTCTACCTAGCAACCTAAGTGCCTGAGACATGAAACTACAGTTCATGCGTGGTTATCTGACAGCGCTTCCCTCAGGTGCTCAACCCTGAGACCTGCAGGGCACTTGTCATGGCCATTCCCCCCTGTATGGAGGTCATGAAGGCGTAAGCTGGCCACTGTTGAGCCAACAAAATATGCATCTGACTAAGGTATGCAACCGGGCTTCAGGCGAGAGCAACCGAACCACGGCGCGACACCGCCAGAATAATACAGCGGCGGTGCAAAACTATAGCGCCCACTGGCGAGCAAATTACAGTAGCCTGCACAGACACGACACCCGTGTGACAGCTAAATAGCACAGTGAAGGCGACTCTTGGAAACCCAAGACGCTCCCTGGCGAGCAACCAATGTATGCAACCGGGCTTTAGGCGAGAGCAACCGAGCCTCGGTGCGACACCCATGGACATATAAGAAGGGCGATACCGCTAGAATAATACAGTGGCGGTGTAAAACTACGCCCACTGGTGAGTAAGTTACAGTAAATCTGCTAGAATTTAGCCAAAAGTCGAGCCAGCTAAGTATGCATCCGACTAAGGCATGCAACCAGGCCTCAGGCGAGAGCAACCGAGCCACGGTGCGACACCGCTAGAATAGTACATTGGCAGTGTAACCATGCCGCCCACTGGCGAGCAAGTTACAGTAGGCTAGGCAATCGAGCTCTGGGCGAGAACGCCCAAGCAACAACGCGACCTGTCGAGCCAATTAAAATGTGTAATCCGAATAAGGTATGCACCCGGGCTTCAGGGAGAGCACCCGAACCACGGTGCGACACCGCTAGAATAATACCGTGGAGGTGTAACTATGCCGCCCACTGGCGCTAGCAAGTTACAGTAGGCTAGGCAATCGAGCTTTACGAGAGCGCACCCACGACCCCCTAAATAACACAGTCCATATTCAGTTTACTTAAGAAGGGGACAGTGCAAATCAATAAACCACATGATCATACATGGGTTAAAAAAATGCTAGAATTAGCCAAATGCTATTCTCCATCTGCAGTCCCCTGGCAGTGTCAGCGGCTCTTGGTAACCCCAGCCGCCCACTGGAGAGCAAATCAACGAAGGCTATAGGCAATTGAGCCTTAGGCGAGAGCACCCAAGCAATAATGCGCCTTAATAACACAGTGACGGCAACGACGTTCACTGGCGAGCATAGGCTACAAATTAAGTAGCCTATGCAGTCAGGCTAAGGCGTGAGCTACCGTGCAACACGGCTATAATAACACAGCGGTGTGAACTAAGCTGCCAACTGGCGACACACTACAGCAGACCTACACACGAGCAACAGTGTGACACGGCTAAAATAACACGGTGAAGGCGATTTAGGAAACTAATTCGTCCACCGGCGCACTTTACTTAAGAAGGGGACAGTGCAAATCAATAAACCACATGATCATACATGGGTTAAAAAATGCTAGAATTAGCCAAATGCTAATCTCCATCTGCAGTCCCCTGGCAGTGTCAGCGGCTCTTGGTAACCCCAGCCGCCCACTGGAGAGCAAATCAACGAAGGCTATAGGCAATTGAGCCTTAGGCGAGAGCACCCAAGCAATAATGCGCCTTAATAACACAGTGACGGCAACGACGTTCACTGGCGAGCATATGCTACAAATTAAGTAGCCTATGCAGTCAGGCTAAGGCGTGAGCTACCGTGCAACACGGCTATAATAACGCAGCGGTGTGAACTAAGCTGCCAACTGGCAACACACTACAGCAGCCTACACACAGCAACAGTGTGACACGGCTAAAATAACACGGTGAAGGCGATTTAGGAAACTAATTTGTCCACCGGCGCAGCATACAGTGTATACAACAGCATACTAGTGTGTGGCACGGCTCACCCACTGGCAAGCAAATAAAGTAAGCTATGCAACGCCAGGCTTAGGTGAGAGCACACGATTGGTGCGACACAGCTCAAATACAACAGTGAAACGATGACTTCTTGATCTTGGACCACGAGAGCCGAAGGCCCCAATCAGACGTAGCAACATTAAAGTGACCTAATGCAACTGCTCTAACGTGCCGCATTTTTAACAAATTACCTACAATGCTCTGACAAAGTACCAGTGGCGGCGGCTTGGTACCCCCAAGCCGCTCGCTGTCGATTAAATCAAAGTAAGCAACCGGTCGGGGCGAACGTAGCACCCGATCAACAGTGCAACAATGCTAGAAAGACAATACATTCGAGCATACAATTAGCAACCGGCTTAGCGAAAAACACACAAGCAACGGCGACAATGCTACAAAGTACTGTGGCGGCTCACCTGACGAGCAAATTAAGTAGCCTATGCAACTGCTCTAGGCTACTCACAATGCTGCAAAGTACTGTGGCGGCGGCTTGGTACCCCCAAGCCGCTCGCTGTCGATTAAATCAAAGTAAGCACCGGTCGGGGCGAACGTCGCACCCAATCAACAGTGCACAATGCTAGAAAGACAATACATTCGAGCATACAATTAGCACCCGGGCTTAGCGAAACACACAAGCAACGGTGCGAACGAAAGAATAACACAGCGACTGTGAACCCAGCCGCCGCCTGATCTAATCAAAGCAAGGTGGAAAGGTGATATTAGCTTCCGCGGTAGCCTTCACACTTTACTCACCCCTTACCGGCCGCAGCCAAGTCGAACGAATTGCAAGTCGCAGCCCTTGGTGGTCGAAGTCAAATCGAAGCACCAACCCTTAGGTCCGAGCTACTTGCGACAAGCTAGTGGTATATTAGCACACAACAATGTGTGCGACCTGCTAGTCCGCGAGAAAATAGAAGGAACAGAACCTCTGGTGACTTCCGGAATATATAGACATTCCCGGAGTCACCCGGGTGTCACAGGTGACTTTGTTGGTATAAAGATCTCGACCTGCGCATGCGCGCAATGGAACATCCAGTGCTTAAGCACCGCCTCTGGCGGTCAGTAGGAACGAAATAGAACTTGGAAAGTTAAAGTTGCTACACATGCCCAGTCTAGTTTCAGTAAGTTTACAGAAGTTCCACACTGCTAATGTCTTTGTCCTTTGGAGGAATGCATTCATTTTCCAAAGGGAAAAAAAACAAATAGGCTATTTAATATTTATTTTGAAAACAGTAGGCTACTAGTTTACATACTAGGCCTACACGCTTTATTTTTTTTAATATGTTCAATGATTTCTAATATGCTTATGTTTTAAATTGAGATATACCTGTATGAAAACTATCAATTAGCTCTCATTTTCCTTGAAAACCAATCTAGTAGAATCATAATTCCCTTAATTTATTATATCGCAATTACATTGCAAATCGCAATATTGGCCACTAAAATCACAGTGGCACAATGTTACCCCAATCGTACACTGTAAACGATTTCTGTTGTTTTCACAGTAATATTACTGTAATGTCATCAGCTTCTTACTGTAGTTGCGTTATGCAGTAAAGTACTGTTGATTAATGATTGCACTCTTATTGGCAAAGATTAATGTTTCTGTCACTGTAGCAATTGTTTTTCTCCTCCTCAACTGCCATTATTTTAATACAGTGAATTATTTGTTTGATTTTAATATTGTTGTTTATTGCTATTTTTTAAAGATGATATGATGAATTCTTTGATATTGTTGTTTATTGCTGTTGTTGATTGCTGTTTATTGCTATGGTTTAAAGATTGCGTGGCATTTTAAATTATTTTTTAAAACTGATTAATTAACATTCATGATTTTTGAATTTTTCAGTTGTTTGATATTGTTATTTAATTAGTGTGAATGCTGGAGCATGTATTTGTTATTTTAAATAAACTATCAGCTTTTTTTAAATCAAGCCTGCAACTGTCATCTGTCAACAGCTATAGAAACATTTATTTTATTCTGAAAAATAGAGTAGGTAATACTGTAATATAAATAACAGTAAAGGGAATACTTTAACAGTATAAATAATAACTACTGTACTTGTAAAATGAAGTACAGTAGTGTACTGCTGTGTATTTAACAGTAGTAGTAACAATCACAGTGCAATACTGTACTTCATTTTACAGTAACTAAACTACTGTCAAAACAAATGACAGTACCACTGTACTACTGTCATTTGTTTGACAGTATTTTCTGTGATAGAAAATACATCAACTACTGGATAATTGTTGCCAAATAAGTTACTGTTAATTTAACATTAAATCGTTTACAGTGTACAGCACTAATTAGGTGATTATATTAGTTTAAAAGCAACTGAAGTGAAGAACTGTAGTGATGTCATTGAATGCATATCAGCCATTGTAATCCAGATTTTCTTTTATCAAATCAGCTAATATCTACTCAGCATCCGTTACCTGGTCTGTTGTGTTTGCATACTGATACAGAGTCTGGCGTTACTGTTTACACACAGCTGCTGCTCCGCTACGTTGATCTACAAAGCTGGCTCGGAGCCAGCAGCTGTTTGTATATACTAACCGCAGACAGAATTCATTTCGGGGGACGGGCGGGCACTCACTCTGACTGTCCACTATTGCCGTGGTTATAAACATAAACAAACGTTCTCAGGAGATCACTTCCCAAACTTTAAGAGCAATCGTAGAAAGCTAAGCATCACTAGCGCATCTCCTTTCTGTTTGTAATGGAGTTTGTCACAATGATATTGCTTTGGGTTTGGATGGATGGGTGGGAGGGGGGATTGTTTTTGCGTGTATGAATATATCTGGGTGTGTCGTGAGAGGGGGGATTGTTTTAAGCACTTTGTGTTACATTTATTGTACGAAAAGTGCTCTATAAATAAAGTTTGATTGGTTGATAGTTGTGTACCGTAGTTCACTGTAACACACAATCACAATGATTTAAGTTATCAACACTTTTACCTCTACTGATGTCATTTTTATGTTCTCAGAGTTATTGTTATGGCATAGGTCTGGCGATATCGATATATATAGAGTACAAATAACTAGTGTAGGGGGTCAAACCTATGGACAACTCTGTGCCGCCACCGTGTGGCAAAACACGCAGTGCACCTTACCGCTCCAGTGGCGTATCCAAACGCTAGCCTGAAACCCACCCCAGGTGAAAGCTGGGACCTTTAAATGATACGCGCGCTGCTTCTGGTGTTTGGCTGTTTAGCTGATCCATATAGAGACAACAAGTTTGTACAAACCTACAGGGCCTCTTCAACCCTGAACAACACACGTGTTTTACTAAAGCTTTCGCTGCGGCCGCGGCGGTCTCCATGACAACAAAGTGAGTTGTAAACTGTTCCGTTGAACCGACCAGAGAAGAACTAGGACCTTACTAGAAACCAGCCTTTTGGACACGACCGTAAGCCGATCGATTTGTCTCCGACCCATCCTCGCACAGAATCAGCTGTGCCCTTTGCCTCTTTCCTGCGTCTGAAGGACCGCAGAGATTGATCACCAGCTCCCGACCGCCAAAGGTTCGGAGCCTGGATTTGGATCGCCGTCGTGCGAGCCCCGCCAGCCCGGAAAGATTTGGCTGCGCCTCAACGACGACGGCAGTGGACACTTAGGTGTCCCCCCAAGTGAGATTTTGGCTATATTACCTGGGCAGATGTTTTAGTTATTATTGCTTTTAAAGTGTTGAACAATACTGTTATTTCGAATTTGTGTTTGCTATTTTGAACAAACTGTGTGATTATCTCCGTTTGTCCTCCCCACGGAGAACCAGAACGGGAAGTTTGATCATTTCATTCAGCGCGAGTCACTGCGTGTGTTTAATTCTGCTGTGTTTTAAAACCTCACACTTTACTTTTCCCCCCCTCCCGCGCTCAAGCGTGGTCTTTCCTGCTCTTCCTCTCCTGCACGCACACACACGTTAGATAACCTAATTGTAGTCTTGATCAGTAGAATTGGTGTTAAGATCGGCGGTAGAATCCATTTAAGAGCGAGTGGTTTTTCGAATCCGCCTCCAGAACCCCTTCTTATGTCCTTTGTTCTGAAGTAGAGCCCTTTTGAGTACCGTGGTAGTTACTTCCCTATCGGGTGGAGGTAGATTAGCCTAGCCTAGCCCCGCCATTTTGGCCTTAATGCCTAGCGTAGCCTAGCCCGCCGCCATTTTGGGCCTTTCGCCCTCCCTGTACCTTTGGTAAGTTTATCTACACGCCCTAGTCTCACTGACCGACTCCCTAGCTCCCGCGGTCTGACTCACCCCACGAGTCATAAGTCACGTGGGAACTCCCCGTCCCTTTTTCCTACTTCGCTTCACCCACACACACCACACCCACACACCACACACACTCACAATACACATATCAGTACATGGCTGCACAGACAACAATGTTCTAGAGTTTTCTTTGATTAAGTTTGCTAAGTGTATTTGCTTTATGCGTGTATAAAACGGATGTTACCTTAAGTTTCATTGTGGTTAAAAAAATGTTCTTATTTGTAACCAGAAGTGTTGTGTTTATTGTGTGGATATTATTGGAGTGTCAAAATCAACAAGTGAAAGATTCTGTAGCTTCAGTGTTAAGTCATATTACCAAATTCATAATAGTAATTACTTGATTACATTATTTTAGGGAAATTATCATTGAGACTAGGATTTTTAATATTGATGTATTTAACATTAAACTAATCAACATTTGAGAATAAATCATGATTAAACGAGACAATTTGCTATTACTTTTCCATTCTTGAATGAATGGTGGAGCCCCTTTTGAACTTTAATAAACTATTAAAGTATTATCAATCTTCAGATTAATTTCTAATAGCTGAATTAATCTGAACCACCTGTACCCGCTACACTAGGTAGTGATGTAATTTGCCCATTTCCACCAACAGGAACCAGGTTCTAGTTATGAACCGTAATAAAGTACTAGTCCTAAAACTTTTGAGTGTATTTCTTCTGACCATGCTTCGTGAAGAACAAACACATCAATTTGACCTTAACCTTCAGTGCATCTTAGGCCCTTTTTGGTACATTTTGGTTTTTCATTTCACAACTGCTGAGGCTGTGTTCTTGCAAATGGCTTCATATTTGGTCAAGGCTAATGTTTCTGACCAATTTATGAATTTTATCCTCAATTCATTAATTTACACTATAATGCACTGTATATTAATTTTCCTCACACTCAGCCTCCTTGGCCAAAAAGGCACCTCATTGACTCCCATTCAAACGACATTTTTTGACCCTTCTGCCAATAGCTGATTAGAAACCAGAATTTTTTTGTTTTGTTTTATTTCCTTGCACTAATGTCTTGAAAATTTAAATTTTTTGTGTGTTTTTTTTTTTTAAATTGCATCGGTTTTCTCTCATAATACCATTGGTTTTAATTACAGGCTGAGATTTAATATTGCTCTCCTCTGCTACTAGCCACTGCAGGCCACATGAATAAATTGTTTCAGCTAAAATGCTCTCTCTGTATTCTTAGTGATGGCATAGTATAGTATAGATGTGTTTTTCGACAAATAAGTCTGTGTGCGTGTCTGTGTGTGTATCCAAACACGGACACTCAAATGCACAGTTCAGTGTAAATCCATAAAAACTGCATGTGTTGATCCCATGGTCAATTGAGGTTAAATACATGAATTTGGTAATATTAGACATTCATCCTGTTCTTATACCTTGAAATTTTACATTTTTACTATTTTACAGCTGATGCGTGAATTTCATCCTTACAGGCCTGAAGAGCAAAGATACCCCTAGTGGAAACGAGGGAACTGTGATTCATTTTGTATTGTTATCAGTTGTAAAGGCTATAAAAGGCAGGACTTAATTCATAAAACATCTGAAAAAATCATAAAAATATAAAATTTCAAGTTATAAGAGCAGGATGAATGTGTAATATTACCATATTCACAAACTTATCCTCAATTAACCATGGGATCGAAACATGCTGTTTTCATGGATTTACATTGAGCTGTATTTCTATGTAATTTCACTATCTGTTATTTGATACACACACAGGCACACATATTCACAAATACATATTTGTTGAAATACACATATACACTACTCTATGCTATTATGAAGAACCCAGACAGGGCATGTTATCTCAAATATTTTATTCATGTAGCCTGCAGTGGCCTAAGTAGCAAGGGAGTGCAAATTTACATTTTAGCCTGTAGTTGAAACACTGGTATATGTGTGAAATTAGCAACAACTAGTAAAAAACACAAAAAATGGAAAATGTCAAGACATTAGTACAAGGAACCAAAAGAATAATAAAAAAATCAGTTTCTCTCATCTTTTGGCAGCAGGGTCAAAAAGTGTGGTTTTAATAGAATTCTGTGTGCCGTACAATGGCCCTTAATGGAGGGCACATTTTAAATCTTAAATAGCAAAAAGAATAGAAATGCATTCAATTCAATATTATTGTTAATTCTTGACATCTATCACACTCTTCTAATCCCACTCAAAAAAATCCAATTTAGACTAATTATTATTTAGCTTTTTATTTTTGTGTTTTTTCTTTAAAAAAAACGAGTGACTTTTTCTAAAACAACTGGAATTTAAAGGGTTAAAATCCTTAAAATAAAGATGAATATGGTTTTTATGGTGAGGACTCGAGTTGAAAAAGAAAGTTATAAAAAAAAATTGGTGGAAAAATACATTCATGTTATTTTTATCTACATATCAATCCAAAGTGACATCTTAAGCGCCGAAGGAGGCAGAGTGTGATTTTTTTCAAGGATGCACTGAAGGTTAATAAAGTTAGCTGTGTTGGAACGTTTCTGTTTGGTAAAAATAAAAGAGTAAGAAGAAGAAAAGAAGCACAATATGTAAATATTTAACCTTTTTAATCACAATCGTTTAACCTTCATCCAGAGACATTCCAAAGTGTTTCACAGTAAAGTTATATGAAATTGAGGTAAAAGGGGGCGCCCTTAGCTCAGTTGGTAGGGCGTCCCCCCCCATGGGCCTCGGCCAGCAGCGGACCCAGGTTCGATTCCGGCCCGTGGTCGTTCTCTGCATGCCACTCCCCTCTCTGCCCCATTTCAACTCTGTCTCTACACTATCAATAAAGCATTAAAAAAAAATGCTGAAAAAAAAAAAAAAAACGTAATGTAGAGATAAAGATTTGAGAAAAATCCAGACTGGCCTCTCAATTTTTTCCGGGGCTGTATCTCCTGTGTTCATAATTCTTTTTCCAAGCTATCATTATTGCAGATTTTATGATTACCAAATTAACCTTCGGATCACGATTTCAACTGTTTTTGTTAACGAGATATGTTTGCCTGCAATTGCTCATTCTATTCAGCCACTGACGCAGCAGCTGTCAGCTGTGGTTAAACATCTGCAGGGAAATTGAGTGTGTGGGAGAAGCACACAGCAGCCAGCACACAGAGAGACGCTTTCCAACACAAAAAACTAACTGTGCAGGATGTGGAAAAGTTTGCAGTATAATGCAGAGTTCAGTCAGCTGTGATATATGAAAAAGGTCAACAAAATCCCCCTTTGTTTTCATACCAGTTTACAGAGCCTAGGCTGTGTATCAACAACATATTTAGTACGGACAGGTAGTGGATCGTGAGGAGACATTGACTGGAACGGCAGAAGGGTACAAACAATTGAAATAAATGTCCCCAGAAATGTATTGCATTCATCAAACACAAAGGGATAGATAATGATGGATTGGAGTATGATCTGTGTGTCAGACCATCAGAAGAGGTGAGAAATGGATGCAATTAACGCTGTGTCATTGGCTTGCATTATCATAAATATTGCAAGGTGAGGGGTAATCTGTATGATTGATAGAAGGATTCTCTGACCAAATATTACTCCTTGCAGGGCTTTGTGGTTCAATGTTATGATGGGGACACAAACAACTCAAGAATCAGGTAAGGTTATTTCACATACTGCGTCTTTGTATGCAATATTTGACATGTATATATATACATAAAATACATGTTTCATCTACCTTAAAGGTGGGGTAAGCAATTCTGGAGAATGTTTGTTGACAAATCACTTTTTGTCAAATCAGTGAATATATCCTCACAATCTGCTACCTAAATTGATTTGTCAACAGACATTCTCCAGAATTGCTCACCCCACTTGTAATCCCTTTTTCCACCAACTGGAACCAGATTAGCTGAGAACATCAGAGCTAACTGGCTTGGTATGAGTCCCCACAGGTTTGAAATGGTTTAAGTGTTACTTAACAGGGAAAACTAAATCCACTATTTTGACGTAGTAGACTGTAGTAGACTGTAGACCAGGGGTGGCCACTGTTTTTCAGCTTGTGAGCTACTTTTAAAATGACCAAGTCAAAGTGAGCTACCACCTACTATAAGGGGTCAAAAGTCACGGTTTGGTACGTACCTTGGTTTTTAAGTCACGGTTCTGTTCTGTATGGTACAGTTCTCAGTTAAGAGGAAAAATGTGTGCAGAATTGAATTTTCACTGAGGGCCACATACAGAAAAATCTACGAAGGGCCAGGCCACTTTGCAAAAATAACACATTTATCAGGACATAGCTGCTCTGATGTTTAGTTTCATAGTGTCTTCGTAAATTGTAATCCTTCTTCACGGCAACACTTTACTTGCACATTAAACAGATACACCCCCCCTCTTGTTAAATGCCATTGATACACCCAGTGTTTTCTGCTTTTGCGTCCAATGTCCAGCTGGGTGAAAATAGTAGCCAGTCGAGATCCCGCCCCTCCAAGGGGGGTCCGGGGGTATGCCCCCCCCGGGAGATTTTTTAAAGTTTTTAAAGTGAAATGCATGTATCTGGTAGCCTGGCATTCCCAGACCTGCCACTAGGCGCAGGCAAATTAAATTTGCTGCGCGTGTTGGTCTGGACACCCTCCTTTGAAGCTTATCAAGAATACCAGAAATCTGGTATAACGTTTCAATTGGTTCTATCTAATATGGGCGCGCCAGAGCCCTTTATATGGTGCTCTGGGGAGGACGTAACCGGATGACGACAGTGACGTGCATGCGACGTCGAAGCTGTGATAGTAAACATCAAAGATGGCTGCGGATATGTTGTGTGAGTTTGAGGCCGTGTCTGAACTGCCATACTAGCGTCCTACATCCTACATACTCACCATCTATATACTGCATACTCTCTACTCAAAGATCGATTGTGTATGCGAGCTGCGTCTAAAACGTTCTCAGTTGAAGTATACTGAAGCAATGAAGAATTTCTTCTTCTTCTTATAAGATTCAGGCAGTTTAGACACTGTTAAGCTTATAACCGCCCTCTACAGGTTAGATATTGAACTAGATTTTTACAGTCCTGTGTTCATCATCTGTGTTTTAGACCTCTTGTTTTATAATAATTATGTTTTGAGGCGGAGGATCCCTCCGACGCTCTCTGTCCGGCTCATCAGCACTCAGCTGTCTGTGAGTTGAGCTGGACGAGCCGCGGTGTGTGGAACAGCGATCTGTTCTGATCTCTCTCCACTATTAGACTCACAACACTCATTTCACTTAGTGACTCTAATGTTGTTAGGTATTTATCTTCATCTCTTATCTATTGTAAGAGTGTATGAATGACTGCACGTACAGTTGTCAGATCGCGGAACCCCAAACAATGTTGTTGCCTAGCAACTTGCTCGAAAATATTTCATTTTCCTGGGCGGGTAGAATTGACCCAATGCATTGTGGGGCGGTTGAGTAGGAAAAGTATACGATCGATTATAGCCAAAATCTTCCCGGAAGTTAGTACTCATCCGGGAATTTCTCACATACCCAAACTCGCATACCCAACCGTCACATACTCAAATTGAAGTCAAAATGAGTATGAGTAGGACGTTAGTATGGCAGTTCAGACACGGCCTGAGACTGCTTTGGCCTCGACCCTTAACGAATTGGAAGACGGGACTCATAGCTTTCACTAGCAAGTAAGTGGAATGTTCTGTTTTGCCGACCGACAACGGCAAACGTTTAATTGAACAGTTTAACAGCTGTTCGCTAAACGAACGGGGCTTACGTCACTTGTGCATCGCTCTGATTGGTTGTAGTGCTATCCAACTGCGTGCAGTGGCATTTGAAATGCACGAGTAGGAGCCGCCCCTAGAGTTGGAAATTACTATTGATCGTCGCCAGACCCTCTATCGTTCAAGATATCAGGGTCAGGATTTCCAGGCTATGTATCTGGTGCACTTTGAGAGCAAAATTAAGAGGCTAAAGCTGAAGAATTTTATATGGAAAAAAATGGAGACAATGTGTCAGATGAATTGGAAGCTATTGGAGAAGGACACATGGATTTTCCATAATAATATTAATTTAAAATAAAATATTATGCAGGGTCCTCTGGGATGGGCTTGGTGCTCTTTTTCTTTATGGGACATATTTCTCTGTAATATAATGAGTGCATTTAAATTATTTAAAAATTAAAAGGGCCATATTACATCATATTTTTAAAATGTGCCACGGGCCAATCAATCAGTTTTGACACCCCTGCACTAGTGGGTTAACTAAGAAATGCAAAAAAGTTTAGTAGTTTGGACACCCCTGCACTAGAATATGTGGTGGTCTGTTTGTGTGAACAGTCTTCCTCTCTCTGGCTGTATTTTACATAGTAGAATTTGTCACAGTGCAGAAGCCTCTCCACTTCCTTGACTTGGATTAGCTTTGGTTAGCTCACTGTCAAATTAGAAAGTGGTGTCCTCTCTCCCTCCACCGAACGTCGGCGCATGCTCGCACGGCTCGTTCGCTCTTTCATAGTAAAAAAATAAAAAATAATAATAATTAAATTAAATAATTTTTTTTTTTTTTTTTTTTTTTTTAAAGAATGCCACGCGATCGACCCACACTACCCTCGCGATCGACCGGTCGATCGCGATCGACCTAGTGGCCACCCCTGCTGTAGACTGTAGTAGACTGTAGTAGACTGTAGACTGTAGTAGACTGTAGTAGACTGTAAGAGCCTGGTTTTGAGTGCATTTTATTTTCTTAAAGTCTTTAAGTACTGTAGGCCTATCTGTTATTCAGTTGATTTTTCAAAGATAGATCAGACACTTTTAGTCTACGCTGTGGTGTGCCTCGAGGTATAGTCCTTGGTTTTGTTTGTTTTTATATGGTTCTGGGACATCCAATATACTTACATAAGCATAACTACCAGATCGCAAAAGGGGTCTTAGGCTCCATGCTGTTTGGCCTATTGGAGAGAATGTGCCCTTTTCTATGGGGCATTTTCTTTCTATTCAATAAATGGATAGATTCCTGTTTGCACACAGCATACTGTGCTGAACAGATTGATTGAATCAACGTGGTGAGATTGGTGCTCCCAGGAGATGCCCTCTATCCTCCTGGTTTCCTGCCACGGAGTGGGCACAGTGTGAGTACTACTCACATGTCAAACTGCATGCATATGCAATCAAAAGTCAGGATGGTGAGTTCATTTGAGGCCAACCAAACTATATAAATACTGTTTATTCTCAATTTAAAGAGATATTGATACCGTTTAGAATTGTAAGACACTGTATGGCGAGTAGTGTCTATATGCGTTAGGTGCGAGTTGGGCTGGTTACCATGTTAGACCAATGTACAGTTTTGTTTTCAAAGGTAACCAATTTTGAAAAATTAACTTTTTCAACATTCATATGGGTCCCTGGGGGGTTAGAAAACAATCACCCTCTATACATCTGGGCTCCTGTCCCTCTAACATCCGCCACATGAGTCTAATGGAACAGATACACTCCTTTTTCATTTAATGAGGTTGTTCACACTGTCAGAAGTCAGAATCCTACAACAAAATTGTAGCAGCATCCCAATACACACAAACACAAAATATAATTTAAGTAAAAAGATATAGCGCAGGGCACTAGTGAAGTTTTAGCAGCATCCAAGTATACACTCGAACACAACATATAAAAATAGTAAAATAATAGTGCAAACACAAAAAATTAAAATAGTGCAAGGAACTAGTGTAATGTCCTCCATGTAAACATGAATAGATAATATGTGTTTCCCAATTATTGCACATTGTCCGTGTGTGTCCGTGTGTTTGTGTGTCATAATTGTCATGATGTCATAATTGTCCGTGTGTGTGTCAGTGTCCACTTGTATTCAGTACAGTGATGGCTAGAAGAAGCTGTTTCTGGGTCTGTTTGTTCTGGTTCTGATGGACCTGTAGTGCCTACCAGAGGGTAGCAGGTCAAACAGGTGATGTGCTGGATGGGGTTAGGGTTAGGTACTGTCTCTTTTGATTGCCTCTGCTCTGTCCAATAATCCTTTGTGCTGTCTTGACCAATCGGCCCACACTGGTATTTGTGTTACCCTTAATTTCGGTTCTAGTCACAGCTGAACTGTAAAATATATATATTTTTCTTTCCTTTGTTTTAAAGGGACAGTAAAGATGCCAACTGTGAGACAGGCGTGCGTGATGAAAACCTCATCATGATCTCCATCTGCACATGAGGTCATTGTGTTGTATTTTAAGTGTTCGGGCTGCTCTTAAACCCTACAACATTTTTTGAACATTTGCATAAGCGATTACGTTAGCCTGCACTGCCCATATGTTCCAGCTGTGTTAATGGCTTAATGGTAGCACAGGGATAGTTGAGAGTTGCATGAGGAGTTGCTGTGTCGTCTCCAATGAATTGTAGCATTTACCGTTTACCCCAAACTCCTTAAAATGACTGCACTGACTGCCATCTCCATAAGGTAACAGACTAAGTATGCATACAACCCAACTTAAAAAAAATACTGAACTATCCCTTTAATGTCTTGAGCTGAGAGCAGAAGCACCCCTCTCTCTTGAAGAAGGTGTTTTGTCAGACTATCTATGTATGGATCGGGTATTAAAAGACTGAGAGTTCCAGTCGATCATAGCTGATAAATAGGGTGGCTGTTTACCAATTAAGGATTTAAAAATAAATAAAAACCAATGTAACTCACGTCTCAATGACAGGGATGTCCAGCCGACTTTTTCATACAGGGAACAGTGATGAGTTTTAAAGGAATCACCTGTAATGAATCTAAGGGCTGAATGGTACACTGAGTCAAGGGGTTTAGGGCAGTAGCAGAGGCATGTCTATAAACTATATCTCCATAATCCAACACTGATAAAAACACTGCTTCGATTACCCCTTTCCTACACATTTTTGGGAAACTTGATCTGTTCCGATATAAAAAAACAATTTTTTGACGAGATTTGAGAACAAGTTTGTCAATATGGGGTTTAAAAGTGAGCTTCTCATCTAGCCAGATACCAAGGTACTTATATTCAGAGACTTGTTCGATCAAAGAACCATTTACAGCATAGATGCATGCACTGTTGTCCAATTCTCTAGCCCTAGAGAACAACATGAATTTAGTTTTAGTCTGGTTAAGGACAAGTTTAAGTGAAATAAGAGCATTCTGAAGAGCATTAAAGGACAGTTGCAGATTCTCAATAGCTGACTTTGCAGAGTCAGCAACACAGTACAAAATGGTGTCATCAGCATATAAATGGATTTGACAACCACTGACAAGAGACACAATATCATTGATGTAGATGGTGAATAGCACCGGACCTAAAATTGAACCTTGTGGAACACCTTTGGTTATGGATAAGAAACCAGATTGGATATTACCTAGCTTCACACATTGAGATCGGTCAGAAAGGTAATTTCGTAGTTGTAGGAGCAGAGTGGCAGACGCAACCGGCCGGTCGCTAAGCTAACTAAGCTGTAAAACTACTAAAACCTACTCAAAGAGAACCAGAAGAAATCGGGACAACAGGCCATGGGTCCTAAAAAGAATCCACAGATGGAGGAGGATGTTGAGGACATAAAAAAGTCGCTCGACTTCCTGACGGGGGAACTGGCTGCTGTCAGGCTACAGCAGACCAGTATTCTGAACCTCGTAAAAGAGGTGAAAACTCTGCGGATCCAAAACGCAGAGAAAGATAAACAACTGGCCGACTTGGAAAATAAAGTTGCTGAGTTTGACCAGGATCAACAATGTGATTGTCACCGGGCTGAAAATCAAACCCCGGTCATACGCCCGGGCGGTGACAGCTGACAGCGAGGGGGGCCCCGGTGAACAGGATGCCGGCTCAACGGAGCAACAGGTGGCTGCCTTACTGCAGTCCAAAGGGATACACCTGAACTGCAACCACATCGAGGCATGCCACCCTCTGCCGAGGAAAAACAATAGCGATAAACCGGCCATAATCATCCGGTTCGCAAATAGAAAGAGCAAGATCGCGCTACTGAGGGAAGGCAGACGTCTGAAAGGATCCGATGTATACCTGAACGAGCATCTCACCAAACGCAACGCCGAAATAGCCAAACAGGCACGCTACCTCAGGAAGCAGAAACAAATCCAAAACACCTGGACCACCAACTGCAAAGTTTTCATAAAACTCAACGGGCCACCGGAGGAAGCTAAAGTGCTGGTAATCAGAGATGTCGCAGAGCTGGGCAAATACCAATAATCATTTACTGGAATATAAGGTAACATGCAGACACACACACACACACAATCATGACACACACTGACGGAATCCAGCCAAATACACGTGGAATCAACAGCCAAATATATCAGAGGATAAGCGAGCATGAACAACTGGAGTTAAACACATGTGAGTACTCTGATCACAATCTAAAAGATATGGAACATGACTTAGACCCGGACAATAATTTCTTCTCGAATATTAACAATGACAACAATATATGCTGCTACTATACAGATGATCAGTATAACCGGAACATTACATCGAAGGGGAAATTATCAATTATACACTTCAATAGCAGAAGTATGTATGCAAACTTCAATAACATCAAGGAATATTTAAAGAAATTCACACAACCGTTCAACATAATTGCCATATCTGAAACATGGATCAACACGGACAAAGGGATAGATTTTGAACTAAATGGTTATGAACTCAAGTATAATAATAGAAAAAACAAGGGTGGAGGAGGAGTGGCAATATATGTGGATGTGTCATTGAACTTTAGGGTATTGGAATGTATGACAACTGTGGTTGATAACTTACTGGAATGTATAACAATTGAAATCTGCAAGGAAAAAAACAAAAATTTCATGATAAGCTGTATATATAGGGCTCCTGGGTCAAGCATTGAAATATTTAAGGACTGGATAGAGGGCATGTTTTCTCAAACAAACAGCAAAATAGTTTTTATCTGTGGAGATTTCAATATTGACCTGTTAAATCCTAATAAACACAACATTACAGATGAATTTGTCAATACCATGTACAGTATGAGCCTAATTCCGAAAATCACTAGACCCAGTAGAATTACATCCCATTGTGCCACTTTGATTGATAACATATTCACAAATGAAATCGAAAACAATGTAATGAGTGGATTATTGATTAATGATATCAGTGACCACTTGCCAGTCTTTACAATCTATGACTGCAATTACAAAAATAAGCTAGATAAACATACGGAATACAACCGAGTGAAGTCAGAAGAAACCATCAATGCACTAAAAAACGACTTAATGGCTCAGAACTGGGACATAATATACCAAGCAAATGGAATTGACGGTGCATATGAAACATTTCTAAGTATATTTAGGTCATTATATGATAAAAACTGTCCAATCCAAGAATACAATAGACTACTAAAATATAGCAAATGTCCATGGATCACAAAGGGATTACAAAATGCATGTAAAAAGAAAAACACACTTTACAGAGATTTCATAAGAAAGAGAACTAAAGATGCTGAGAATAAATATAAAGTATATAAAAATAAATTAATCAATATTATAAGAATAAGCAAGAAAGAATATTATAAGAAAATATTAGATGATAACAAGAATAATATTAAAGGAATATGGAATATACTTAACAGTATTATAAGAAATAGCCCTAGGCAAATAAGTTATCCTAAGTATTTTATTGATAAGGATAATGAAAATTATAATATGGATGACGTAGCTAACAGTTTTAATAAATTCTTTGTAAATGTTGGACCTGAACTGGCAGAAAAAATCCCTGATCCAGGGACATCTGGTGAAAGCTATGATAGATCACTGGAAAGAAATCCCTACTCAATGTTTCTCAAAGCAGTAGAGGAGAAAGAAATATTGGATATTGTTACAAAATATAAAAACAAAAAGTCTACTGATTTTAATGACATCGACATGACATTGGTCAAGAAAGTCATTGTGGGTATTTCAAAACCATTGACGTTTATTTGTAATTTATCATTTCAAACTGGTACATTTCCAAATCAAATGAAAACAGCAAAAGTCATACCACTGTACAAAACTGGGAACAAGCATCACTTCACCAACTACAGACCTGTCTCTCTACTTCCACAATTCTCCAAAATATTAGAAAAAATCTTCAACAATAGACTGGACACATTCTTAGAAAAGCACAAATTAATTAATGACAGTCAATATGGATTCAGAACCAACAGATCAACATCACTTGCATTAATAGAGTCAGTTGAAGAAATTATAAATGCTATTGAACAGAAAAAATATGCAGTAGGAGTATTTATTGATATCAGAAAAGCTTTCGACACAATCAATCATAACATTTTATTCAATAAACTGGAAAGATATGGAATAAGGGGGATAGTATTGGAGTGGATAAAAAGCTATTTAAGCAAAAGGAAGCAGTTTGTGAAGTTGGGCGACTGTTCGTCATCATGTTTGGACATTCCATGTGGCGTACCCCAGGGGTCAGTGCTGGGTCCGAAACTGTTTATCATGTATATTAATGATATCTGTAATGTTTCGAATGTATTGAGGATGGTTCTATTTGCTGATGACACTAATATTTTCTGTTCTGGGGAGAATTTAAAACAACTAGAAGAAATCATCAATAAGGAAATGAGCAAAGTAAAAACATGGTTTGATAAAAACAAACTATCATTAAACTTAAGCAAAACAAAAATAATGTTATTTGGTAACTGTAGAATGAACACGAAAATAAATATCAATATAAATGGAGTTGAAATTGAAAGAGTTTCCGAAAATAAATTTCTTGGGGTTATAATAGATGAGAGATTAAGTTGGAAATCACATATTACACACGTACAATCAAAACTATCAAGAAGCATTTATGTATTAAACAAAGTAAAACAGGTTCTAGATCATAAATCACTCCGTATTCTCTACTGTTCACTAGTCTTACCATACCTCAGTTACTGTACAGAAGTCTGGGGTAACACGTACAAAACATCATTACGTTCACTCACTATTCTTCAAAAAAAAGCAATCCGCATTATTCTCAATGTGAGATATCTGGATCACACTAACCCATTATTCATACGGTCAAAATTATTAAAATTCACACATCTGGTGGAATTTAAAACTGCACAGATAATGTTTAAGGCTAGAATCAACATATTACCCTTAAACATACAAAAATTATTCAATGATCGTGAGGGGGGGTATAATTTAAGGGGAACATTTAATTTCAAAGTGAACAGCGTCCGTACAACCAGGAAAACGTTTTGCATTTCAATATGTGGTGTGAGACTATGGAACAGTTTGAGTGGGGAGATCAAGGAATGTCCAAACATTAACCAGTTTAAAATAAAATACAAAGAATTTATTTTCACAAGGTACAGGGATGAAGAAGGTGTTTAACATAGTGTATATGTTTACATGTATGTATATTTGTATATATTTGATGGTATTTATATAATATTGAATGTTTAATTAGATATTATTATAAGATTACTTGACAATATTATTAGATAAATGTGCAATTGGTAACTAATTGTATCATATTGAAAATTAATATATATTAATATGTACTATTTTTTCTCGATTATTATTATATCATTAATAAGGAAGCCAATAGTCATTATAGATATATAAATCAGGGAGAAGGGGTGAGATTAAATAAGTTTTCTTCTTCTCACCCTTTTCGAACAGGTAAAGCAAGTGCAAGACAGTTTATTTTCATTTGTGGTTTTCACTGTGTGTAAATATTACTTTAATGTAACTGTCCACTTGTTTAATTTATTTTATTGTTTATTATTGCTTTTTTGTTTTTTATTGTTTACTTGTTCGAAATAAAACCTTTTTCAATTCAATTCAATTCAATAATTACTGAACCAGCTACACGCATTTTCACTAAGACCAATGTTAGCCAATTTATCTAATAGTAAAGAATGGTCTACTGTATCAAAGGCTTTACTGAGATCAATAAAGAGGGCAGCACAGTGTTTACTATTATCTAAGGCAGAGACAATATTGTTAGTAACCAGAGTGATGGCAGAGATAGTGCTATGGTTAGTTCTAAAACCAGATTGGTGAACAGATAAAATAGTGTGACTTGAGAGAAATGTTTTCAATTGGTTATTAATAAGGGATTCCAGCGTTTTTGACAGACATGACAGTCTGGATATTGGCCTATAGTTATTAGGGTCAGTTTTTTCTCCCGCTTTATACAAAGGAAGGACACAAGCTGATTTCCAGATCCTTGGAATAACGCAGGAAGATATAGAAAGATTAAAAATGTGGGTAATACACTTTGCAATTGCAGGGGCTGAAAGCTGGAGAAAGAATGGGTCTAGGTTGTCTTCTCCAGTGGATTTCTTGGGGTCAATGCTTAAGAGAGCATCAAGAACCATACTGGAGGACACAGGAATAAAAGAAAACTGAGGAACAGCATTGGTGGTAGGCATATGAACCTGTTCAAGGGGTAGCTGGTTGTCTGCTAGAGAAGATCTAGAGTTGTCCTCTTTGAAGATATGGCCAGCAACATTAAAATGTCTATTAAAACCAGCGCAGATCTCGGTTTGATCAGTAATAAAACTATCATCAAATTTAACCTGAATTGGAGTAGAAGCAGATGTAGCAGAGCTATTTTTGTTGGTTTTAACCACCTTCCAGAATTTTGCTGGGTTAGAATAGGTGTCTGTGATCAATTTTAAATAATAGTCAGATACATTCTTCCTCACTAAGGATGTGCATTTATTTCTTAAGGCTCTGAATGCAGTCCAGTGTGAGGCGTCATTAGTACGTCTAGCAAGAGACCAAGCTTTGTTTCTAGTTCGGAGAAGAGATGTAAGTTCTGGACTAACCCAAGGACTGGATCTATCCTTAACTCTATACTTCTTAAAGGGGGCATGTGTATTTAAAATAGATAGAAAGGTGGAAATGAAAAAGTCTAAAGCTAGTTCGACATCAGGAATAGCCAGGGTGTTGTGAATATCACTATTATAAAGGTCATGAAGAAAGGCTTGTTTATTAAAAATGTTTAGGTTTCTCTTAATTAAAACCCTGGCTGAGGATTTTTTGATATGTGTATCACGGACACATACAATAGGACAGTGGTCACTTATACCTAATTCAAGTACTCCAGATAAAGATATTTTATCACTCTTATTAGAGAAGATTAGGTCTATAAGTGTTGATCTTGAGGGTTCTTTCAGGTTTGGCCTGGTTGGATTTGTGATTAACTGTGACAAATTTAGGTTAGAAGATATTTCTTTTAAGTGATCAGAGGCATTTGTCAACCAATCCAGATTAAAATCACCCATAACTAAAACTTCAGAATTAGAATAGTGGGAAAGTAGGTCAGCCAAACGATCAATAGACCCAGCGTCAGCTGATGGAGGTCTATATACTCCAACAACAATGAGAGAATTACTAAAACCACAATCAATTTTGAGAGCCAGAAATTCAAAACATTTGGGTATAGAGATTGAAAGTAAAACAGAAACAGAAAGACAGGACTTAACATAGTTGGCCACACCACCACCTCTTTGAGGCCTGTCCGATCTAAAAATGTTGAAGTTAGGCAAGGCCACATCACTGTCATTTTGATGTTTTTTTAACCATGACTCAGTAATGATCAAAATATCGGGATCAGTTTGCAGGGCTAATATTTTCAAGTGATCCAATTTCTCAGATTGGAGTATACTCCTAATATTCCAATGAATCAGCTTCAGTCCTTTTCTGCACCGAAAAGAAGAGTAGTTGACACAAGATGTTGATTCTATGGACATAGGGTCAAGCAGTACAGCATTATGCCTATCAGTAACTCTAATAGGAATATGAAAGCGAATAGGGGCAGAAATTAACATAGGGAAATGGGTCAGGGGATGAGCTATGGGTATTACAGCCACAGAAGAACAAGGTGGAGTAAGGGGGCCGAATGCAGGGACAGCGCCCATACTAGAGATGACAGCAGGACCCGCACTGTCTAAGACAGTGTTGTGACAGGAAGACAACATGAGCAGGGCAGGGTCATTCTGGGGAAAACATCATTTCAGGCTAAACGCACATACCCCAGCTTTAACATAAAAATAACTACAGCATACATCTGGTTTGACATCATCTCAGATGTGGATAGGGGAAATGAGGCAGTTTATGGGCTTAGCTGTGAAGGTAGACTCCACTAAAATAACAAATTTCAAGGGACTGTGAAATAAATCTGTTTCTGTCATTGTAGCTTTTTCTTTGTTAGATTTGACAGCAATAAATGAGATACCAGCATAGTCATCATGAGTTCAAGCGGTCTCCTTTGTGTCCAGTTAAAAATGAGTGTGCAGTGTGAACACACAGCCTTGTACTTTATAAGTTAGTTGGGATCTAAAGATAACTAACATAGCTACTGTATAACTAATTTGAAGTTCTCTTTCAAATGATATCTTCAAAATCCCATTTTTGTTGATTTATAACAAACGCGGCATCAACTAAAACAGTCAAGTTCTTTGGTTGTGCACCATGTGATCTTGCAACCGACTGTTTCATGTTGAGTATGTCCAAAAAAAGCAAGTAGCCACTGTTGTCTCTGGAGAGACTGCTGCATCTGCCAACACAACACAACCATCCTTTTAGCTGCCATTAGGCTAGACAGCAACACTCGCCGATGTTGAACAGAAAACCTTAATGAAGATTTTTCATTCAAAACCAGGTAATATCAGGTCATGTTCTACCTACACTTCTATTTTACAATTGATTATAAAATGTCAAACCAGAGCGTCCCTAATATAGCTACACAGACAGCAGTACTTTGGAACTGCCAAAGTGACAACCAGCTTAACAAGTTGTTAACCACACAATTCAGTCCTCATTACCTGGGAAAAAAAGGTCATGAGCTGAGCCATTACTTTAATTTGTTTCCCTATTTTGTCAGAGTCATTTGTGTTTTAATGGTGGATATCTCAATTAGGAATGATACGCCTCATTTTTCTTAATGGAATGATGTATTCACCTGATATCGACGTGGGCCAAATGTACTCCATCCGCAGTCCAGAGGGGCAGAACAAATCAATGAAGACATTTGGTAATGCTATCCCCTCTACATAGCCAGAAAACAACACTATCCAGTATTTCCCTATAATGTAGACAGTTTTAATCAGCCGTTTTAAATTTGTAATTTATATTTGTCAAAAACATCCTAATGCTTTTGGAAATGTCTTAGCGTTGTTCTCAGGTGATTTTTTTTCTTTAAAAAAAAAAATCAAAAGGACGGCAACATTTCTTTCTCTAGCATGTTGAGCTGTGCGATTGTATTCGATGCTGTGATGTTAAACAGGAGGTACTTCTTGTAACGTTCATTTTTTAAAATGGGTTCAATACTTTCATCCAAACTAGTTTAATGCTTAGATAATGTCTTACAGCTAAATATCCAACGTTTGAATCAAGAAATGTATCTGATAATGCTAACACTTACTGCTGCTAGCGCTATATTGGTGACCGTTGACTTGGACCCTCTGATGTCTGTCTGTCAGAAATGAGAGGATCCAGATAATCAGGTACAGGTTTACGTCCATCTGGAGCAGTTTTCATCCCATAGAAAAATGTTCACTTGTCTATTTATTTATTTAGCGAATGCAAAGTCCTTAAGCCAAGCAGTTGCTTCTTGATCTGCTGTATGAAGGGTGACGAGTCCTCCTTTAAGTTTTTGTAGAGGGCATGCTTCAATGATGTGATGCATTGTTTGCTGCTCTCCACAAGCACACTGTGGGGTTGGGCTGCTGCCCCATTTGTGAAGGCTGGCCCAGCAGGGGCCATGTCCAGTCCTGAATCTTTTCAGTGTCCTCCACTGCTTCCTTGGGAGACTGGTAGGGTGGGGTCTGACACCAGGTGTTGATTTGGGACATCCTTGGACTCCCATTAGTTTTTCCAAACTGATGGGACGGTGAAATAAGCTGGTGGTGGATTCTTCCAAATTGGTCGTCTTGATGGAAGTTGAGCAGTGGGTGGGTTGAAAATGTCCATGTGAATTGGGAGGTGAGGGGAGTCTTTCGTCTTTTGGAGCGTCCCCTGAGTGATGACTACTCGCCGGATGTGTGGAGGAGCTATGTTGGCTAGGACAGGGAGCCAGGGGAGTGGTTTTTGAGCGGATTGTTCCTGTAATGGTCCTCATTGTTGAGTTCAGTTGGGTGTCCACATGGTGTGTATGGAATGACCTGGACTAAACAGGGGCACAGTATTCAGCTGCAGAAAATGCAAGGGCTAATGATGAAGTACATCACTTCTCTGGCACACCCAAAGTTACATAGTGCGCCTTTAATAAGCCGCAATATCAAAGCTATAACAACAGGCCAATAAAAGAAATCGTAAACCACTTAGTAAGATTATCAAAGATAGTCTGTGCGATGTCTTGTGTAAAGCCAATCCATTTTTTATGAGAATACAATACTTGGCAGCTCAATCAGCAGGCAGCACAGCATGCAGGCTGCTCATGTCAATGCTATTTCTGCCTTCCACCTTGTTCGAAAGCAGACTTACTGAAGCCCAGTGTCTTGTGCTGTGCTGTGGTCAGTGGCAATATTGACTGAGTGCTTTTCAGGCACATTCAATCCAGTGACGGGTCCCGAGGTCAGTGGTTAGAGAAGTCACTGTATACTATACATGTCTGCCTGGAACATGTTGTGTTTTTAAAATATCAATCAGCTTTAACTTGCTATCACAATTTGACCTCTACAACCTAGATGTGTACACCATGTGTGTGGGCTTGTCTGTTTATAGGGTTGATATGACTGTGGGTATGTAACTAAGGAAAGAAATTAATTTGTGGAATGTCCGCCAAGTAAATCAGACTTAATTTATGTTGTAGGTTCCCCGAGTGTGACGCACTCTCATCTGAAGAACTATCTCCACTCCACTGTACTGTTGATACAATACTGTTGTCAATATATGTGGCTTTAATAGACTCCCATTAAAAAGGCAGAGCTGTTTCATCTACAGTAAAGCGCTGAAGTACTTGCGAGGCTTGTGTGTGTGTGCCAGAGAGTCCGTTCTGGATGTAGGGAAAAGGGAATCCATTTTTTTTCTCTCTGAAAGTCCTTCATTGGATGCACACAGTTTGTTCTGGATACAGATGCTAATTGCATTTTAATGTGTCATTAAAAATAAAGCCATAAATCAAATGGTAGCGCGGGTAATTGGGGTTTAGAGACTTAGCAGCCCCTCAGGAGAAGTAATCCCACTTTCAGAAGGGAGAGGTGGGGTTCCGAACAGCGCTGGATATCAAGGCAAACACAGATAAATGGCATAGCTTTCTGTCCTGACCACAGTGGCGTCCGTTGGCGTGCTATTCAGCTCTGAGGCCAGGCTTATGAAGGGGCAGGGGCATGATGGAAACAGCATGGAGAACAGAATCATTCAGTGACTGAAAAACAGACAAAGAAAAATGCTTCCTCCAGAAGAGCCAGGACGCCAGGAGACTTTGAATCAGAATATGAATGCAGTCTGTTAAACCAACAGGGCACATGCAGGTTAAGCTGAGCCAATTTCATAACTCCAATAGGCAGGTGCGAGTGTATTTGTTTCTAGGGGAGTTTCAGATTCAATGTCAGTTTTAAAGAGTGTGTTTCCCACACTTAAAATGATTGGATCGATCCTGTGAAAAGGACAGGTTGCAATTTATATTTGTGAAGGAGGAAGTTAGGATAAGACTGAAAAATAAGCTTTTTATTCTGTTTTCCTCCTGCATGTTTGGTATACAAATCAAGCAACAACATTGACCTCTGAACTTTACAGTAATACTCTGCAACATTGTCATACTAACAAAAGCCTGTTATAATATAATTGCAATATAGCATCTGACTTTGGGCACTCTCACACCACCTGATAGTCCGCTTGTAGTTTGCTTCCTTGGATCGCACCAGAGGGGTATACTACGAAGCGAGATTAAGGGCTGAGCAAGGTATGTTGAGTCTAAAGCGGTCTAAAGCCAGAATTTTCAGTATCACGAAAGGTGGCTCTCTTTTTACCTGGCTAGATCACCGTGGTAACAGAGGCTGCACGGCTAACCTGCTCAGACCAGTTTTTGTTTCAGAGTTTGAGCTTAAATTCGGCTCTTAGAGCGCTGCCCTTTAAGGAAACTACACATTTTGAAATCTCGCGGACCTGACTATATTGTCTGAGCGATACATTCTCACTGAGGAAACTCGTTAAATAAGTAAACTTATTGATCAGTAAGTTAATGAACGAAACGAAGCCGTGACAGCAGAGTGAACTGTCACATCGCGCTGGGGCTTTTTGCCACATACAGTTATTGATGCAGAAAATGTTAAATAGCCTAGACCTACTGTATGCAGCGCCACTCTATGCTCTCACCTCAAATGATTTTACCTGGCGATCTACACACACTGACTCTTAATAAAGTGTTCTATAAAATCACAGGTTGCAACATTATTTCACTGTAGGCTTCTTTCTTTTCATCAGTAGCGATTACAGTTGGGACGTGACAGGTGACAGCTGTCACAGTTCGGACATCCTTGCAGACTCGCAGGTTAAGCTTCTCACAGTAGATTCATATTTGTCAGAAAAATCCAGACTACAGGTTTTTTAATGTAGGCCTATTGGTATTTGTAAGATTCAAATAAAAGGCTTATAGTCTAAATCAAAATTGTATTCATTATGATATGGCCCAAAACTAAAGTGATTTTCCATAGGCTATTCATTTGGGGACAGTGTCAGACTTAAATTACATTCTTAAGTGTGGGACTATAGGCGTAGTGCTATAAATATAGCAAAGTAGCCTATATTAGGCTAAATGGTATAGTGTTTAAATCCGAGTTCAACGTTTCATTGTTTTATAATGTCACGTTACGCACTGCGAGAACGATCGGCAAGATAAATAAATAATTTCCATGCTGGCAGCATTCCACTCTCCTTATTTGCAGTAAGAGTTTTTTTCGGCTCTCTGTGTTCTGCTGTAATAATTCAGACTGACAAACTCTTCCTCTTGAATGAAGTTGGCGACACACTTGTTTTACTCAGCTGCTCGCAATCAGTCCGTTTGTGTAGTTAGCGGCACAAGATCAGTCCATTTTGGTGGATGCAGAGTCAAATGACGGGTCAAACGCCCCCTTTCATGGGGACGCGCACAGAGCCTGAAGCCGAAACCCTCGTTCAACATAAGAGGTTGATAACTTCCTTCATGATACCGGTTAGTTCTGAGCGAGGGTATGTGTTATGTTGAACCAGATCAAAAAAAGAGAGCCGGGCTCTGTTGAGTTTGTTTCGTAGTATACCCCTCAGATGTGAGAATGATCCATTGTTTGCTTTTTCACCAGGTTCAGTTATTAACCCGGTTCGGTTCTTTTTTACACCACAACAGTTCCTCTGGTCTGAATCAGTTGGTGAAGTGACTCAAAATTAGGGGTGTGCGGTCAGACGTCATTATCTGTATCTGTTCAACCAACAAAATTATCTGTATCTGTATTAGGGGTGTGCATGTGTACACGTGTACACGTTTAACCGTTTGTAAATCATAACCGTTTAGGGAAAATCAATAAACGAAAACCGAAAAAAAAATCTTAAAAAATTTAAATGTTCTTTTTTTTCCTCAAAGTTTTTAAATATGTTCTGGAAACACGCATTTACTGATTTTACATCACTAATAAACTACTTGGGGATGATAAAAGCTAGTCGGCCCAATCTGTCTGTCCCTCGGCGTGTGTGTGTGACTGTGTGTATAATCGCAAACACACACACACACGGGGAGTCGCCGTGCCGGTGCTCGACTCACAGCCACGGACGAGTGATGAAAGATAACCTAAAGACTAAAGTTACCCGGTTGAAGTGAATTACGCGCGTAAGTAGCCCGAACTTTATAACACCTGTTCACCCTCATAAATGTGGACATGTAGAAAGCGATAGGCTATATTTATCAGGAAATTAATGAAGGGCGATAATGACGGCCAACACATGTAAGGCGAACCGTATGTGTGTGTGCCCGCGCGGCTACAAGACGGTGGGCGCACGAGGACAATGACGTCACGGTTAACCATGTACACGAAAAAAATTCCGTCGTGTACACGGTTAGAAATTTTTGTAAACGTTCACACCCCTAATCTGTATCCGTATACACAACAAGAAGTGGGTGTGGCGTATTCCGGAGGTTTCGTCTACATTAGCCTACATTAAAGGAAGTCACACCTAAATTGATTTTCTAACATTCATTATCCATGCAATTGTTGTCCCTTCAAAGCATCAAATTGATTTATTATTGACATATCAAGTCAAAAAGCCAGATATACGTCTACCTTTTCACCTCTCTATCTCATTTACTTATAAGTGAGTGGAAACGTTCTTACTTGCCACACAAAACTTAAATAACAGAGTTGTTAAACGTTGTGTCACATAAGATACAGTGGAGCAATCATATTCTTTAAGCCTTCTGAGGAAGTTCTAAATTTGTTCTCAGAATACGAAGAAATTCAGGGAACGAAAATATTGATAAATAACAGCCCAAATCTGTGCATAGGCTACTCACTGTTAGTAAATGAGGGCCATTGTTTTACTTTTAACTAAACTAGGATCACCCTTTAACTGGGGAAAATTTAACAATCTGACAAAAAACATGTAGGCTACAGCTGTGTTTCATGATTTATTTTTTTTTTTATCTCCCTCTTTTTTTACATTTGTTTTACTAAAATAAGATTTAGGAACAATCTGTATCAACATATGTGCCAATCTCATAAACCCTAAATAATATATTTCCACAAAGCCATAGGTGATTTTAATGTGTCAAGTTTGCAGTTTCCAATTTTATTGTATAGGTCCTGAAGAAGGCCTAAGCGTCTACGCATTGATTGACAGCTGAAAAAGTACAGGTCCTAAGCATCAGTTTGATGGAAACGTTGTGGTGTTTGAAAGAGTTTAAACAGTAGGCCTAGTGAATGTAAATACATCGGGGAAGGGCTGACAATATGAATATAAACAATAAAAGTTATGAATCACCAATGCAAACTTTACATACATTGCAGACTCTATACACAAGTCTTCAGACACCAGACATACAGAAAAATCAAACAATCTGAAATACAGAGAAGAATACATTTCATCAATCACTGGAAAAAGGTGGAAGATAAACTGTAGAAATCTCATCCCCGTCAGACTAGGCTGCCCTGATCTGTTGTTTTAACAGAATTACAAGGATCTGGAGGTGGATTATTGTTGGGGCTGAACCAGCAGCGTGTGCCTGCTGGCCTGTGCTTTAGATGTTCCATGCATTTTTACACTGTTGTCAGAGTGATGTGACAGAGGGAATGAAAGGCTTTTCTGTGCACACAGGCCGAGATGTCGGGAGGAGGAATGTAGCACGCTATTGAACTCTGCTGGAGACACAATGATTAAGGAAAAGGCCATATTACTATTCGCCCTATGAATTGAAGGATTAAATAAATTCCAAACTGATTACATTTTGGCAAGAGAAACGTTGTTCGCTGAACACTCTCGTTGCTTCGGTGCCGTGTCAAACTAACCTTGCCATGCGACTGTTGAGTGATTTGTCATGCAGTGCTTTAGTCGGCAAGGCTGAACTGGAATTAACACTAATCTGACAACTCACTTCTTTTTTTTAAAGAGGCACCTGCACATTGCTGGAGTTAAAGGGAAATGCCAACCCAAAACCTTGCACTGCATGCTTTAACGTAGCCAAGGTGTATTTCTTGTCCCTTCCAGGCTCTCTCCTCTTTGACTTTGTTTAAGGTTTAACTTTGGTAAAACATAGTATGGTTTTTTCTCCACTAGTTCAAAGATCACAAATCAGGAGGAGGCTAAGTAGATACAGCCTAAAAGTAAGCAACCTTACTCACATTGTGAAAATAGATGAGTTGTTGATATCTCTTTACTGCATTATAGTGCATCCATAGTAATGCATCATCATTTTTAAGAATATTAAATACAAACAGTGGAAATGCATTTTTTTTCTCAAAATATATTTTCTTAAATGTCATGAAAACCGAGAAGAAAAAGTATTGTCACAGGTATTAAGCCTAGATCCAAACATCTTTAACTCAACCTGTCTAGAATCAGATTTTTTTATTTTTCGGTGAATAGTTTTGACCGCATGTTATTGTGTCATCACCCATGAACATTAGAAATAAAACAATGATGACGATGCAAAAAAAGTTCCTAATTTCCAAATGCAAAGATGTTTGACAGTGTTTTATTTCAAATGTTGCTAAGTTTATTGGTATGTTAATGACAATGATTGTCAAGGAGTGGGAAAGTGTAAGTGTCAGAGAGTCCATAACAGAAGAAGCAACCTTTGCCTTTTAGTTTGAAAGTAGTATGTTTTACAGTTCATCTTCAATGAAATGTTACAGTCTGGTTTGGATGTTCTAGCCACTGTCTGTCTGCAGAATATTGCTTTGCACACGCTAGATAGCTAGCATGCTCACCAGCTACAGCAGGAGTAGTCACTGTTTCACCAATCCTCTGGTAGCACCAATTTGAGGAAGGTGCAGCTAAATTTTGCTGTGCACACTGGGTAATCTAATCTTGTAAAACTGGTAATTGGGCCTCCTTGAAATAGGCTAATAGTTGCAAGAAGGCCTTTAAATTAGAATGGGATTTAAACCGAAAGGCATTAGATCACACTGGAGTTTTAGTTATCAAGCCCATTCCATCACTACCTATCACTTGGAGCAAAGTGTTGTGTGACACTGTGAAAGTAGCCTTTCCCTAATCCTCACTGTGACTGTGATTTGGAGCAAAATGAACTCATATAGCTAATTTGGTTCTTTCTGTGGTATCAATTTGTTGCTGGTGGGGTAAGGATAATTTTTTTAAACAATAGGATATAACCTTAATGAAGGGGTATTTCAGGCTAATGTAATGACCAATAATTGGAGAATTTATGGAGGGTGGATGAGTGAAAAGTAGTTGTCCGTGAAAGAAAATCTGCCAAATTATATCTCTGAGAGAGGGATAAGGAAGGAATAGTTCACCCAGACAGGGCCCTTAATGACTTGTTTCTCTATGCAATTTCCTTTCTCCTCCACTTATTTAAGTGAAATTCGAGTAAGAACAGCGATGCAAGAAACTGGTGTGGAGAGACAATGTGTGTCAGCGTTGTTGTCATCCCATAGCAATGCGTCGCTGTCAAACATTCTTTATCTTTCAGCTGCACTCTTGCCCATAGACAGCCCTGGGCCGTGTGGTAGACTTCATGATGCGCCCCCCTTTTCCCCCCCACGTCTGGCTGTGGCAGGTGTGGAGTCATCACAACTCTATTATCCTCACCACGGCTAATAAAAACAGCTCTCATTACCTCACTGGGACCCTGTTTCCACCTGGCATTAATATGTGGTTTTTAGGATCCGATCGCGCTAACTACAGGTGGAAACACGCTCAATGCGCATTGAATGCGCATTGAAATTATCCACATTCGGAGGTGGTTTGAGACCACTTATCCACATAGCCATTAACAGTGGAAACGCGTATGCGCATCTCATACACATTAGGCCCCGCCCACTCAACTGCGGCGAGTGACTGGGCGGAAACGCGTACTCATTCACGCGACAATTCACGTCATAAAAGCGCACCGTTGCAGGTAAACAGACAACATAAAACAGAAAACATTGAAGATGGAGTGTCGTGGATGGTCAACACTTCTTCTTCTTCTTCTTTTATTTCCGGCAGACTAGGCAAGGGCGGGGCACTGCTGCCCCCGCCAGTTAAAAACGACAGTATATGGGTCATTCTCCAACTCCGGTGATATTTGTGTCCCTGGCATACAGCAGGAAAATAAAAGCACATTTCTTATTTTAAATTTGTGCCACACTTAGTTTAAACTAAAATGACTTTCTGAAAAATGTTTTGTGAATCAGTCAATATTTGTATTATATAAAAAGTGGTGTTTTATATGTGGTTTTGGCTATATCACCTATGTCCCCGGGTCCGGTTTTGGACATTTAACCCTGCATATTTGTAAAATAAAATATTGATATAATATTAATTTTAAGCATAAATAATACAAAATAGTCTATTTTAATTAAATGTAGCATGCATTTAAAAAAATATTAGTGTTTTATGTATTTTTTCATAAAAAGAACACCTGTCCCTTGGGGTCAGTGTCATTTCCGTCACACTGAACAAACTGTATATAACGGAGGTTTTTTTAAGAATGTGTGTAGTTGGTGAATAGTGCATAGTCATTTGACAGGAGAGCACTTGGCTAAAGGAGAAGATTAGCCTCCTGGAGAGAATCGAAAACCGAGAAAATCAAGGTAAAAGTTTGGTAAATCAAAAATATGTTTATTGGTTGTCATTTCCAAACAACTCATATTTCTTTTAAACTTAAACATAATAATTAAATTAACATTGTATGATATGTATTTTGAGTATATGTATATGCTAATGCTAAAATGGACATTAGCTAGCTAATATAGCAGCAGCTATTTTAAAAAATGTCATTTCCGTCACTTTTTTTAATGTGACGGAAATGACATAATGTGACGGAAATGACAACGTCACTGTGAATAATGCATTTCATTGGGCTGATATCACTAAAAAATATGCATATTAAGTTTAAGAGTTAAATACAACCTTTTAACATTTTATTCACTAAATCATATGTAAGTGCAGTTTTTAAAAATCCAATATTGTTGGTCTGCTAAAACAGTTGAATAGATACTTACTTTTAACACCTTCTCTTTTATTTAAGATGGCACGAATGACCGCAAAAGAAAGAGCACACAAATACAGAGAAGGGATCAAATCTGATCCAATCAAATGCCAGGACCTTAAAAAAGATAGAGAACGATACTGTAAAAAAAAGGAACAAGGTGTTGCCAAGTCGGTCTCAGAACTTACACAAAGAGAGAAAAGAAAACAAAGACGACAATGGCGAATTACTCAAAGACACAGACGCAGCAATTTGAAAAAAGTGGCTGCTGTAGAGAGTTTCATGGCTAGGACAACACCACCACAGTCACCTGAAGTCATTGTTCCTGAAGTCATCATGAATGAACCTAGGGCTGGGCGATATGGACCAAATCTTATATCACGATATAGGTAATTTTATATCACGATATGGATATATATATCACGATATAGCATTTTTCCTTAAAATTCAATGGATTACAATAACCGTACTGAACTTTAATCACATTAGATTATTTAAATTTTTGCTTGGAACTTAAATTTCCATACAACAGAAAAACTGGTGCAAAATACCACACCAGTCAGTGCAAAATAAAAATGACAGCATCAACCAAAGAGCCTACATTTTCCAATTGATAGTAGCCTATATCAAAATAACGAAAGATTTGAATTTTCCTGCAGTATTTGCTCATCTTCATTTTAAGGCGAGACACGGCAGGCAAAAACATCGTTTTTTTAAGCACTGGTCAATTTTGAGATTTGTGTCTATTTAGCTTCCATAACATGTCTTCTTTCATACTAGTACGGATAAAAGGTCCAAAATATACGTTTTAGGTGTTTATTTGACTAAACTTTGACTGCTTGCGTCTGTATTTTGCTCCTAAATTCGTCAAAAGTGAGCATTCTTACGTAACATACAGCACCGCGGCCGCTGTATGAAACATAATAATCTTGGTACTGTTGGAAAGCTCTGAATCTCAAGAACAACGTTATCGCATCCAAATATGGTCATTTCCCTTGAATCAGTAACCAATCGTGAAAGTGTGAGGAGGGATTAAATGCTAGGAACGCGACCTCATTGGCTAATGCACATTTCTGACGATGTGATTCGCTGAAAGGCATCACGTGATGCTAGCCGCGGTTAGCTCGAAAATCACAAAATAAAATGGGAAAAACGTCGAAAATATGCCAAACCAACACAAAAAAAATACTTAATCAATTGGCTACGGACATTACATGATCGCCATTTGAAGGGGAGAAGTGTTAAAGACATGTAAATAACGCCGATCACGTCGGAGAGACACAGACTGTCAGAGGATCAGAGAGGGGAGATGGTGGGGAGAGAGAGCGTCTATGCCGACAGGAGCAGGTTGACAGACAGTGGCTAATAATGAATTAATCACGTTTAAATTAGCATGTGGATGTAAATGTTACTATGCTATGGTTTATATATGTTAAGCAGTGGTATGCCTATATGGCATTGAGGGGTGTAGGGCCTAATTCAATAAATTACTCTAGCTATAATCAGTGATTATCAGCAGAATTCACGTTTTTATCTTTAACGGCCGTTTTCTCAAACTTAGCTTTTTCCAATACTCTGCGAAAGATATCTCAACTTCTAGACCACGGACATCAACCAAACTTTATATAATAATTCATAGCACTATTTTAAAGGTTTTTACAGAAGGATTTGTTAATATATTGTTAATTGTCTGATTTATGATACATTTTCCTCATAAAAACATGCCTAAAATGCATTTCTAAGACATGTACATGGTATTTTTTGATTTATTAAATGAAAAAAGGCTGTATCCAAAATCTGTTCTGTAAAAACTTTAGAAACTAACATGTGCTTAAAATAAAATAGAGATTTTAACTCTGGCTTTATCCAACATCTCGATATCTTTCTCGAAAAAATGACCCAAATGTACGCATAATTGGTTAAATATTGCCATATTTGCATATTTAATAAAATATTAAAGAAAAACATGTAATACAAAAAATATATGTGTTAGTGTCAGTAATCAACTGGCCAAGTTTCATGATGATATCTATAAGTTAAAAAAAATTCCCTATTCACCTGGGGTGTCTCGCCTTAAAAAGCTGTCAAAATTAACTAATGAGCAAATGTCTGGTAATACTTTAACTCCAGCTTCAACACAAATAATATTTTCAAGTTTGACATGTTTTAAAGTTACATAAAACCAGCCTTACTGGCTGTCTCCAACAATAACAGCACGGGGGTGAAGCCCCGAGTAGGCTAAACATGTCATTATTAGCCAGCTAGCTCACGAGAGCTAACCCATGTAGTTTGCTGCTTAAAACAAGCCAACTCTGCGTCACGGCAACAGCACGCTGAAGCAGCAAGCAAGTTTCCTTTGCCCGATTACATTTTTGACCGTTAAAACCAGCTGCTCTGCCACCGTGACACGGAGTTGGTTTGTTAACTTTAGTGACGGTGCACCGAAGCTAGACCATGAGCTAGACAGCTAGAGCAACAGATGAGGCTTCTTCTGTTGCGGGTAGAGAAGCTGTATTGCAGCCCAGAACTACAGAGCCCCCGTGTGGCGCGGCGGTGTAACTGCAGTGTAACTGTAGGGACTCGGAGGGACAGCTGCCTCCCGCTCCATATATGCTCCTGCCACATGAACTTTTTTTCTCCGCGATATAAACGGTATGGCCAAATCTCTCCCGGTAGACACTTTCATATCGTCCACGATATGATATCGTCATATCGCCCAGCCCTAAATGAACCTGAATATTTCTCGCCTGGCAACTCCAGCTCCGCTGACCCTCCTGAATCGCCTCACCTGCCTGCAGCTCCAAATGCTACACCAAAAATTAGAGGGAGGAAAAGGGTTGCTAAATCTAGGGCAGCTGCCTATAGACATCTCTTTGCAACAAATGCAAAGTCAGAAGATGCTCTTAGAAAGGTCGAGAAATACAAAAAAAGATTAAGCCGACTGAAAAATAAAACAGAGATGGATTCACCAAAGCTCAAAACAAATCACCAGATGACACAACAAAGAAAGGATTTGAGAAGAACTCTGCTGTTTCACAACACAATAGTGTCACAGATTAAAAAGAAATTCCAATGCATGCGTTCATCTAAAGATCGGCAAATGATCACCAAAGTGGTTGCTGGTAAGCTTTTAAAAAAATACCGCCTTCTCAGTGTTGCCAAAAAGCAATTTGGGTTCAGTGCAGATGCGACAAAGGCCACCAAACTTGTATGCACTCGGAAAACGCAGAATAATAAAATCAGCAAAGACCTGAAGGAGAAAATTACAAGATTCCTGGAACAGGACGACAACAGTAGGATGACAACAGGAAAAAAGGAGACAATCACAAAGAACAAGAAAAAAAAGCAAAAGCGCTTCCTGGTTGAATCAATGAGAACACTTGTCCAAAAGTTTCTAGTGGAGCATCCAGATGTTACCATTTCCTACAGCCAGTTCTGCAAAAACCGACCGTTCTGGATTGTGAAACCTACGGTCAAGGACAGGGACACGTGCCTCTGTAAAATCCACGCAAATTTACAGTTTATGGCGGAGAGACTGTTCTATCATAAAGTTGTGAAAACCACCAAAATTAATGACCTCATGGAGTCTGTTGCATGCACACATGTAACTAAGGAGTGCATGTACAGGGAATGCCCTGACTGTAAAGATAAGGAGCTGCAAACCTCTGCCTTTGATGCAGGAGAGCAAACCTGGTGGTTTGAATGGAGGAGCAAGGTGGAAGAGAGGGAGAAGAAGAAAAAGGATGGGACAAAAGAAGCTTTTAAAGTTCACCTCACAGTGAAAGAAAAAGTCCATGGGACTCTACAGACACTGCTAGAGGATTTTTCAGACAAACTAAAAAAAAAGATGGGAAAACACATCCACAACATACGACATCAGTATTCCACACTGAGAAGCCTGAAAGAAAACATTGGGGAGGAAGAAATGGTCTTGCAAATCGATTTTGCAGAAAACTTCATGTGCAAGTATGGCAATGACATCCAGGCCGTTCATTTTGGCGATTCCCACCAACAGGCCAGTCTCCATACAGGTGTTGCTCACACCAAAAGTGGGGTGGTGTCTGTATGTTCTATCAGCTCATCAATGCGCCATGACCCATCTGCTATCTGGGCTCATCTCAACAGAGTGCTCCCATACCTCAAAGAACTGAACCCAACAGCAACCACACTGCATGTCATTAGTGATGGGCCAACCACACAGTACAGGTAAAAAAAAACTTCTTTTTCCTGAGTCAAGCCCCATTTCAGATGGGATTTCAACGGATCACATGGAATTTCCTTGAAGCAGGACATGGAAAGGGGCCAGCTGATGGAATTGGCGCAGCAGTTAAACGGCAAGCTGACTCCCTAGCAGTGTTGGGAATAACGCCGTTTAAAAGAACGGCGTTACGTAACGCCGTTCTTTTTTCAGTAACGGGGTAATCTAACTAATTACTTTTTCCGTCGTTACAACGCCGTTATCGTTACTGAACGTTAAATGCGGTGCGTTACTATGAATTGATTGAATAAACTGTGTAATCCGAACGCACCCCTGGCTCCATACTACACAAACTGCTAGTGAGGAGACCGGTGTGTGGATGACATTATAACTGTCAGTTAGCGCCGTCACGTCAGTCAGCCGGAGCGCCTGTTTAGTGCAGTTTCTTTTTCTTTCTCTCTCTGTTGTGTGAGCGACGAGCGTGCACGTTGGCGCAGTAACCACCTATCAATCCACGGTTGAAACGTGCTCTCCCTGAATTTGTTTGCATCGCCCTTGTGAGTAAATGCATTGAGTTTCCCGATCTCTATAAATTATAATTTATGCACGCTATTAAACGGCCGCGATTCGCCGGTTGCAACAGCTGTTTAGCGTGTCATCACGAGCCGAATATTGCTATCGTTCTTTTCCTGGGATCTGTATGCTGCTGTGCACGTTAAAGAAGGAAATAAACAGCGGATAAATCCTTACTCCTCTTCTCATCGTCTCATGCTTCATAGTCTGACGTTTTTGGCCTGAAGTGGTGTTTTAGCCGACACCCCTGAAGTGAATCCAGTGATATAGCAGATCAGCACGGTACATTCAGCAGTTTCCTCTACTACTTTTGTTGAGAACAAAATACTGCAGGTGCAGGATAAACCTCTTGCTGTCTGTTGATGTGCAATACATATTGGAGGTTATGTAGCCTACACGTAGGCCTACCTGTCTGTTCTACTCATTTCAACTGACTTGTGAAAACTGCTCAGAAAAATCCAAATTTTGACATATAGCAACTTTTTTTTTTACAGTAGGCTAACGCAAATAGTTACTTTCCCTGGTAACTAGTTACTTCTATTATAAAGTAATTCAGTTAGTAACTCAGTTACTTTTTGGAACAAGTAGTGAGTAACTATAACTAATTACTTTTTTAAAGTAACGTTCCCAACACTGCTCCCTAGTAGCAAATGGCATTGACATTCCAAATGGAAAGGTGCTGTATGAGCAACTCTCAAAGCAGCAATCTACTGTGAAGTTGATGTATATCACCGAGAAGGAGATTGAGGAAATGGACAGTCTCCTTCCTGATGGCCTGCAGACTATCAAAGGAACAATGCAGATACATCAGGTAAACACAATTCGCAACACTCAGATACACTTTTTGAAAAGATGATGGAAAACATTTTCATTGTATGGGTTAATTCCTAGAGTGTAATTTTAATGTATTTTATTATGCCCCTGCAGATTGTCTCTGCAAGACCAGGTGAAATTGTGTGGCGGATTCTAAGCCGCTTTTGCTCTGAGCCCCATCTTTGCCAATGTTTTAGTCCACAAAAAGTCCACATGGAAGGAACAAGTGACACCAAGACTCCTTGGGAAAATCCATGCACAAGCCCACCTACCACTTCCACCCTTCCAGACCTTCATGAGGGAGTGACAGAGGGACTGATTGGAAAATGGTGTGTGGTTAAATATGATGGGGATCCATATCCAGGCATCATACAGGATGTTGACTCTGACAGCAGTGCTTTGGTGAAAACCATGAGTCTCATTGGCAAAAACAGATTTTTCTGGCCAATGAGAGAAGATGCCATCTGGTATCGGCAAGATGATGTCCTCAGACTGGTCCCAGAGCCCCAACCAGTGACCAAGAGGCATGTGATGCTAGATCCTGCTATTTGGGAGGAAATATGCTCTGTTCTGGATAATGAAGGTTGAGAGAGAGAGAGAGAGAGAGAGAGAGAGAGAGAGAGAGAGAGAGGATGTTGTCGTCTATTCCATGACAACTGAGGAAACTCAATTTTCTGAGAAGGATTGTGTAAGAATGATATCACAATTGTGGCAAGTTTGCAGTGTTCTTGTTGCAGCACACAGAGGTCAATTTTAAATGTTATAGGCTACCTTATGAATTCATGTGGATGGTTTTCTGGACAATGAAGGATAGGAAAGAGAGAGGAGAAGAGAGCGAGGAGTGGAGGAGAGAGAGAGAGAGAGATGTTCAAGTTTCAAATTTTCTGAGCACTTGAAGGGTTATTTTATTATCCACGTTTACTAAAAGTTTGAGTTTGAATGAACATTCAAGTTGTCTATTCCATGACTATTGTTGTCTATTCCATGACTATTGTTGTCTATTCCATGACAACTGAGGAAACTCCATTTGCTGAGAAGGATTGTGTAAGAATGGTATCACAATTGTGGCAAATCTTATGTTAGAGGAAGTTTGCAGTGTTCTTGTTGCAGCACACAGAGGTCAATTTTAAATGTTTTAGGCTACCTTATGAATTAATGTACATGGTTTAAGTTTAGATATTGTTATTTTGTGTCAGTAAATAAAAGTGAACATTATTCAACAAAGCTGATTGTCATATGTCATTTCCGTCACATTCTGTCTTTTCCGTCACACAATGTAATTTCCATCACAACACATATTTTTGAGTAAAAATCACAGATAAAAAACACAATACAAATATATTGTTTTAATATTTGTCTAAGTTGTGCAGCTATTGTTACATTTAAACTGTTGTATTAGAAAAATAATGATTGTGCCATGTAAGAAATGGATTGAAAGACTTCAGTCGAACAGCTAAAAGCAGATTTTCATCTTAACAATGGAAAGATTGTATCTTTAAAACCATGAAAATAAATACATTTATACATCTGGTCACTTATGTGTGTAACATTTCATGAGATATTTAAAAAACACAAGCTAAGTTCATAATTTTGATTTAAAAGCACATTTTTGCAGTGTGATGGAAATGACGATTTCCTCTGAACGTTGGCATATAATGGCATATATTATGTATTTTTTAAATAATTTCATCACAGCCACTATCACGACATGGTTCTACATAAGATGTAGAACAAAACCATATCAGTACATATCTCTAAATAAAGTGTTAGATTTTCAAAAATTTAAACACCAATATTGCCCGTAGTTGGAAGAATAAGCGGAAATTATGTACGAGCTGATTTCCATACAGCGCGGGGAATTCGAATCCGGATCGCAAACGCGCATAGAAGACGCATTGTTAAGGCCAGGTGTGAACAAGCATATTACATTTACATATAACGATCGGATTCCTCAGAACCACATATTAATGCCAGGTGGAAACAGGGTCTCAGTGAGTGGTGGGACATGTTGTCAACTAATGAAAGCCAGCCAAATACCTGCGACCATGCAGGGTCTTAGAAAGGCCTTGAAAAAACCTGAGCACCTGAACCAAATGGTCACAAACTCCATTTGTAATGATCTTGGCTTTGTATAATATACAAACTGTATGCATTCAACCCTGAAAGGTTTTTTAAAACATCCAGTTTTAACCAACCAGCTGTGAACATTTTAAATTTTAAAACGAGCTAACTTGAAACATGATGACAACCGGAGATGCTATTGACAATTACAGGACTTTACGAAGTATCAATCTGACTATGGATGGATTACTAAATAGGTCTATGGGCCAAAGGGGTTTGGGACCACGACCACCCATTAGTTTGGTTTGATCGTCAAACCAATGAGAATAACGTGCAATGAAGTGCAATTATCTTGCACTAGCAGGTGTAGTTCTTTTTCATCTCAAACAAATTTGCACCTTGAACAGCTGAGTCTGTTGCATGAATCTGCCAATGTTCACAAGGGTCAGCACAGGACCTCAAAGTATATCAACACAAGGACTCAATTTGTTTCACGTGATAGCATAAAACGATGGTGTTAATTTTTGGGCATATATCCTTAACATAACAAATTGGACAATCCATGTCTGAATGCTATTCAATGTAAATTTAAGGTAGAGCCGAAAATGTATGAATATACTTAGATAACTTTATTTAAGTTTGATTTATTGGCTATAACGTATCACACTTTCATGACACTTACCCTTACTATTCCAAGCAGCCAATTATCTAATAACTTCTTACATTATGGGCAAGCATTTCTTACGTTATTGGTTCAGAAACTTTATTACTTCACTGGCAAGTTACTCCATTATTGTCTTTTATCACATTAAAATTTTTAAAAAAAATTGCGTCATCGGCAGTTATTACATGATTGGCTACTACATGTGTGTTAATTAACATGTTAGTGTTGACAGCCTTAAATTCCCTCCTTTTTAGACAAAAGACCAATCTGGGTTGAGCTGTAAAATGCACCACAAAACTTTTATTTTTTTTACTGAACCTTTTCTCCTTTGTGCCAGTCCAGGCTTAGCTCCAGTTGCTATCAGGTCAATTCAGACCAACAAAAAACTGGATGAGGCCCCATCCAAGATAAGTCCCAGGTAGTATGTTGGACCTTTTGAAGGCCTCTCGTATCAAGCACACAGCTGGAGTTAAGAGTTAGATCACACTCTGCTCCGACGCTTGCAATGTTTGCCTTTAGAAAACAGATTAAATCCCCTCCTTCACTCTCCCCAGCGGTACCATTTTTCAACAAAAGACGAGCATAATAGTATAGCCACATACCGCACTTTGGCCCCCTCTCTGCAGGCATTTCCATCTGCACCCTGATAAAGAGACCCTATTGGTGCTCTTATCGGGGTGGGGTTGAAAAGATTTTACCAGGCTCACCACATGGGGTTGGGTCCACCTCTTTGGCTGTCCTCACTAATCCTGGTCTTGACAACTGGTGGAGAGAGGAAATGATATAGGACGCCCTGGCAGGTCACCTCCAAATCCAAACCATGTCATCTTTGAGAGACACATTTACTGGGCCTCAATGGGAACTATGGAGGTTCAGAATGGTGAGGGGGTCAGCTACTTGTGGCGCCCCAGCTTCGAGGCCTCTCCAGGACATCAAAATGTGTCCCCCTTCTACTCCTTTCTCGTCTCTTTGTTTTCATGAGAAACTGTGTGTGTGTGCATGTGTGTCTGCCTGGACCATGATTATAAAAGCTCTGCAGCTCTGTTCAAAGAAATAAAACATACCCTTTTAATATTCAGTTAAACCAGCATCCAGGTTCAGTTATGTTCTGCTAACGTGTTGGTTTGTCATTAATTGTTTTTTCGAAAAAATGGATTAAAAAGGTTCAGCTTGGACGGCAACCCAACAAGTATAACATGTTAATTTAGTTTTGGGAGATCTGAGATCAGTCAGACAGTATCAAAGGCAGCATTCACTAACACATTTTTCCTCTCATCATCCTCTTCAACAGCCCCCAAGGCACCCAAAATAAACAAGCAATCTCTCTTAAACTATAACACAACAGGTCAACTTAGCTATTATACCCGACACGTTCTCATTTTCAACTGGTCAAATACTGAAGATTTGTCAGTGGCACTTAGCTTAAATATCTCCTCTTTGCTCCATCTAGCCTCAGTTTTGGGCGTGTACATGCTCAATAGACATAAAGTTGACGCATGGGTTCATTTAGAAAAGTTGGGACCTAGGACCAATTCTGATCAAAATGTAAAGACATTTCCATTTGAACTGGAACGCACACAAGTCAGAACTTGGTGCTACGGAGTCAGAAGTTCCCCCTGTTCTGAGTAAAATGGAATGAACCTATTGCTGATGGATGTAAGGTCTGGATGTTAATCTGCAGTGACAATCCGCCAACCGCGGCCGTTAACCAGCATGCGCATAAATCAATGCAAATGGCTGTAAAACAACGGTTGGCAAACTCTGTGAATTTATTTAAAAAGTGATTCACATAAACCGAGTAGGCACTAGGGTTGCCACCTTGGATTTAGGAAAAAAAGGGACACTTGATGTTTGGGCCGGAGGGCTCGGCCATTATTAGGTTACCAGTTCAGACTGACCAGTCTAATGACCTATAATAACCATAAACACCTACAGTGCTTTTTACAGTAGGATATATAAGGAGACTGAGGTGGGAACCCTGGACCTTGTAGGGGGGTCCGGGGGAATGCTCCCCCGGAAGAAAAAAATGCAACCTTTTAAAGTAAAATTCATCAATCTGGTGTACTTTGAGAAGAAAATTGCATGCAACCAGGCCCAAGGGCTCAGGGGGGCCCTAAGCCAGAAATACTGATAGTAACTTTACATGTCGCATTGTCAAAGAGCTCAGTCACTCATGTCAATAACAGGGTCCAAAAAGGAATCACCTAAAATAAGGAAATACATCATCATGGGCCCCTCAACTAGTAGGTGAATAATAGAAAAGCAAGTGCAAAACTAAAGCATTATTAGCTCTGTCTTAGGGGCTTTACAGTAATAAGCTTTCTATGTGTAAATTCTATACTGTTCATAAAAAGTAGCTATCCACCCTTTATCTGTTGAATAGGGATAGGGAGGAGTGGTGCAGGGGGAGGGGGGGCCCATTCTGGGCCCATTATCTCATAATCCGTATATGAACCAAATGGTTTCCACAATCTTTCTTTCTATTTTCGCGGGGAGCATGCACAAGCATTATTTATTAAGAAAAAAAAAAAAAAAAAAGTGGGGGGCCCCACACTGATGCTGTGTCTTGATTCAGGGGTTGCGGTCTTGGAACCGGCCTCGTAGGCTGCATTTGAAGACCGATTGCGTCATAGCGGCGCGCAAAGGCTGTCCCATTTGCAAGGCTCCTCGCAAGACTCCTCATATGCGGTCGTGAAATGCAGCCTTCGTTTCACGGTTTTGAAGCAGTTTTGAAGGCTGCATCAGATGTATCCTTCGCAGCCTAACATATCCCATGATTCATTGCGTTTTTTTCAGAGATGGCATACAATACAATAAAAAATAACAAAACAGCAACGTGTTGCTCCATCTTCTTAACTTTTATCTTCCTTTCTTTTTTTCTTGTACTTTTTTTTATTTTCGTCTGGTAGGCAACTTCTTTTTCTTTTTTCCTCCGTTGACAGGGCTGTCTCCGTTGGCAGCAATCAGGGTTGCTAGGCAGCACAGGAGCGGCGAGTCGTCACGCAAGGTAACGGCTTGTTACGTAAACCGGAAATGCTCGTATACGGAGACCTGCGGAGACCGTCTCGTTTAACAAGGCTCGTTGGCCTTAAAACCGGCCTTAAAATCGGCCTTCATAGGCTATAGCCTTCATAGACCGCGAGACCGCGTCCTACCAAGTGCGTGGTCTCTGTATTGAGACACAGCTTGAGTCTTGAAACGGGCCCCGAGATCGTTGAGACCGCCCCTGCGCTTTCTCTCTGCCCGGCCCCGCTCGCCTCTCCATTGAGAATGCATTAGTTGGCGCAACAAAAAACGGGACAAATTGTGAACAGCTGGTGAAAAAAGAGAACAATTCTGGGAAAAACGGGACGGGTGGCAACACTAGTAGGCATATTAACACGGTAAAATAATAGTACTGCTGCGGCTGCGGCTACTTGAACGCTCCGATGACTCGGAGATAATTTTTTTTAAACTTCCCTGCAGACGCTCTGACTGACTGATGTCACCACCCCTCAATGACAAACACTGTTTCTGATTGGCCAAATGACCGTCAAAACTCAGATGATAGGAGTTAACATCCGTCAATCATAGTTAGTCACTCCATGACTCCGCTCCACACACCCATACACACACAGTGCTGGCCATCAGACCCCCCCCCCCCTCCTCTCCAAAAAATATTTTCTCAACGGATCTCCACGAATCACATAGATGGCGAATTTCGTTTCCAAAACGGCGAATTTCGCCGAAAGGTGACGAGTTTGCATGCCTGAAAAATGCCCACCAATCAGTGCCTCCCAGTCCACAGAATGAAATTCCTCATTCCTTCCTGCATGTGCCATAGCCTGGCTCTGCCCGCCCGCCTACTTCCGGCCAAATTTAATTTTCCCTTCAGTAGTCAGTCTGGGTGTACAGTGCATTTTCCCAGTTCTCCGGAGAATCTACAATCGTCCAATCAGCGAACAGAGCGAGTGGCTGAGAACGATGACGTCGAAGTCGCGCTGCAGTTTCAGTTGAATGCTGCGTTCCTTTATACTCGGAAGAAGGAGATTTCCGACTTGGTAGTTCCGAGTTCCAACCCGTCTGTGTTCCAGTGCATCTGCTCGCGAAAGTATGGACGCCTAAAACCTTTCTCGTCCAAATAACTAAACGTTAGGCTCTAACAAGTTACTGTTGCCAGGTACCGGTAGATTCATAGACTACAATATGTTGTGAAGTCAGAAATTTCCGAGTTCCCTGTCCAACTGGAACGCACCGTCAGAAGCCGACACACGTGACGACCAAACGTGATGCGATTGGTTGGCTAATCCAGAGTGGTACTGGGCAGATCCAATAAAAAGCCTCCAAGTGAGTGAACGTTTGCCAATTACAGCACATCCAGACCTTCTGTACAAACGAAATGAAGTACGATGGTCTGGTTGGACCAGGCTACCCTTGCCATATTGAGCCTGAACAAAGCCGCCTGAGTTATTGAGAGTCTACTGGAAGAGAAAACTAAGCCAAAATTACCACTGCAGTGGTCTGTTACTTTTAAATGTAAATGTAACTTTAAATTTATCACAAAAGTTTGAGCTCCATCAGTCCACCGTAAAGGCAAATCATCAAAGGTGCCTGAAAATCTTCCTAGAAGTGTATGGGGCTATTATTGTAGCTAAACGTTTGCAAATGCGTACTTATTTCCTTTTGTATCTTCCTTTTAGACCACACACCCCCACGCCCACTCACACACACAAACGCCAACACACTATATGCCAATGTAATGCCAACAGAAGAAGTCACTAAACTGGACCACTGCTTCATGTGTCTTATGGGGTTTGAGAAGATCTCCGAAGATGGAGCAGCGTGGAACTCACCTGGCAGTCACAGCACATCAGTCTGACTCTACACTCAACACACAATTTGTTTTCAGTATTTAGATTGTGATTATTATAAATCTAGACAAAGTCAGATCATACTCAATTCATAATCATATTGATTGCAGTAAATGAGGTGACATACTCAGTCATGTTTATTTGTTTGACATATTAAAAAGGTAGGGGAGATTTTGATTAAATATGGTAAACAGTTGGGCTACAGACCAAGGACTAAGTTACTAGTTTTATGTTTTGTTTTATAAAGTCTTGTTCCGGCACATGCCAGAGCATTTTGGGTATTTTGTTCATTTTCTCTTAATAAAATAACGCCATACACAACTTTACTTGGAGGTATGCAATTGTGAGTGCACTCTAGTTTTAAACTGGTTGATTTGTATTTTTCATTTTGACCGTACGTATATGTTTCCACAAATAAATCCACAAATATTTTAAAAAGTCCAAATCTTGTGATTTGTTTGTGGGGTAAGCTTTTACTATACATTTGTACTGATTGTGCTTTGATGTGATTGCTGCAAATCATAAATATAATTGATATAGGACATTTATTAGTCTTGATTTAGCAGCATGCAGACCTACTTATTAATGCAGCACGTGATCTGAATTAACATGTTCTAAACTGCATAAAATGTTATGGTGTGACACTTTGTGATTGTGATTAATTAAAGTAATCACTGAAATGAGGTTATATGAAGCTTTGTACCCTGTTCTTCTGGACACGTCACATGAGGTAAGGTGTATAGCAGAACTGTCTGGGGATAGGCACACTAGTTAAACCTGATCATGTAATTATCAGTTTGTGATACAAGTAGTGATAATTTCACATGGAAAATGTGAGATAGAGAAACGATTATTCCAATTCAGTTTTAATGTGTCCTCTATACTTTTCTATTGCCTTGTAGAGTAGGTTACTTATTAACTTCACAATTCACACGTTTAAATTAATTAAGCTTACTACATTTAGAAGACTAAGTGTATGATTTATAAGCATATTTCTGGATTGCAGCAAGATATGTAGGCCTACTTTATCTTTATTTACTTTGGTCCTCAATGCCTGCAACGTCCTCCTCACCCCCTGCGTGTGGTGTGTTTTAACCATAGATAGTTTTAACAGCCAGGAGCCTTGACAGCGGCATCCGGTTTAGGATTTTCAAAATAAGAGTCCTGCCACTGTAACACATTGACCAATCAACGTGTCTGTCTTTTCACACGTGACTTTTGCTACACCACGTGACTTTTGCTACAGTTCTTCCATGGCTTTGTAAAAAGAGATTTGTAAAAAGACTTAGTCTATTTGAGCTTTTAGAACCACAATTAATATAATTTACAGATGTGTCTACACACAGAACCGTGTACACACACACAAATCTTTGTGTGCATGCACAAAACCATTTGCAGATACACAAATCGCAAATACAAATCGCAAATACAAATCGCAAATCCATTTGCAGACACAAATCTGTGCCCACATGCACAAAACCATTTGCAGATACACAAATCGCAAATACAAATTGCAAATCGCAAATACAAATCGCAAATCGCAAATACAAATCGCAAATACACAAATACGCATTTGCAAACGCAAATACAAATCGCAAATACACAAATACGCATTTGCAAACGTTTAGCTACAATAATAGCCCCATAGAAGTGGACTTCCTTCCAAAAATATCCACAAGAAAACTGATAATTCAGGTAAACCCCAACATTACACCTAGTCATTTGCAGACCTCTCTTGTACAGACACGCTGGCAACTTCAGGTATCCTGCATTTATTAAGTCTGTGGTTTAGACGGAGCCCTGAGGAGATGCTACTTTCACATCTTGCTAGTTTTCTCCACCATTAGCGACCCTGCCTTTAGGTAATGTATTTAAGTTCAACAAAGATCAAATTGTATTTAAGGCAAAACCCTAAAACCTGAGATAAAAGGGTAATTGATCACCTCTGAGAAACAAAGAAAAAACTAAATGAAAAATGTCAGGCAGATAATTAACTTTTAGACTGGTTGTGTTTACAGGTGAAACTCATATTAGTAGAATATCATGGAAAATGAATTGGAATTGAGGCAAGAATTCATGCAAAAGGGGCTCAAATTAGTGTTGTTTTTGGCAGCCTGTTTTAAGTTTAGTTTTAGTCCAGTCTTTGTGTCAAATTGTAATTTTAGTTTTTATTAGTCTTAGTCACGTTTAAACTCTTTTTAATCTTGTCAAGTTTCAGTTGACTAAAAGTCTTGAGCATTTTAGTCTTCTCTTAGTCAGAATGATCTGGGACTATTTTCTATTGCTATTTCAGCCTTATTGTTTTCATCTGCCATTAAAACTTTCAGCATTTCAACTTTAATTTGCACATTTTGAGAAATCAAGCACATCAACCTTTTTAACAAAAAATGCAGTGTTTTCCAGTTTTACAAGCTCTCCTTATAAGACGCACTGATAATAACACTCCAGCACAATGCTGAAACCTAATTTTGCTCTCCAACAATGTGTCCAAAGATGGTGCTTCAGCTCTGTGTTTAGGCATATGGAGGACGAAACCTGCCATATGTATAAATAAATAAATGAATAAATACAGGAATAAATAAATAAATAAATAAATAAATACATGAATGAATAAATAAATAAAAGAAGGAATAAATAAATACATAAATAATTAAATGTCATTTATTTATTTATAGATTTATTTATTTACACATTTATTTATTTATACATGTATTTAATTATTTATTTATTTATTTATTCCTTATTTTATTTATTTATTTGTGTATTTAATTAATTATTTATTTATTCATTTATTTATTTACACATTTATTTATTTATGCATTTATTCATTTCTACATTTCCACATTTCCTCATTTATTTATTTATGCATTTCTGTGTCCATATGCTAATGAGGTAGGAGGGACTTGCCTCAGTCTCATACAGGATTGGTCACAGGGTACGGATCTAAAGAACCAATCACAAGCCTGCGCGTTCTCTCCCCTCTGTGTACGCACGGAGGGCAGAGAAAGCGTTGTTGCCATGGTAGTGCGTGACAGTGGACTAGACCTAGCCAAGGACGAGGTAGCCTAACAAGTTTGCACAATGGAAGAGAAACAAACCGGTAGACAGAAGTTACCACTGCCACCGTTACTTGCCCCTGCTCACCGTTTACAAAAGGCAAAGAAAAGAAAGCCAGAAGCTGAAAAGGCATCAAGAAAAGAGCAGTTAGGCCTACATACAGCTCGAGGACAAAAGCGAGTCAACATTGGAATCACTGTTCAATGATGGCAACAACTGAGGAAGTTGAATGGCTTGACAAGTGACGCCATGGTTGCCGTCTTTCTCTTGTTGGACAGGTAAGCCTTTGTTTCGTTTCCTGTAAAATGTGTGTTATGGCGAAGTCTAGCCAAGGAAGCTATTTATGTTGCGTTAGCCATATTAGCCCGATGCTAACGTTAGCTCCCCAGTCGTTCTAGGCTAGTAGGCACATTACAAGCTGCATTAGCTAACGTTGCCATACTATATTATTAGTCTAATGTTATGTGGTCGTCAGCGTCTGAACATGTGTCATTTTAGTATTGGCTTTTCAAAATGTGCTGATGCAGTGTGTTTTTCTTTTTTTTAATTATTGTTTTATAGTTATGACAACAAGGCTAATTCCTCAACACTTGAAACACCGATCGATGAGACCACCTCGCCTTTGTCAAGTATTTATCCAGTCTCTCGGTGAGTAAAGCTTGATGTAGAAGTGAATATGTGTGCTACAATACTGTTCTATATGATGGGCAATACATAGGCCTAGACAATGCGTTATAAATGATATAGGTATCAAATATATGTGCAGACAGTGGGTACATGTCAGTTAGTGTATACGCTGTGTAAATGGGGGAAAAGAGAAACAAACATGCCAACATACATTTTTAACCATCTTTGGGTATCCTGCCTCGAATTGTCCACCTTTAAAAGCTCCCCTATATAATGTATACACAGTCTAAACCGAAATCATTCATACCCCTGGCACATTTTGACTTTAAGTTAATTTTATGAAACCAGCAAGCTTTTTCTTGATTGGAAATGACACAGGCTTCTCTCCCCAAAGATAATTGTGGAAAAGTTGAGTTGAGAGTTGGAGCTCATTGCTAAAGATGAATGGGCAAAAATACTAGTGGAGACAGGGGCGCAACTACCCACTTTCTGGGGTGTATGCAGACACTTGCCAGGCCAGTTGTGCGCTGGAACGGTGCAAAATATGATAATAGTGGGAAACAGGTGAGTGTGTTGTTTTGGCGCTGACCTGCTATAATCACTACACTACCATTCAAAAACTGTGAAAACAGCAATAGTCAAAAACTTGAGGTGACACGTTAATCTGCAGTGACAATCCGCGAGTCGCGGCCGATAATCAGTTTGCATTAATCAATACAATCGGCCATATAAACAAAGGTTGGCAAATTCCGTGTAGGCTAGGTGTAGGCTATTTATTCTTTCAACCACTTTGAAAAACTTTTTTTTTCATCCACGCAATATTTCTCCTTCTCAATCTTCCCGTTTTCTGTTTTGTGCCCCCGAGAGCTTTTGTTTCTGCCTCTCCATCTGTAGTTCCCTGTCACCATGAAAGCTCTCGCGCTCCAGCGCGTGCTCGAGGGGGCACTGGAGCGCCTTGTGGGGAGGAGGAGGCAAAGGAGCAGGGGGCGCCTAATCAGTGACATGCCTCTGTTATTGATCATATCATTTACACAAACGCTGTTAAATACAGAAAAATGCCGACTCCGAACAATTTTCCCCCGATCGCTTTGGCGCCCCTCTTGTGCGGCGCCCCTATGCGCCGCATATAGCGCATACCCCCCTTTTTGCGCCACTGAGTGGAGACATACTAAAAGCTGGTCAGCAATTATAGGAAGCGTTTGAATGCTGTAATAGCAAATAAAGGCTTTTCTATTGATTATTGAGAAGGGTATGAATCATTTTGGACATCATTTTTTCAAAGTTTTTTCCACAATGACGCCTCTTGTACATCGTCTTATTATCTTTTGGGAGAAGCCTGTGTCATTTCCAATCAAGAAAAAGCTTGCTGGTTTCATAAAAGTTACTACGTAAAAATTTGCCAGGAGTATGAATAATTTCGGTTTTGACTGTATATATATACAGCTCCGGAAAAAATTAAGAGACCACTCCGAATGTTCAGTGTCTCTTGTTTTACTCTTTAGGGGCATATGTTTGAGTAGAATGAACATTTAGATTTTATAATATAAACTACTGAAAACATTTCTACTAAATCACAGTAAAAATATTGTCATTTAGAAAATTTTCATTAAGTAATGTAGAGATGAAGATTAAAGAAAAACCCAGACTGGTCTCTTTTTTTCCACGGCTGTATATATATATATATATATATATATATATATATATATATATATATATATATATATATATATATATATATATATATATATATATATATATATCTTGCCTTTGTTTTAGAATATGTGATGCCATGTATTTGATAGCATTACTACCAGAATGTAAAGTAATTGTTATATTGTTTTACTCAGTACTCGAGTTGTAAAAAAAAATCAGGGGGGATGGTGGATTGGATTTAACATTTAGGGACAGATCACTTGTGCTGATGACAGCGCATATGATGGGAGACCAACGGTGTACCCTTATGATTATTGTTTAAGCACAGATAGAGATAATTGTTATATTATATTCAGTGCTTGAAATGGGGATGGGGGTAGTGCCAGTACTCCCTTATTGACATATTAGCAAATCAGTAAACCATTGTAATATTCTGAATATTTAGTGAAGATGCAAAGATTCAACAGCCTCTCCATTCAGGTGTTGTGCTGATACAAATAGGCCTAATAGGCTGGCAAAGCTAGGCTCAGAGCCGGCCCAAGCCTTCAGGGGGCCCTAAGCGAAATATGATTAGGGGGCCCCCCTCCAATGTTAGCGCTGCTGAAACTATAGATGTTTGTTAAATATCATTCACACACCCAGTGTTTTCCGCTAGTGCCTCCACTGTGCGGCTGTGCGAAAGTTTTAGACAGCCGAGATTGAGACCCTCCTAGGGGGGTCCGGGGGTATGCCCCCCCGGGAGATTTTTTTAACCTTTTTAAAGTGAAATGCATGAATCTGGTGCACTTTGAGAGGAAAATTAAGAGGCTAAATCTGAGAAATTTTGTGTGAACAAATAATTTGGAGACACTGGGTCAGATGAATTAGAAGCTATTGAAGAAGGACACATAGATTTTCCATAAAATTATTAATATAAAATAAAATATTATGGAGGGTCCTCTGGGATGGGCTTGGAGCTCTTTTTCTTTCACTGGACATATTTCTCTGTAATATAATGAATGCATTTAAATGCAGTGTGAGGAACTAAGCAGAAGAACTCTGTTGTCCAGCTACTGTATCTTTTTTTCCACAGACAAGGCTGAAATAGGCTATGGACTATACACAGTGTATGGGCAACTGAGGGCAGCCCCATTTCCAATTGTTTTTAAATAAACTCAATACACACTGCATGGATGTGAACGTGACATGATCAGATAATTTCGGATTTCCTCCCAGATGAACTGATTACATTTTTAGGCTATTAATTATCTAGATTAAAACATTGTATTCCTTTTTTTGTATGATAACTGACATTTGCATAATGTGATGTTAATATATATATATATATATTTTTTTGGAGGGGGCCCCCCAGGGCAGTCGGGGGCCCTAAGCGGCCGCTTAGTTCGCTTATGCCTCGGGCGCCTAGGCTACCCAAGATGCGAGCGTGCGCAGCACGCGAGCAGAATTTTTTTGCCCTTGCAAGATCTTTGCGCTTGCTTTATGCCACAGTTACTGTACAGTCCCTGACAAAAGTCTTTTGTCCTGCCAAAATCTGACCTTTCTGTGTTCATTAAATTATCAATATTTCTGTAGTTAAGCAAATTTATTTTAGTATATTAAACATAATTTGGGAGGGTTTTAGCTTTCATATGAGCCATTTTTTAAAACCAATGGATTAATTAAAAGTCAGTTTATAAGCTGTTGTTTCTACAAAATTGATAGGCGACAAGACTTTTGTCAGGGACTGTATGTAAGGTTTAGACACATCAATATTGTATGGGGGGGGGGGGTTTCCATGATAGCACTGCTAAGCTTTCCACATCAGTATACAAACCATCTGCCAACTTCTATGAAAAGCAGAAATATTTAATTTTCAAATTTTCTTAGGAAATAATAGATAATTATGATGTCATTAACTCTCAATTAAAAATCCACTTCTGCTGTCAGAAACACTGATATTAAGGAATGTTCCAGACAAAACTAGTAAAATTGCAAGAGGGAAAAATCTAATTTATGTAAAAGAAATAAAAAAATAAAACCTGTAGAACGCAATATGCAATCGACTTTGATTGTTCCTGTGAGATTTCATTCTTGCTGTTTTGTTTCCAAATGTTTGATGAATAAAAACAAAACGTTTTTATAAACATCACCCTTTAGTTATTTTTTTAATTCGCCCCTTGCATCAACCTGAAAACATGTACAGTAGGCAGCCTGAGCCGATAGAAGAGAAGGCTTTGGGGGAGCGCTTGCTGAGGGGAAGAGGCAGTGACCCCGATGTTGCAGCAGCAGCATCGTTGGAGGCGGAAGCAGCACTAGGCTTGTTTACTGGCTTAAATAAGCGATACGCTAAACAAAAAGTTCTGTAAATCGGTTTGGATAAAGTAGGAAGTGAATGAGCTTTTGCGCACAGTATTTAATATCCGAAAGAACAAGTTAATGTGTGAGAAAAGTCGCCGAGTAGCCTATAACTGCCTTTGCAAAGGGGAGACTGCGCTCTGTGGACGTGATTGACGGTTGACCACAGGAAAGCAGGTGGTGATGCGATGATTGATTTTGGAGGCGGGCTCTCGCCGTGCCCATTCAATCAGAAGCTACGAATGGTAATGGTATATTATATACACATTTTTTAATTGGCTGAACAAATGTAAATACATTTCCCCAACCCTGGCAAGCGCCAGAATCGAGTGCTGAGTGGAGTGCCGGCAGCGTATGCGCAGGTGTTACTAAATGTTGAAATAGTGGTGATATTTCTCCATTCATTGATAAAATAACAGGGGGGATGGGAAGGGGGGATGGCCGATTTAGAAGGGGGATGCTTTTGCGATCTTTATTTCCAAGGGGGGATGCCATCCCCCCCCATCCCCCCTCAACTCGAGTACTTTTACTGTGCTCTTAGGTCAACTGCAGAGCTGGAGTCATTCCATAATCACACTCTGATGTACGCAAGCAAGCGCTGCATATCTATAAAAAAGCTAACCTTGTAGTTATATGGCAACAAAAAAAGTGTGTAAAGTGAGTTTGTAAATATGTAAATAGGCCTAGTTCATTTGTACACTACCTGGTCAGCATTTTCTATTAATTTTGCCTCTTTCAGAATAGCATAGCCTATACTGCAAATTAGTTGATATTGTCATCTAGCTCCTACTAGTTACTTTTGGGCCAATAACTAGGCTATTTTCCTTACAGGAGTCAGCAGAGATAGAGTAAGAAAAATCAGAGGGCTCGCATGTAGAAGTGGTTGTGGTGAAAATGGGCAAAAGAAATTCCTTTCCCCAAAGGAATGTCTGAAGGATTTCACATGGTGATGCAAAATCAAAAACACAATTAACTGTATCATCTGTTGTCAGTGTGGTCTAAAACATGCTGGCAATACAATATCAATAGGCCTAATATAGTTGAAATTGGGAAACATTTTAATAGATGCGTTGCAGGTCTATTTAATGTGTGCCCCTAAATGTTCTGCTTGCTCCCCTAAAAATTCTGAGTTAGGGGTGCCAGTGCTCCTAGTAAAAAAGGTTAGTCTGGAGCCCTGTTGTATGATCATAAATGTTTAACTTCGCTATGTAACACAGCACATGAAAATCCATTTAGCTCTGGTCTAAGGAATGCCAAAGTGTAAAGATTTGTGTCCGGGTTCCACCAACCATCATGAGGTATAATATTACAGATCCAGAAGTGCTGGTCAACCTATTATCTGAAGAACAACAATAATAATAATGGATTGGATTTTTATAGCGCTTCTCTATGCAATCAAAGTGTAAGGATAAACCACGTCATGAAGCTCTGCAACTCTGTGTTAAACCACTAATACCGTTGTTCATTGTGTTTGTCTTCTGATATTCTCTCCTAAGGACAGTCACTGCCACAAATACAAGTTGCCACAGCTGATGCAGCCACATGCAGAGCCAGACCAGACTTGTCTGCAAAAACTGGACCCCTGGACAAAGTTTATGACCATGTTTATATTGAATTAAAAAAATATTGTCACACAACATTGGTTGTAATTATTTTGTGCAACATTTACAGAGATGATAAATGTTATGTCTTGATATCCGTAATAATAACAAATTAAAAGTCATTTGACATGTTTTATTCGTACATAATATAAAAACAAAAGGACTTAGTATCTTCAGTTCCTCCTGGGAATACATAGACATATAAATCTATGTACCTTATCATAGTTTTTATTTCCAAACACGCAAATGCATTGGGGACATTGCACATTCTATTCCAAATCCAAATATGAAGAAACTTTAGTCAAATGTTTCTTCATCTTTACAGAAAGTGAAGAAAAAGGAATATTAGACTGTTCAAAAAAATAGCAGTCTGCATTTTTCTTTACAACTCAAAAATGTACTGTATCAACTGAAACATGCATGAAGATTTAGCTTTCCTATGAATCACTGAACTAATATTTAGTTGTATAACCTCTGTTTCTGAGCATCTGTGTTGCAGGGAACCGACCAACTTATGGCACCTGTGAACAGGTGTTTCAGCCCAGGACGATTGGACTACATTCCACAATTTTTTCTGCATTTCTTGGTTTTGCCTCAAAAACAGCATTTTTGATGTCACCACATAGGTTTTCTATTGGATTAAGGTCCAGGGATTGGGCTGGCCACTCCATAACGTTAATCCTGTTGGTCTGGAACCAAGATCTTGTTCGCTTACTGGTGTGTTTGGGGTCGTTGACTTGTTGGAACACCCATTTCAAGGGCATTTCCTCTTCAGCATAAGGCAACATGACCTCTTCAAGTATTTAAATGTAACCAAACTGATCCATGATCCATGGTATGCGATAAATAGACCCGACACCATAGTATGAGAAACATCCCCATAATATGATGTCTGTGCCAAAGTCTGTCTTCAGACTGTCTTCAAAGTGTACCGTGGCTTGAATTCAGTGTTTGGGGTCGTCTGACTAACTATTCAAGCCACAGTGCACTTTGAAGACGGTGAAGCATGGTGGCACAGACATCATGTTAATGGGGATGTTTCTCACACTATGGTGTCGGGTCTATTTATCGCATACCATGGATCATGGATCAGTTTGGATACATTAGAATACTTGAAGAGGTCATGTTGCCTTATGCTGAAGAGGAAATGCCCTTGAAATGGGTGTTCCAACAAGTCAACAACCCCAAACACACCAGTAAGCGAACAAGATCTTGGTTCCAGACCAACAAGATTAACGTTATGGAGTGGCCAGCCCAATCCCTGGACCTTAATCCAATAGAAAACCTATGTGGTGACATCAAAAATGCTGTTTTTGAGGCAAAACCAAGAAATGCAGAGGAATTGTGGAATGTAGTCCAATCGTCTTGGGCTGAAACACCTGTTCACAGGTGCCATAAGTTGGTCGGCTCCCTGCAACACAGATGCTCAGAAACAGAGGTTATACAACTAAATATTAGTTCAGTGATTCATAGGAAAGCTTCATGCATTTTTTCAGTTGATACAGTAAATGTTTGAGTTGTAAAGAAAAATGCAGACACTGCTATTTTTATGAACAGTCTAATATTCCTTTTTCTTCACTTTCTATAAAGATATAGACACATTTGACTAAAGTTTCTTCATATTTGAATTTGGAATTGAATGTGCAATGTCCCCAATGCATTTGCGTGTTTGGAAATAAAATATATTAGGATTTTGATCTTTATTACATTTTTTAAACACACTGCTATTATTTTGAACACAACTGTACATCATTGTAATAAATAACTTATAAGTACAGATAAAATTAAACTTTGTTTATTGCAACCTGTTGGGTATAAAGCCTTTGTATTGTCCATGTGGATCTGGAAAGCGGTCTCTTATTTTCTACACACAGCAACTAGGTATGACCACTCTGTTCCCTGCTCCCAGTGCCCCATATTGCCACACAACAGATTGGCAGTATGCTGCATAGCAAAATTATTTTTAAATCTCCGCTGGGCCTGGATGGTCATCCAAAACACATCGTGTTTAGGTGCCCCTCTTGCAAAATGTATGCCTCGATGTGGGGCATCATTGCGATACAGGAGTGAGGTTGTTGCCCACAGCACTTACGCTCCACATCTGTTGGCACTTCTCTGCAGCTCTGGCAGACGCACCAGGTGGGTGTATCTGTCTTCTGAGGGCCCGATGGAGGAGGATCTGCTGATGCCAATGTTAGCAGGTCCAACATGAGGCTGGGGTCGCATGTCAAGCAGAGCTGAATTCTTGCCTGTAAAGTAATACATGATTATTATTTATTGAATAAAGTTTTGTATTGTCCTCTAATAGGTAGGCTATTGTGTGTTCATGGTACATGGCATCTCAGTACACAAAGTTGCTGGTAAGGTTTATGTCTTATATGGGCCTACAGTCTGCTCATATGCAATCCTTAGAGTTTTGCAAAAAATACTCATCTTGTGAGCTCTGACAAGCAAAACAATGAATGATAAAAAAAAACGTGTAATGTACTACACAAAATATGCATGAACGTGGGTAAACTGTGATATAAATAACATGCTGTATTGGCAATACTGCCGAACTTTTTCTTTACATTTCTGTTACCAGTCCATCTTATGTGCTAGCCTGACTGCTGTGAGAAACACTACTAACAGTAGGCCTTATCATGTTTGTTTTAAACAGTTAGCATTATAATATTAGGTGTGTTCTTACCGGTGAATGAGACATTGTAGTTTGTCGAGAAATGGAGGAGGAGGTGGTCTCATCGATCGGTGTTTCAAGTGTTGAGGAATTAGCCTTGTTGTCATAACTATAAAACAATAATTAAAAAAAGAAAAACACACTGCATCAGCACATTTTGAAAAGCCAATACTAAAATGACACATGTTCAGACGCTGATGACCACATAACATTAGACTAATAATATAGTATGGCAACGTTAGCTAATGCAGCTTGTAATGTGCCTACTAGCCTAGAACGACTGGGGAGCTAACGTTAGCATCGGGCTAATATGGCTAACGCAACATAAATAGCTTCCTTGGCTAGACTTCGCCATAACACACATTTTACAGGAAACGAAACAAAGGCTTACCTGTCCAACAAGAGAAAGACGGCAACCATGGCGTCACTTGTCAAGCCATTCAACTTCCTCAGTTGTTGCCATCATTGAACAGTGATTCCAATGTTGACTCGCGTTTATCCTCGAGCTGTATGTAGGCCTAACTGCTCTTTTCTTGATGCCTTTTCAGCTTCTGGCTTTCTTTTCTTTGCCTTTTGTAAACGGTGAGCAGGGGCAAGTAACGGTGGCAGTGGTAACTTCTGTCTACCGGTTTGTTTCTCTTCCATTGTGCAAACTTGTTAGGCTACCTCGTCTTCGGCTAGGTCTAGTCCACTGTCACGCACTACCATGGCAACAACGCTTTCTCTGCCCTCCGTGCGTACACAGAGGGGAGAGAACGCGCAGGCTTGTGATTGGTTCTTTAGATCCGTACCCTGTGACCAATCCTGTATGAGACTGAGGCAAGTCCCTCCTACCTCATTAGCATATGGACACAGAAATGCATAAATAAATAAATGAGGAAATGTGGAAATGTAGAAATGAATAAATGCATAAATAAATAAATGTGTAAATAAATAAGTGAATAAATACACAAATAAATAAATAAAATAAGGAATAAATAAATAAATAAATAATTAAATACATGTATAAATGTGTAAATAAATAAATAAATCTATAAATAAATAAATGACATTTAATTATTTATGTATTTATTTATTCCTTCTTTTATTTATTTATTCATGTATTTAATTATTTATTTATGTATTTATTCCTGTATTTAATTATTTATTTATTTATTTATTCCTGTATTTATTCATTTATTTATTTATACATATGGCAGGTTTCGTCCTCCATATTGGCATCCCTAAAAGGAAGGTTACTGGAGCCACATTAGCACCTGTGATATTACCCAACTCTGAGGACCCTACCTCATTCCACACACACACATTCAAGAAACACATTAGGGTTGTGGGAGAGCGGTGTTATTGCTTTTAGCTTTTCAATTAGGTTGAATCATTTGTGTCCACCTCCTTTAGATTACATTTTAAATGAGAAACATTGTTGTGCCATTAATTATCACAATTCTTATTTTGTGGACAAAGCTCTTTAAGCGCCCAGCTGAAATACTAAAGACAAAATGAAAGAAAGAGGGAAGAAAAGAAAGAAGGTTTATGTGACAGACATCACAAGGTGAATGCTAGGCAGTGGTTAGCTCAGTACCAGTGAGAGGGGCTGTGACAGAGATGGCCCTTCAAAGAGCACCCTGCCTGACCTGGTGGTCATCTGTCACACTTTTTGACACCCGGATGCTTTCCATAACATGTTCTGATGTGTGTGTGTGTGTGTGTGTGTGTGTGTGTGTGTGTGTGTGTGTGTGTGTGTGTGTGTGTGTGTGTGTGTGTGTGTGTGTGTGTGTGTGTGTGTGTGTGTGTGTGTGTGTGTGTGTGTGTGTGTGTGTGTGTGTGTGGTTGGACCTGAGGTGATATCGGTGGCTTATACAGTAGAAGATGTTTGTTCCTCTGTCCAGCACCGCTCATTCCCCCCAGCAGAGGAGCAGACCCTTCCCTGGTAGTGAGCTCTGAAAGTGGGTCAGGCCTCAGTGTATCTCCTGCTACTGCTGCGGATTGTCTACAGCACTGCTGGACTCTGTAGAGCAGGGCAAGCTTCTGCTTCTGGTAGTGAGATACTGCAGTCACACAGCAGGCTCTCTGCTGCACTGTGCAAAAGTTTTAGGAGTAGGTGTGAAAAAATGCTGTAAACTATGAATTCTTTCAAAAATATAAATAAGAATTGTTTATTTTATCGATTTAAAAAAGTTATTAGTGAGGGAACAAGGTAGTTGTACTGCATTAGGCAAGGTCTCTCCCAGACATAGATCTCAAAGCAGACTGGGGTTCTCTTTCTTTTTACTACACTACATACTTAAGTACAGAAGAGTTTCAGGGCCACAGGAGAAAAAACAAATCAGATTAGGATTATCATTATTTCATTATGTTGAGAAATGTCAAGAATAAAGACGAATACTGCAAAATGCTATTGGAGTTAGTTGGGCATTTATGTATTTCAGCATACTACAATTGACGTGCATGTATTGAGACATCCTAAATCTTTTTCTGGCATACCAAATAGCAGGGAAGTATGGGGATTGGAACGCAGGGCATGTGTAGAGTATATTTAATGTCTATATGTGTAGTCTGTTGTCATCTACATGCTGTGTGTCCATGGAGTTCTCTGCTGCTGCTTAACATGTGATAATAACCCCACCAGCTGAATTCAAATCAGATTACTGTGCTCTCTGGGGAGAAAGGCCTGCATGTGTCTCTCACATTAAAACACTGCTTTTCTTTGCTTCTTGCTGCTGTGAAGTACTGAGGCAGGAGCTTGTAAAGGGAGGCAGATGTGTGTGTTTTTTGACCCGTCTCCGAGGACTTAAGTGACTCACGCATATTTAGGTTTTTGACAGACAGATGTGATGATAAACTTCAGGTGGAGCTGAGCAGAGGTGCACTACCAGACAGCCTATATCTGGCATGCTGCTGACCACCTCACAATGAATGCTCTGTTAATGTGGATAGTATAGGGCACACACTGACACGCAGAACTTCTTTGTTCGGCTTTGTTGCACATTTGACTGGGAAGTGCATTAGAGTCAATCTTTTGTGGCGTGTTCAGTCATTTGTTTTAATGAATTTAACTTTGTTCACAAACCCAAAGAAGGGCTATTAGAAGAGCTAAACCTCCACTTTGAAATAAGACGACAAGCCATTATTATACTGTGCAGTGGCGCAAAAAGTGGGTATGCACTATATGCAGCGCATAGGGGCGCCGCACTAGAGGGGCGCCAAAGCGATCGGGGAAAAATTATTTTGAGTCGGCATTTTTCTGTATTTAACAGCGTTTGTGTAAATGATATGATCAATAACAGAGGCACGTCACTGATTAGGCGCCCCCCGCTCCTTCGCCTCCTCCTCCCCACACTATAGGCGCTCCAGTGCGCGCCCCCTCGAGCACGCGCTGGAGCGCGACAGCTTTCATTTGAATCGTATTGTCATCTGGTGACAGTGACCTACAGATGGAGATGCAGAAAAGAAAGCTCTCGGGGGCACAAAACAGAAAACGGGAAGATTGATAAGGAGAAAGATTGCGTGGATGAAAAACAGCTTTTCAAAGTGGTTGAATGAATAAACCTTTGTTTTATATGGCCGATTGTATTGATTAATGCACACTGATTATCGGCCGCGACTCGCGGATTGTCACTGCAGATCTAGCCTACGTGTCAGTGTCACCTCAAGTTTTTGACTATTGCCGTTTTCACAGTTTTTGAATGGTAGTGTAGGCTAGTGATTATAGCAGGTTAGCGCCCAAACAACACACACCTGTTTCCCACTATTAGCCTATCATATTTTGCACCGTTCCAGCGCACAACTGAGTTGTGTGTGTGTGTGTGTGTGTGTGTGTGTGAGTGAGAGAGAGAGACAGCGAGAGGGAGAGGGAGAGAGAGACAGCTAGAGAGATATATGTGTTTGATGGTTGTGTAGCAATGATAATGAAAATCTTATTTAATGCCTTTTCTCTCTCATTCACTTGAAAAAAGTTTTATCAACTAGCTGGTTTTTACCGTTTTTCTAAGCTTTATTTAAGGTTTTTCTTAGTAAATATACCTACACACTTTGTATGGGAAGAGTCAAGAAGGTTGGCTTGTTTGGCTCATTTTACTATTCATTTGAACTGAAATAAAAGTTTTCTTTGTCTTTAATTCTCTTCACCAGAGTACACCAAATTGCTTATTTTACATGTTAAAATCACAAAAAAGTATGGGGGGGAAACCCCAGACCCCCCTACAGGGGTTTGTTTTTGGACATGTCACCTTTTTCATGTCTTATGAGTTTGCATGCCTGACACTAGTGAGGCCACAAACACCTAAATGCCCAATATAAAATGCCCAATGGTTTAATTTTTGCTGACCAACCTGACTTCACTGTGTCCTTTACTTTTGGGAGAATCAGTGCAGGCAGACATGACATGGTTGAGAGCCGATCACCTGCTCTAATATGTAACTTAAAATGGAAGTCTGTAATCCGGGGGGGGGAGGGGGCGCCTGCTAAGTGTCTGCATACCCCCCAGAAAGTGGGTAGTTGCGCCCCTGATACTGTGTTAAATAAGCTATTCCAAATTCCTTCTTGCATGGCTATGTGTTAGCAGCAGTGCAGTGCAGCAGTCTCAAACAAAAACACACCCTCAAGGTTTTTTCTTAAATTTCACATCTCTGCAATGCCAGCACATTGACCTAATTATAACCTGTTTGAACACAGAGCTTTTTGAACATTGTACTACATTGTCTGTTGAAGTGAGTTGTAATGATACAAAGCTGTTTATCAGTGACGTGCGGTGAGGTCAGTGAGTGGCAGAGCCGCCCCGAGGCATAAGCGAACTAAGCGGTCGCTTAGGGCCCCCGACCGCCAGGGGGGCCCACTCCAAAAAATAAAAAAAATAAAAAATCTTTTTTTTTTTTTTTTTTTTTTAGTGTGTGTGTTTGATGTCAACATCATATTATGCAAATGTAAATTATCATACAAAAAAAGGAATAAAATGTTTTGGTCTAGATCATTAATAGCCTAAGAAATGTATCAGTTCATCTGGGAGGTAATCCGAAATTATCTGATCATGTCACGTTCACATCCATGCACAGTGTGTATTGAGTTTATTTAAAAAAAATTGGAAATGGGGCTGCCCTCAGTTACCCATGCACTGTGTATAGTCTATAGCCTATTTCAGCCTCGTCTGTGGAAAAAAAGATACAGTAGCTGGACAACAGAGTTCTTCTGCTTCGTTCCTCTCACTGCATTTAAATGCATTCATTATATAACAGAGAAATATGTCCCATAAAAGAAAAAGAGCTCCAAGCCCAACCCAGAGGACCCTCCATAATATTTTATTTTATATTAATATTTTTATGGAAAATCCATGTGTCTTTCTTCAATAGCTGCTAATTAATCTGACCCAGTGTCTCCAAATTATTTGTTCACACAAAATTTCTCAGATTTAGCCTCTTAATTTTTCTCTCAAAGTGCACCAGATTCATGCATTTCACTTTAAAAAGGTTAAAAAAATCTCCCGGGGGGCATACCCCCGGACCCCCCTAGGAGGGCCTGAATCTCGGCTGTCTAATATTTTCGCACAGCTGCACAGTGGAGGCACTAGTCGAAAAAAACTCGGTGTGTGAATGATATTTAACAAAGATCTATAGTTTCAGCAGCGCTAACATTGGAGAGGGGCCCCCTAATCATATTTCGCTTAGGGCCCCCTGAAGGCTTGGGCCGGCTCTGGTGAGTGGGTAGGCACTGAGTTCTGAAAGCCAGATTTCTCTAAACCTATATATTGATAAATCAAAAACAATAAACAACAAACAGGCACGCACGGCCGATTTCAAATAAATTCCTCCCTTTCTTTCTCTCTCACTCACTCACTCACTCACTCACACACACAGACGGGACGTATATGAAATGTCACGACGGTGACTTCAGGTTTGCCCGTAGCCTACTGTAGTTTGGTCTAAAATGATTAAACATCGCATCCATCGACTTAACAGACCCGTCCCTCACACCGAGGGCCGAAAAAACGTAAGGCAACAAGTCAAACCTTCGCCGATTCAAACTACCGGTACTACTTCTATTCAACTTAAAAATAAAAGACAGCATTCATCATTATGTAGGACTACAGCATAACTGATGGCAACTCCACTCCATAAACTTTATTTTAATAGATAAAGTACCAGTACAGGGCTGTACAGTGCGACAGTTTTGATCGCATTTGCTACTGAAATTGATCACGTGCGATGATGAATACAAATCCATTCGCACAATTGCTAATGAGGAGAGGCTTTGAAACACAGAGAAGCGGTGCACAACACTGCTTAGAGGGCTCTACATTAACACTGCGGGTAAATGAGTCTTAGGCAAGTAAGTTATTGAGTCCATCCTCCACTTTGGCTGGTGAAAGATGTGTGCTCGGGATCTGTGCTCGTGCGGCGATGCAAGCGTCTAATAAACTTCACCAACGGTAATAACCGGAAGGACACGGCTCTCTGCTCTCGTTACATTACCGCAGTTAAGTTAGCGTGTGTGCAAACAGAACATTTCCTGTGTGCCTTCACATTAAAAGCCGGTTGCTAGCCAAACGTTACTTGACTTTTATTTTGAAGCCAGTAAGAACAGGACGTTAGCGCTTTACAGCACTGTAGTGCTGTAGCTAGAAAGACAACTCATTCAGCTGCAGGGAGCAGTCAACAGTAGTCCATTTAAACAAACTTTGTGTAAGTTACACAATAAGCCACTGAAAAACTACTCCCAACATATTCACAACAACCTATTTAATTTATCCTAAATTGTACCAATATGTATACTTATTTATTTAATAGGCTATGTTTAATGTTTTAAAGTTTGGTTTTAATTAACAGATGGACATTTAAAAAAAAATATATATTATTATTAATATAATAATTATATGTATAAACAAAAAATATATAGATATAGATATTATTTTTATATTTTTATGGGGAGAAATAATTCTGAATCAGCAAAAAATTGCAATTGGCAGGTTAGTTTCTTTTGTCTAAATTGCAATCAGTGCACCCCTATTCATTCTTATATAATTATTACTGCACACACTAGGATATCATATTAATTGAGAATCTCAAATGAGACCAAGATGACATGCTCAAAGGTAATTAGAGCGAAATGTAAGGGTTAAGGTTATGCAAGTTTTCGATCATACTTTGTGTGCTACCAAATAAATGTTTGTGCTACTGAATTTTTTTGATTGCTAGCACCAGTGCTACCACCTAAAAAAATAAGCGTACAGCCCTGCAGTAGCATATGCCCCATGGACCTGTCCAGCATCAGAATGTAACCATTTATCCACATTGCAGAGCTTAGGTTTGTCCGTCAGTAACAATGAAAACACAACTGCTCAATTGAATATAAAATGCAGAATGGATTGCACTCGGTATCAATTCATCCAACTTTATTATTAAATAAACCCCAAAAAAGTTTCTGACTCACCAATCTGACTCCCTGGCTGTAGAAATAAGCAAGACGATAGTAATCCAGTGACAGTCTGACTGACAGCACAGCTAGCTAGCATCCTTCCGTTCATGTCCGTTTGAAATGCTCGAACATTGTTTGTCCCTGTTGCTGCTGTACACCGTCCAAGGCTGGCGCAGGCCTTTCTTTTGCTATTCATTCTGTTCCTTTTTAAATTATAATCCAATTTGTTAAAATTCCTCCAGTCTGAAATATCTGCGGGCACGGACACGGCAGCTGCAATGTTGACTTAAAAATCCGCGGGGGTAACGCGACGTGAATGAGCATAGCCAACGTAATGACGTTGGCCTAAGCTGCGTAAATGTCTAGTAATATCTCGATTTGAATTGGTCCATGAATGATATGTAACGTAAAGGCTTATGTGGCATACCATTTACGTAAAAAAGGCACAAAGAATTATGCTTATTTGCGTACATGTTAAATGATACAGAATCAAGTGCGCATGCGCGAAAACTTTTTTTTTCTTGCCGTCCACAATGAATAGGCGCAAAGGCACTGATTCTTTGCCTTACACAATGAATGGGAAACAGCAAAGGCACAATATTTTTTTGGCGTAACTTACTAACTGCCACGTTTCTAATCAAAACGTCTACACTTTTTTAAAGTAATCGCGGATTACATGTAAAGATCGAAATAATTAACAGTAATAATACAAATATAAGTTTATTAAATAAAAAAAATGTTTTTTTTTATTTTATTTTTTTTCCTACCCTGCCTACCCTGACCGCACGTCACTGCTGTTTATGAAATATATTCAAGAAAGCAAATATTTCTGCAGTCTTATTTATGTCATTGGGCCGTATTCACAAAACATCTTAGGTGCTGTAAGCGGAATGGTTCTTTTAGCTAACTTCCTGTCAGTTACTGCAGTTAGCAGTCCCCTCGCTCGTCCCTACGTCACCACATTAATGCACTGCGGTCTTCAAGCAGCGAGTTATCTAGCACCATCTCAGATAAGTAATTGTGATAAGACATGATAAAAACCATCCAAAACAGACATTGGGAGGGATTTTTACCTGCTCCGCCATTGTAGGTGCATAAACATTCACCCATCTGTCCTCTGGCGTGCACTGGCAGTGAGACCATGAGTGAGACAGGTGTCAGTTTGTAGCGTTCTCTCTTGTGATTGGATATTAATTTCGAGATCCGACAAAAACATTTTTGCCGATTACATGCAGAGCAGCTGACTGAGAGATCAGCTTTATGAAACACGCACATTATGTAAGTGATCACTGTATGAATAAAGAGCGATTTAACACTTCTATTAACATAAATAAATCGCTTACTTCACCTTCAAGGCTAAGAGTAGGTCCTGACTTGCTGATTAAGGAGTAACTAAGGGGCATTTCACTCCTAACCTTTTAGGATAAGTGTGATTCACAAAGCATGTTGTTGCTAAAACTAACCTTGAGAGGACTCGGAGAAATGTAATGATAGTGAGCTTTCAAAAAGGTACCTTAATAACTGTGAGGGTTTAATGATCATAGTAAAGCTATATTTAGAAAGTATAGATACATTTATATTAATGTTCATTCATGATTTATCCCTCAGAAAATACAGGTAGCATGTGTTTTAGTAGTACTGCAGCAAGTGTGATACTTGCCAATATTTAAATGAGTGTTGAAGCAAAATACTTAACAAAACCAAAGTAAGCCAATCAGTAGCTTTGTAACTTACAAACAAATCATAAAATGCACGATTGGGTAGGGAATCCAATGATACTAACTAGAAATTGGTACAGTTGATCAGTGACACACATTTAGGTCAGTATCTTGGATTTTTAAGGTGCAGAATTGAAGATTATACGCTTCTCTCCTCATCCTGACATCTAAGGGATGTAGGAACCTGAGCCAAGAGGATATCTTCACTCAAGTTGAAGATATCTACAATAGTAAGGTATATTAAAAATAACCGTATGCTACATCTTCATGGTACAATTTGGGGGGAAAAACAATATTGCTTGGTCACACATTAATAATGTGTGGGAATGAGATAATTATGTCGTGGCCACACAATTTATTTTCAATATTGCAAGTGGACGAATGGTACGCGACAGTCGTCTGTACCCATGCATTTTTGGTGACCAACACAAGGGTTCCTACTCAGGTATTTCGCCTAATAGTCTTAATGCATGATCAATGGCCTTTTCAATGGCTGAGAACCTGGACACAGCTCTCCCTTTGAGCGTATAGAGCTGGCCCTGAGAAGGGACCCCCTCACCCCATAATCTGGTCATACGCCTTCTCCAGATTCACAAAACACATATAGACCGGATGAGCATACTCCCAAGCCCCCTCCAGGATCCTTGAAAGAGTGAGAAGCTGGTCCTTCATTCCATGGCCAGGACGGAATCCGCATTGTTCTTCTTCAGTCTGAGGTTGGACTACCGACTGACCTTCCTTTCCAGCACCTTTGAGTAGACTTCACCAGGGAGGCTCAGAAGTGTGATACCACTTTAGTTGGCACACACTCTCTTATCCCTCTTTTTGAACAGGGGAACCACCAACCCAGTATGCTACTCCTTTTGCACTGTCCCAAGATTCCACAGAATGCTAAAGAGATGTGTCATCCAAGACAAGTCACAGCCGGAGCTTTCAGCTTTTCTGTATGGCTCTCATTTATCCCCAGGGCTTTGCCACTGTGGAGTTGTTATTCTTCAGTGAATTCCACCAGAGATATAGATGATGATCTCCCATCAGCGTCAAGCTCTGCCTACCATAGAGGGCATGTTGGTCGGATCTCTCCACGTCTTCTCCGAACTTCTACCATACCCGCTGCTTTGCCTCTTTCACAGCAGAGGCTGCAACCCTCCAGGCCTGTCAGTACATTGCATCTGCCTCTGGATTCCCCCGGGATGATATATCCTACAATGACTCATTCTTCAGTCGTGATATTTCCCTGACCACTGGTGCCCACCTATGGTGTTTGAGGGTTACCGCCCCTTGCACACCTCAGACCCTGGGACCCAGTGGTGTAGTCTACGTGATACGCAGGTATACGCAGTATACCTACTAAGAAAGCTCCAGCATTTCCGTATGCCCACTAAGAAATGCGAAATGATACGTAACAATTTCGATAGTGACAGAACTCAACTGTCATACTTTCATTCATAAATTCAACCTGTGCGCTGTGTCCCTGTGGAAGTCGCAACGGACTTATAATAGATGCGGTACCAGGCATTACCCACGGCCCGTTTCATTGCGGACTGTTGGGTAAAAGAAAGGGCGATGTCCAGCCCGAAAATACTGGCAGCGCGACGCAACATTCAGCTCAGTAGTCCCCTCGGGAGACGCACACGGTGCTGTCGGAGCTCACCAAAAGCGCGCAGGGACTTATTTCTTCCCAATGAGGAAAAAGTAATATGCTCAGTTTGCATAACTGGTCTGAAATTCATATTAACTTTTGCGAGCACTTCAATATCGGATCATCAGTGCAGTTTTCATAGGCTTAGGTGGCGATTGATTCACCCCGTCAACTCATGCACTGAACATGAAAGAAAACCAGAGCCGGCCCGAGGCATAAGCGAACCAAGCGGTTGCTTAGGGCCCCCGACCGCCAGGCTGCATTGTTGAGAGGAGCCTGAGGCTCAATAATTTCATTGCCAGTGACTGCTGCTGCTATTGTTATGCATATGAGAAAAAATAGTTAATCTTGAGCAAGCAAGGACGTACGAAATGTATATCTGTAAAGTTATCCGTATCAGCTCTCGACATACCTATAACCATAACTATAGCACACCTGTTTGAAGATGGTTTGGTCTGAGATGTAATATAGGCAAACTGGAAAAGGGTCCAACAAGCTAAAGGGGTCATGGCATCACCACATGGTAGAGGTGTCTGAAAGGCTTTGGTAAATAAAACGATTCCCCTCCCATGCTTTCATAGTGGGACAAGGGCATACGTCCAATTAAATGGCCAAGTAGCTACTCTTAGTTTGACTTAAAGCCACTACGGTAAAATGGCACGTTGGCGTCCCCTTTGGACAAAAGCGGTAGTATTTTTACGACGCCCGCTGTGCAAAGCTGTTTTCTAGTGCGTGCCAGGCGTGTGAGTGTGAACTGAGAAGGGCGCAATATAGTGCATGTCCGTGTGTTGAAAGTGTGAGGACTCTTTTCGGCTCCGTGAGAGTGGTTTTGACACTGCATCAACTAGGGATGGGCGTGAGTAATCGATTACTCGAGTACTCCTCGTTACAAATGAACTCGGTTGGTGGAGACGCAAACTCGAGCTCGCACATACACACTCCTGTAATCTAATAAAGTTTTCTGAAGCAAATGTATGTATACATTTTCTGTGAGGCGCACGCAGCTGGCGCGTGCCGTGTGCACAAAGCAAATTAAAATGTATCAATTTTCGTTGTGGCGCGTGCCGTGCCGTGTGCACAACAATAATTCAACAAGTTCAGAGATGGCTGTAAGAGCAAAGGCAGCGAAGTGTGGAAAAACTTAGAGATAGGAGAGAATAAGGTGGAGTGTAAACTATGCCAGGCCAGATTGTGCTACCAAAGTACTACGAGTACTATGCGGCAACATATGATCCTCAAACATAACGGTGAGTTTGGGAAAGCAGACCCGCAGCAACCAAGCGTGTCGGCTATTTTCTCCACTGCAAGACGCAGCTGTAATCCCGCCCGTGGAGAGAAGATCACGTCACTGATTACATCGATGATCACAAAAGAGATGCTGCCTTTGAGTTTCGTAGATGACCAGGGGTTTCACGATCTCATGGCCTTTATAGAGCCCGACTACACGGTGCCATCGCGGCGCACCATCACTGCTCGGGTTGAAAAAATGTATGCGGAGAAAAGGGAGCAGCTAAAGGCCGACCTGTTGACAGCAGACAAGGTTGCGATAACGACTGATGCGTGGACTTCCCTCACAACTGAGTCCTACGTAACTGTCACTTGTCACTATGTGGGAGAGGACTGGGACCTGAAGACAGCGGTGCTGGAGACTCGCAGCTCGGATGAGAGGCACACAGCGGAGAACATCGCTGCTCATCTCCGAGCTGTCACTGAGGAGTGGGGAGTGCACGATAAAGTTGTCGCATGTGTGCACGACAATGCACGCAACATGGTCCTGGCAAACCAGCAGCTGCTCCAGTGGGAATCAGTTCCTTGTTTCGCCCACACGCTACAATTAGCAATTAATGACGGCTTTAAAAATCAGAATATCAACCGTGTGGTCGCAGCATGCAGCCGGTTGGTCTCTCACTTCCATCACAGCACGGTGGCATCTAATGCTTTAAAGAGAAAGCAAGTTCTTCAAAACCTCCCACCACACAAATTGATCCAATACTGCCGGACACTTGGAACTCGATTTTCGATATGATGGAGCGACTGCACGAGCAAAGATGGGCTGTGACCGCAGCGCTATCGGACAGGACGGTGACGAAGCTGGCCGATGCGAGGACCCTTGAGCTGGCGGACGAAATGTGGAAGGGCATTGAGGAGATCTTGCCATCACTGAAGTCCCTCAAATGCGCCACCACAGCTCTCTGTAGTGAGACGCATGTGTCTCTGTCCATGGTGCTCCCTGTCACGAAGAGCCTGCTTGAAAAGCACCTGGAGCCAATGGAAGGGGAATCAAAGATTGTAGCAGACTTCAAGAGAACCGTCGCCGGCTCCCTCCGAACCCGTGTGAGGCCGCTTGAAGAAAATATCAGCCAAGGTAATTAATTAAACCTCTGGCTATTTGTTATTATTGCTTTGCTCTTTAAAAATGTATGTGTGTTGCCACTGAAACAATTTTACATTAATTTATTTAACGAGCGTGGTTGTGTGTGTGTGTGTGTGTGTGTGTGTGTTCGCGCAGCAATCCTTGCTTCAGCGCTTGACCCGAGACACAAACACTTTCGGTTTTTGGATCCAGCACTTCGCCTCAGCACCAAAGAGAAGCTGTCGGAACTGCTTGACGGGGTTACACTGCAAGGCCCAGATGACATGGAGGGGGAAAGCGGTGAAGCCCGCAGCACCGCAAGCACTTCAGAGGCACTTGACACCCTCTTCGGGAGGACTACTGCTTCAAATATTGAAGTCAACGAGCTAGAAGCTTATTTCAGGGAGCCATGCATCCGTCCACAGGAAAACCCCATGGAGTGGTGGAAGATCAACAGGGAGCGATTTAAAAAACTCAGCGTTCTGGCAAAGCAGCACCTGCTCATCCCCGCCACCTCCGTGCCAGCGGAGCGAGTGTTCTCCGCCGCGGGACTGATTGTGAACCGAATGCGCTCTCGCCTGTCTCCAGAGCACGTCGACATGTTGGTTTTTCTCACAAAAAATTGATTTCGGTTTTCGGAGAATCATTTTCCATTGGATGTATTTTAAAGTGTAAAGTAGGCCTAGTGCCTCAGTTAATATTGTATTGTTTGGTGGATTTAATAAGGCCCCGCCGCCCCATATATTTCTTTAAATTGTATTTTTTGTAGTTCATTTGCTGCCGTTTTATTTGCAACTTTAAATTATTTGCAATGGTTAGGCTACTTGTTTATTTTTATTTTTTAACCGTTACAGGCCATGGTTCGACGTGATCTAAATTGAGAGCGCATATTTATTTATTTATTTTTGTAAAAATGTGTTTTTGAACGTTTGCAAAAATAAATAATTAATACTCTGATAACTCTGACTGTTTTCATTGAGAACACATTATAAGGTTGGATTAGTTATATTGCCGTTCATAATTAGGCCTATTTCTGCTGATGGTTGCATTCTAAAAATAGATAATAGCTTAACGAGTACTCGATTGCTCCTCGAGGAATTCCTTCGATCACTCGAGTTTGGAATTTACTACTCGTGCCCATCCCTAGCATCAACTAATGCCAGTCACTGCCACACACACCTGATAGCAATGAGTTGATGCAGCAGTGTCACCTAACTACTCTCTCACAGAAAGCGAATGAACGAGAGACGGCAGTTAGTATGGATCACGATGAGGTAATGTGTTTGTGTTGTTGATGTAAATAATGACTATTTCAGATAATGGTTATCTGATGATGGTGAAGCAAAGCAAACTTTGTGTTAGTACCAACCGCTCATTCATTTAGGAGTAAACACTGCAGTTTAGTTTCGCTCTCGTGAAATTGTATACACGTTGCTTGGCAACGCCCTCGTCCCACCCGTAGCCTATATCACTCTCCCTTTTAGCTTTTCTTAATTTTTCATTTTTTTCTTTGATGGTTCAGCCCCGTTATCAGTCATTATGACGACAAATAACTGTCTCAAACAAGGCTCCCTCTCCCCTTCCCTCACCTGGAGGGATAGGCTTCTCAAATCACGTTGCTGCGCCACACTGAAATCTGCGACCAATATGGATATGTGACCATAGAGCCTGCACGAGCGAACTGAAAATCGGATTGGGTGTGCGACCAGACCAAAAGCAGTAATAAAAACTATTTAAAAAACGTCTTTCTTTGCACTGATGGTCTCGTTTGCTGTTAAAGGTAATTTACAGTCATGTGAAAAAATTAGGACACCCTTTGAAAACACGTGTTTTTTAACATATTTAGACATATGGATATTTAATATAATTTTTTTTTTAAACTGAGAAATTCCAGGAATATAGATAACTAAGTAAAACCGAAGAAAATACTGTTTAAAACTTTCTGTAAAATGTAATAAAATAAACATGCAAATTCTGTTGAGGAATAAATTAGGACACCCCAACATTTTTTTCACTTAAAATGTCTGAAATCACACAGAAGTGTTTCAGATCAGGTGCACATGATAAGAAGATTGTTACTCAGTATTTTGAAGGAGGTTTGGCCTTTTTAAACCTCAGACATTCAGTTTGGTGTGCTCCTGACTGTTGATGTGAGAGTGAACACCATGGTGAGTTCAAAAGACCTGTCTGAGGCCTTCAGAAAGAAGATTCTTGGAGCTCATGAATCTGTTAAGGGATTTAAAATGATCTCAAAAGATTTTGAAATCAGCCATTCCACTGTCCGGAAAAAAGTGTACAAGTGGAGGACATTCAAAGCAACTGCCAACTTGCCCAGGTCTGGCCTTACAAGCAAGTTCATCCGATGCGATCCGAGCGCAAGATGCTAAAAGAAGTCTCCAAAACCCCTAAAATGTCATCGCGGGACCTACAGCAGGCTCTGGCCACTGTTGATGTGAACGTGCATGCCTTTACAATCAGAAAGAGACTGCACAAGTTTAACTTTCCCATGAGGTGTGCAAGGAGGAAACCTTTACTCTCCAAGAGAAACATTAAGGGCAGACTGAAGTTTGCCAGAGAGAACGTAGACAAAGAACAGGACTAGAATGGAATAATATTCTTTGGACAGATGAGTAAAATTTGAATTATTTGGACACCAGAAAAGAGGACATGTTTGGCGCAAACCAAATACAGAGTTCCAGGAAAAGAACCTCATACCAACTGTGAAGCATGGAGGTGGAAGTGTCATGGTTTAGGGATGCTTTGCTGCAGCAGGACCTGGCCAGCTCACCATCATAGAATCCATCATGAATTCTACAGTGTATCAGAGGGATACATGTGAGACCATCTGTAAGAAAATTAAAGCTGAAGCGGAACTGGACCCTGCATCATGACAATGACCCTAAACATACCAGTAAATCCACCAAGGACTGGCTGAAAACTAAGAGATGGTGAGTCCTGGAATGGCCCAGTCAAAGCCCAGATCTTAATCCCATTGAGATGCTGTGTGAATTGAAACATACTGTATGCAAGAAACCCCTCACACATCACACAGGTTAAAACATTCTGCATTGAGGAGTAGGGCAAACTTTCCTCAGACCGATGTCAGAGACTGGTAGAGGGTTACAATAAGCGTCTCACTGAAGTTATTTCAGCCAAAGGGGGTAACACTAGGTATTAGGGGGTAGGGTGTCCTAACTTTTTCCTCTGTGAGAATATGCATTTATGTTGATATATTTTGTTTAATCATTAAAACAATGTTATTTTTTTGCTGTTTACCTGCAATTAGATCACTTTCTTTTCCAGAGATTAATAAAAACAAGATTAGACATCGATATGGGAACATTTCTTAATGAATAACTGAATATTCAATGGGGTGTCCTAATTTTTTCACATGACTGTATGATTATCAGAGGAAACATGAGGCTGTTTAAAAGATATTTAAATGTTACTCGTAGCCGCTTTAACACAACAGTAAAGCCTGCACATGTTGGAGTCACATATAACAGTTCAGAGACATAAGTTGGCTACATGCTCAAGGACAACATGCATTCATGTCCATGGAAAATATTTCACAATTGAAGTATGTCATTTTACACATAAACATTAAAGACTGAAATTCATGGGCTCAGGGCCAAACAGTGCACCTCTTTGGATTCTCATATGTGCATGTCCCTGAATCACTCCTGCATACCCACACTGGCTATGCTCGGTCCCATGGGTGAAGGGGATATTTGTTTACGCTGACAACAAAGACACTTCCAATAAAACCTCAACCTACTGGCGGGACCACTAGCTTTAGAGACATTACTAAGCCAATTGAATCTGAGAGAGACAGTTTAACGGCCCTCTCTCCTCACCCATCAAGTGCTGAGCAATTTAATCTGGTGTTTTGCAAGCTTTTGTAATTCAGCCCCTCCACTCAAAAACACCCCGAGATACTTGTAATTACTGACAATAATTGAGTTTGTGTCGATGTGTAACACTTGCTCGTTGCTGGACGGGACTGGAAGAGGGAGAGTAGTGCACTTGTTGTTCTCATTTGGCAGGAATGACAGTGATCCAAAGCCGCAAAGACAACATGGCGTGGCGCCTATTTAAATGTTGTGGTGAAATTAAATTAAATGTGACGCAATGAGTGGGAAGGGGGAGTGGACCCCGCATGGCCCCTCAACCGGCGGGGCAGCAATTAACTTGTGTGTGTGTGTGTGTGTGGTGTGTGTGTGTGGTGTGTGTGTGAGAAAAGAACAATTAATACACAACAGTGTTCATGACAGCTGCTGCGGAAAGCTCTCAGTGCCACATTTCCATCAGTCTGCATGGCTCATAGTTTGCAACCTGTCCGCCTTCTATCGAAAAGTTTTCCATAGAACATTCCCTAATGGCAGGTCGTGTAACCCAAGTGTTGTTTGCACGCTCAACAATGAAAACATTGACTTGAATTAAATGCATTTAGTCAACAGGTTCCACAAAATAGTTTGAGGTGAGTTAAAGCAAACATGAGGTAATGTTAGTTAGTAAACTTGCATAGCAGTAACACCATGATAAGAAATGTAGACAACTTTTTTTTTAAATACTTCTGGTCAACATGGGAGATTTAAGCTTACCTTGTTATCTTTAGAAGGCTACATACTTGTTATTTGTCCTGTCATATTTTTGTGCAGTAGTACATGAATACATTTTAACATTTGGTTTTCATCCAATTAATTTTTTTTAAACTTATTTGATTGACATGATTATAGTTTGAAAGCAGGCCCTAGAGCAGGGGTGTCCAATTTTTTTTCACTGAGGGCCACATACAGAAAAATCTACGAAGGGCCGGGCCACTTTGCAAAAATAACACATTTATCAGGACATGTAGCTGCTCTGATGTTTAGTTTCATATGTCTTCGTAAATTGTATCCTTCTTCATGGCAGCACTTTCCTTGCATATTAAACAGACACATTTTCCCTCTTGTTAAATGCCATTGATACACCCAGTGTTTTCTGCTTTTGCATCCAATGTCCAGCTGGGTGAAAATAGTAGCAAGCCAAGGTCCTGACAATCCTCGGGAGGTCCGGGGGTATGCCCCCCCGGGAGATTTTTTAAAGTGAAATGCATGAATCTGGTGCACTTTGAGAGGGAAATTAAGAGGCTAAATCTGAAGAATTTTGTATGAAAAAATGGAGACACTGTGTCAGATGAATTAGAAGCTATTGGAGAAGGACACATGGATTTTCCATAATAATATTAATTTAAAATAAAATATTATGCAGGGTCCTCTGGGATGGGCTTGGTGCACTTTTTCTTTTATGGGACATATTTCTCTGTAATATAATGAGTGCATTTAAATGATTTAAAAATTGAAAGGGCCATATTACATTATATTTTTTAAATGTACCACAGACCAATCAATCAGTTTTGACACCCCTGCACTAGTGGGTTAACTAAGTAATGCAACAAAAAAAAAAGGAAAAAAAAAATTTAAAGAGCCATATTACATTATATTTTTAAAATCGGCCGCGGCCAATAAAAAGCGGGTTGCGGGCCGCAGTCGGCCCGCGGGCCGTAGTTTGGACACCCCTGCCCTAGAGACAATTTAGAGCTCATACTGTATGTGAATTGTTTTATTATCAATCTAATTTTCTTAAGCAACGGGAAAATGAATGCAAAATTAGGTTGAGTCTGATAAAACGAGTACTGGTTCGGTTCCCCAGGTTCCTCACAGTCTGGGAAAGTGAAAGAGTTCTCACCTTATAACAAGACGACAATAAGCCTCCAACTTCTCCGGTGGATACGGCAAAGTAGTGGGAAACTACAAAACAGTGGCTATAGTCGGCAGCTCCCTGGTGTGATTGTGTGCTACAAAGTGAGTGAAAAGCCGACCTAGCCAGTGTAAATACAGGTTAGAAAAAAAACCAGCAGCAGCATTGGAACACTGGATCTGGCATTGTTATTGTTTACACCTACCCATTTTACAGTGTGTTTGAGAGGCTCCGCTCCACTGCTGCATTGGACATCCCTTGGATAGCTGCCTAGATTGGTGAGAGAGTGGGAGTGCACAGGGGGAGTGCAGTGCAGTCCATCTATGGGGAGGGCAGGTAGGGCTGTGGGGTCGAAAGCTTTTGGCTGACCATCGGGCCAGGTCCTGGCATTCCTCTGGAGTCGTCAAGCTGTGTAAATGAGCGCCAGAGCAAAGACAGGAAAAGCAGCAGCCAGGCCGAAAAGCACACATGTAACCAAGGCAATGTCCTTCCACCAAGCTTGAGGTCAGTGTATTTATTTTCAGGCTTTGCATAGGGCAGTTTCCTTTGACATGTTGCCTATGTAATGTTGTTGTGTTGCAAACAACCTCTTCGAGAGCCATCTTGTTTGGAGGGGAGACCCAGAGCTGAGCTGGGCTGGACCCCTGACCTCTTGTTCCATGCCCTCAACCTCTGCAGGGTTTAGGGGGAGACCAGAAGCAAATCATCAGGGAAACTGGCTAAATACTGCCAGACTGTTATATTCCTCCAATAGCAGATCTGTGAAAGTACAGTGGTGGTAGGCAAAGCATTAGAGAAGGTAAAGCTCCTAAGAAACTACAATATGGTACGAGGTCAATGCGACCGCACGATATGTAAGGTCGCAGTAACCTTTTACCTCCTAAATCTCTTCAGTTCATCATTCAGTCAGAGTGGACATTTGTGCAAACGTTGAAGAAAATCCAACAAAAAATTGACCTTGCCCTGTGACCTCCAAAATGAAATAAGTTTATCCTCTAATCAAAGTGTGAGTTTGTGCCACATTTGACAAAAATCCCTCAAAGCGTTCATGAGATATAGTGTTAATTCGTTCAACAAAATTAACCTAAGCACATACATTATATGAAGTAACAGATTAATGTGTTTCCCTATATTTCAGAGACAGAAGTATAATTCAAGTTAATTTGAATATTTAAAAAACTAAAATCTTAACCATTATGTTTTTTTTTGGGTTTGATCCAAATAATGCAATTATTTGATATATCACATAACATATTTATGAATCACACATTTTATGTTAAATTAGGTAATTACAGAATAAAAAGTCAAATAACATCAAATATTTGCAATGAAACATATCTGATAATATTTTTCGTGTAAGTTCAGTCAGAATAACAAATGTATTAGGCCTCATTTTAAAGTCATCAGTTGCAATACTGCGTAATAATCCTAACGTATACCTTCATTGAATCATTCCCATTTCTTTGATATAGGCAGGGTATTTATTTGTGTGGTGGGACTGGCTTGCACTAAATACACTCCTGTTATTTCCCACATTATATCTCCCAAGGCACACCTTCCCAATGGGCACACTTTTGAGATGGCTCTGTGTGATCCTTGTGGGTGAAGACATCTTTCGGAGCCTGTCATATTCAGTCCATATCCCATGGGGCCTGATATTTTTGCTATGTGCTTCCCTCAGTGTATGGTATTAATCCTCATTAGGCTCTCATTGACTGCTCTGAGGTCTTTAGAACCTTAAGGGACGCCTTCTGTTTTTGCAAGAATGTGTGAAAAGTGGCCCAGTTATGTCCGGAGAGAGAGAGCCGCCGCCGCCACCCTTCCGAGACGGGTACCAGACTGGAAACATGCCGTTAACACTGAGGATGTGTGTGGTCTGTTGCTCTTTTTCTGTTTAAATGGGGATTTAGTTTACCACACAGATATCATGTTAAGCTGCTTTTCCAACCAAAAGTACCAGGATGGCGGGCGCTTTTTCGCCATAATTCATGTTGCTATTAACGCGCACAATCCATTCTTAGTGGATGTGGCCAATTTGTCATAACATGTAATCTCATAAGCATAAACTATGACCTTACCCTTATTATCAGTGTTGCAGAGTAGAAACCCCTCATACAAATCATTTTTGCTCAGTAATAACGGTTTTGAAAAGGCTAACCCACAGTCCAACATTAGAACATTAGGGGCATCAGATCAGAACACACTCATATCAAGATAGATAAACAGTCACTGACAGTGAGTTGAAAGCTTATATGTACAGTGGGTTGTCCGACCACCTCTAAACAAACTTGTACCTGTGATGAATGACCAGACTTGGAAATTGTATAGGAAGCCTGCTGAATTCCCCCCTATGTCCCTCTGCCTCCCTGATCCCTTCCCTGGAATTCTGATAACGGCGCAAAGCGTACACAGTATATTCATGATATGCGATTGGCTGTTCACAATAGTGTCATAAAGAACTGTGTGCACAATTAAATATGGTTGACAGGAAAAGGGTAATTGTTGCCTGGCCAATCACTGTACCAAAGTGATGCCTTAAAACTTTGTGTGCTAAAGTAATTCATTCTAATCGAAATTGTTATTATTAATAACTAGGCCTATCGTCAGTCTAATTCATTATACGTCACCCAGCCCTTCTGCACTTCATGTTGCTGCAGTGACATGAAATGCAATCAGCAGCTGAACTTGAAGACACTGACATAGTCCATGTACTAAAGACCCAGATTGCGTGACCAAAACATGGCCCAGATACAAGCATCTTGTAAGGGGGTTCACCAAGCAAATGTCAATGTATTGTATCAGAGAGAACAGCATTCCTCTATTCATCTGGGTATTCTTGCTTTATTACTGTTAGCATAGTGAATGAATGAGTGTTTTGGGGTGTAGGAATGTGAATGTCATTACAGAACCTGCCCTTCCTATACTCATCAGCTGCAGTGGATAATTTCAGCCGTTGGGGTATCCCAACGGCTGTTTTCGCAACGCTCTACCTGCTGCAGCTCCTCCCTCCGAACGACAGCTAAGCCCGTTCATGTTGCACCCAACGCACCTAGTGTCTCCCCCCATCCCCGATATATTTATTCCCCTAATCAACCTTGGCCGACCCGACACAACAGCGATCATGTCCGCACAAAAACAACAACAACACGGCCAACAATTGTGCCAAAAGACAAATTAACAGCAACTAAACGGAACAAATAGCCTTAAAACAGCATTGCAGATTCACACAAACAGCAAGGGAGCACCATACCAAACACATTTACAGCACCATTGTGTGCACGGCAGTACAAAATAAAGGCAAGTATCCTACATTACCCTACCTGGCTGTGACGGGACCGTGGCTGGCGTAGATACACCGGTGCTTCGTTGTACTTTTCGTGAAAGTTCCCCGGACATAGCAGTTGTGTTTCGGTTCATTATGGAGGTGGTGGCTGCACACAACCGGAGTGGAGCGTGCCGGTTGTAGCTTCGCTGGAGACGGGGAAGCCAGTTGGACGGCGCCGGGGGTTAGCAGCAGTCTAGCCGGCCAGCAGGTGAACACTGTCGGGTAGCGGTGTAGCAGGGAGGCGGCGTAGATAAACACCGAGTGCTTCGTTGTACTTTTCGTGAAAGTTCCCGGACTTAGCAGTTATGTTTCGGTTCATTATATGGAGGTGGTGGCTGCACACAACCGGGTGAGTTAACTAATGCTATCCGACCGGTGCTAACTTGGTTTATCAGCTAAAGCACAGCCAAAGGAAGCCCATTCTCCTGGCTCACTTTCCACACGTCTTCCCCGAGCGGCTTCATACAGCAACAGCCGCCCGACTACATTTCCTCCTCGGTGTTTCTCAGTCTCTGTGTACACACTGTCCTCCCACCGTGTTAGTTGTTGGTATCCGGGGAATGGTAAATTGAGGGTTCGTTGCATGAGATAGTACAGTATAGATAGTTCGTTGGTGAAGACATTGCTAATGAACGTCTCCTGTAAACCTGCTAACAGGAGACAGCTGGGAGGGACTGCTGCGCGAGGAATGAGGCCGCCTGTAAGTGCTTGGAAACGGGGAAGGGAGGGGCCGCGCAGGCACCCGCTGCTCGTTGTGAAGAGTCATAGCGATACGTGTTTTCACCTCAAAAAGTCGCCAAAAGTCACCAATAACTCCAGAAAAGAAGCTAGATTTGTCGCTTGTCGCTTTTTTGAAAAAAAGTTGCCAAAGGGGTCTGAAAAGTCGCTAAATCTAGCGACAAAATCGCTAAGTTGGCAACACTGATTGCTATTCGCTGTCTGCCGTAGTAGGACCAAACAGTAGTTTCAGACTGCTAGGGTCGTGAACGCTCACGCAACTGACGCATCAACGTCGTTGCCAAGTGAACGGACAGTCCCACAGCCAATAAGAACGGAGTATCTGAGCCTGCTCTGATTGGTCAAAATTAACATGAGCGGTGGCAATTTTGGGGGGCAGCACACAGAGGCAGGGGGGAGCAAAGTGATGAAAAAATATTTTCAGACCACTTCACCACATATAGCTGAATGGCTATTATGACAGTTTTGCCAAATATTACAGTGAAAAAATTATCCACTGCAGCTTTTTTAAAGTGTGGAAAGTGAAATAGAATATGGATATTTTTTTTTTAGAAATAAAAGGTGACACCACTGCATAATGAGTTGGGAGGTGATGAGTAATAAATAACTGCCTCAGCGTCCAATTTTCCAAAAACAAGGTTATATTGGGGGTACAGTATGTGAGAAGTGATGGCTTGGCTTCCTTTCAAGCCAAGCGAATGACTGATATGCATGGCTTACTTCTTGTAATTGTCTAGGTGCGTTGGACCCCGAGACGGACATAGCAATCTATTCAGCCAAGTAATGTAGTATGTGCTAAAATGGCTTCAGCAGTGAATTATCACTTTGCCCCCCCAGAGATGGACATCCACAGTCACAGGGCGCCCTGACTGACCGTCCTCTAGATAAAAGGTTGTGCTGACCCCTCTGGGAAATAGGCGAAAGTATACAGTCCCCTCCAAAAGTATTGGAACAGGAAGGCCAATTCCTTTATTTTTGCTGTAGAGTGGAAACAATTGGGGTTGACACCAAACGATGGATATGAGACAATAGATCAACATTTCAGCTTTCATTTCAAGCTATTTACATCTGGATCTGATACACAATTTAGACCCTGTTTCCACCTGGGATTAAAATCTGATTTTTTGAATCTGTTTACAAGTGGACAGCTCTCAGTCCGTGTGTTCACACTTGTATTTTCAAATGTGACTTCTTTGTCTACTTGTGATCCGATTCCATTTACCGCGCAGTATTTAAATCGACACATACATAATTTCCGTTTGCATTGCTGTTTTTAACCGGTGGGCAGGGGTGTAAAGTAGCGAATTACATTTACTCGCGTTCCTGTAATTGAGTAGTTGTTTCGTGTACTTGTAATTTTTTAAGTGATTTTTAAAACCTATACTTTTACTTTTACTTTGAGTATGTTTATTTTGAAGTATTGTACTTCGCTACATTTTATATCACCTGCGTTACTGAGTAAAAAAATAGATAGGGAAAGGAGAGAAAAGAAAAGAAATATCGCGGGGGGCTTTTATTTTTACGGCACAATACCGGAAACTAACACAGAGAATGATCGACAGGATCATTGCGACTAAATGATAACAACAAACATTGCTTCCCTCTATCATTAACCTTCCTCCTGTGTTAACTTTCTGCTACCATCCATGGTGTTAGCGGGTCGGTTTCGACCCGTGTCTGAAATCAGCTGTAAAAAACACTAAAAACAATTATCTATCATCCAGTTTGTTTCTCATCTCTTGGTTACCTTGTTAGGCTTCCTTATCCATGAAAATATTGTTTTTAATAGTTTTGGTGTAGGCCTCTGGGCCTTTTTTTTGTCAGTATGCGCCTCAATTTCAATAAAAAAAATTGTAAAATTAACCTCAAGAGAATCATATAAATAAATATTTGGTTGTTGTGTTACCTGATTATTACTGGGGTATGAGAACACATGTCTTAACTAAATTTGTTTTATTTATTTTTTCATATTAATATTATTGACCTTTTTAACATCTACGGTGTTACTGGTCAATTACAACCCATATATATTTATTTCAGAAAACAGCAAAAAAAACTGTTATTTCAGTATTATACAAACACACAATGAAAACCAGAACAAGTCACAACACAAAATATAGATTTGTAAGGTCAAATAAACAACAACCAATCAACAAGTCAAACCAATCGAAATCAATTACTAGTTCCAAAACTAGTAAAAAAAAACAGAGTAAAAGTCTCTGTTTGCATATGTTTGGTTGTGTGTTCAGATGTGTGGCAAAGAGCAACACTTTTAGTGTTCTTTGCAGAAGTATTTCTTGCAGGCAAAGCACAATACGTTTATCTTTCTATCCTTAGTGCTTCGGCAGACCTGACACCTCATATATAGAATCATGTGGCCATTTTCACCAAAAACATGATCCAGAACTTGGCTCACTGTATATCTCCTAATTTTTGAATGCTGCAAATAGGAGATGTGCACTGTGCAAGTCACCAACTCTATATTGAATTGACCTCACATGTCTGGATATGCCCGTCTGTTTGTTTCGGTGTTATGCAGGTATAAGGGCAAAACAAGTCAAAATGAGAACCCCGCCCAGAGCTCACATGATTGGGAGAGGAGCTGACTGTCATTGTGTTGGCTGACAGTGCACTTATGATTTCAGTTTTGGCTCTAATTATTGTTTTTTACATCTTATTCTATAACCGGGTCGAAAACGACCCTAACACCACCAGTGTTATAATTTCCACCAGAAACATTTTTATTTTTTTTATTTTGTTGAAATAGTGGTTCCTGACAAAGTCAAGAAATGTTGATGCAATAAACAAAACCTATGTGGTTCTTTTAAGGTGAGAACACACCGGGCGCGTTGGGTGTGGTGGCCGCGTTGAAAAATCCTATTTTTGCATAGGGAACCATTGGTTTAGGCGCGATGATCCGTTGGCCGCGGCAAAGCGTTGCTTTTGGCGGTTTGGGCGCGTTGCCAAAGCTTCACCGCGCCGGCAAAGCGTCGCCAAAGCGTCACCGCGCCGGCAAAGCGTCAAAAAAAGATGAAAATATTGAACTTTCAACGCTCCGGCGCGAGACGTTTAGCCGCGTTGGCCAATCAGCGGTGAGCTTGACCCTACGTCACTGGCAGTGGCAGAGTCTAGAGCCGGAGGACAGAAAAATCTCAGACAAGATGGAGGAGCAAATTATCACCGCTGTGTGTGCGAAACACCGTGGAGGAAATGTATTTGCGGCTGGCTGGTGATATGAAGCCGCTCGGGGTGGGGAAAGTGAGCCAGGAGAATGGGCTTCCTGGTTAATTCAGTGAATATGTGTGGCTGTGCTTAAGCCGATAAACCAAGTTAGCACCGGTCGGATAGCGTTAGCTAACTCACCCGGCTGTGTGCGGCCACCACCTCCATATAATGAACCCAAACATAACGGCTAAAGTCCGGGGAACTTTCACAACGAGTACAGCAAAGCACCGGTGTTTATGCCTATATCTAAGCCAGCCACGGTCCCGTCACAGCCAGGTAATGTAGGCTACTTGCCTTTATTTTCTACTGCTCTGCGCACAATGCTGCTGTAAATGTGTTTGGTATGGTGCTGCTGCCTTGCTGTTTGTGTTCATTTCCGAGTGGCGTGAATCTTCAATGCTGTTTTAAGGCTATTTGTTCCGTTCACTTGCTGTTTATTTGTCTTTTGGCACAATTGTTGCCCGTGTTGTTGTTTTTGTGCGGACATGAACGCTGTTGTGTCGGGTCGGATCTGATCGCAGCCATGGTTGATTAGGGGAATAAATATATCGGGGGGGAGACTAGCTGTTTGGTGGCGCGTTGAAGCTTTGGTGGCGCGTTGGACCATTTTTTGACACAAAATGACCAAGCGCCAGATCGGGCGCGTTGGTCGCTTTGGCCCAAAGCGCCAACGCGCCCGGTGTGTTCTCACCTTTATGCATTTGAAATCCAAAACGGGTCGGTGGCGACCCTAAAGGTGCGAACACACTAGGCATTTTACACGCGTAAGATTTACGTGCGTAACGCGGCTAAAATGTTGCTTGATCATTTTGTGTCAAAAATGGTTGTACGCGCGTAACGTGCCTAGTTTACCTACCGATATTGTATTTCCCCTAATCAACCATGGCTGCGATAAGACCCAAGAGTAGACCCGACCCAATAGCGTGCATGTCCGCACAAAAACAAAAACAACACGGCCAACAACTGTGCCAAAAGACAAACTGAACAGCACAAATAGCCTAGCATTAAAACAGCATTGCATATTCACGGCAGCTACATAACAAACACAGTTACAGCAGCATCGGTGCACGGCGGCACAACATAAAGCCAAGTAGCCAACATTAGCCTACTGGCTGTGACAGGCGACCGTGGCTGGCGTAGATCAACACCGGTGCGTCGCTGTACTCGTTGTGAGTGTCCCCCGGACATAGCCCTCATGTTTGGGTTCATAATATGAGGCGCTAGCCGCCCGCACACAACAGGGTGAGTTAACTAATGCTATACGGCGCTAACTTGTTTTATCGGCTTAAGCACAGCCGCACATGTTTACTGAATTAACCAGGAAGTCCATTCTCCTGGTTTACTCTCCCCACGTCTTCTATTCCCGAGCTGCTGTCATACAGCACCGGCTCGGCTGCCTGCAATACATTTTCCTCCTCGGTGTCTCATCAGCCTCTGTGTACAGTACACTGTCCGTCTCTCTGCCTGTGACGTCGGGTCAAGCTCAACGCTGATTGGCCAACGCGGCTAATCGTCTCGCGTAGGAGCAACAAAAGTTAATTTTTTGAACTTTTGTTGCTCCTACGCGCGTAATATATACGCACGTAAATTACGCACGTAAAATATACGCGGGTCATACGCGGCTAACGCGGCTAAAATGTTGCTTTAGCGCGAGTGACGCATTTACGCGACCTGTACGTGCGTAAACCAATGGTTCCCTATGGAAAAGGGGTGGGTTTCATACGCGTCTGTACGCGTGTAAAATGCCTAGTGTGTTCGCACCTTTAAGGTTTTACGTGCGTAAATTTTACGCGCGTAGGAGCAACAAAAGTTCAAAAAATTTGAACTTTTGTTGCTCCTACGCGAGACGATTAGCCGCGTTGGCCAATCAGCGCTTCAATGGGAAAGCCGAACATGGCCACGTCTGACACCTTAGGACACTGTTTCATTACAGCGCCCTTGAATTTCAGGTATTTGTCTACCTTTCCTTTTTCCGCCTCACGGAGAGTGCCGTTTGAGGCCTCAAAGGGCAGGGCAACGTCGACAATCATTGCCTGGGTCCCCTTGACCATCACGAGGTCAGGGACCCCCACATCACCATCCTCAGCGATCAGGTGTCTCTCTGACCACACCTCCCAATCGTGTCTGGCTGCTTGGTCTGCCAGTAAACTGCAAATGTTGTTGTGTCTTCCCATCCTATTTGCCTGCCCAAAATGTGCCTCAGGGTCTCACGTCCGTCCTTGCAGAGGCGGCATTCCAAGCTTCCCGATACCTCACCTCTCTTGGTTCGCCCCCGGATCGGCAGCTTGTTAGTCCTTATTTGCATGGCCAGGATCCTGGCGGATTGGGACATCTGTCTTTCAACGGGATGAATGAGCCAGTTATTACTTATTCGGTCGTCCTTGAAGACCACCGTGCCACACCCTTGCTCCTTCAGGGCGCACCAGCGATCGAATTCGGCGGCCCTACAGTTGAGGGTGGAGACTGTCAAGGCCGATATTTCGTCCGCTGTCTTGAACATAGGCAGGGGGTTAGGGCCCCTGTGATTTTTGCGGACCGTGTTCCACCTAGCCACCAGGGTCTTGCCTGGGACAGTGGCCCTGACCATCGACCTGGTAAGCTTGTCCCCTGAGTGCCATAACTTGATCAGTCGTTTCAGTTGGAGAATGGGAATCACCGAGCTCAGCTTCAGTAACGCCCCGTCCCTGGGCCTGGCATACAACAGGCCATCCGTCATGGATGGGGAGAGGTGAAGCCATCTCTTCACTGCCTCCCTCACATCCCGGTCCGTATCGGCAAGCGTGAGACCGGCGAACGCCTCCAGAATGGCCAGGTTCCTCTGCATTCCCAACGAGGAGTCGCTAAGTATTACAAGGTCGTCCGCAAATGCCAACGCCGTTACTCTTGCCTGCCCGCAGGAGACGCCTGTACCCCGAGATTCCAGCACTCGGAGTAGGGGATCGATCGGCAAATGAAATAACAACGGAGAGAGGGGGTCTCCCTGCTTGACCCCCTTTCCCATGGCAATCCTGTTGGTCCGGCCTTGTCCCGTGGCCACTTTGGTGAAGCATCCTTGGTAGCAGTTTGAAATGAGCCTGATTATGGAGATGTCAACTCCTCTACATTCCAATACTTGCAGCAGATGCCTGTGTGACACCGAATCGAATGCCTTGGCGAAGTCAATGAAAACTACTGCCAACGACCCTTTGACCCTCTTGCATTGCTTGATCATTCCATCGAGGGTGGCCAGGTTCTCCGCACAGCCTTGGGCCTCAATGAAGCCCCTTTGTCTCACGTGGACATCGCAGGCGTCCTTCAGTCTGTGGTTAAGTATGCCAGACAGGGCCCTCACGACGATCGAGCTTATAGTGATGGGCCTCCACTGATGAATATCCCCTCTCAGATCCACGTTGCTAGTCTTGGGCAATAGGGTTGTCCTGCTACCTTTCAGGCATCTGGGAAGTTTCCCAGTGAGAAGTATTGCGTTAAATAGTGCTGCTAGCTTGATCCCTATAGGGTCCCATTTGAGCAGGTCAACTTTCTTTATTCCATCTGGGCCTGGTGCGGAGCGGCCTTCATTCCCTTGACTATCGTCAGGACTTCCTTGGGGCTTATTGGGCAACAGAATGGAGTATTGTCTGCTTGCGGTAGCACCGCAAACTGGCCCAGGTCCACGAAGCCATCCCCGCCCCCCCCAGATCTTGGCATAGGCTGCTTCGACCTCTTCGGGGTGCATGTGGCCTTTCCCATCTTGTCGAGGACCAACTTAGCCACCCTGACCCTGTTCTTTCTGTACAGGGTCCTCATGGAAGGTCGCTAGGGTCGACCCTTCCCTATAGAGGGCCTCACCGTGCGGATAAGAGTATTTTTCTTCCGCTTGCTCCCGATAGACTTTTGCAGCTGCCTGACGTAGGCGCTGACTGTTCGGGCACAGACTGCCAAAGGGTCAAGGGCCCCATCCATCTCTTTACCGGCCAACAATTGGGTAATTGTTTTCATGACCATGTCTACTACCGGAGCGGGCTGAAGAGGAGTCCCGAGATCTTGGAGCCCACTCAGATGTGAGTCTGGGGCGGCCGGGCGCCCCGCTACCTCAGTGGCCTGTCTGCACAGTGCATTGCACTTGTCGGAGGGTAAATCTTAGCAGGTAACGCCGGGCGACCATGCATTTCTTTGGGCTGGGTTTGTCGCCACGAAGCAGGTTTTCCAAGTAACTAGTCTCGCTTTCGGTCCAAGCCGCCTTGGACCCTTTCCCTGCTTTGGTCTTGCAGTCATCCACGTAGGCCACATGGTGCTTGACCCTCGTTTGTTGGCTCAGCCCTCTCTGAGATCCAAAGGCCTTTGTGCACAGTCCGCACGGGTGGCCCACCTGCCGCTCCTTTTTCAAGACCACCGATCCACATTGGGCTGCGTGACGGACCGCCGAGGCTGCCACTCGACATGAGGTTGCGCATCTTCTGCATAAGTATAGCAATTTTCTTGGACGATGTACTTTCCGGAGGTGGTCAGCGGCTCCCTTCAGAGTAGTAAGGGCTACTTCGCACAGGGTACATTGTTGTCCTATCCACGGCACCCTGAGTCCGAGAATCACTGAGTTGGGTAGAGCCTTCTTGTTGGTCCAAGAATTCCTCCAATCTCTGTCCCAACTCATTAGGAGTATACCCTCCTTTGCCTTGGCTGTGGGGAACAGGACACGCTTGGCCATGCACCTGTATGTCATTCTTGTAGGGCTAGACCTACTCATTGTTCCTGGTGCCAAGACCGGGGCCCTCACTGCCTGCAACGCACGATCGCGGATCGTCGTTTCCCTTAGGCGGCCCGGGCTGAGAGACAGAGGGCCTTCCCCCAGCCTAGATCGGATGAAACCCGGAGGTCCTCTCCGGGGCGGGGTAGACATTTTCGGTAGTGCAGCCCAAAATGCCTAGTGTTAGCGCTGTTGAGGGAGTTACTGAAATTATCTGACGTTTGGAATCAACTGCAAGTTAGCTAAAAATAATCTCCACATTCAACATTTCCCGCCACCTAATATAGAATTTCGAAAAATTGATCAACCTTGGCAAGTCTTTTAGGATGTTGGTGTACCCACGCTGGCGGTGTAGGCGACCAGCGACACACTTGAACCAATAGCTGGTATGGTACCAAGTGATAGCATCCGCTCCTCCAGTACTGACCATCTTGCCTTTCTGTAGTCCCAAGTTATTCTTGGCATTCTCATATCTGTCTGCTCAGATAGACCTCCTCGGGGCGCCTGTTCGCTTGTATGCTGTGCCTGAGTGGACCAACTTGAATGTATGCTTTGTTCCGAGTCGACAACCCTTTCCATCAGGCCCCAGGATGAGTCAGTCCCAGGGAGGAGTGTCCCCTCAACGCCCGTATGTAGTATCTGGGTGATCCCCCAGGAGCACACGCCCTAGGCCCGCATAGGCGGTCTTTAGCCATCAGGCCCCAAGTTAAAGCATTCTCAGGGGGCGAAACCCCCTCATGATCATGGGTACTTCTTGCGTGGACCGCCAGGAGACATGCCTTGGGCTGAAAAGGCATTCCTATCAGTCAGGCTCACAGACGAGGACACTCGTCTGTGAGCCGCTAACCCCCCGCCGTGTCCCTCGCGGCCATAGAGGCGAACCCGCAGGCCGGAGGAACCGTCCGCCCGAACACCAGCTAGGCTGGCCGGCGGAGGCCCTCCGATGGCGGGTCACGTATGCCAATCGATCAATTTTTTTTGGTCTCTTGCAAAACAGCAACTTTACGGGGACACCTTCAACCTTAAAGGCCTACTTCACCGGTTTGAATATGAAGGTGTATTGAATTCTGAGATCCTATGTAGTATAAATGTGCGAAAAAAATTGAAATCGGTTCATCCTAGCCTGAGAAAAGGCCTTCTCGTGACATCACAGAAAGAGAAATATAGGGTTAAAAAAAAACTTACTTTGTAAATATTACTGTGATGTCTTTTACTGTGACATCACAGTAATATTTACAAGTAAGTTTTTTTTTAACCCTATATTTCTCTTTCTGTGATGTCACGAGAAGGAGAAATATAGGGTTAAAAAAAACACTCTTTCTGCCTTTTCTCAGGCTAGGATGAACCGATTTTAATTTTTTTTGCGCATTTATACTACATAGGATCTTAGAATTCAATTCACCTTCATATTCAAACCGGTGAAGTAGGCCTTTAAGGTTTTCAGTATTCCTCAAAAGAGCTAGGTCGTATCATCCAAGCCTGAATGCAATATGACATACCTGTTCAAAGTCCATGCACACTCAAAGCTTCCAGAGTCTCCTGGCTTCCAGAGTCTCTTATTTGCCTTCCCAATCACTCTCTAAACCATGTATTTTTTTTGTATTTGTAGTTTTGTCACAATAAATTGTACAAATGGAGATTTTGGCACACATTTTAGACGGACTTACCTTACTGTTTTAACCTCCACGTCACCTTTTTAACTTAAGTTGCAGTTTGTCACTGCGGTACAATACATTCAAAAAAGGTAGAATCAAACATGTTGGCAAGAGTTTTAAATAAACTAGAGTTCTTGCACACGCTCAACGTCTAGTCTAGCTCAATGTCCAAGCCTCAAAATACAGGGGAGGGAGGGCTCAGTTGATGAGCTTCTCATTTTAGTGCCATTTGGCTGCCTGTAACTCTGTAACCCTAGCGTTAGCGGGCGTACGTGCTAAATGTCAACTCACGTTTCGCCAGCTAAATGCTTTGACAGTGGAGGAGTGTCAGGGGGAGGGGGGATATTTAGCGCTACTGGCACAACAGGAGTAAACGGCTGAGGCTGGAAGAGAGTCATTTAAAAAAAGTTAAGCAGCAAAGTGTGTGGCGGGTTGTTATCTTGCTTCATATGTAAGAGCAATCAGCCAGCAGGTCTTCATGTGGCAGGTAAATGCCCGCACAGAGGCACTCACGCACACGCACACACACGCACAGCAATGCACATAGACACTGCACCCACAAGAGGCACTCGCCTGCTATTATAGTAGTAAGATAGTTGGCGGTTTTCTTTTCACATTGTGACATACACATAATCCTGGAAATTATTTGCAAATAAATACCACATTCTACCTGTATTGTACATTTAGAATCTAGGCGACACCTTGGCAGGACTGTAACATGCATTTGTGTGTCAAAAGACAATGAATGTTGGGGGCGCTCCGGTGGCGTAGTGGATAGAGCGCGTACCATATTGGCTCCGGGCTTCGTTGCAGTGGTCGCCGGTTCGAATCCGTGGACCTTTACTGCATGTCATCCCCCCTCTCTCTCTCTGTCTCTCCATTTCAACTCTGTACTATCTAATAAAGTTTGAAAATGCCAAAAAATTATCTTAAAAAAAAAAGACAATGAATGTTGGATGTCATTTCTCTTAGTGACAGACCTATTTATAGCTGTGTGAAGACTATCAGGAACGGGTTGCAATCAGCAAAATGTAAAGTGTGTCAGTGTCCAAAACGCTTTATCATCATAACAGAAAACTTTGATGGGAACTCTACCAGGACAGATTATTTTACTGTCCGTTTGCTCATACTATGCAGCTTTATTTTTCAGTTTGGTCTGACATTTGACCATATTTAAATACATTCTTTCTTCTGTGAGTTGTCTGGGAACATGTCAGAAAAAGGCATGTTTTATAACTACAGTAGTTACCCTGCCATTGGTGCATTTATGTCAGGCCGATGCATTTTTGAACTTTTAATAGATGCTTATACAGTAGGTTTCGTGGATTAGCATTGAACAGAAGCTAATAGGATTTAGCCCAGTTGAATGTCAGCGATGGTTGGGGTCGGGGATGTGACCATTATGCCTTAATTGAGTATTACGTTCATTCATGTGTCACTCCCGGTGTGCTGCCCTGGTTTTGTATTTTGAATCTCTTTTTAGCTCGGTCAATTCTGTGAAAGGGTCTTTTGTTGATTGGTTGACTTTATTTTTTATTTTTTTTTGGGGGGGGGGGGGGGCACACTGGGCCCCTCCTACCCTTTTCGACGAGATATTGGGATTAGATAACACAGTAATGAACAACGCTCCTGATAAACTCATTAGTCAGACACTGTTATTGTGCCAACGTTGTGTTTGGAGGACTCATTAGGAGCATTGGTGTTCAGAGACAGCAAGGACACAAATAAAAAGATTATACGTCAAGAACATCATTCAATTCTGTAATCTTTGAGATCGTAATAACTAATTAGGAAGTGGTAGTAGCTACATACTATATGGACAAAAGTATTGGGCCACCTACACATTCCACCCCCCAGGTGCTTTTCTGCCATCACATTCTAAATCCATAGGCATTAATATGGAGCTGTTCACCATTTTGCAGTCATAACAGCTTCAACTCTTCCGGGAAGGCTTTCTACTAGATTTACTAGTGTGTGCCTGTGGGAATTCGTACCCATTCATTCAGAAGATCATTCCTATTACAGTATCACGCTGGAATGCAGTGATCTCTTAAGAACTACCCATTCTTTCACTAATGTGTGTAAAGGCAGACTGAATGGCTAGGTACTTGATTTTTTTGGAACTGAATGAAACACTCTGAACTCAATGATTAAAAGGTGTGGCCCAATACCTTTGTCCATATGAGGTAGTATGATATCACCAGTGGTGGGCCGTCAGGGCCAGCAGGGCCTTCTCTGCTGGCCCTGTCAAAATCCAAATAATATATTTTTTTTTTTGTTTAAAATTATATTAATTTGTGTTTAAATGTGTCTGAATTTAATAAAAAATGTCAGTACATTACAAAAATTATTAATTTTTTTTTGCAATATAGTTATTTTTTGTGAGGCTGAGCTGGATTTCCCAGGCATATCTCATCTAAACGCATCACAGCTATGTGGAGCAGCGGGGCCTGCACTAGAAGTATTGCTGGCCTTTCATTGAAGCTGCCGTCTCCTATTGGATAATAACGCTGACTGACGTGTCTCATCAGCCAATCAGATTTTGATGTGTAGTGACAGCCCGCCCCCAAGGCCCAGCGATATCTCAGCCGCTTGCCCCCCGTGATGTCATCAGCGAAGTTTGAAACTTCGGCGCGCGCACTATTAGCATTGTGATGATGTGAGTGAACTACCATGGCCATCTTTCACACAACCTACTGCTCCCGCTGCCGATCTAGCGTGGCTATTTAAAGGTGATCGTTTAACATAGTTTAGATATAGTTTCGACAGGAATAAGCTACACATAAGCTGGATGGCCTGACAACGTTTTTTTGCGGCACTTCACTGACTGTAACTACGACGCTATGACTGGCTAACAGCTAGCACCGAGCGGAACAAGTTACCGGTATGTTGCTGGACCTGTCTGCTTTTTAAACCTGTGAAGGAACATGGCACATCACGGATTTTAACAGCCTTAATGGCTTATAGGATCCGAGGATGGGTTTCCTCTACAAGTGATGGGTGAGTGTTACTTTTGGCTGTGTCTATCTGTGAAAAGATAACGTTTTTTATGGGGTTTTAAAACCATTTTGTTTGTTTGTTATGGTCCTTGTAGTAGCCTATATTGCTGGGACTTGGGCAGTAGGTGATGCTGTTTTTCATCGTTGATGCCGTTTTCTAAGCATGATATGGGAACCAACTCTCAACTACACTTCTTCTTAATATGCTGGTTGGATTGGCTGTTGTAAAATATTTGGCATAAAAGACCCTTCTTGCATGTTTCATTTTTGTTATTGAAGTGAATGCGGCGCACTGGTAATATTGTCACTATACTAAATTGAATCCGTTGAAGTTGCGCAAGCATCCAGTGAACCCTATTACAATAACTGAATGCTTGTGTTGTGTCGTGTTATGCGTTTGCAAACAGTTGTCGAGTGACATGAAATATCTGATGGTGATGGTGCAGTAGTCTTATCTGGTGTAGGATAAACAACAGTGGTGTGCGCAGTGCGCTGCTCTGTGGTTGTTGAAGATAAACTGTCAAGCTCTTCATGTTATGCATATGCATTAGTGTATACTGTGATTTTAGCCTATATTTTGTATGTGGCTGTGTTGGCTGTATCGGCACCTGACGTGTGCGTTTCTCAGTGTTTGGGGAGGAGGAGGAGGGGGGCGGGGGTTGGTCGGAGTTCGCTACTGAAGGCCCTGACTGAAACCCCACGGTACGCTACTGGATATCACTATATAGGAAAGAGGAATTAGACCACTGAAAATATGATCAGGCAAACTAATGGCTTTATTTCATGAGGTTTGGGTCTAAGTGACTGATTTGGTTTATTATGAAGACATGCTGAGCAAAGCCAAGAAACACACAAAAACAACAGAATTATTTAAAAAAATTAAAAATTAAGTAAACTCGCTTTGAGAAAGCCAGACCCCCTTTTTTTCTCTTATTTGTGTCACTTTTACTTTTGATTTTATTGTGCTATTTAGATTCCATACCTGATCTGTCACACACTGACAATTAGTGACAATTACAGAAGCCCAATTGTAATTAGACTGTCAGAAAGTGTGTATGTCAGTGAAGCGCCGATCGTAGTTAGAAATAAGACAAGTGTGTGTGTGTGTGTGTGTGTGTGTGTGTGTGTGTGTGTGTGTGTGTGTGTGTGTGTGTGTGTGTGTGTGTGTGTGTGTGAGTGAGAGTGAGTGGTTAAGCTGAGGACTCTTAGTTCTGTGACCGATGAAATTACATGTTCAAATGTACGCTCTCGTACTTGAATATTGCCTTGAACCAACGATTCAGTTTGTAAATTGTGATGGCTGTGTGACTGAGCGTTTCAAACATTGTATTAAAGGTTCAGTAAGCGGAATGGTTCTTTTAGCTAACTTCCTGTCAGTTACTGCAGTTAGCAGTCCCCTCCCTCGTCCCTACGTCACCACATTAATGCACTGCGGACTTCAAGCAGCGAGTTATCTAGCATCATCTCAGATCCAAAAGTGTGATAAAACATGATAAAAACCATCAAAACAGACATTGGGAAGGATTTTTACCTGCTCCGCCATTGTAGGCGCATACACATTCACCCATCTATCGCTCTGCACGTGCACCGGCAGTGAGACGGGTGCCAGTTTGTAGCGTTCTCTCTTCTGATTGGTTATCAGTAGTGGGATCCCCGAAAAGTTTATTTGACGATTACATGCAGAGCAAGTGACTGAGAGATCGGCTTCATGAAACGCGCACACTATATTTATATAGTGTGCACTCTTTATTCATACAGTGATCACTTATAAGTGATCACTGTATGAATAAAGAGCGATTTAACACTTTTAATAAAATCACCCAGATAAAATCGCTTACTTCACCTTTAATTTATCAACACTTTGTGTTAATAGCTGTTCAACACATAACAAGAGCAGTTTACTTGGTAAGTGCAATGTTGTTTTTGCAAAAAACTGTGAAACAATTAATCTATTTACCCGTTAAATACCCTATCCAAATCATTGTGTTTGTCTACAAAAAAGTATTTATGTAAGTTAATAATTATGTTATTGAACATATAATATGTATTCTCTATGGACCTCTTTGTGTACTATATTTCCCCAGGCAATTTGTTGCCATTAAATGCCAATTTGTTGTGAGTCATTTCAACTGTGCTTGTGTGAAATAGTTTTTTGGACATCATTGGTTGTTTTTAACTTTTATTTTCCACTAGTCTGTCCACTAGTGTGTCCTCAGGGTAAGAGCTGGCAGCGAGAGCCCATTCTAGATTCTGTTTGTTTTAAAATTGATAAGTGAACCCGAAGAGTATTACATATTAATTATTCATTTCACAATGTGAAGCAGAGAGAATAGAATCACAGGATCAAACTTGCATAAATGAAGCAGAACGACTGTGTTGGCCAAAGGTTCAGCAGTGTATCTCCTGCATGCCAAATGACTGTAAAAAGACATCACTTCTAATAGATTGATGCTCCCTGCACTCCACCCTGCTGACTTTCCTCCCAAAGGCCCACTTGATCATCCCACAAATGACAATCAGCATTTTTCAGAGGCTGGTTATTCTCCAGCTAGAAACAAACAGTTTATTACAACTTACCAGAGCCATTGAACTTTTTCAATGTTTTGTAAATCAGCTTGTTGATTATACCTTTGACAGAAAGCTGTTTGCAAGAAGTGATTGCCTTTCCCATAAGTGACTGCAGGGCTCTACAAGCCTTTCTTATGCCCACACAAGGTCTTTCTTTTTATCAGTTAAATGCGTCTAAAGAAATGAACCATCATATTATTTTAATGGAAGTATTAGTAATAGTATTCTGTTAGGATTGTTAGTTGTTAATGTGTTATAAACAACTTCTGTGTCAGCTTTATAAAGATGTATGTCTTCAGTAATAACTAAAGGGCTCGGAGCTGTGAGCCACAGACCAGGTAGGGCAGTCAGATGCTGACTAACTTTGCTTTTGATGAGGAAAATAAAGAGTAATGGCAGCCATACCCCAGTCCCCAAACACATACTTCATTAAGCCTATTCTAACTGAACCATTCTTTATGTGAGGAGCACACAATAAGTGAGGTGAGGCTGATTTGGCACTTAAGAAATGCAATGCCATTCGATATTGGCCCATGTCCAGCTAAACCATTAGGATTTGATCTCTTGCTGTTTTACCTGTCATGCCAGACTCTGTTTATAGACAAATGTCTAAACACAAACTTCACAGGTTTATTAGACAAACAGCTCTCATTAATAAGAAAACTGTCCATTCTTGTAAATAATACAGTCTCTCATGTCATAGCAACCTTTACATTGTGAATAATGGTCGAGTTGTCCGGGCTATGGAGAGTGAATGGATACTTACTTAGACATAGACTTGTGTTATTGTCATTCAATAAATGCACTAGTGCACATATTAAACAAAATGACGTTACCTTGACTCACGGTAGGGGGGGGGGGGGGGGGGGGGGGTGGGTGTAGATGGATTATTTATTTTCCATGGGTGTTAAACAGTCTAATGGCCAGGGGAAGAAACTGTCACTGAACCTAGATGTCCTACTGTGGATGCTGCGGAACCTCCTGCCAGAGTTCAGCCTGGAGAACCGTCCGTAGTGAGGGGGGGTGGAGTCAGAGGAGATGTGTTGGGCTCTGGTCAGGCAGCGCTTCTGCCCCATGTCCCGGATGGAGGGAAGAGGGGACCCGATGATTTTCTCCGCTGTTCTCACCACTCCCTGCAGAGACTTCCAGTCTGAGGCATTGCAGGCCCCAAACCAGACGGAGATGCAGTTGGTCAGCAGACTCTTGATAGCGCTTCTGTCTACAGTGAGAGGTGAAACATTGTATTATGTCCCAGCAACTATTCTTATCCAGTTTGAACTCAATTGAAGTCCATGTGCATGATCATGTGTTAAGCCCCTATCTCACTGGGCTGCGACTGTTTGCGACAAGTTGGAGACTGCATTCGCAAACGAGTCTCTAAACTGTCTCCAAACGTTCGCAGGTCTCAATTTCCTCGCATGAGTCGCAGAGCCGCGCAGTCCTGTCGCATGAATGTTGAACATGTTCAAAAAACTGTACGACAAATCAGTCTCAAAATAGTCTCAGAGTCGTCGCAGGTGTGTCGCACGCGTCGCAAACCCTTCTCAATTTAGTCAGAAAGTGCGAGAAGTGTGAGACAACTTTGCAAGGGTTTGGCGACATATGAAACTAAATTGCGACTGCTTTGAGACAAAAATGAGACTGACATTCCGTTCGTGCGACACTCGCCAGACGTTCGTGAGAAATAAATGCGACCTCCCGGCAAGGACATTCGCAAACGTGTCGTAAGTAGCAACTCAGTGAGACTGCAAGTGAAAAGTGTCGCAAATTGGCATATTTTGTCGCAATTTTGTGTCTCCAACTTGTTGCAAACAGTCGCAGCCCAGTGAGATAGGGGCTTTACAGACTGATGAGGAGTCAACTGACAATATCATAAACTACATTTCTTATAACCCAAGAATGCAAAGTTCATTCATGTTTTATATAATCATTTATTTATAATATACTGTATACCTTGAAATACAAGAAGTGTAATATGAATTCCTTTTATAAAAAAAAGCAGAAAGGAAATATCTGTAGTGATCTTATTATATCAAGTTAGTCAATTCCTTGCCAGGGTTTCTGTTTCTCTTTTTACCGCTCTTCCCACATACTATGTCAAAGGTGGGTCTCCTTCCATTTGTGAAGAGCATATAACACTGTTTTGGCAAGAAATGGATCCATTCTGAGAGATTGGGGGTGCCAGCAGTCAGAGCATAGTGGAATGGGATAGTACAGTATAGGTGGAGAGAGAGAGAGAGCAGGTTCGACAGAAGGTTACATTTGAACCCGAAAATGGAACTCACAGCACAGCAGCAGGAGATAGAAGTGGCTATATATATGTTTTATATTTCTTTTACCATTCATTGAGGATTTCTGATGCCTGATGCATGCCTGTGACCATAAGACCTTCCCTGCGTTCCAATTCCCATACTTCCATATAAGATTTAGGACGTCCCAATACATGCACGTCAATTGTAGTATGCTGAAAATACATAAATGCCCCACAAACTCCAATATCATTTGAGTATTCGTCTTTATTCATGACATTTCTCGACATAATGAAAAAAAAACTTCCTTATCTGATTATTTTTTTTCTCCTGTGGCTCTAAAACTCTTCTGTACTTTAGTATGTAGTGTAGTAAAAAGAAATAGTATGTGAATTGGAACGCGGGGCTTGTGACCTTTGTTCAGGATTTGCTCTCTAATGAATCATTTTAATATAGCCATTCATTTTAAACAAAACACATTTGATATCACATGAATGAAAAAACCGTCCCAAGGTCAACAAGTTCCATTTAACATGAGCAAAACATTTACTCTGTCCAGAAGTTCATTTTTTAGAATAGCTTGAGTTTGTTTTGTCATTTACTTGTAGTACAGCCATGTTACATGTTGTATGCTATGCTTACATCATGCCTGGTATATATTGCAGTGCTTCTCTATCTGTAGTGCACCTTGATGGAGTCATGCACTCTGGAGAATGGCCCCAACATGACATCAGGGTGAAATACATGTGCTCCAGTATTACTGTAGCAGATGTAAAAGATGAAAAGGGGCCACCGTTCTCTCCGAGGTCCTGGAGAGGAAGTCAACATGTCAGTATGATTTTCTATGAACACGTCTCTTTTACTGCACTAAGTACTCCACTGTATATCCAGCAACGTGGAATTACATCTGAGCCCCAGCATGGCTCCAGACACACTGTTAAACATGTACTTTATGGCCTGCTTCTGCTTATGTCTAGGTCGGGAATATAAAGCTCAGAACATATGACTTAAGACAAATTAATTTCAATAGTGGTATTTGCTATTTTAAATGTTTATGCCTGAAATTGTTTTGTAGGTTGAGGTATACAAGGACGCAGCAATGGTCATAAGGTGATATTATGATTTGCGAGTCTTCTTTTATATACAGTCTATAAGGTCAGCAGCAATGCAACGCGGCTCAATAGTCTCGCCTCTTTTTTCTTTCCTGGCTCAGTTTTGCTGGTCTTGCCATTGCTTATGTGACTGACTTATGCAGATTGTGATTGACAATTGCCACAAGTGCCACTTGTCTGCATTTGTGATGTGAGACACTTTTTGTTTCTGTGACGAATACCGGTATTTGAAGTTCATGTGGTGTGAAGTGTTGTGTGATTTATGCTTGACCACATTTGTATTTTGTGTACCACTATTGACATTGTCCTCATTAGTCATTTTAACATTACAAAAAATACAGTACATCTGGCTAGGTGCTCTTTCTCTGCCCCTTCAATCTCAACTTTGATGTTGAATATTGATGCCGGCCTATAGAGACAGTGCATGAAATAGGCCACGCCCATCGTGGGGGAAAACATTGAACAGCGCTCCATCCACTTTGTATTGAAGGAGACCTGTCTTCTGCAAACAAACTTAATTAAAATTTAATCAAACATCCATTTAAGAAAAAAACGTTACTTTCTTGAAAGCCACGACTCTTGTTTGTCTATATGAGCTGTTTTTGTGAAAAATAATTGAGTAGTTTTCAATATTGAGGTGTTTTTGTCCGGTCGGACCGGCTCGGACCCATCGTGGGGGAAACCGTTGAAAACCGTTCCATTCACTTTGTATTGAAAATACCTGTCTTCTGCAAACAAACTTAATTAAAACGTAATCGAACATCCATTTAACAAGAACACGTTACTTTCTTTAAAGCCACGACTCTTGTCTGTCCATACGAGTTGTTTTTGTGAAAAATTATTGAGTAATTTTCAATATTGAGGTGTTTTTTCCCGTCCGTGAGGGTTAGCCTATGGTTAGCCTGCAGCAGAAGGCTAACATTAGCCTAGCATTCAGCATACATTAGTTAAAGGGGACATATTATGCTAAATCTCGGTTTTAAAGGTGTATTTCCAAGGTCTACTAGAAAAGGTTTTCATGGTTTATTGTTCAAAAAACCCAATAGTTTTCTACCATTTCCCATTTCTTCATCGCCTTTTCCAGCCTTCTCTGCCCTCTATCTCAAAAGGTAGGTTTTGACATCTTACCCCCCTTCTATCTACATGGGCGTGCATGCACCGCCCTGCTCATTTACTCTATACCTACCTACATGGGCATGGCACACGCCCAGCTGTCAGTTTTGTTTACTTTTGGCCAATCCAGCATGGAGACCAATGTAAACATGTTTAGCTTCATTTCTACCACAAATATCAGCACACTAACCAGTTCTAAACTAAAAGATGTACAACTGAACCTGTTCAGACAGGAGCTGAAAACTGTGAAAATGGCCTCAAGATTTCTGATTTCCCTGACATTATCCTCAGGTAAATACTGTTTAATTATGTCACAGTCAATAACATAATTTGAGCTAAGTATTTATGCATAAACTCTCTAAACTGGTAACATACACCCTGTTTTACATTTGTCTTTACAGGTCTGTGGAATGATCTACAGCCCAGTGGAGTGAAAAAGCTTTGGTTGTGAACCGATACTGAGTTGACATGTAAAAATGTACAGTAACCATAATGGAAAAGAATGTATCCTGACTAATGTCAAGATTCACTGGAAAGGCATTATCTTTTGTAAAATGTATGGTTGAAATAATTATGCTCTAGGTTTATCAGAGCTGCAAATTATCTGACAACATTTCAATATCTAGTAGATAATGTATCATTTGTATTGTGATCACTCATTCATAATAAAGTTTTACCGTTAAAAAATGTATTGTGTTGCTTACTGTCACTGTTTGCTACCTGTAGTAAAGGATTACTTGAAACTCACATTTTCATCTCGCTGAAGATTTTCTCTGATAAAACAGTATCATTACATTTTAAAAAGACCAAAAACATCCTTAAAAATAAAGCAGTTTATTCATAGCCAGTGGAATGAAAAGTGTACATATCAAAACAGAAGCAAAGCCATAACTTTTATGTAACTGTCCAGTTGTTGTTGGGCCCTGAAGAAGACCACCTGTCCCACCCAGTGAACACATCCTCCTCTGAAGGAACGGATAGTGTGACGGTCTTGGTGGCTCCGTCCGGCTCCATCAGGTCACTCAGACACCTGTAAAACATGGCACATTCAATGTTACATCATGTAGCCTAGCTGACATGTATAGGCCCACATCATACATCTGTTATGGCAAAGCTACAACAAATTCAGTATAGCCCTGGCTCAATAAGCAACAAGTTCTGAGTGATATGTGTGCTAAAATACATCACAACATTGCACTGTTTTAGTGCTTAAAAAAGCGAAAAAAACTAATTTGTTGGATATAGGCTATAACAGAAAATAAAGCCATTCATTTTGTGCTTCAAGTGAAACATTAAATATTATTTTTACATAAATAATAAAGTCCTTATTAATCTTGCAAGAAGCTGGACTAGAGTGAATATTGGACAGGCTTTATAAGTCCATGGCTTTTACCTGTGGGACAGCGCTTCACCCAACAGCGGGCTGCAACACCAACCTACAGTCTATTGTGCGACGGAGAGCTAGTTATCATTAGCTTCAGCGTTAGCCGACATCACGGCAACAGCTGAATAATGTAACACATTACACAAGTTACACTACATGAAAACAACGGGCTGTAGACGCTAGAGTTATAATTGCGTGTAGGAAACATTGTTGAGACTGGAATTTCGTACCACAGCGGCCGTTCCATAATAGGCCTACAACACTCCCTTTAGCAATGGCTGAATATAAGACCTCCCTGTGCTTTGTATCTGCGGGAGCGAGTGGCATTAATAACTTCAAAACAGTAAAGGTTTAACATGATTACGTGCTTTTAGATGCTTTAATCATATGCCGAATTTATAAACAGACCATATTATTAACAATAAATTAAGTTATGTACATGTCAGAGTTACGTACATGGATACATTCATAAGTAAACAGTGAATAGACAGATTTGTGAAAGGGGTTTGGCGCTGTGTGTTACATTAGCGATCCTGTAGCCAGGCTTTACTTTTCACGGCAGTAGTTTGGTCTTTAGATGTCGCCAAACCAAAATTCCTCCCTAGTTCTGCTTTAATTTCAACCGTGTTGTTTCCCTTTGCCTTGGAAATTGAATTTCACCAAAATAATGGCGAATTCCGTGACAAGCAGATTCCGTTTTTATTTCCCGATTCCGTGATAGGGCCCTAGTACTTGAGCTATACAATCAGACAGCTAGGAGGTAGCAGGATGAAGCTATTTAAAAAAAATACTCTTCAGTTTCCAACACACCCTACAGTTTCACCGTCTGTTTTTCACACAGGGGCTGTCACGGCAGGACTAACGTGAGCTCACAAAAGAGCCAAATAACAGTCACTGCAAAAGACTCACAGCTAGCAGGCGCTAATGCTAACGACTAAACCCCGCATTCTCTCATTTCAGTCGGTGTTGGTTATTATAGGAGGGATAAAATAAAGCACATTACAGACATTGAACTAACAAACGGACAGAATTATTTTTAAAATAGGACTACTTACATTTTGGACGGATGGTGTCTCTCAGTCTTCCTGGCACAGTCTCCTCCACACCAGTAAAAAGGCTTTGATCACACTAACAGATTGCAAACCTTTGCTGGAGATAGCCTAACAAAAAATGAAGTAAATCCATTCAGCCCTAGTGTGCTTCGAGGCTGGGGTGTGATGGTAGCTTGAAGTTGAGCTCACACTGCAGCTTGATTCTCCTCTGTTGTTGCATGAGCGAGTGGAGGCTCAGCCAGGTGTGTGTGGTTACCAACTGGGCGTCTTGATTTGCCAATCAACTGCCGAGTTTCTGGTGAGCTTTCCCGTGGGAGTATTTATGATAATGAAAAACGACCGGTTTCGTCATCAGTCGGTGTTTTTTGGAAGAAACCTTCAAATCCCCCCTTTTTCGAAATAAGTGTCCCAGAAGAAACTGACATATTTGTCTTTTTGAAGTTTGTGTGTGCTGGTAGGGACGCCAATAACCTAAACAGTGTGCCCAAACACCGGCAATGTTTGGTTTTTCATAATATGTCCCCTTTAAGAGTTTTGTCTCGATATTGAAAATTACTCGATACTTTTTCACCAAAACAGCTCGTATAGACAGGCAAGAGCCGTGGCTTTAAAGAAAGTAACGTGTATTTGTGAAAGGCATGTCGTATTACGTTTTTATTAAGTTTGTTTGCCGAATACGGGTGTCATTCAATACAAAGTGAATGGAGCGCTGTGTATTGTTTTCCCCCACGATGGGCGTGGCCTCAGATTATGACGCGTTATGCACTGTCTCTATCAAAAACTGTACCTCTGTCTCTTGTACCAATTTTGACTTACTTGATCTATTTTTGACATATTGAACGTTTACTGGGTGGTTTCCCTGATGTGAACAGCCAACATTAAAACAAACAAAGGCATCTTTAAGATAATTCAGTCTCATTACTGCAATTAATCTTGTTTCCAGCATCAGCGGGCAGCTTATTTCAATGACAGAGGTCTGATGAACCCACTGTACATACACTACCTGTAGAGCACCAAACAGAAGACATTTATTGATCAGTTGGTGAACATAATGAAACTATTACTAGCTTAAGGGATGGATATTTTATATATTATATTTGACACATCGGGTGTTCAGAAGCATGTCTCCAAATTAATGAATGCTAACTAACTTTGTCAACTCTCCCTGAGATCTCTTTAATCCCGATAAAGGTTTTTTTTTTTTTTTTTTTAAGATATTTTTTGGGCATTTTTATGCTTTATTGATAGTGCAGAGAGACATAGGTGAAATGGGGCAGAGAGGGGAGTGACATGCAGAGAACGACCGCGGGTGGGAATCGAACCCGGGTCTGCTGCTGGGCCCGGCCCGGGAGGGGGACGCCTTACCGACTGAGCTAAAGGCGTCCCCTTATAAAGGGTTTTTTACTGGGAGTTTTTTCTCAGCCGAGCCAAGGGTGTAAGGGCAGGGTGTCATACTGTATGCAATGTAAAGCCCACTGAGGCAAATGTCCATTTGTGATATTGGGCTATACAAATAAAACTGATTTAATCTTGAACATCTGTTCTGGATATGTAAATAGACACACGTTTTGCAAACACATTGGCCATATCCACTCTGTTAGAAGTTTATATGTCAATTTGTCATTTTCTGTTTGTTGTGGAGCTTTACCCGCGAGGGGACAAAAGAAAAAAGAATTTATGCAGCTTTAAAAAGTTTAGATTACCTTTAATTGAGGTGATGTGTTTACGGATCACGCAAAGAATAAATGTCTACAAAAAAACCCACGTCCAAACATTTTGCCGTCATCATCAGACTGAATGGAAAGATCAAAGTACAGAGTGCCATTCAAATGAGGCCACGCGTGAAGCACTCCAGAGGACCTTGCTGTTTACCTGGCAAATGTGTTGGAGAGCTGTGTTTACAATAATAACCTGATTGACACAGGTGCAGAGCAGCTGTTTGGGCAAACATGGGAACAATCAATAGGGACTCTTTGTTTTGTTCTGCAAAACTGAGTCCCAGAGTGGCCCTGTGAAATATGGTACAATATTTGTAACGTGCTAATACCGTTTGGAGTGATCATCCTTTCCCCACTAGGACCACATGAGTGTGTACACAAAGATGAATTGTGTGTGTTTGCTATTAAACACGTTGTAGAGCCCTCAGAATATGCTGACAGTAAATGCTTGTCATTTTTGAGTCCGACCTTTGAAAAAAGCATGGATTGTGGTGATGTTAAACAGGGTCTGAGTACTGTGATGTCCTTCAAACCTGCATGCATATTATTTCTGCTGTTTTTTTGTGCTTTTTTAAACAGGCCACTGCATTATTTGGTAGGTTTTCTTTCCCATTAGTACATCATGTGTATGCTTGTGGAATACCAATCATATTTAGCACCGTTTCATTTTTAAGATCCAGCTGCATGCTGCCTTATCTGTGCTGATGTCTGAAATACCAGTTAAATGTTTTAGTAGTTCCACATGCGGTTCAAGGTTTGGCCAAACGGGATATATGAAGGCTAGTACCAATATATTTTGGCATCAGGCTCTTGATAATTTTCTCAAATATAGATACTATGTTTGAACTAGAAAACCCCACAGAGATTTTAAAATTATAGGCCCCCCATCGCCAACCGCCAGCCCCACATCTGCGGTACCCACCCCCCCGTCGGCCCGGCTAGAAACACCTCCCCGAATCACCGCCGCGCCCTTTTTGAAGAAGGGTCCCAAGCTGGAACGTTATACACATGTGTATGTCGGTCCCCTAAGGCTGTGTACACAATTTGGTGATGATAGGTTGGAAATCCACGAAGTAGATGAATTTTCGAGTCACTTGACTGTATTTCAGGTCATGCAAATGAGGGGGGAAAAATCATGGAACTTGGGACGGCTTGGTACCCCAACGAAAGCGACAAAATATTTTTTTCACTACCCTTAACAACTTTCGAAAGAGGAAACACAAATAATTGAGTGCCATACCCAACCTTACTGTATTGCTCAGTACACAACAAGAAGGCTATATAGACCTATGGTAGAAGTAGTCAAACTTAGACAGGGGAAGGTAATGCAAATCCAGTATTCTAGTGGACTGGAAGGCCTGGCCTGGTTGCACACACACTAACCCTGGCCCCCAGCCTCTGTGTGTGTGTGGATATCACAGTGATGAAAGCTGAAGCAGACTAAGCCATGTAGAACTAATAATCAGGTGGGGCTGAGAGCGAGGAGCTGCCAATTCCACCCCCAAAAAACACAGCTCATCACATCAATGCTGACACACACACACACACACACACACACACACACACACACACACACACACACACACACACACACACACACACACACACACACACACCCATGGGGGGGGGGGGGGGGGGGAGAGTAGGAATAAGGGGTGAGCCAGTAATCAGAGAACACTTCAGCAGCTTAATCAGCATGGCTTGTCTGATGAGGAAGAACACTCCTGTTTTTTTGGTGGGCAGCAAGCCTTCATTAATCATCCTCAAAATGAAACAGACACTCCACCACAACTTGAGTTGAGGACCCTCTCTTCTGCTGCTGCTGTCTAGTATGTAGAGCACAGAGCCCAGAGAAAAGATCTTGGAAGGAGAAAGGGTGGAAATAATCAATTCATGTTCTTCTCCAATTAGTCCAATCAGCTTTTGGTCAGCTCCAGCGTCTAGAGGTTTAGTGTTTCAAATGAACAGCACAGGCGTGGTGGATGTGATTGTTTTGTGCACATTCCCATGCTATATGTTCTTGAGTGACGGACTTTCCATTTCATTGTTGTCAGTTACAGAAAGATCACCTTAGACCCTCCTTATGCTGTTCTCTCTCTTAAAGAGGACCTATGATGCTTTTTGACTTTTATGACCTATAAACGTTGTTATGATGATTCATAGTCATGCTTAACCATACTAAATTATCAAATAATGACTTACATGCATTTCGACGTATTCCCTGCTGACCGTCTGGGGTGTCTGTGCAGAGCGGTGCAGAGCCACTAAACACTATTCTAGCCAGTCGAGAAGTCACGTGTTCAAGGCGGTCTACCCGGTCATAAAGCGTGACGTCGCATGTAACTTGGTGTTGTCACCACGCGGATGTTTCCATGTATGGTAATGCTGTCACTTCCCTGTTCGCGTCTGCCTCGCGCGGTTATAGGTCCATGCTCGCGCTTCCCGCCACTGAAAGTGTTCCGGAAGGAAGGTAACCAATCACAACGGAGCTGGGGTTTGCAGGAGGGGGGAGGGGAGCGGAGATCAGGCGGAGATGGCCGAAGCACAGGCGGAGGGAGCGTAGATGCCCGAAGCACACACACTCAACTGTTGACAGGACGTGCTGGATCGCCAAAATAAGAGAAAGAGCTTCCCGAAAATCTACATAGTTTTTTGTGATGTGATTCGTGTCAGGTTGCTCTATAGCAGTGTAAAACAAGAAATTAAGACCAGAAAAGTAGTATAATAGGTCCTCTTTAAGGTTTTTGACTCATTTTCTTCCATGCCTTCTTTCATACTAGTATAAATCAAAAGGTCCTACGAGTAAATGTAGGTGTTATATTTGACTAAACCTTGTCTGCGTCTCTTTATTTCTCCACTACTCCCATCTTTAATTGACATCTCGACATCATTTGTTTTCAATACGAGGAATCTTAGTTTCTAAAGCCCTGACATCAACTTAACTTTAGATTACTACAGAAAGATTTGTTCATGTTGTTAATTGGCTGATTAATTATACATTTTCTTCTGAAAACTTGAAGCAATATAATGTATTTTTAATACCTGTTTTTTTGGATTTATAAAATTAAAAAAATACTAGTCTGTTCTGTAAAAACGTTAGACTAAAGTCTAATATGTTGTAAAAATGAAATAAAGATTACAACTCTGGCTTTATCCAACATCTAGATTTTGGGGTTTTATTAAAGAGATAACCTTCTTTTTCCTATGCCTAACATTAAAACAATGGATTGAGTCACTCATTAACACGTTTATTTCCTCCTGCAGCCACTGGAATGGTACAGGGACCCACCTGTTAGGCGTTAAAGGAAGATTGCCTGTTCACAGTGCCTTCAAAAGACTAGACTAGATTATAGGCTGTGTTCGAAAAGCCATACTAACGTCCTCCCTCCTACATACACAACATCTATTTACTACATACTGTCTACTTAAAGATCGATTATGTATATGAGGTGCGTCGAAACATTCACACTGAAGTATACTCAAGCAATAAAGAATTTCTTCTTCTTATAAGATTCCGGCCGTTTAGACGCTGTTTAGCATTTTAGCGCCCTCCACAGGTTAGATATAGAACTAGATTTTTACATACAGGCCGTGTCCGGACTGCCATACTAACGTCCTACTCATACTCATTTTGACTTCAATTTGAGTATGTGACGGTTGGGTATGCGAGTTTGGGTATGTGAGAAATTCCCGGATGAGTACTAACTTCCGGGAAGATTTTGGGTATGAATCGATTGTATACTTTTCCTACTCAACCGCCCCACAATGCATTGGGTCAATTCTACCCGCCCAGGAAAATGAAATATTTTCGAGCAAGTTGCTAGGCAACAACATTGTTTGGGGTTCCGCGATCTGACAACTGTACGTGCAGTCATTCATAAACTCTTATAAGAGATGAAGATAAATACCTAACAACATTAGAGTCACTAAGTGAAATGAGTGATGCCAGCAGTCTGATAGTGGAGAGAGATCAGAACAGATCGCTGTTCCACACACCGCGGCTCGTCCATCTCAACTCACAGACAGCTGAGTGCTGATGAGCCGGACAGAGAGCGTCGGAGGGATCCTCCGCCTCAAAACATAATTATAAAACAAGAGGTCTAAAACACAGATGATGAACACAGGACTGTAAAAATCTAGTTCAATATCTAACCTGTAGAGGGCGGTTATAAGCTTAACAGTGTCTAAACTGCCTGAATCTTATAAGAAGAAGAAGAAATTCTTCATTGCTTGAGTATACTTCAACTGAAAACGTTTCGACGCAGCTCGCATACACAATCGATCTTTGAGTAGAGAGTATGCAGTATATAGATGGTGAGTATGTAGGATGTAGGACGCTAGTATGGCAGTCCGGACACGGCCATAGTCCTGTGTTGTGCATGAAATGCAGAATTGTAAATAAAGAATAGAAAAAAAAATGTCCTTGTCGTTTGAAAAGACGCAATGCATTGTGGGGCGGTTGAGTAGGAAAAGTATCCAGTCGATCCATACCCAAAATCTTCCCAGAAGTTAGTACTCATTGGGGCATTTCTCGCCTACCCAAACTCGCATACACAACCGTCACATACTCGAATTGACGTCAGAATGAGTATGAGTAGGATGTGAGTATGGCTTTCCGAACACAGCCATAAGTCAGATTGAGATTCCAGATAGTTGAGTGCAGGAGGAGGGGACTGCTGCTGTTGATGGTGACAGTTGTATCAATAGCAGGGCATGACTTGCACGGGGGACGACTTGTCAAGCCTCCGCCCAAGTTGATGGGGGGGCGACTCCAATGTGAAGAGGAGGCAGACATGCATATAATGATCTAGTTTAGATGTTTTAACTAGTGACCTTGAATGTACTTTTATTATGTTTTCTAAGGTGTCAAAAATGTGTTATCATTACAATCCTACACACATGCATACCAGAGTGAATAATGACTTGTTATTTATGTAGTGCGCAGTGGCGTGGCGTGGGGATTTTATTTTGAGGAAGCCAAGTGAGGCCAAACCTTTAAAGAAAATAGTACGTTGCAGCTTGGATGTATTTAATGCAACTACAAGAGCTATTTGAGCGCCTGGTCATTAACCAGGACTTACACACGCCTGTATTCTGACCGACAAGACACACGCTCTCGCTCTCTCTCTCGCGCGCGCCTCTCTCGCTCGCTCTCGATCTCTCTCTCTCTCTCTCTCACACACACACACACACACACACACACACACACACACAACAACACAAACAAACCCCCCCAAACACACACACACAGTCCTCCTAAACATCTCATTAAATTATACATTTTATTATAAATGCAACCCCTCCCCGACCGAAATGCACAAGCCGCTAATGGTCAAATACAGAATCGACAGCGCGCTGTCGGCTATTTCAAGTTTCATGTTCACGTGTAACGCGACTCACACAATCACAGTATTTGATATACATCCGTTTCGTTTAAAACTAGGCCAAATGTTAATTATTCAACACTACTTAAAGACAACACCAAGACAACCCAGAACAAGCGGCTATAAACAATCACAGTCGCATCTGTTCAGGTGAGCCGGCCCTACAGCTGCTGTCCTTGGTGCTGATTCTCAGCATTAACAACCGCGATAAAACAACTATTTCAGTGGATTGACCAATGCAACTTAATCCACGCAATCAAGGCACAATTGACAATAAAATAACACAAAAAGAGCACACATAGCTACACAGACAACAGTAGAGCCGCAACGGGAGAAGGTGTGTATTTTACTCACCCTATTTGTAGAGGAAGGCCAATCTCCTGTCTTTCATGGTGGCGAAGTGGTCCATAACTTTGTCATAGAAATTCCCTTTGGCCTTCAGGTCCTCCACAACTACTGAGTCAATGGAAATTTTCGCTAGGTTCACAAGTCTGTCCTGTCCACATGTGTTCCTCAGGTATGTTTTGATCCTTTTCAGACAGGAAAACGAGCGCTCTGCTGATGTGCTGGTGGCTGGTATTGTGAGCATGAGCTGCAGCAGTTTGTAGACCTCGGAGAGTGTGCCCTGTAGGTCATCCTCAATAAGGAGCTGTAGCAAGTCTCCAGGTGGCTTGTGAAACAACCTGTTGTTGTACAGGGTGTGCAGCTCATTCCTCAACTTCTGCTCGTCAAAGAAGGGATAAGTCTTCAGCAACTGAGCAAGTTCACTGGTGGGAAATGAAGCAGGCTTGCTGAAAGACGCAAAGGATGTGTGCTCCAGTACACGGAAAAAGCTCAGGTGCTCCATATCGGCAAACCTCTGGGTCATGTGCAATACTATGCCATCCACAATCTGGAAGTACAGACGTCTGTAAGATGCCACAGTGTCCTCTTCTCCTTCTCAGCGCCGCTCGTTGAACCCCTGCTCTAAGTCATCCCAGCCGCGACGACGTTTACGTCGACGGGGCTCTGGTTCTCCGACTGCCTGGACTGCTTCATCATAAATGCCAGTGAACGTCTCATCTGTTCGTGTTGCTTTGAGAGCACTGATCGTGCTCTTGATGCCATCCTGGCATTTTTTTATGTCCACCGTCTTGCTCTGCAGTACTTGGAAGAGTGGTTCTGTGAGGCCGAAAATTGACTGAAAGACACCGAGCAGTAAGGTGAAGTCAAAATCCTCCAGTTTTTTCTTCAAGGCCGCGCTCTGTGCAACGGTCTCCTTGTCCCATCCGGGCTCTGTCGTCATCTTGTCAAAGGCCACACATAGCGATGTGCGGCCTTCGTGAATGGCATGTACCGCGCGGCTTTTAAAGTTCCACCTCACAGCGGACCCCCCTGGTACACGCACAGCCTGATCCACTTCACACAATAATGCCGATCGCTTACATGAACGAGAGAAAAAATTGTGGAAGGCATCGAGATCGGCAAAAAACAGTTTGGCTGCTTGGACGTTATTTGTGCCTTGTGCTAAAACCAAATTTAGCTTGTGCGCATAACAATGGATGAACAGCGCATTGGGGCAGTGTTGTTTCACCAAAGCCTGCACGCCACCGTGTTGCCCACTCATGCAGCTCGCTCCATCGTATGTCTAACAAATGAGTTTTTCAGTTGGACCGTAGTTATCGATGGCTCTCATCACAACTGAAGTTATGGCTTTGGCATCTCTTTCTTTGCTGACATCGAAAAAGCCCAAAAACCGCTCACACACACTGCCTTTCTCGTTAACATATCTGATGATGACAGTGAGTTGGCACTTGTTTGATATGTCGGACGTGTCATCCACTTGTACAGCAATGAAAGGGGACATGTTTATTTCTGTATCAGTCTCATCCTGGATGACTCGAGCTATGCTTTCGATTATTTCATTCTGTATGGTGTTAGACATACCGCTGAAGACTGTTGACGATCCCAAGTGCTCTGCAAGCGTAGTGTCAAACTCCGCAAATGCATGAACTAACTCCACAAAATTGCCCCGGTTTGCGCTGCCAGCTGCCTCATTGTGTCCCCGGAAAGCTTGTTCTTGGCGAGCAAGGTACAATGCGGTTACAACAAGTCTCCTCAAAATATCCCGATTTTTTGTGACCAGTTCATTGTGTTTTTTAACGCCGATGCTTCTCGACAAATCCAAAGCTTCGTCAATTCTGACTTTTCCAAACAGTTTAAGTTTGACAGCGCAGTCTATGTGGCTTTTAGATTTTCCATGTCTCTCGATTGCCCGGGACAAGTTGGCAAGGTCCACGAATCCTGATGTGACCCAGGGATTGTTGAGGGAGCACGGATCGTCTAAAAGAAGACACGGCCAGCAAAATAGCCGCTGAAGTTTGCTGCTACCAGCTAGCCACTCCGTTCGCTTATAGCTGTCTTCATTGAACGTCCGAAAGCCCTGTTTTCTCTCCACGCGCAGTTCCAGCTTCGGTGTTGGCCTGCCATCGCTTTTTATTTTTATTCGCTGCTGTTGTGGTAGTTTAGTAAAATTATTTTTGAGGAAATACTCTAAATCTCCACCCTCCATAACTGCATTTGCTAATTAGGCTACTCAAAAATGAGAACGATTCAAAAGTTCGCGCTATTTATTTTGTTATTGTTTTTTCGGTGACGTTGACAATGATGCTTTGGTGTGAAGCCAAGGGCCGAGTGGCTTCCCTTGGCACCCTCGTGACACCCTCCTGACCAATCACAGGAGGGCAGTGTCCTCACCTGATTGGTCAATTCTTTTTCTTTTTTTAACCAAGGGAAGCCAGCTCGGCCTGGCTTCCTCGCAGACATACAGTGTGCAGTGTCGTGTTTCGCCGCGTCTTCAGAATCTAAATGTAAAGGGGCGCTGTTTCGCGCATTGTGAAATGCTCAATGAGAGGAGAAAAATGGGGAAGAAATGACAGCAACACAGCACCAAAGATTACCGAAACTGTTAATATAAATGTTTTTATTGGATGACAACTACAGCCTAAAAAACAGGGAAGCCTGGCTTCCCTTGGCCTCCGGGAGAAAACGCCACTGGTAGTGCGTCAGATGCATGTCTAATGCCAATAAATAGTATCTGGTATTAAGCTTTTTTTTCATGTCACCTTCTGTCCCATTTCACAATATTATATGATATTCTGCATGTGTATGTGCTGTGATATCTGTCTAACAAAATCCATAACCTTCATAGCGATGTCCTTCTCTATTGATTGCACAGTGTCCTATGAGGACTAGTTAAAATGGTAATCATCAAGTTAAGCAGATGCCCGAGGCCCTGAATAAAGTACAGCCTTCAGCTAGACTTTTCTCAGCCAGGGGACAGCCCAGTGGACCAACCTGATATTGATCCACAAAATATGCCCGCTAATTCAGCCCATGTGTTAACTTGAGAAACACTGCGTCGCAGATCAACATGGTTTACTTATTAATTGTCCCTTAGACACCTCAATGAGGCAAACTTCTAATTAAAAATCAGATTAAAATTGCACCTCAACACAATACTTAATCTTATAGTCTATAGGGAGAAGCAACACCGCAATTTTGACTGTGACACTGTAGCGCCTAGCGTGGCTATCCACTAATTGCTAATAGTTAAATGTTTAACATTCTGTTGTGTTGCCGGCCAGGTTAATATTTGTGATGACTTTTTAATCCTAACAGGACTTAACTGAACACTCAAAATTGTTCATAAAGACCAGGGTGTAGGTATTTCATGTTAGGTTTTATGCTGGCTGCACCAGCTAATTAGTTGCTAAGTGTTGTGAGGTTAGCTGTGGCCATGGACCTATTATAAGAGGCTGCAGCAGGTGAGGGGAGGGGCTGTGTGCCTGTCTGTTTGCAGCTGTGCTGTATGGGGGTGTGTGTCAGCTGGAGAGAAGACAGCACTGCTGGTATCGATACTAGTGCAAATTATATTGTTTAAGTAGTATCTAATCCGATACTAATTTTTAATATTGATTAGTCTGAGTATCGATTTTTTTGACAACCCTAGTCGAGTAGGCTATAGCTTTACTGATTTAGAAGCAAGTGTTGAATGAATGGCTAGACTGCTGGTATGCAGACTGCACTATAAGGAAAATAATAGGCAATGTTTAGGTTACAATACAAACAGATTGATTATTGGAGGTGTGCACAATAGAAATCCAGAGTAGCCTATAGCTGAGCATTTGACTCTTTAAAAAAAATTGATTTAAAAGCTTTGAATTTTCGAGCACAGCAGAGCATACGGGGAGGAAAGTGCCCGCCAGGCATCATTTTAAATTTCACATCAACATGACTTTTCATTTGACTAGAGTGACACTGATTAAATAAGTGTTTATCAGAATACCCTGACTTTGCGGAATGATAAACTGCCATCTCAGCAGAGCATGTCTCTCTTTTTCTTGAATGTGCAAACGGATAAAAAGCTGTGATGTATCAGTCACAGCAGGTAGCATACTGTATACAGGCCTACATGTTTACAGCGTCTACCTGTTCCATTCAAAATGAAATCCCTGCTCAAGAGACTACACAGAGGAAGATCCAACATGTAAAGAAATAGCATTTAAAATAATTCCTTCAAGCTGTATGTCTCTATCAGAACAAGCCTTACTGCAGCATGATGATGGTTATGTTTTAACGGTGGCACCATCTATTGGCATTAGATACCAGAGGGGTTAAAGGTTCAGTAAGCGGAATGGTCAGTTTAGCTAACTTCCTGTCAGTGACTGCAGTTAGCAGTCCCTCCCTCGTCCCACGTCACCACATTAATGCACTGCGGTCTCCAAGCAGCAAGTTATCTAGCATCATCTCAGATCCATAAGTGTGTTAAAACATGATAAAAACCATCAAAACAGACATTGGGAAGGATTTGTAGGTGCATAAACATTCACCCCTCTGTCGCTCTGCAAGTGCACCACCAGTGAGACGGGTGCCGGTTTGTAGCGTTCTCTCTTCTGATTGGTTATCAGTAGTGGGATCCCCGAAAAGTTTATTTGCCAATTACATGCAGAGCGAGTGACTGAGAGATCGGCTTTATGAAACGCGCACACTATATAAGTGATCACTGTATGAATAAAGAGCGATTTAACACTTATATTAACATAAATAAATCGCTTACTTCACCTTTAAGCACTTAAAACTTGGCTGCACCCGCCTTAGAGCAAGCAGCAGCCTCCCCCATCTCTGACCCCAACCCCCTTGAAGTTTGACCCTCTTGCATGAACATCAATGATAATCCATCACCCTCCAAAGTCTCTGGCACTACTTTGAAGTATGCCACTTTAAGAAGCACTACTTGACTCTGTTAGGTAAACTGGTCAAAGAAGGTAATAGTTTACTGACAACTTGGACATACTTCCGACTTTGTTTAGCACACTTTCTGATTACTCTTTGACAAACTATACAGTTAAGTTTCTTAACTTAAATATGTTATTAACTCATCCACAATGCATGTACTGTATGTATGTTTGTCTTGGTTTGAAATGGATGTGTGTTTTAGCCTCTGTTGTTTTAGAAAGCGGGCCACGTTGGAGCTTTCGGAAGCCACAGCATTAATCCATGTATAGGGTAAAGCTGGTGCGTGGTATGGTCTGTGTGTTTCTACAGCAGGAAAGTGAATGGGGGAAGACAAAGGAAAAGAAGGATTCATGAATAATAATGCATATTGGGGCCCCCTGAACACTAGTGATGAGACTTTTATTGGTATGGGATAAATCCATACTGTAAGCCTTCACCTGCTGGGAGCCTTGCATTTCCCAAAGCCAGTGTCATCCCTTAATCATTTATAGATTCAAACCTAGAGGAAAACATTCATCAGAAAATGTGCCACCGACTACAAGCCTTTTTGCAAATCTTGATTTGTAACTATCAAAGCGAAAGTCGACTTGCAGCCGCACGCAGTCAAATGCCCACAAGACTTGACTACTTTGCCTTTTACATTATTTTTCCTCTAAGCTTTAATTCCGATCACTAATGCTCCACACTCCTGGCTTTGTTCAACCTTGGGTGTACAGTGGAATGACGAGTGTGTTGTAATCTGAAATTGATTGACAAATCTCTGATGTGAAGCAATGCCCAGAGCATATCAGATACAGTAGTCATGAGATTTTCATGTATTTTTCAGTCTGTCAAAGGGCTGCATGGTGTACTGTATGTTCACTTTGTTTTTGTTTGTCAAACCAGACTTTTGATGTCAGAGATCATATTATTTTCCATGATCCCAAATGGGTCTCACATTCTCCATTGACAAGAATAATAAATAACTATAAGCTTCATGATGCTAGCACAATAATAAGAATCAGAATTCATCTTCAGAAAATGTTATCCAACTGTATATGTATGGAACATATAATGGAAATGTTTGCTGTTTGTCAGCTACATATGTACGGTTTCACATTCAGACACTTCAAAATGCGTCCAGGCAAAACACATTTACCAAAGCAGGAGGTTAGGTGCCTTGCTCAAGAGCACATTCACTAAGGTATCCTTAAAGCGGCTACGAGTAGCATTTAAATATCTTTTAAACAGCCTCATGTTTCCTCTGATAATCATAAATTACCTTTAACAGCAAACGAGACCATCAGTGCAAAGAAGGACGTTTTTAAATAGTTTTTATTACTGCTTTTGGTCTGGTCGCACACCCAGTCCGATTTTCGGTTTGCTCATGCAGGCTCTATGGTCACATATCCATATTGGTCGCAGATTTGTGTGGCGCACCAACGTGATTTGAGAAGCCTATCCCTCCAGGTGAGGGAAGGGGAGCGGGAGCCTTGTTTGAGACAGTTATTTGTCGTCATAATGACTGATAACGGGGCTGAACCATCAAAGAAAAAAATGAAAAATGAAGAAAAGCTAAAAGGGAGAGTGATATAGGCTACGGGTGGGACGAGGGCGTTGCCAAGCAACGTGTATACAATTTCACGAGAGCGAAACTAGACTGCAGTGTTTATTCCTAAATGAATGAGTGGTTGGTACTAACACAAAGTTTACTTTGCTTCACCATCATCATCCACTGCTTTAAATGTGCATTTGTCAGATAAATTGAAGGTTTTACTGTTAATGGGTTGACGGAATTATCCAACTTCTAAACATATACCTGGTATTCACAGGACAGTGCTATCAAGTGTGTGGGTGTGTGTGTGTTTTATTCCAGAGGGGCAAATACTGGATTTTGTTGTTTTTGTTTTTTTCGATTTGGAACACTTGTCGGCACCAGATCTGGTAATGCTCATATAGGCCTTTCACACCAAAATGAACCAAGAGTCAGTTCCAGGCTGGTGTTGGGGTCAGTTCAAAACTGGTTACAGCCTTATCCCAGTTATGAACCTGTTGGTTTCACATCGACCGGAGACAGCCATGGAGCCGGCAAGAGAGCAACGTCATGACGTCACTGTAAACGTGTGTGTACGTCGCCCGACGCCGCTGCTCTTGTGGCTAACGCTAAAGCTACCGCTAGCTTTAAGCACAACAACAGCGGCGAATACGTCTTATTTTCACACGTGTTAGCTCTCGCTTTGCTTTCTTAACCAAACCGGACCCATACAGTGTATTCTCGCCGGTCAATTTGATCGCTACGTTTGGTAATTATGTTATGTTTACGTCTCGTAGTAGCGGTGTTTTTAAACATGGCGGGCATGAGGTTTTAGTTGGTCTGGTTGGTCAGGATAATCCTTCCCCCGGCCGCTGGCGCAAGCAGTTCACTTCAAACCCTGCTCAATCCTGGGGTATGAGTTGAACCGGTTTTTACGGCCCGGAGCCTGCCCGGAGCAGGCTTTCTGGCGGTGTGAAACCAAAACACTGGCTCTAACTCTGAACTAGCGCCGATTTTGCGGCGGTGTGAAAGGCCTAATACAGGTTGTTTTTTTCAGCAATGACAAATGACCTATTTGATGTTGAGGTATGGGGTCTTGTTGTTTGTTTCCTTTAGAGAACCTTGAGGTCTCATTTATTCCTCCCACCCAGAGAGACTTACCTGCCATCTGAACTGATCGCCCTCCTTGTTTCTTTAAGCACACTCTATCTTCCTATACAACATTGCACACTGTCACTGCTACACCTTAAGTGTCATGGTCTGTCTTTGTCCTGTCCTGTCTTGTTTTGGTGATCCCCTGTGTTTCCTGTTTTATTTTGGTATGTCTGTCTTGGTTCCTCCCCATGTCCTGTCTAGCTTCCCACTTGTTGATTGCTGTTCCCGCCCTGATGTGTTTCACCTGTCTCTCGTTGTCTACCCTGTCTTGTGTGTGTATTTAACCCCAGTGTTTCTTTGTCCCTTGTCCGAGCATTGTTTCTTGTTGGTGAGTCTTTCCCGTGCTTGTTCTATGTTTTCCTATGTTTTCCCTGGATGTTCGCCTGTTGGCCTTTTTTGTTATATTTTTGGATAATAAATCGTCTTCAAGTTTTACGTCTTGCATTTGGGTCCTGCTTTCCTGCCTGTCTGCCTGCCTCATCGTAACATTAAAGCTGCAGTGTCTAATTTTTTCACTGTAATATTTGGCAAAACTGTCATAATAGCTATTCAGCTATATGTAGGTGAAGTGGTCTGAAAATATTTTTTCATCACTTTGCTCCCCCCTGCCTCTGTGTGCTGCCCCCAAAATTGCCACCGCTCATGTTAATTTTGACCAATCAGAGCAGGCTCAGATACTCCGTTCTTATTGGCTGTGGGACTGTCCGTTCACTTGGCAACGACGTTGATGCGTCAGTTGCGTGAGCGTTCACGACCCTAGCAGTCTGAAACTACTGTTTGGTCCTACTACGGCAGACAGCGAATAGCAATCAGTGTTGCCAACTTAGCGATTTTGTCGCTAGATTTAGCGACTTTTCAGACCCCTTTGGCGACTTTTTTTCAAAAAAGCGACAAATCTAGCTTCTTTTCTGGAGTTATTGGTGACTTTTGGCGACTTTTTGAGGTGAAAACACGTATCGCTATGACTCTTCACAACGAGCAGCGGGTGCCTGCGCGGCCCCTCCCTTCCCCGTTTCCAAGCACTTACAGGCGGCCTCATTCCTCGCGCAGCAGTCCCTCCCAGCTGTCTCCTGTTAGCAGGAGCTAACAGGAGACGTTCATTAGCAATGTCTTCACCAACGAACTATCTATACTGTACTATCTATGCAACGAACCCTCAATTTACCATTCCCCGGATACCAACAACTAACACGGTGGGAGGACAGTGTGTACACAGAGACTGAGAAACACCGAGGAGGAAATGTAGTCGGGCGGCTGTTGCTGTATGAAGCCGCTCGGGGAAGACGTGTGGAAAGTGAGCCAGGAGAATGGGCTTCCTTTGGCTGTGCTTTAGCTGATAAACCAAGTTAGCACCGGTCGGATAGCATTAGTTAACTCACCCGGTTGTGTGCAGCCACCACCTCCATATAATGAACCGAAACATAACTGCTAAGTCCGGGGAACTTTCACGAAAAGTACAACGAAGCACCGGTGTTTATCTACGCCGCCTCCCTGCTACACCGCTACCCGACAGTGTTCACCTGCTGGCCGGCTAGACTGCTGCTAACCCCGGCGCCGTCCAACTGGCTTCCCCGTCTCCAGCGAAGCTACAATCGGCACGCTCCACTCCGGTTGTGTGCAGCCACCACCTCCATAATGAACCGAAACAGCACCGGTGTTTATCTACGCCGCCTCCCTGCTACACCGCTACCCGGCAGTGTTCACCTGCTGACCGGCTAGACTGCTGCTAACCCCCGGCACCGTCCAACTGGCTTCCCCGTCTCCAGCGAAGCTACAACCGGCACGCTCCACTCCGGTTGTGTGCAGCCACCACCTCCATAATGAACCGAAACATAACTGCTATGTCCGGGGAACTTTCACGAAAAGTACAACGAAGCACCGGTGTATCTACGCCAGCCACGGTCCCGTCACAGCCAGGTAGGGTAATGTAGGATACTTGCCTTTATTTTGTACTGCCGTGCACACAATGGTGCTGTAAATGTGTTTGGTATGGTGCTCCCTTGCTGTTTGTGTGAATCTGCAATGCTGTTTTAAGGCTATTTGTTCCGTTTAGTTGCTGTTAATTTGTCTTTTGGCACAATTGTTGGCCGTGTTGTTGTTGTTTTTGTGCGGACATGATCGCTGTTGTGTCGGGTCGGCCAAGGTTGATTAGGGGAATAAATATATCGGGGATGGGGGGGAGACACTAGGTGCGTTGGGTGCAACATGAACGCGCTTAGCTGTCGTTCGGAGGGAGGAGCTGCAGCAGGTAGAGCGTTGCGAAAACAGCCGTTGGGATCCCAACGGCTGAAATTAGACACTGCAGCTTTAAGTAAGTAAAATATCTTGCACTCTGCAGATGTGGTACACAATCTCTGATTTAAGGGTGAAACACTGCAGGTGAATAGGGTTCCATTTTTAACTCCTAGACCCTGTTTCCACCTGGCATTAATATGTGGTTCTGAGGAATCCGATCGTTATATGTAAATGTAATATGCTTGTTCACACCTGGCCTTAACAATGCGTCTTCTATGCGCGTTTGCGATCCGGATTCGAATTCCCCGCGCTGTATGGAAATCAGCTCGTACATCATTTCCGCTTATAGCCTACTGTTGTTTTTAACCAGCGGGGGCAGCAGTGCCCCGCCCTTGCCTAGTCTGCCGGAAATAAAAGAAGAAGAAGAAGAAGTGTTGACCATCCACGACCATAGACATTATAAAGGAATTTATAATGTCTATGGTCACCTCGGCAAGAGTATTGTGTTTTGGCGAAAATGTGAGCACAGCACTGTTTACTGTGTGGTGTTTTCCTCGTCAATAAATTAATCACTATTTGGTTACACTGTGTCCCACTGCGTAGCTGCCGCAGCCAGCACTGTTCGCTCACTGTCTCTATTATGAGTTGCACCGAGCCGTCTCTGTGTGTTTACGCCATAGATAGTAGTAAATACACGCTCACAACAACACGGGGGGAATAAATAAAAAAGCGGCTGGTTTGACCGAGCAAAAACGAGAGACCGCTGGCTTGACCACAGTTGGTCGAAAGAATCATTTCCGCCTTGTGTAGTCACCTCGGGCTAGAGTGAAGAGAGTCAGTGTGTTTTGGCGAAAATGTGAGCGCGGCACTGTTTATTGTGTGGTGTTTTTCCTCGTCATTAAATGAATCAGTTGGCTACACTGTGTCCCACTGCTACGATCGAAGCTGCCGCAGCCAGAGCTTACTGTCTCTATCAGTTGCACCGAGCCGTCTCTGTGCTCTCAACAACACGGGGGGAATAAATAAAGAAGCGGCTGGTTTGACCAAGCAAAAACAAGAGACCGCTGGCTTGACCACAGTTGTTCCACACATAGACATTATAAAGGATCCTTTATAATGTCGTGTTTACCTGCAACGGTGCGCTTTTATGACGTGAATTGTCGCGTGAATGAGTATGCGTTTCCGCCCAGTCACTCGCCGCAGTTGAGTGGGCGGGGCCTAATGTGTATAAGATACGCATACGTGTTTCCACTGTTAATGGGTATGTGGATATGTGGTCTCAAACCACCTCCGAATGTGGATAATTTCAATGCGCATTCAATGCGCATTGAGCGTGTTTCCACCTGTAGTTAGCGCGATCGGATCCTAAAAACCACATATTAATGCCAGGTGGAAACAGGGTCCTAGATATCATCATGGAACTTTACCGGATGATTACTTACATTATCTTTTGTATAAAGGAAATGTCAGAAATGTTTGAATTGATAAGAACATTTAGCAATATCTTACTAAGTATACATACTATACATTTGAACCATGTGAAAACCAAAATATCTGGATGTTAAAATATTTTTTTAAACATATTAGTGTCCAAAGTTTTTACAAAACAGATTTTGGATACAGCATGTATTTGAGAAATGAAATGCATCATACATTAGATAATTTACAACATTTGAACAAATCCTTCAGTAACACCCTTCGGGATATGGAAAGTGAAGTATTAAAAAAAAAAAAAAAAGTAGATAAAATGGCTGTTACATATGGTTGTATAGGAGAAATATTGAGGCAGTGTAGGCAGCATGTGCGTCATGTGGGCCTTTACTTGATGGCTTTTCAAACAGATGGCCTTGTTGGTTTCTGGGGATGATAAGGATCTTTCCAACATTCTGTGTGACCCAGGCTGCATGTGGGAGAGTAGTACCCTTTTTCGCACCAAAATTAGCGGGTCGAGGCAGGTTTAAAATAGACGATTGTCCCTTTTCCCACTGCCAGCAGACCCCACTCTGATCTCCAGCTGTGCAGTGAAGTGAACACAGAAGAGAGAGAATAGAGAGCTTTCCTTTATAGTTTTGCCTTTGTACAGTGATCATTAGGCTACTGACTTTATTTTAGACTGACTATAGCAGCCGACCCACTGTCCGCAAGCACCTGTGAGGTGAGAACACACACACAGGAGGTGAGGTGTGTAACTTGTGACACTGTCACGTTTAAATCAGTGTGTCATTCTGAATGTATTCTAAAGGAAAGAGATGTAGTAGGCATTGTTGTATGAAATGCTGATGTACAATGAAACATGCAGATGTAGCCTACTGTCGTTGATGTCTTTGATGACTAGGCCTATAGAAAAGTTTAAAACCTCAAACTATAGGCTATATATTAAAAACAATTATCTTTACTCTCTCTGTGTCTGTCTCTTTCTCTCTTTTCTTGCCCGTATGGTCTGCATAATAGCGGATGCCTCAGTTGTTTGCGGCGCAGGTTTTATTCATACGTGCATGTTGGTGCGGACGATCAGGTTAACAAATTATGGATATAATAATTTTAAAGTCTTTTTAACACATTCAGCCCCTCAGCTCAGCTGGGTCTCACAGGCTTAAACGCAACCTAAATTGTGTTCCCACCGAAAAGCCGAGCAGAGCTGAGCCGAGCGAGGTGAGAAACACCCGTGTGTACTGCAGGTCCAATTGACCTGGATGTGAATGCAGGGTGTAACCCTTCAGCACGGACAAAAAAGTCGGATCGATACGGGTCAATGCAGGTTTACTGGTCAGTGGGAAAGGGGGAGAGGTGTGGGGGCTGCTCTAGGGTTCTGGGCCAAGCGCAGGTAACAGATCTCGCCTGCAGACACAACTCGCAGTTCGCCAATGAATTTAGGACACATATCAATACAAGCAGTATCATTTTCAAGAGGCCCTCTTTTCTCATACCCTTACCATAAAACACAATTGGACATGTCAATAATTTAAATAAGTCCCGCTACATGGAATAACAGCAAGAACTATGAAAGCAGAGCTGCTAGGTTTACAAAAAAAATGTCTGGCATTGATTGCTGTTATGTACTGTAGTATATGTCTTTTAAGAGGGAAAAAAATAAATATCCCCCTTAACCATCTCCAGAGTCATGTTGAGAAGTAAAAAAAATAAATAAAAAGCTGGAGAAGAATTCTAATTTGGAATCGTGCACAGGCTTGCCTTCAAACGCCAGTGTGTGTGTGTGACCCCTCCTGACCCACACGAGAACCCCCCCTGGCCTCTGTCACAGCCAGCCACTGTGATTTATGCAGCATCAAAAACAACGTGAAGTGTGACTTCTCAAGAGGGCCAAGACTGGATGGTGTAACAGATACCCCCCTTTGGAAGTCTATAGAGATCTCAGAGAGGCCATTAGTGTTGTTTTTAGCCCTTAGCCCAAACATGTTAAATGATACAGGCTTTCATGCTATACAATGAAGGTCCAGACAAGATATCCTTTCCCCTGGATGGCCTGGCCTATAGCCTGCATGTCTCTGCTAGCACAACGTTGACAGAGAGGGAAAGGAACAATAGTCAGGGTTCTCAACCCTCACGCAATGAGAGTGAGACACACGCATTTCAGGCAATTCACACGCTCCACGCCACACCTTGCATTTCTCACGCAAATTATAACTCTGCCAAACAATTTTTTTTATATATAGCCAGCTTCGATAAATCCTGGCCTTCACCACCATCACCTAGTGTTGCCACCTTATACTATCTATGGTTGCCACCCGTCCCGTTTTTCCCGAAATTGTTCTCTTTTTTCACCAGCTGTCCCGAGGAAAGAAAAATCTCTCCCGGGACACAATATGTCCCGTTTTCTGGGGAAAAAACTCATTTGTTTTTTTGGGGAAAAACTAATTTGATTTCCTTCGTTCAGTAGTTAAGGCCGTTTCACACGGGCCGTGGCGTTTGTTGCGCCCACTAATGCATTCTGCGAGAGCCGAGCGGGCAGAGAGAAGGCGCAGCGTTTTGTCAGGCTACACGACAAGCGTGCAGGGGCGGTCCTAACGATCTCGGGGCCCGTTTCAAGACCCTGTGTGGGGCCCCCCACATTTTTTTTTTTTTCTATGAATAATGCTTGTGCATGCTCCCCGCTAAAATAAAAAAGATTGTGGAAACTAGTTTGTTCATAGACGGATTATGAGATAATAGGCCCAGACTCTTAAAGCCCCCCCCCCCCCCCCCCCCCCCCCCCCTATCCAGTCAGTTACATTGACTTTTCCGCAAAGATACATACGTTTACTGGCATAAACATATTAAGGGAGTCAGTCAGTGCAGCTACATGGCACAACTAGATTGGATTAAGACTAGACACTCGAACGGACCATGTCACTTGTCTGAGTATACATGGCCTTTCGGAAATCGGATAAATGGCTGTCTCCACTATGCTAGGTGTTCTTATCCGACTTCTCTTGTCCGAAGTGGATCGGATAAAGGTGTTTACATGCAGTTTAAAAGTCCTGTTGAAGTCTTATTCGTTTAGTTACCCGATTATGAGTCTGCATGTAACCGCACTGAGTGTTTCCCACAAGATTTTGGGATACTGTGGGAGATATCCTGTACCTTGTTGGGGGATCCGGGGGCATGCCCCCCTGGAAGAAAATTGGTACAGTTTTAAAGTAAAATGCATCAATCTGAAAAATCAATCTGGAAAATTTAGATTTAAATCAAATCTTGAGCTGCAGAAGGAACATTATTTTTCTTAAACAGGCAACACTCTTTACTCTGCAACTGTAAAAACATTTCAGAAGATTGGTCTGCAGACCCATGTTATATGATGGAGGGGCCCATTGCAACAGATACAGGGTGGAAAGCTACTTTTTATGAACAGTATATAATTTACATGTAGAAAGTTTATTCCTGTATGTGTGTGGGGGCCTTAGAGGCCCCTCATGAAGCCCATAAGACATAGCTAATAATGCTTTTGTTTTGCACTTGCTTTTCGATTTTTCACCTACTAGTTGAGGGGCCAAGTTGGTTTTAGTGCTCCCACATTCAAATGCGGACGCCGAAAGAGTCTTCTCCATGGTTGGTCTTCACCAGCACCAGAAACAGACTAGCCCTAGAAGGAACATTGTCCTCCATTATGATGGTCTAAATGGCTGGTGTGGAGCCACAGTGCTTCAAGTGGGAGCCAGAAAACCCCTATCCTGAAGGCCTCAAAATCTGCCACTCGATGCTACAACAGCGAGCATCAGTAATATCCAGTATCCATATTTGCTGATCTGAACTAAGAGTTTTACTGAAATAACTACCCCGAAGAACTACCCTAGGCCTACACCCATCTCACTAGTCTGGCATTTGATATTAATCCAGTTATACTTTCATCATAAAATTACTACAATAGGCTATATTTTAACTAAAACAAAGAAATTATATTGAACTGAACTTGTGTTAAAAACCATTATTATGCTTTAAATTAATAAATAAACACACAATAAAATTTCGCTCGCGCGCTTCGCGCGCTCGCATGGGAAATCCGCTTTTGTCTCACTCTAAACAATTTCCAAAAGTTGAGAACCCTGAATAGTGTTGGTTTTGAACTGCAGAACACCAATTTTGTTTGCCTGTGGCTGTTCCTGATTTGGGGATATAACTACCTCCCCAAAGCTTTCAGTTCTTGTCCATTTCACCCCACATCTTTGTCCAGAAAATCCTGGCACATTGACAACATGCCCTACATGGTGGAGATAGCTGAGATTCTGAAGGCAGGTTTTGGCTATAGCATAGGTTTGACATCCAGGGTTGTGGAACTACCTTAAAACCAGAAGCCAGTGAAGCTAGTATATCATAGAAACCAATATAGAGAACAAAAGTACTCATTTTAGCCTATTGTTGTGTGATGTTTATTATTATCTTATGTATGTGTACAAAAAAAGCTAGTGGAATTGATACAAAAAGCTGTGATAACAAACACACTGGCCCTCATTTATCAATCTTGCGTAGACCAGAAAAATGGGTGGACGTACATTTCCACGCAAATCTCGGCATTTATCAATATGGACTCGCAGTGCAGGCTGTGCCGGGTAGCCGATGACTTTGTTGAACAATTATTAGAAGATAATACAAGTGCAGTGCAAATAAGACCGAAATAAAGATATTAATCTCTTAAAAATGAGCAGCTTATGGTGTGCAACTGAGTAGGAGAGCTGATTCAATAGTGCGCACACCGGCCACTTAGGAGCGCTGCATGGGACTGCGTAAGGGCAGTTGTCTCCGTTTTGGAGCAGCTGGGGGGACACTGAGGCACGGGGGCTGCATTCATTCAAAATGTTAGCCTAAGTATTAAATATGTAGTAGACATACACTGCTCTTTATGATACAAAAAAATACACGGCACAACATTCAGCTTAACATTTTATTTATTTGACACACTTTGTAGATGTTAGTTCCTCTTTTAATGTGTCATTGATGCTAAAGCGAGCGATCTATTTCCACCGGCGTTAACCGGCACGTTGTTCCTATCTGCTGGTGGAGCAGGACGGTGGGCGCTCTCACAGCTGATCGCTGCCGGGTCGGCTTGTGCAGCTGACGGCCGGGCTGACCACTCGTGCCAAGCGCATGCTGTCATACAGTAAAACGCTAAATGTGTTATTTTTAGTTTTTAAAACCCTTTTGAATAGTGCTATCTAAAAGGGCCAATACATTATAATCATTCAAATCTCTGCAGACGTGTATTTATTTTATGGGGACCATTATCGAACAGTTGGTGCGTCTTTTTCTCCTCCACCACTTATATTATGCCCTGCAGCCCCGCACCCCCAGTTTGTTGCATTTCAGAACAGCAACACGCTTTTTTTAGTGGCGATTGAGTAAACACCAACGCTGTTGACCGCAGCAGTTATTTCCTTCCTAACTGCTGCCTTCTGTCGTTCTTTGATGCTGCTTGTAGGCTAATGCTCCGAAATGAAACTCTTTTTTTTTCTACTTTCGCTGTTATTCTGTCAATTTCTACTTCAGGGAAGTGCCGTATTGCGCATATCCATGTCGTAAAACCTCTGGGCGAGGCCTCTAAACTGAGAAAATATAGGGGCGTGATACGGTCGTTTTCATCCGCCGCATTTATCAATAATGGCCTGGCGTACGCTGAGATTGGCGAGATACGCCTGTTTGATAAATCCCACGCGATACCTGGCGTAGGGAGGTATTTGCGCCAGAATCTGCACCAGTTTCCACGCAAAATTGATAAATGAGGGCCACTGTAACTAAACTAGTAGCATCGCTACAACCATCACTGTGGTAGGCGTTACAGGCGGAGTCAGGGATTATTTAGCACGCTTGTTGTCAAAATCACGTACGGACAGGTGGTGGATTGTGAGGAAATATTCACAGATTTTTGACAAAGCCTGGCTGACTCCAGCTTTAAAGTTGCATTAATGGATTCAATTTAAAAGAGGTCTTGCTAGCTCTCGACTGCTCAACAGTCTTCACCAGCTAGTCGCTAACGTTGTATGCTTTTAGTGCCGTACAGGCAGCAAAGGCCTACCGCTCAGTTATCTGCTGAAAGCCTGGAGCTTTTACTTTTATCATTTTAAGTACATTTTCATGATTATTATTACATACTTCTACTTGTTAGGTAACGTAAATGGAGGGCTTTTACTTGTAGCACTACACAGTATAGTGCATCTTTGTACCTAGGAGCTAAATTCTTGATACTTAAATGGTTTTGAAATCAGATACTTTTGTACTTTTACTCAACTAGTATTGTAATAGGTGACGTGTTACTTGTTACGGAGTAATTTTTCTAGCGAGGCATCTCTACTCTTACTCAAGTATGGTTTTCAGATACTCTTAACACCACTGCTCAGAACTGAAAAGTTGGTCCATATTCTGAATGGAGATTTAAGTCATCCCTGCGTTCCGAATCGCATACTCTTTATTTTTTCTATTCTACATACTACATCCGACGATAAAAAAAAATCTAGTTAGTATGCAGTAGGCATACTATTGGGACATACAGTACTTTTACTTATTTATTTCATCATAACACTGCACCTAGATCTTGCCTCTTGCTTTCATATCCGTCACATCCCCGTTTGTTTTCATATGGAGGCTCCGTTGATTTGACTTCACTTCAGGTTCGCACTGGATTATGCCCAGAGGAAAAATTGCTTCTCACAATAGTGTTTTCTTTGTCTTATCAGAAATAAATAATCTTCTTATTTGGAGCTTACTGTATTCTTAACCATTTCTCCTAAAACCCCACTAGAAGAAAAGAGGAGCAAATTAATATACCAGTCTAAGAACTTAACCTGTCTAGTTGAGAAACACAAGAAAAGGTGGAGATCTTTTGCCGCGCTTATACAGTTCTTAGAGTTTTCTCCCCAAGACCCTTAGGAGCAATTAATAGACAAATAAGAGAAAGGGGCTTGCTTAATTCAGATCTCAATATTGTCTCACTTTGGTATATAGAATGTCTTAAAATGTTCTCCCTAAGACCCTTAGGAGCAAATAATGTACAAATAAGAGAAAGGTGCTTGCTTAATTCAGATCTCAATATTGTCTCACTTTGGTATATAGAATGTCTTATATATGTCTGATAAAATGGTGTGGGGGAAGTCATTTAAGAAACACATAAGACAGTGCCTGGATGAATTCTGGTGCTCAAAATAGTCTTTTCTTTGTCTAAGAAATCATCTTCTTTGGAGGAATCTAACCTGTTTAAATGAAATTAATTAATCAAGACGGCAATTCAAATTTAAAAGAGAATAAATAGAAAAATGCAAAAACATTTTTTAACTATTGTAAGGCATGTATTACAACATTGATGCAGGTAGATGTGGTCCTAGTCCATTTTACTTTACAAAATAATACCGGTATTTTAAAGACATGCTAGCAGATGAAACAAGGTTGTTCCGTGCGTCGTAGTGTCCACAGTATTCTTATTAACAAACCAGCACTACCATCCCTTGAGCCTTTGGCTCTAAATTGCATGGCTACAAAATGAGTGAATATGTTTGAAATGTGAAATATTCTAACACAATCATTCTTAAATACTTTTTGACACCATTTGAAACTTCTCAACATCTTTGTGCATGGACAGAAACATACTGTGTTTTTAACAAGATGAAATCCTGGTGACCATAAATGAAGGATATGACTCAACATAGTCACCAGCAGGGCCGGCAGTAGCCAGGGGCAACACAGCACCCTTACTTGGTAGGCGGGGTACATGCTGATAAGTGCGGTCAGAAGGAGACGAGGATGGAGTTGTTTCAAGGTCTTAACAGGTGGTCTTTATTTGCAGTCATCAGTTCCATAGTTGCAGTGAGGAGACGCAGCTCCCCCAGATATTACAGCCCAGAAACCCTGACAAGGTGTCTGTCTTATACAGTAGTGGCTAAGGGTGGTGTGTGTGTGTGTGTGTTGGTCTGTGATGTGGTGTGTATGTGTGGTGTGTGTGTGTGTGTGTTTGTGTTTGAATAAGAAAAATGCAAAAAAAACTATGAACTGTGCAAAAAAAAAAAACAGTTCATAGTTGCAGTGAGGAGACGCAGCTCCCCCAGATATTAACTGATACTCTTAAAGATGAATGCCAGAACCAGGGCCTAACCGAAACAACCATGCTCCTCGGGTTCAAAACAGCCCAGAACCCCTGACAAGGTGTCTGTCTTATACAGTAGTGGCTGTGGTGTGTGTGTGTGTGTGTGTGTGTGTGTGTGTATGTTTGAGTATGTGATGTGGGTGTATGTGTGTGTGTTTGAAGAAGCAAAATGCAAAAAAACTATGAACTATGCAAAAAAAAAAAAAAAAAAAATCTTTCTTGCTCTCTTTCTCACTCTCCTTCAGCGCTGATTGTTCCCGTCCCTAAACCAAACGGTATAATAAAGTTTTAGTGAAACAATCTGCTTTGAAACAAAAACTGAAAGCAATGGCAGTGGACCATATGAAGGTACTTACAGCTTGGCAGCCCGGTGACGGCATTTATTTATAAATGCTTTCTTTAGCCTGCCCAACTCAACTGGTTTCCAACCATCAACGGCTGAGAAACGCATCACGTATGCTGCGAATGAAAGAAATAAAACAAAAAAAGATTAAGTACATCATGTGAAAAATGGGGAAAGAGGAGCAAGTGAACAGCGGATGTTGATGAAAAAGACTAACATATAGAGATGCGCACATAATTTCCCATTCACTACTGAAAAGCACACACCAGCAGTTATACAGTATGCCATATTCAGATACAGTGTCTTGAAAATGTATTCATACCCTTTTACTTTTCCACATTTTGTCACATAACCACGCACATACATTTATTTTATTGGGATTTCATGTGACAGACCAACACAAAGTGGTGCATAATTGTGAAGAGGAAGGAAAATTTAACGTGTTTTTAAACAGAAATATGTGGCGTGCATAAGTATTCAGCCCCCTGAGTCAATACGTTGTAGAACCACCTATCGCTGCAATCACAGCTCCAAGTCTATTAGGGTATGTCTCTATCAGCTTTGTACATGTACAGACTGACATTTTTGCCCTTTCTTCTTTGCTAAATAGCTTGAGCTTCAGATTCAGTGTCAGATTGGATGGAAAGTGTAGGATATTTCAACATATGACCATTTTGTAGGTTAATAACTCTGTGTTAATCAGAAAGTCACAAGACCACACGTATGGAGGATATGACCTATTCTGCATAAACAAACATCAGCAACACCAGTTGCGTATTAATAACAGAATCTATTAGGAGCAGCTATCGCTAATATGGAGTGATATAAGAGAAGTAAGATTGCCCCATCATCAACAGAGATAACGCATACACACACACACACACACACACACACACACCCTCAGCCACTACTGTATAAGACAGACACCTTGTCAGGGGTTCTGGGCTGTTTTGAGCCCGAGGAGCATGGTTGTTTCGGTTAGGCCCTGGTTCTGGCATTCATACCATCTTTAAGAGTATCAGTTAATATCTGGGGGAGCTGCGTCTCCTCACTGCAACTATGGAACTGATGACTGCAAATAAAGACCACCTGTTAAGACCTTGAAACAACTCCATCCTCGTCTCCTTTCTCCTTTGATCTGGTACCACTCGAACAGTTAATTCCACTACAAAAGCGTCTGTGAAAAGCAATTTTCAAGTCTTTCCATATATTCTCAATTGTATTTAGGTCTGGACTTTGACCAGGCTATTCTAACTAGGGGTGTGCAGTTTTTAAATATGTTCTGGAGACACGCATTTATTGATTTTACATCACTAATAAACTAATTGGGGAGGATAAAAGTTAGTCTGCCGAATCTGTCTGTCCCTCGGCGCGAGTGTGTGTATCGGCTCGCACACACACACACACACACAGGGAGTCGGCGTGCTCGGGCTCGAGTCACAGCCACGGACGAGTGATGAAAGATAACCTAAAGATTAAAGTTACCGGTTGACTTCTTTCATCACTCATCCGTGGCTGTGACTCGAGCCCGAGCACGGCGACTCCCTGTGTGCGTGTGTGTGTGCGCGCGCGCGCGCCGATACAAACAAACACAGCAGAGGGACAACAGATTCGGCAGAATAGCTTTTATCCAATTAGTTTATTAGTGATGTAAAATCAATAAATGCGTGTCTCCAGAACATATTTGAAAATAAGAAAACAAAAAAACGGTTTTCGTTTAGGGGGCAAAGTGATTTGTTGGACATGGGCTGTTGTAAAAGGTTGTTCACCAGAAATTATATCTAGGACCTTCAAGGAACACAAAGATTTTTTGTATTGAAGTTGTTTTAATTATTTTTTAAATACAGTCCCCTCCAATAGTATCGGAACAGTGAGGCCAATTCCTTTATTTTTGCTGTAGACTGGAAACATATGGGTTTGACACCAAAAGCTGAATATGAGACAATAGCTCAAAATTTCAGCTTTCATTTTCCAGGTATTCACATCTGGATCCGATACACAACTGAGAAGATATCATTATTTGTAAAGGAACACCACATTTTTAGGCGAGCAGAAGTATTGGAACAGATAGACTTTAAATAAATTAAAGTGAATAAAACGTAAATAAATTAAAGTGAATAAAACGTAATATTTTGTCACAAATCCTTTGCTTGCAATAACTGCATCAAGCATGTGACCCATTGACATCACAAAATGTTTGAATTCTTCTTTTGTGATGCTTTTCCAGGCTTTCAACACATCCTCATTCAGTTGCTGTTTGTTTTGGGGGGTTACTCCCTTCGGTCTCCTCTTTAGCAGGTAAAATTCATGCTCTATAGCGTTTTAAGTCTGGAGATTGACTTGGCCAGTCTAAAACCTTCCATTTCTTGCCCCTGATGAACTCCTTTTTTGTTTTTGCAGTGTTTTTGGATCATTATCTTGCTGCATGATGGAGCATCTTCCAATCAGTTTGGTTGCATCTTACTTTAAATTGGCAGACCGAATGTTTCTGTAGACTTCTAAGTTCATTTTGCTGTTGCCATCATGTGTTACTGTGTTGCTGTGTGCTTCCTGCTTTCCTACTGTGCAGACGCTTTTCTGCTTGCTCTCTCCTCCTCTTGCACTTTTTGCTTATATTCTTCTTTTTCGTCAATATACATTTAGCAGCAGCTCCTGGATACATACAAATCAATGGGACTGTAATTTATTTTATTTTTTAATAGATACTACCGGCATTTTTAGAAACTTTTACGACCTCCTCAACAGAACGTGAAGAGGCCTACCAGCAGGACAAGCCTGTGGTGACTGTAAGTGAGGCGCTAAGCTAAAGCTAATTAGCAGCAAGATGCCTCCCTTATCAAACGAGGAGTACCAAATACTCCTACAGAGGATTACAGCACTGGAAACAAAAGTGAATCAAATAGAAGTGAACGTGGAAGTGAATGGACTATGTGGGAACGACACCACTCTATCAGTGACTCGAAACAGTGGACAAGATCGAGCTAACGCACAGCTAACTAGCACCGGCAAGGCTACGAAGAAACAGAAGGACTGTGTTCAAGGCAGTGATAACCCTCCCTGGAATCGTCTTGGGGCAAAGCCAAAGAGATTGGAAAAGGGAGGACGGATAACCGGCAGGGCCGAGCGCCATGAGATGGACGGCTGGCCTGCGTTATCACTCAGGCACGGTGCCTCCTCAACCCCCGCGCCTCGGAGGCCGCAGCAATGGATTACTGCAAGGGGGAGAGGTAACAACAGCAAACTTCCACAGCAAACAAGTGTGCAAGTGTCGAACCGGTTTACTCCACTGATGCAAGTCCCTGGATTTCCCTCTGATGACCTGGATAACACAGCAGCTTCACACCGCAAGGTAAGGCCCGAAAGCCAAGAGCCACAGAGGGAGCTAACAACCGGGCTAACCAAGCTAACAACCGGGCCTGAAAATCTGATAGTTGGAGACTTTTCTGTTAGAGATATGAAAAGCATGTTTAGTGTTGATACCAAAGTACTTTGCTATCCAAATGATATGGTATCCGACTTAGAAAAAAGAATCCTGGACATTGCAGCTTCACACACAACTGTAAAGAACATCATTCTGCACATCGGGTCAAATGATGTTGTAAAGCAGGAGTCTGAAATGTTGAAACAGGACTTTAGAGATCTCTTGAACACGGTCAGCTCACTGAAAGCTAAGGTGTATATCAGTGGTCCTCTGCCACCAATCAGAAGAGGACCTGAGAAATTCACTAGATTGCTGGCACTGAACACGTGGCTTTCAGCTGCGTGCCCCGACCACTCAGTGCATTTTATTGACAATTTTAACACTTTCTGGAACCGCAGGCAGTTTTTTAAGACAGATGGACTCTGCCTAAATAAGACAGGATTACAAGTATTCATATCAAATGTATTCTACGTCCTGCGACACTCATCTGTTCGTGCCAAGGACAAGATACTGGAGAAAGCCAAAACACAGCATTGCAGCAGCGCCGAAGGACAACTGCCGGCCCCAGATGACAGCTCAGACCATGAGAGATATCAGGGCAGAGAGGAGGGGGCTCCACCCATCCCCGTCTCCCCTAGACCCCGCAGATCATCACCAAGCCAACCTCTCTCTCCTCCTTTCTCTCCTACACCCACCCTTTCTCAATCCTCTCCTGAGCTGGAGTTCATGGAAATCGTTCGTACTCCCCGTCCTCGATGTCCATCTACCCCCCCACAACTCGTCAATCTTAGCCACAGTGCCCGGCTCGTCACCCCTCCACGCTCACCCCCTCTGATCCCCCCGCGACGTCATCGGCAGCAGTCCCAGCCTGATGAGCCTGCTTGTTTACGGAATAAAAGCACTTGTTGATACGAACCGGGCCGCGGCTACACAGTTACCGCCTTTGACTCACAAGATAAGCCGGGGCCCTGTTTCTCAAGGTTTACCTCAAGAAACAGGAAACTCTTAAATCCTGCAAATGTATCTAATCTGATAAGTATTCCTCTTCAGCCACAGTTGGCTGAAATAAATCGGGGTGACCATGTTTCGAACACACTAAATGTAGCTTTATTAAACATCAGATCCTTGGCAGGAAAAACATTTTTAATTAATGATCTTATTACTAGGCACAATCTTGATTTCATGTTTTTAACTGAAACTTGGTTAGACCAAGATAACAGCTCAGCTGTTCTCATAGAGTCCGCCCCCCCAAATTACAATTTTGTGAGTGAATCCAGAGTGCATAAAAAAGGAGGGGGGGTTGCTATTCTGTTTAAAGAATCTCTACAATGCAAAAAGATGTCTTATGGAAATTTTGATTCATTTGAGTATGTGGCTCTACAGTTAAATTCAGCCTCTAGAGCTATTTTCATTAGTATTTACAGGCCACCACAATACAATACAAGCTTTTTTGATGAACTTACTGAACTGCTGTCTGTAATATGTACTGAGTTTGACTGTGTATTAATCGTCGGAGATTTCAATATTCATACTGACAAACCAGAGGATAGACTTGCGAAAGAACTGTGCTGTGTCCTTGACAACTTTGGACTAAATCAGCATGTTGACAAACCAACTCATAACAAAGGGCACACGCTGGACCTTATCATTTCCAGAGGAATGAACATTTCAGACATAACAGTGGCAGATATGGTCCCCTCACGGACCATTCCTGTTTATTTTTTGAGAGTACAATGTCTGTGCACACAATTGATCAATCAAAAGTAATCAAAAAGCGGTATATTACAGAAAATACCAGTGAAACATTCATTCAAGCATTTTCTTCGATACCACCCCTCCCCTGTAACTCAGTTAAGGAGCTCTTAGACAACTTTAACGGCAAACTTACAAGTGTTATAGATGCTATTGCGCCCACTAAGATGAAGGTTGTCTCTGGTAAGAAAAGATCTCCTTGGAGAAATGCCCCGCAGGTCAGAATAGAAAGAAGAGAGTGCCGTAAAGCAGAACGCAGGTGGCGAAAAACAAATCTCCAGGTTCATTATGACATCTTCAAAGAGAAACTGTGCACGTTTAACTCAGAACTGAGAAATGCAAGGCATTCTTTCTTTTCTGACATCATCACCAAAAACAACAACAATGCACGTGCCCTGTTTGCTACTGTCGACAGATTAACAAACCCTCCTGTGCCAGTAGCGTCTGAGCATCTTTCCACGAGGGCTTGCAATGAATTTGCCTCCTTCTTTACTGAGAAAATTCACAAAATTAGACAAGCTGTCACTGCATCAATACCAAGTTCAACATGTGTTCCCTCTTAAAATCAATTCAAATGCAATGACAGAATTTTATCTTATAAACCACAAAAACCTGGAGGACATTATACAACACCTGAACTCCTCATCCTGTTGCCTTGACATTCTGCCCACAGGCTTCTTTAAAACTGTTTTTAGCTGTATGGCCTCAGATGTTCTACAAATTGTCAACACGTCCCTTCAGACAGGTGTATTCCCACAGGCCCTGAAAACAGCAGTCATCAAGCCACTCCTAAAAAAGAACAATCTAGATACATCACTCATGAAAAATTATAGGCCCATATCTAACCTACCATTTTTAAGTAAAATCATTGAAAAAGCTGTTTATCAACAGCTAAATAACTACTTAGCAATGAATAACTGCTTTGATGTCTTCCAGTCAGGATTTCGACAACACCACAGTACTGAGACTGCTCTGGTTAAGGTCCTCAATGACATCCACTTAAACACAGACAGTGGCAAAAGTTCTGTCTTAGTTTTACTGGATCTCAGTGCCGCTTTTGACACAGTTGACCACAGCATATTACTAGATCGACTAGCAAACTGGGTTGGACTTTCTGGAACTGTACTGAGCTGGTTTGAATCCTACTTAAAGGATAGAGACTACTATGTGTCAATAGGCAATTTCACATCTGAGCGGACAAATATTGAATGCGGGGTCCCCCAAGGTTCCATTCTTGGCCCTCTTCTATTTAACATCTACATGCTCCCACTAGCTCAGATTATGAATAAGAACAAATTATGCTACCATAATTATGCAGACGACACACAAATTTACATAACCATATCACCAGGAGACCACAGTCCGATACAGGCACTGAGTAAGTGCATTGAACAAATCAATGATTGGATGTGCCAAAATTTCCTTCAATTAAACAACGATAAAACTGAAGTAATTGTCTTTGGTGCCAAAGATGAACAATTAAAAGTCAGCGCACAGCTTACATCCGTTATGTTAGAAGCCACACCCCAAGCCAGAAATCTTGGTGTTGTTGTAGACTCCGACTTGAATTTCAAGAAACACATAAAATCAATTAATAAATCAGCCTACTACCACCTAAAAAACATATCAAGAATTAAAGGGCTTATGTCTCAGCAAGACTTAGAAAAACTTGTCCATGCATTTATCTTTAGTAGACTTGACTACTGTAACAGTGTCCTTGCTGGCCTTCCAAAAAAATCTATCAGACAGCTTCAGCTAATTCAGAACGCTGCTGCTCGAGTCCTCACTAGGACCAAAAAAGTGGATCACATTACCCCAGTTCTGAGGTCTTTACACTGGCTTCCAGTCACTCAAAGAATTGATTTCAAAATACTGATGTTGGTTTATAAAGCACTAAATGGTTTAGGGCCAAAATACATTACTGATATGCTGATAAGTTATGAACCGTCCAGAGCCCTTAGGTCGTCTGGGACAGGTCTACTTACAGTCCCTAGAGTTAGGACTAAACGAGGAGAAGCAGCTTTTAGTTTTTATGCACCAACAATCTGGAACAAACTCCCAGAGAAGTTGAGGTCTGCTGCAACTCTCAGTTCTTTTAAATCGAGTCTGAAGACTTTTTTGTTTCCATTTTAACCTGCAATTTTCATTTTATTTGCTTCTTTTATTAAATCGAGTTTTCATTTTTTTTTTTTTTTTGCTTCTTTTATTCGCTTTTAAATGTTTTATAATGTGTTTTATGTATTCTAATCTTGCCCCTGTAAAGCACTTTGAGTGGCCTTGTGTCTGAATTGTGCTATATAAATAAACTTGCCTTGCCTTGCCTTGCCTTAAGATGAACCTTTACCAAAGTGATGGAAAGGCTAAAATTTGGAGAAAGAAAGGATCTACTCATGATCCCAAACATACAGGCTCATCTGTGAAATACGGTGGAGGCAATGTCATGGCTTGGGCTTGGATGGCTTCTTCTGGGATGGGCTCATTATTCTTCATTGATGATGGTAACACATGATGGCAAAATGAACTCAGAACTTTACGCAAACATTTTGTCTGCCAATTTAAGGAAAGATGCAACCAAACTGAGTGGAAGATCCTTCATCATGCAGCAAGATAATGACCCAAAACACAATAAAGGAGTTAATCAGGGGCAAGAAGTGGAAGGTTATAGACTGGCTAAGTCAATCTCCAGACTTAAACGCTATAAAGTATGCATTTTACCTGCTAAAGAGGAGAGTGAAGAGAGTAACCCCCTAACACAAACTGAATGAGGCTGCGGTGAAAGCCTGGAAAAGCATCACAAAAGAAGAATGCAAAAGTTTGGTGATGTCAATGGGTTACAGGCTTGATGCAGTTATTGCAAGCAAAGGATTTACGACAAAATATTACGTTTTATTCACTTTAATTTATTTAAAGTCTATCTGTTCCAATTAGGGTTGCAAAGGGGTGGAAAGTTTCCGGTAAATTACCGGAAACTTTCCGGAAACTTTCCACGGGAACTTTCGCTCGGGAATTTTGGGAATATTCAAAATTGGAAATTATAGGAATTAACTAAATGTCGGTAATTTAAATGATTTTTTTTTCACATCCAAACATAAATCTAAACATTTAAACACTATGTTTGGTCATAGGCAGACATCCATGCAAAATAATACAATTAAAAAACATTACATTTGAACAGATTTATTTGTAAGAAGAACTTTATCAAGTTTTGATTATTTTATGAACAATCAATAATTTCACTGAACAACAAAAAGATGAATGTTGAGTTAAATATTAGTCATCTGTCTGAACCCAACCATTCAATAAGTAAAGTCAAATGCACCCCATGTGATGGAGGAATGCACAGAGCATGTAGGGGGCATGGCCTCAGTACCCGTGCAGTAGGATGTGTGCTAAGTGCAAGTTGCCAAGTGTACTTGCATAAAATCTGGTTGTTTTAGTCAAGTTTATGCTAAAATACATTGTCCCCAACTATATGTAAAATCACAGTTTAAGCCTCTGTAAACCTGGTCTAGTAAAAATCAATATATGATATCAAGTTGGGTGTCTCAATAAACTTAAAAAAAAATCTGATTTGAAATTAAATATTCATAAATATATTAAAACTTAGTTGAAAAAACTGCTTTTTACAGTCTAGAACGTTTGCCTGGACTGAAATAACATAGTTATGAGAATTTAGTGCATTTGGGTGGCTTTAAATTTAGTAAATTCCCGTTTATTCCCGTTAATTCCCAAAATTCCCGTTAATTCCCATAAATTCCCGTTAATTCCCATGGAAAGTTTCCAACTTTGAAAATTCCCGGAATTTTGCAACCCTAGTTCCAATACTTCTGCTCGCCTAAAAATGTGGTGTTCCTTTACAAATAATGATATCTTCTCAGCTGTTTATCGGATCCAGATGTGAATACCTGGAAATGAAAGCTGAAATGTTGAGCTATTGTCTCATATTCATATTTTGGTGTCAAACCCAAATGTTTCCAGTCTACAGCAAAAATTAAGGAATTGGCCTCACTGTTCCGATACTATTGGAGGGGACTGTATATATATGCAAATTTAGCATATTTCACAAATTATGCACACATTTGCATATCTTTAAAAACCAAAAATCTAGATATTCAGATTCAGAAAATATTATTGTCTGTCGTAACAGAAAATCGTCTATGACGTGGCTCAACACACAAACACGATAATGTAATGATAGGCATTCATACAACAACATTGATCTCCGAGAGCACACACAGTGTGTATAGATCTTAAAACAAGTATAAATATTAAAAACTGTAAAAATAACAAGATAAAAGCTAAAAACTATCTAATCATGTCAATCTAACCACTATCAAACCAGAAATATCACACCATTTCTCACAGAGGAAGTTTGTTATGTAGAAACTTAACACACTTATATAATGTCAAAATGCAATAAAGATTTTAACTCTGGCTTTATCCAATATCTAGATTTTTGGTTTTTAAAGATGTACAAATGTGTGCATAATTTGTGAAATATGCCACATTTGCATAAATATAAAAAATAAAATAAAAATTAAAACTTCAATACAAAAAATCATTGTTTTAATGCCAGTGATCAACTGGCAAAGTTTCAAGATGATATCTACAGTGGCTTGCAAAAGTATTCATACCCCTTGACATTTTGTCACGTTACAACCAGATACGTACATTTATTTTATTGGGATTTTATGTGATACACCAACACAAAGTGGCGCATCATTGTGAAGTGAAATGAAAATGAAACGTGGTTTTATTTTTATTTTTATTTTATAAATAAACTGAAAAGCGTGGCATGCAAAAGTATTCAACCCCCTCAGTCAATGCTCTACCAGCTTTGCACATCTACAGACTGATATTTATTGCCCATTCTTCTTTGCAAAATAGCTCGAACTACAGATTCAGCATCAGATTTGATTTAAACCATTCCATTGTAAATCTGGCTGTATGTTTAGGGTAGTTGTCCTTCTGGAAGGTGAACCTACACCCAGTCTCAAGTCGTTTGCAGACTCTAAAAGGATTTATGCCCTGTATTTGGCTCCATCCATCTTCCCATCAACTCTAACCAGCTTCCCTGTACCTGCTGAAGAAAAGCATCCCCATAGCATGATGCTGCCTCCACCATGCTTCACGGTGGGGATGGTGTGTTCAGGGTGATGTCCAGTGTTAGTTTTCCACCACACATTGCATTTTACATTAAGGCCAAATACTTAAATTTTGATCTCATCTGAAGAGAGCACCTTCCTCCAACCCTTGCCAAAATCCATGCATAGTCAGATGAGACCAAACGTGAAGTTTTTGGCCTGAATGCAAAATGCAATGTGTGGCGGAAACTAACACTACAAACCACCCTATACACACCATCACCACAGTGAAACATGGTGGTGGCAGCATCATGCTATGGGGATGCTTTTCTTCAGCAGGGAAGAGGGAAGCTGGTTAGAGTTGATGGGAAGATGGATGGAGCCAAATACAGGGCAGAAAACCTGTTAGAGTCTGCAAAAGACTTGAGACTGGGGCAGAGGTTCACCTTCCAGAAGGAAAACTAACCTAAACATACAACCAGATCTAGTATGAAATGGTTCAAATCAAAGCATAGTCATGTGTTAGAATGGCCCAGTCAAAGTCCAGACCTAAAAACAATTGAGAAAGATTTGAAAATTGCTGTTGACAGACAACTCTCCATCCAATCTGATGCTGAATCTGAACCTTGTGCTATTTTGCAAAGAAGAATGGACAAAATATATCAGTCTGTAGATGTGCAAAGCTGCTAGAGAAATACTCCAATAGATTTGCAGCTGTAATGGCAGCGATAGGTGGTTCTACAAAGCCTTGACTCAGGGGAATGAATACTTTTGCACGCCACACTTTACATTTTTTATTTATATAAAAAAAAAAAAAACTAAAACCAAGTTTAATTTTCATTCCACTTCACAATGTTGCGCCACTTTGTGTTTGTGTATCACATAAATTCCCAATAATTTTTTTTTACATGTGTGGTTTTAATGTGACAAAATTGGGAACATTTCAAGGGGTATGAATACTTTTGCAAGGCACTGTATAAGTTTAAAAAAAAATGTTTTACCTTTGCATTAAACCATGGTTCTGATTTTCTATTTCGGCCCCTGTAGCTTTCCAGCAGGTAGTTGACCAGGTTGTCAACCCAGGTTGTAATCCTTGAAGGTCCTAGATATCATTTCTGGTGAACAACCTTTTACAACAGCCCATGTCTGTTTTCCAAAAAAGAGGGTTTATGCCCCCTGGGTATAAACAGTTATGATTTACTAAACGTGTACACGTGCACACCCCTAGTTTTAACGTGAGTGAGAAAAGACTGAGTAAGGGGTATGAATACTTTTTCAAGACACTTTAAGTTTGCCTGCTTACTAATAAGCCTAACAGTGCAGTGTTACAGTTATAGTACATGGGCCATAGTTTACCACATATGTTATGCTGTAATCAGGGCTGTAAATCCTTTTAACAGCAACAATTTCACAGGGTGTGTGTGTGTGTCTGAAACTTACTCATGATTGAGTCAACTTTGCCTTGGTCGAGCATTTCTTTGCCTTCTGGGCACTTTCCGCGCCGCCCAAAAACGACAGAATTGCTGCAGTCCTCCGCAGTGAAGAAGTGCTCAAACAGCAGATGAAACAGCCGGAGACAGTCGTTCTGGGAGGACTGCTTAATTGCACCAAGTCTGAAGGATGAGATGTAGAGCCCACAGCCTGGGTAGAGTTCTTGCATGCCGCTGCCTGAAGCAGTTGTTTCCCTGGATGCGGTGTGGTACTGTCCAACAGTCAGACAAAAGCTATGCATGGCTTTGACTTGGTCCATGCCTACAAAACAGACATTTATAAAAATGTATCAGTCCTGATAGTAGGACAATCACGTCACTGAATTTGGCATGGATGAATTAAAACACGCTATAATCAAAAGAGCACACATTAACTTTTTCACAAGTAATTAGTAAGTGGGTGGTCTAAACTAACCAGGTGAAGTCAGTAGTATTAAGGTGCAAAACGTAAACTGAACATCCTGGGCTCATATTCAATCAGAAACTTTAGCCATATGTCACTATGTCTATAGTTTAGTGCTGCTGCCATTTAACCATTATAGATAGGTATATCCAATCAAACTAAAGCACAACTTACTAATACTGGATCTCTTCCATTTTCTTTTTCTCTTCCATTATTTTCGAAACTTCCTGCTTACAGCTTTTGCATAGCTGCCATGGTCCTGTAGGTTCACCATGCTCACTGAGGGGACTACGTTCAATATCGATAGTGCTGTCAGATGAAAATGTTTCGTCATTGCTGGCCGATTTTGGGGAAAGCAGTGTGCTGAGGAAGCTCTCCCGAGGGGTCAGCATACTGTCTTTTTGGGTATTCCCGGGCTGATCCAAATCCGAGTAATTTGGAGTGTGGAAAATCCAGACAGAGGAGGCCTGAAGGTGGACTGGGGTGGGCCTGGAGATTCCCAATAGTGTGGGTTGTTGTTGGCAGAAACCTGCACAGGAGCAGGTGATCGGCAAGGTGGTGCTGCATCTTCTGACATTGTGTTCTGGGGTGAGGAAACCTTTGTAAGATGCTGGATAGAAGGGGATGGAGTATAAAACCTTGTTGCAGCTGCATCGGAAAATCTTCGTTTAGCACCGCTAACCTTTTGAGGTTCCTGGCATGGCGTAGTGTATTCAACTTTGGCATTGTAGAAGTTTCCATCCGACCATCTAGCCAACACATCTTCTCCAGGCCGCAAATCTTCAAAGCGAAGTATGGGTTCTTCATCGGGATGCAAAATATCTTCATGGCAGAATAGCCATCCTCAAATCTGACAAACACATAATGACCTGAGGGGATAATAAATTATATTTAAATTCTGAACCTTTTTTCAAAAGATCAATTCAACCTTGGCATTCCTCCTATCTAAAATAAATGACTGGAAAAATAAAAGACTAAACTAAAAAAAAATGTAATATTGTTCTTAAATAAGACATATGCAAAGCAAGCCACACATTCAGACACTGATACACCAACTTGGATGAAGTTTAACTATTACAGATGCTGTGGTTTAAGTTTGTAAAATATCGCAAATATTATTAGAAAAAATTTATGGTGAAAAGCATTCGTAATCATATATAAGACATGTTAAAGGTACAACGTAAAATCTTATCACAGCTGTATAATATTGACTTTTAATAATCTCCAACGTTTTAAAGAATGTTTAGTCAGCTGCGTTTGTGATGAAAAATATTTAATTTTGGGAGTTCATTAAATTTAATTATATTATTATTTATCATTTTATTTTTGATTAGAGAACTATTAAATGGTGCAAGAGGGGAGTTTGACCAATCGGGAAAGGTAACTGAGTAGGCGCTAGGATAGTAACCAGGTTTGCTACTGGCGAGGCCCATGGGGGGGGCCTAATCAAACTGAACTTATAGGGGCGCCAGGTTAATAATGAGTTGTGAATATAAAATTATACGATCTTTAAAATATAATTCCAGAGGGACATTAAGAAAAGCGACAAAGAGAACAGACTCCCTTACTGGGTACTGCAGGCAGCACTGTAAATGTTGAAGACTTTATTAATACAATATGAATAAATATAAAGACTAAAACACAATCATATCTGTTGTTCTGGTGATTTGCGTGGGTCCAGCTGTATTACAACCCAAGCAGGCGTGTGTGCACTCAACGGACTATCGCAGTTGTGTTGTCGGTTATTGAACATAGAAGCTGATACTCCTTTATTCAGAATTTAAAAAAGTAGCCATTCTGCTGGTGTATCTTGCACATTTTAATGACCACTTCAATAGAGGACACCAATTACCTTGGCAACATTAATATGCGTCACACACACTGCAGTAGCCTATAGTGTCGGATTTTATATACGTTTTGAATATCACTATTCAATGCAAATACAGAAAATAAAAAAAATAGAGCCTAAAATGAAAGTCCCCCTACACAAATATATAAGATCCTGGTAATGGATTGAAAACCATCATTACACTTTTCAATAATTTAGACTTTTAATTGCTTGCATTTTGATTAATCGAGTAAAGAACTTTTTAAAGAAACTTGTACGGCAGCATGCTTTAATATAGAAATTGTAATTTTGGGGAAGAAGACCTTCAGTATGTAATTACCTACTGTACATAAACACAACTTAGTCGCTTCACTTTTTTTTCATGAACTTAATGTGGCAGAAACATATTAAAAATTGGTTCCACAGTTAAGTTTTTTTGCACTTTCCAATCGGGAAGTGGCGTACTGTAATCGTAGGCAAAGTCATTACTGGCACCTTATACAGGTTTATACTGTGGATGCACGACCTCTATTTGTTATATTCTCTTTATTGTTCACAAGTTAATAAACTCATGGATTAGGTTGTAGATGGTAGATAGGAAAGTGAGGTATGTCTTTATTGAGGGAACATCGTAATATTTTTATCTAAGCCGTCATAATGCAAGGAGGGACATGAGTGTAATGAAAAAAAAACAACAGAGGTAACAGAGACTCGCGTCTCACTCTATTATTTCAACAGCAAAAGCGATCTGTAAGACTTGTTCTTTATGACAGCTATTTTAAAATTTTTTATTTAGTAAAATCTAATTTTGAACTTAGGACTAGAGGATTCGATACGGTTCTATCAAGGCCCTCCACTGCAAAACCTCGATCAACAGCCGTTGCGGCTATCGCTTCACGTCAACCTGTTGATGTAAAGTTTATTGACCGGGGATGTACGGTTGTTTTGGGAGTTGTATTGTATCAGCTGTTTGTGAACTTTCAGGAAACTGTCACGGTAAACGTGACGCTTTTTCGTCACACAGTGCATGTCAAGCGTCAATGTGTATGTCTCGTGGCGTATCGTCTGTGAGAAAACAGTGATTAAATCGCTCCCGCTATTACACACATTAAGGTCCCAATGTGACAGCTACAAGAACACAATCACCGCCTTTTCGTATTTATCGGTATTTTTTTTTATTTTATCTTTATTAAAAATGTCCACTTAAAGCATTAATATTTTAGCCAGCTATTTTAATATAGACGTCACGTGTAACTACTCTTGATGGTTTTTCACTCGTCGTGTTTAAGAGCATTGCCTCTGGATTAGGAGATAAACATTTCCCGATGTATGGCGACCCCAACTATGCTGAAATCCTCCAATATTTTATATTGAATCAATAAGTGTCCCCAACATATTTAAAAACTTTGAAAAAAAGAAAATTTGAAATTTGAAAAATTAAAAAAAGATTTTCGTTTATTGATTTTTCCTAAACGGTTATGATTACTAAACGGTTACACGTGCACACCCCTAATCAGCACCACAACTGCGTGCTGCTGCTGCCGCAAAAAAAGGCACAGTAAATCGATCGATTTGTCGATTCATGCTTCCGACACGCAAATAATGAGTCGTTTCACATCCCTAATACGTAATCACTTGCTCGACTCAATGACAGATTCCACAGTTATCCCTGTGTTTTACTAGGACAACTACTTACTTCTGAGATAGATGAAAAAGTAAAACAATTTTTGCTGTTCCAAAACAGACGTGCATATTATGCAAGGTGCATTATAAAAAGCCTGACTTATGGATTGATTTCTGGCAGAATTTAATTTTATGGTAACTTGACAAAAGTTAAATATAAGGACAGTAGCTTGAGTAACAAAACAGTGTTATAAAATATATTACAGTAAGCCATTCACAACATATTGAGAAACAAACATTCATGACCTACCCCCTGTGTCAACTTGAGGCTCCAATTCCTTCATCCTAGGTGCACGGAGGCGTTTTGGTAGCTCCTTCAAGGGGATTTTCTTTTCTGCCCTTTTCATGGTGTACCTCATGCAGAATAGACAAAAGCAATTTAAATGTATATACATATGTTCATTAGACAATGTAATTATTTGTTGATGGGGATAAATGTATCCTTTTATATAAATATTCTGTAAATTGTGTTGTGTGCATCTCTCTAGTAGTACCCCTTATAGTCTAGCAGCAAGTGCTCAAAAAAGGCTTTAGTTTTCGAGATACCCCTACCCGAGGTAGAACAAACCTCAACAATGATTTTTTTTATCTTTAGAATGTCCTGTTCATGAAACTGATTGTTGAGCATTTTTATCTTTGGGGGAAATGTGTTTTTTTGGTTATTCTTTAGAACTACCCCACTCCCTCAAAAAGAGCCAAATTAGGCCATTCCGAATAGGGGATATGTGACAAAAAAGTCCATAACTTGGGAATGCACACTCTTTTCTTCATCAGATTTGCTGGGGTACTAACCAGGTGTCTGTCCCACATCACCAAAAAGTTAAAATGTAATTTAGCAAAACATTTATTGAAATAGGGTCCTGTATACATAGCTTTAGTTTAGACGGAAATGGTACTTTTGTTGTGATAGGAAAAGAGGGTTCCTTTACTTTTCTCTCACATATCACCAAAACATAAATCCCTACCAAATATACAATGTATGTGTTGTCTAGAATGCTATTGAACAATAACCAGTGGTTGTATGAAGATATCTATTACAGTTAAATTTCTAATGAGATTTCTCTAGAAGTACTCCTGCACTGAAATAGCCAAATTTGGACATTCCGAATGGGGGATAGGTGGCATAATAGCCTATAGTCCAGCAGATATGTGAATGCATTGTGCTTTGGCACACTGATAGAGCATGCCCTAAGGAAGATTTTTTGCCAAAGGGCCATCGCCAATTTTTCCTATGGCGCCCACGGCGGCCATTTTTGAAAATGGGGACCAGCAACTGTTATAATACCAGTAGTTTGGGTTGTAGAGCACCTAGGATCATGATTATGGTGTCTAATCCTACATTTTCAAGGATGGACAAGGCAGTGGTGCTATTTAAAACATGCTAGAAAGTACCCAACTTCATATATCTGGCATTCAGGGAACTAAATTGTGGTAAAACCTTCAAATATTAGCAGAGTTATGCATATTTTCATGAATTACATAATCAGTTCATAAGTTGTATGCTGACCTTCTATGCTTACAAGTAAATGTCTATTTCAAAGCCTGACCAATACATCAGTTTAGCCTGTTTGAGTGGTGTAATTGCTATTATATCTGTGTAACCCACTCTGAGTAAGTCAATATTGCTCTAGGTTCCGAAGGAGCTAAGTGATATAAACAGTTACCACAATGAAAGTACCAGGCAAGGTAAGTTTACGAGAGCAGCCCCATCAAGTATGTTGACCTGTACTATAGGGTTGGATTTGTTCACTTGTGATGAAATCAGGTTCTCCAAACAGCCAACCAAGTCTGACTTGGTTCCAGTTCTTAGCTTGCCCATTTGTGACAATGCCAGTGGACATGCTTGGTTTTTCGTGCTAAAAAAAGTAATCCAGACTTAAATTATGTATCCGGGATAAAATATAAAGCCGAGAGAACAGGGAGCAGTCACTCTTCAGGGATTGAGGGCTGTTGTTGGGACCTGGACTTCTCTCTGACTGGAGGCCTGCTGAATAAAGGGAGGTTGTTCCTTTTGATGTTTTCTTTGGTTGGCTTTGTCTGGTTGACAGTTGCAACATCCCCAGTATCAAGTACAAGAATATCTACAGTGCTCTTTTCACAGAATGGATTGCCCATGTCTTCTACACTCACTGAACACTTCATTAGGTACACCTGTTGAATTGCTTATATGGACAAAAAGCTAATCTTCCAATCACTGGTCGCAACTCGATGCATTTAGGTATGTGGACGTGGTCAAGACAAAATGCTGAAGTTAAAACTGAGCATCAGAATGGGGAAAGGGTAGCCTGGTGCTACCAGACCATCGTACTTCATTTCATTTGTACAGAAGGTCTGGCAGTGCTGTAATTGGCAAACGTTCACTCACTTGGAGGCGGGTGTCTGTCGAAGTTTAAAACTATTGGATCTGCCCAGTGCCACTCTGGATTAGCCAACCAATCGCATCACGTTTGGTCGTCACGTGTGTCATGAGCCGGCTTTTGACGGTGCGTTCCAGTTGGACAGGAAACTCGGAAATTTCCGACTTCACTACATATTGTAGTCTATGAATCTAGCAACAGTAACTTGTTAGAGCCTAACGTTTAGTTATTTGGACGAGAAAGGTTTTAGGCGTCCATACTTTCGCGAGCAGATGCACTGGAACACAGACAGGTCGGAACTCGGAACTACCAAGTCGGAAATCTCCTTCTTCCGAGTATAAAGGAACGCAGCATTCAACTGAGCCACTCGCTCTGTTCACTGATTGGAAACTCAGAAATCTGATTCGAGCAGGATCCCACTGATACACCCCATCACCAGACTGACTACTGAAGGGAAAATTAAATATGGCCGGAAGTAGGAGGGCGGGCGGAGCCAGGCTAGGGAAAGGGGGGGTTTAAGTGACTTTTAAAATGGCATAGTTGATGGTGCAAGGCAGGATCGATCCATGCTTTCATGTTGTTTACTCCAAATTCTGACCCTACCATCTTACTTTCGCAACCAAATCAAGACTCATCAGACCAGAAAAGACTTTTCCAATCTTTCATTGTCCTGTCTTCTGCTGCTGAACCTTTGGTTGGTCGCGTTTTGTGTTCAGAGATGGTATTCTGTATACACTGGTTGTAACAAGTGGTTATTTGAGTTAATATTGCCTTTCTATCATCTTGAACCAGTATACCTATCCTCCTCTGACCTCTGACATCAACAAGGCATATTCATCCACACAAATGCCGCTCACTGGGTATTTTTTATTTTTCGGGCCATTCTCTGTAAGCCCTAGAAATGGTTGTGAATGAAAATCACAGTGGATCAGCAATTTCTGAAATACTCAGACCAGCACTTTTGGCACCTTCAACATTTACATGTTCAAAGTCACTTAAACCCGCTTTCTTCCCCATTCTGATGCTCGGTTTTAACTTCAATAAGTTGTCCTGTCCAGGTCTACATGCCTAAATGCATTGAGTTGCTGCTATGTGATTGGCTGATAAGTTATATGTGTTAACAAGAAAATTAAGGGCTGTACCTATTAAAGTGGCCGGTGAGTGTATAGCGCTAGTTAGTTCTTTAACTTCTCTTGCAAACGCCAATTGTGCATGTTTGGTCTACTCGTGGTCCCTGGTGTCATTCGCCCTTCTCTTCTCAGTGGATGCTCTCCAACCACACTTGCCATCTCGGGGCCAGACATTATCCAGCGTCGCAGAGCTGCAGGGTTCTCTGCAAGTCCCACAACACCACCGCTTGGTCAAAAGCTGAGAAGCAGTGTTGTTGTTTTCTTCACAGCAAAGTTTGCTTTCAGAAACTGCTCATGGACATCAGGATGTGTATCCTACAGTGAAATCATGCCACACAAGTGGACTGGTATTCATCTGGTATAGTGGGTGTGTCCCAAAGCAAAGAACCAAAGCACGATCTTGGTCAGTGCATCTATATAGAGTAGGAAGTTGGCCTCTCTTATTGATTGCACATAGATCATTTACTCTATTTACAGCTGCAGGACAATGGACCAGAAGTGGAACTGGGGACATGACAAAGCTCTTTCACTACACCAGTCTTCCAAGGACAGAGGATTATGACTCTCCTCCTGTTCATTTATGTACTCGGTGAAAGCCCTCTGCAGGAGAAGATATAGGCTGCTGGCTGTGACCTTATGAACATGGCAGAGGCGTCACCTGACAGGCTTTCAGAAATGAATCTGCTGTCCCTGTTGTAGCAACTCCAGCTTGCACAAGTGCTCTACACACGCTACCTTCCAAGATAATGCCAAGTACCTTGAGTGCTGCCATCTCAATGTGGAACCCACCAAACATCACAATAAAGTTATCTTCACCATGAGCTGCTGGCCAAGTCCACTGGATTTGTTTTGCCACTGCATACAGAGGTTGATCCAGAGTGATGATTGATACCTGACCAGGATTCAGAATCTCCACTGCCTTCCTCACCACATTCATAGAATGGCGTATCATGGCGAACGGTTTTGGCTTGGTCATAGAAAAGGGGAAGTACACACTACATTGTGTAATTCTTGGTGTTAACAATGTTTTTATGCTTTAGTATGATTATTGTATAACATTTAGACAGAGTGAGATCCACTGTGAAGATCCCTCTCCATTGATGGCGAGCCTCCCAGTGTGATCCTTCCAGGCCGAGGAAACGACCCATGAAATACTCCACATGTGGTATGGTCGTACCAGTCGCCAGGATTCACACATCCATTGGACTACTACACACGTCCTTTCCAAGAACTGTCACAGGGCCAGTTACAGCCATTTTAACAGAGAACCACTGACAGTGGATTAATTAACCGGAAGTGATCACCAAACAGACTGACTAAAAGGACTATTGACAACACTTGTTTATTTTATATGGCCCATGTTTTTATTTTTAAATGATGTATATGCATATGTGTTTTGGGTGTTACCTACAACTCTATGTGAGTAAACGTTACTGCTTGCAACTTACCTTGCCTGGTACTTTCATTGTGGTAACTGTTTATATCACTTAGCTCCTTCGGAACCTAGAGCAATATTGACTTACTCAGAGTGGGTTACACAGATATAATAGCAATTACACCACTCAAATAGGCTCAACTGATGTATTGGTCAGGCTTTGAAATAGACATTTACTTGTAAGCATAGAAGGTCAGCATACAACTTATGAACTGATTATGTAATTCATGAAAATATGCATAACTCTGCTAATATTTGAAGGTTTTACCACAATTTAGTTCCCTGAATACCAGATATATGAAGTTGGGTACTTTCTAGCATGTTTTAAATAGCACCACTGCCTTGTCCATCCTTGAAAATGTAGGATTAGACACCATAATCATGATCCTAGGTGCTCTACAACCCAAACTACTGGTATTATAACAGTTGCTGGTCCCCATTTTCAAAAATGGCCGCCGTGGGCGCCATAGGAAAAATTGGCGATGGCCCTTTGGCAAAAAATCTTCCTTAGGGCATGCTCTATCAGTGTGCCAAAGCACAATGCATTCACATATCTGCTGGACTATAGGCTATTATGCCACCTATCCCCCATTCGGAATGTCCAAATTTGGCTATTTCAGTGCAGGAGTACTTCTAGAGAAATCTCATTAGAAATTTAACTGTAATAAGATATCTTCATACAACCACTGGTTATTGTTCAATAGCATTCTAGACAACACATACATTGTATATTTGGTAGGGATTTATGTTTTGGTGATATGTGAGAGAAAAGTAAAGGAACCCTCTTTTCCTATCACAACAAAAGTACCATTTCCGTCTAAACTAAAGCTATGTATACAGGACCCTATTTCAATAAATGTTTTGCTAAATTACATTTTAACTTTTTGGTGATGTGGGACAGACACCTGGTTAGTACCCCAGCAAATCTGATGAAGAAAAGAGTGTGCATTCCCAAGTTATGGACTTTTTTGTCACATATCCCCTATTCGGAATGGCCTAATTTGGCTCTTTTTGAGGGAGTGGGGTAGTTCTAAAGAATAACCAAAAAAACACATTTCCCCAAAGATAAAAAATGCTCAACAATCAGTTTCATGAACAGGACATTCTAAAGATAAAAAAAAATCATTGTTGAGGTTTGTTCTACCTCGGGTAGGGGTACCTGAAAATCTGAGGGCCCCTCCTGCTAGTCTATTACAACACTTTATAATGCCTGCCAATTCAGTTTTCTCATGGGAAGGAAAAGGTCTAACATGGAAGATTTGCTTTTCCTACCCAAATAAAGACGGCAGAAAAACTGTATGAAGATAGTTCAGGTTTCTTTCAGCTTGAATTCCCTGATTTTCACCATGAAGATTTAACTTATTTATCACCACTTGTTTCATTGTGGCATGTTGAGAAATTATACTTTAATAGCCCCCCCCCCCCCCCCCCCCTAGTTTTTATTTTATTAAGTGCCAAATCCCAACAGAAGTAATTTATCTACGGTCTAATTTCATATCAGGTTATCTTATTTAAATGAATGACTACGTATGTTAGTATATATATTTTCTGTGCACGTTTCTGTTTCTACTGCATTGTTTGCAGAACTACATGGTAATGTGCCACAGTCAGAGGACAGCTGAGGAGAACTAGCCTCTGCATGAAAGAGAAAAAAGTCCAAATGGCAAGTGAATTATAAATGGAGCGAAGTCCACCCCAACAGTCTAAAAAAGCAGCAAACATATCCACGTTTAGCGCACCCAACATCATGTAGTGGATAGGATGCTTACGTTAGCTCTGCTAGCAACCAGTTAATTATCAGTGCCACGAACATCCGACAGGTATGCTTTGTAGGTATAAAAGTACATACACATTGTTCGCTTTGAATGTCAGTCTCGTCAAATTAAACAACGTTTTCTAACACAAGCAAAAACATATTAAAAGTTGAATTTACTATTTCTAACATGATCCTAAAATCTGACTGCTATGCCGCTGAAAAGTGACATTCTGAGTGAGTGCCCATTAGCTAGTAAAATAAGCAAGCTACTTAACTTTAAGCAGAACATAGCTTACCTCAACACGTCAGAACGTCTCCTCTGCGGTCTTTTCTGTAATGAAATAACGTCAGGTTAATAGCTGCAAATAAGTGCCATGCACACCATCGAATTTCAATATTGAAGTAAGCTAACTAGCTAACTTTAGCTTTTCTCCCGCTCTCACGTGTCCTGTCTCACACACTACTTTACCCCTTTACCTAATGGCTACATTCAAATCATGTCCGGAATAGTTTCTTATACAATTTAAGAGCATTGTAGACTCACCAAATGTGTGACGAGAAATTAAATCTCGTTTTTTAGTGTGCCTGTTCTTCTCCTTGTCGCCATGCGTCTGGGTCTCAACTTCTAATATGTCCGCTCAACCTTCGTTACTACTTTACGTCATCACTTCAGAATAAAAGTCAGAGTCAAAGTCAAATTAAAAGGCTTTGTCTTCCTTCAAAATAAAGTCTAAAACTTAAGTTCCTGAATTATTTAAAAAAAACTATATTGAGGAAAGTTCAATCCTAAAACAAGAGCAACCAGAATGTTTGTTTACTCTTTCTTTCAATGTGTCTCACATAAGATTCTCAATAGCCTTTTCTTTCAACCTATAGCCTATCTATTTTTATTAAATAGGCTTTATAACCACACATTCACGCCATTTGATATGAAGGGGGACTTACCTCAATTTCCAGCTGCTTGTGTAATGAATTAGAAGAGGACGCAAATGCAGCAGGAAGGAACAGGCAGAGTTAATAGCCTCGTTTGAGAGCGAGCCGTCTTGCTTAGACCTGCGCAATTACAGTATGACGCGCGTCTTGCTGAGCGCACAGCATTTTTGCAGCATGTTTGATGTGCGAGGCTAAATACTTTATTGTCACAGAATGAAGAAGACAGCTAACAACGAAAAAATAAGTAGCCTATGATATCATGTTTTAATACTTTTTTTCATATAAACAAATTAGTAAACGGACTGTGTTATTTAAAATAGGCTATGCCTGTAAAACATGAATTGCCATTTAGCCCTATTATTTTTGTATTTTCCATGTCTCCCTCAATACAAAAAGAAGGGAAATGAGACAAACAAAAAACTGTGCTGCTCAGAGGAAACGATCGAGGCATAATCAAAGCAGCGACATAGAGGCCTAGTCAGCGCTGTTGATCGCTAGATCCACAACTCATCAGATGCACGATCCAGAAGAAAACTGGGTAAACCACCAAATTGTTTAAAGAGACACATAAGGCAGGCTGAGAAGAGTGAGTCCTCTTCGCTCTGCCCTTCAATCAAGTGCTTTACAAAAAGCTCAATTTAGATCAATAACACACACACACACACACACACACACACACACACACACACACACACACACACACACACACACACACACACACAATCGGGGTAACTTGAATTTTTCTTAAATCAACATTTAGGCCATATTCTAGGCCTACTTGATACCCTGTAGGCCTACTGGTCACGAATTGTGTGTTTATAAAGAGAGAAAAGTCGTTTTTTTGTACTAAGCCTATATAGGTAGGCCTATAGCCTAATAGATGAAATGTTGATTTAAAAAAAAAAGGTAACTTTCGGTTTTTCGTGCTGTGATTTCAAACCGATATGGATTGAATTTAAAATGCATGGATTTGACAGGCTGGGGAGAGCAGCGCTTCAGCACAGCAGCAGGGAGAGACGCTGAGACAGCAGACCGTTTTTGACTAATCACTTCAGTAACACACTCCCATACATTATCCACCGCTATGCACATTTGAATCAGGTTGTTGATCGACAAATAAACACAAAGAAGAAGAACGCACATCTCAAGCTCTGATAGGTCCATCATTTCAAGCGGGAAATCATCCAGAGCAAAGATGTGCGCGCATTGCACTGGAGTCCTACGCCGTGGGCGGGAGCAGGGGAAAGAATAAAGGAGAATAAACCATAATAGGAATAAACCGCAGAGTCAAGCCAAAATGCCCGGAAATCGGTCTGCTGATCGCTGGAGGAGGAAGACAACTGCGCCCCCACCAAAACGGCACAGATGGGAAAGGAGGGTTGGAGATGAACAAGTAAGAAATAAAACTAAATTAAAAAAGTAATTTTTTTATTATTCACTTTTTAGCTCATGGTAGTTAACAAGAAAACCCTCTAAACGTAGCCTATAGGCCTACTTAATTAATTAATTGTGCTGCGGTTTCAACTAGGCTAATAGCCTACTTGTAGCCTACCATTGTCAATGGCCTTCTATTTGGCTTTTTATCCAAGGATGTTCTTTGAATTATAAAAACCCGTTATGACCCAGTCTTAAACAGTATTGCGTAATAACAATTTTTTATTTCTAGACCTCAAATTTTTTCCATGGATTTTTTTTTGTATTTTAATGCAATTTGTTATTTTGTATTAACTTGGAAAATTTGAATATTAAGGAAAAGTCCATTAAAAAGTAAAACTTTCATATTGGCGTATTCTACATCTATCACACATACATACATCTTCCCTTCATCTCCAAAATCCTGGAAAAGACAGTGGCCTCCCAACTCCATTTTCACCTATCTGACAATTACCTTTATGAACAGTTCCAGTCCGGATTCCGCCCACTCCATAGCACTGAAACTGCACTCATCAAAATCACCAACGACCTCCTTATGGCAGCTGATTCTGGACTACTCACCATCCTCATCCTCCTGGACCTGAGTGCAGCCTTTGATACCATCTGTCACACCACCCTGCTCAACAGACTATCCTCCATTGGCATCACAGACACTCCGTTAGATTGGTTCACTTCTTATCTTTCTGGCCGTACTCAATTTGTTCAACTAAAGTCTTTTAAATCCATCCCCTCCCCCGTCACCACAGGTGTTCCCCAGGGCTCTGTCCTGGGGCCCCTACTCTTCATCATTTACCTCCTTCCCCTTGGCAATATCTTCCGCAAATTTGACATTAATTTCCACTGTTATGCTGATGACACCCAGCTCTACCTCTCTACAAAGCCCTCGTCCACTCTCCCGCCCACTTCCCTTACTGATTGCATCTCAGAAATAAAAACCTGGTTCACTCAAAACTTCCTGAAATTAAACAGCAGCAAAACCGAGGTTCTCCTCATTGGCACCAAATCTACACTATCCAAAACCGACAGCTTTTCTCTCACCATTGATAACTCCACTGTTTCACCCTCCCCCCAGGTTAAGAGTCTGGGTGTCATCCTCGACACCACACTTTCATTTCAACCCCACATCAATAACATTACCCGAACTGCCTACTTCCACCTACGAAACATCAACCGCCTCCGCCCCTCCCTTACACCCCACACTGCCACCATCCTTGTCCACAGTCTGGTCACATCAAGGCTCGACTACTGCAACTCCCTCCTTTTCGGTCTCCCCCAAAAAACCCTCCATAAACTCCAACTTCTTCAACACTCAGCAGCAAGGATCATCTCCAGAACACCCTCCTCTCACCACATCACCCCTGTCCTTCACCAGCTTCATTGGCTCCCGGTTCATTTCCGTATTCAATTTAAAATCCTCCTTTACACCTTCAAAAGCATCCATAACCTTGCACCCACATATCTAACAGACCTCATTCAAATTGCCACTCCCTCCCGTGCACTCCGCTCCTCCTCCTCTGTTCACCTCACTGTCCCCTCTGCCCGTCTCACCACGATGGGGAGCAGAGCCTTCAGCCGCTCTGCTCCCCTGCTCTGGAATGCACTACCCCCCGACATCCGCAACAGTGACTCCATATCCCTGTTCAAATCTAAACTCAAAACTCATCTTTTCAAATTTGCTTACCCCCCCTGATCTTCCCATCCCATTTTTGTTTTTAAATCAATTAATTGTACTGTATTTTTCACATTGTACGGTGTCCTTGAGTGTCTTGAAAGGCGCCTTTAAATAAAATTTATTATTATTATTATTATTATTATACAGTGAAATATGTGAAGACTTTTTTTGTTTTAATTTAGATGATTACTCTCATGAAATGAAAAAATAAAGTATATCGAAAATATTATAATTTGACAACAATATAAATGTTTTTTATAATAATAATAAAGATAATAATAAAATGAGGACCCTCTGAAAAGTGCTTTTATTCTAGATTCGTTAAAAAATTAGTAAGTGTAATGAATCTAGAATATATAAAACATTTGATGTGAAATTACGGAAAAAAAAATACTTTGCCATAATATTCTAATTTTCCAAGTTGCACCATAGGCTACTTTATAGAGCCTACATTATGTTTCATTATTCAATAATATTTTTCTTTCTTATACTATTCTTTTGTGATACTTTCAGCAGCGTGTAACTTTGGAACAAAAATCAGCCCAGCAAGAGCAAACAACATCTCAAAGCTCAGGTGAGTTGAAATGGACACTACTTTCAAACATGTCCAACCGGTGTTCCTGCCAGAATTACATTTGAAATGCTACTTCTGGAACTTTGAAATCAATTATCAGCCTCTCACACCTTTCAACTCATGAGCTTAAAGTGAGTTTACAGTGGGATGCGAGGGTTGTTCCCCTTAACAGTTTTACAACTACTGCATTGTTAAGCCAAGCAGTCTTACACTTCCACAATCCTGCAGTTATATATTATGTTATGATAAATGTCTTTAACATAATAAAGATTACCAGATTACCATGATATCCTTATTGTTGTCATGGTGTTTTTTAAAATATAAAATGAATAACAAAGGCCAGCATCACTTTAAGTCAAAACCAGTGCAGAAATGTTCACAAAGTAGACACACGCTAAAAAAACATTTCATCCAAAAAATGTGCTTGTTTGAACTGCATAATCGATAAACATGTATTATAGATTTGAATGTATGATGTAAAAACAAATCACAAGACTGCAATCCTGCACAGATTGTCTCTGGTACAATGAAAGCCTAATCATTTTAAAACTGATTGGTTTGTTTCCCACACAGTTTCATGACGTTTTTGATACTAACTACTGATTTGACCCCCAGGATCATCACTTCAGAAAGATCCCGCTGACCTGGAGTATCCCATGGATTCTAGACCAACTCCTACAGATGCATGTCCACCCCAAGAGGTAACAGAAGAATTTGCTGAGGAAACCTGGGAAGCTGAACAACGTGATGATTTAAACTTGGTATTTGAAGACAGCTATGATGCGATGGAGGACTTTTTCTATGATGGATTACAGCAGGATGAGGGATTTGATTCCTTTTTCGATCAAGATGGAGCCCCCTCAGAGCTTAACAGTGATTCAAGTACTAACACAGATGAACCACTTTATGACAGTGCCCCCATAACTGTTGCAGAAGGTCTTCTTGCTATTATGACATATGCAATTCGCCACAAAATCACTAGAAAGGCCCTCACTGACTTACTGAAGTTGATAACATTGTTTTGTCCTCAGCAACTTAACACTGAACGCCTGAGCAGCATTCACCGTTTCAGAGATTTCTTTTCTCATCATGCTACATTACCCCATGTCGTGCACAAGTATTGCAAAATATGTAAGGTGTCAGTTGAGGAGGACTGGGTCACATGTCAGTCTTGCAAAGCTAGCTTGCTAGGAGAAGGGGGAGTGTCCTTTTTCATCGAAGTCTCCATTGAGGCTCAGCTGAAGACACTTTTTGCACAAAAGGGGTTTCAAGAAAAACTGAATTTTAGATTCAGTAGACAGAAAAAGAACAAGGACAATATTGAGGATATATATGATGGCCATGTGTATAGCCAACACATAGTTGCTGACGGGCTGTTAAGTGATCCTAAAAATTTATCTTTCATGTGGAACACAGATGGAGTGCCAATTTTCAAATCATCCAAATTTTCAGTATGGCCGTTTTATTGTGTCATTAATGAGTTGAGCTATGTTGAACGCACAAAGCGTGAAAATATGGTTCTCGCTGGACTATGGTTTGGGGATTCTAAACCTTCAATGTTGACATTTCTTGAGCCATTGAGCCACACCCTCGAGAGACTTCAAGAGCATGGTGTGAGCCTTTTTCGTGCAAAGTTTTGACCATAGCTGGCACATGTGACTTACCTGCAAAGGCGATGGTCTATAACACTGTGCAATACAATGGTCATTTTGGATGTCTCAAATGTGAACAGCCTGGAGTTACAGTGAAAACTAGTGTGAGAGGACATGTTCATGCATTCCCATATCAACAGGGGGACCCAAAAGGACCCCTGCGGACACATGAGATGTTAGTCAGTGACGCAAAAGCAGCTTATGAGAGTCAGTGTTGTGTGCGTGGCGTGAAAGGGCCTACTTGGCTAAGCAAGCTCAAGAATTTTGACCTTATACATGGGAATGCAATTGACTACATGCATTGTGTCTTGCTTGGAGTTATGCGGGTTCTCATGGCTTTGTGGTTCTCTACTGAATTCTCTCGTCAGCCTTTCAGCATGGTCAAAGATGCAACCACGATTGATCAACGGCTGAAAGACCTGCAGCCACCATCTACTGTCACTCGATGTCCTCGTGCAGTAACATCACACAGAATGTTTTTCAAAGCATCGGAATATCGGTCTATTCTACTATTTTTTGGCCCTGTTGCTTTTAGAGGAATTCTTGGTACCCTTTACTATAACCATTTCCTCCTTCTCAGTGAAGCAATATTCATACTTTTGATGGATTCTATTTCTTCTGGACAAATTGACCACGCTGAAAAACTCCTATGGAATTTCTGCTCCCAGATAAGGGATCTTTATGGTGAGCGATATCAAACTGCAAACATGCACCTACTTGTTCACTTAGCAGACAGTGTCCGTGACCTTGGACCTTTGTGGACTCATTCGTGTTTCCATTTTGAGGATAAAAATGGATATTTGCTGCGACTCATTCATGGCACCCAGAACATACATATGCAGTTAGTAAATGCTGTTTGTGTTGTACAGTCTCTTCCCAGCATTGTACAGACTGTAAATCCAACAAAGGCCACTGCTGAATTCTTCTCCAGAATGTCTAATGACTACAGGTTTACATAAACTAGCTCTATGAAGACAAGTGTAATAACAGCAAGTGCATTTCAACTTGAAGTGGACAATCTAGCTGTTCTTGAGAGCTGTCTGGGCCAACCTATTCACAACGGTAAAGTAAAAGCTTTTAAAAGGGCCCAGGTGAAAAGAGCACAGCTTACATCCAGACATTACACCAGAGACAAGAAAAGAAATAACTTCACTGTTGCTTTTAACAATGGGACACACATTAAATATGGTCAGGTGGAGTTTTACTTTATCTGTGAGGATTCAAACATGCCTTTTGCACTTGTTAAGGAATTTGAGAGTGCAGATATATGTCTGTTGCAGGACCATGTGACAAATGGCACATGTTTTCACATTACACCCCTCCTGGAAACCCCTGCCAGGATGTTTGCCATATCACTGCAGTGTGTTCTGGGAAAAGTTGTTTTTCTTAATGTGTCTTCCATGCCTGGTCTTATATTTGTTGGAGATTTCCCTAATGCACTTGAGAGAGATTGAAGGACCAGGAGAAAACACATGACAACAATAACTCTTGTTCAAAAACAAATTTTACAGTGCAACTAAGCTGCTGCAACTTGGACTTTGGGAAATTTCAATAGTACCTTAATTGTCCTCCTTGTATGGCAATTTACCTGGAAATGCCAAAATTAACACAGATATGCACCTGAATTAATGTACTGGTTATGTGACAAACTATTGACATATGTGTTTTAATCTGGAACTTGAAATCAAATGTTTGTTTATTGTAAAATGTTAAGAATTAATAAATGAGAAAACCAAGTGTATATGAAGATCTTGTTTGGACTCTTTTTGGTGGAAGTGAGACAACTCTGAGAACAGAAAAAAATACATTTAGTTGAGACTAGATTTTGATCACTGAGACAAATTCCAGATAAAATGCATGCTTATTTATAAGCCAATCAAGTGTTTAGTAGGATCTCACAGTTATCTCAAGAGATGTTTATTTCAGACGTATGTTCAGAAGTAAAGATCAGTCCAGTGTGAGAGAAAAAACGATATTGGTAAGACCTTAGGTTAGGCTCAGGCTGAGACAAGGAGTGGGTTATTTCTCAGGAGATACATTTAAGAAGTATGAGAAAATAGCCAAAATCTCCTTTTGATCTTTAATTGAGCTCAAGTATGTCTAGGAGACAAACGCTGGACAAAGAAGAGATCTTATTTTGAATCGGCCTTTCCTCTGGGTGGGTCCAAATAGGATGCTGTTTTCAACACAAAAAATCTTGGCCGGATGTTGTAGACATCCGGGTCTCTCTAAACATCCTAAATCTGGCCACAAGAATCAGGACATACTAAATCTTTTTTCTACCATACTAAATAGTAGAAAGTAGGGCATATGTGCCAATATTGTGTGATGACAGGTATACAGTCTCTGTTTACAGAGGGCAGTTAAGTGATCTGGATGATGGCGCTTTGGAGGACCTCTACGAAACCATGCAAAATTAATGAACCGCCCCGGCAGATAACAGCGCTCCATTTTTAATGCACCTTGTCACCAGTGGGCCCTAGCCTGCTGCATTCTCCAGAGACATGGATTAGCGAGAGATGGAGTGACACATCACACCCCCCAGGGGAGAGCAAGGGAAAAAAGAGAGAGCGCTTGTTGTCCACCGAACACATCGATATGTCATTAAACAATGACAGCGCCTCGGGCTGTTTAATGAAGTGTTTGCAATGTGATTTGGTTCTTAATAGCAGAGGCATTAAAGGAGTATCATGTCCTCTCTGTGTAGCTCCTGTATACTAAACAGCAAGCCATGCCCAAAGCCTTATAATGCACACTTACTGACACTTTCAGATTGGATGGGGAGGAGGACGTAGCCGGGGGAAAGCACTGAGTATAGACATAGCTAAATGTCACGTGGATACCTGACATAACGGCTTTATACCTTCGACTGGTAGAATATGAATTATAGCCAGGACGATATGTGTTCCATGCCTACACGTTGGAAATAATAAAAAACATTTAAGCAAAGCCATCTCTTGGTGTTTATGCCGGTTCACACATAGTACGAGTTGACTTTGGGCCAACATTTCAAGGTCCACAGAGGGCAAGGGCAAACAATGCTACAGTATGTTTTCTGTGGAATGGGGGAGGGGGGATGGGTGTATAGAAATAATAATAATAATTATGTTTTACCAAGATTTTTTTTTCTCCGTGCAAAAGCCATGCACTACACTGTGCACCAGGTGAGAGTATTACAACAGCAAAACAAAAGAGTAGAGTCAGGGGTTTCTTTGAAGATAAGGAGCTGTTTAGCTGAATCTACATGTGGATTACAGTATGTGCCCGACGATTGATGTGTGGCTTTTCGTGCTGCTTCATTAGTCAATCTGTATTAGGCAAAGCAGTTACACGGTCCGGGAGCATTACATTCATTTACCGGAACTACGAGCAGCTATTAATCTTGTTTGGTTTGTTGTGTGTATATGAGTATGTGTATTTATCTTTTTGTATAGGCTATATGTGTTTTTTTATTATTAGAATGTATGTATTTGATTGTACTTGCTCGTATGTATTTTGTTAAAGCACTTTGTAAACCATTGTTTCTAAAGGTGCATAAATAAAGATATATATTTTTTTATTATTATAAAATTGCACAAGAGATTAAGTGAGAACAGAATGAGACTCATGTATTGGACAACGGTTTATGACCGTATATTAGATAATAGCCATTTGTGTCCTTCTCTTGTGATGCAACCCAGGTGCCTCTCAACCACAGCTATAGAAAAAGTGTCTGTAAAAATGTAATGCATCCCCAATTTGTAGGTGTGCTAGATCGTGCCAATGTTACAGTGCACACTTGCTCATATCCTGCAAGTCTTTCAATGTGGAATCAATCAAACGCTGGTCCATTCAATGTAACTTCATGTAGAAATGTAAAACTCGGGGGCGCCCTTAGCTCAGTTGGTAGGGCGTCCCCCCCATGGGCCTCGGACAGCAGCGGACCCGGGTTCGATTCCAGCCCGCGGTCGTTCTCTGCATGTCACTCCCCTCTCTGCCCATTTCAACTCTGTCTCTTAAAGCAGTTCGGATGGATTTGAGTTTGAGCATTTCAGCACAATCATAATATCCCCTGCCTTCAGCTCCGAAAATGCTAACAGCGCCCCCACCACCCCTACTGATCTGCGTCTATACCCACTAGTTTTTGTTGGTTTTTCGTTTTTGAAGGAATAATCCTTAATTTGAGGCTTACACTCAAGCATGCAGCTTACATGCCACTTAATACTGTACTCCACGGTGTCACAAATAGTGATGTTATTAATTGTAGGTGAAGAAACTGGTGGCTCGGGGATAGTAGGCTAAACCGGTACAAATACCCTGACTTTCGTCGCTATCGCTACAGGTCCTGGTCGCGCCAAATTAAAATCGTTCGGTTCCGAACGATTTGATTGGTTGTAGTTTTCACCTAATATTATGAGACTGAAATAATTGTTTCTTTTTATTCCTGGTGGGTCTACCATGCATTTTAGAGTGTAAAAACCTTATTTATACCATTTTAAAGTCATTTAAAATAAGTGTAAAAACTCTACAAAGGTAAGAATAGCTTTAACACAATTGTTTTGTTAAGAGTATTACAGTATTTCTCTGTTTTTGTTACCAATATTTGTAGTTTTAACAAATAAATTTGATTATAATCACATATTGTTGTTGTAAATATAACAAAAACATTTTGTTTAATAGTTTACAAAAGTTCACTGTGATCTAAACGAAAAATATATGTTTTTGGGTTTACTATACTGTTCTGTAGGGATTTTACATAGTTTTTATGTAAATTTCACAGCCATTTTTTACAGTGAGCGACAGTGACACTTTTACTCAGAGCAACCATCCAAAATGATTCAATACTTCTTATAGTTAGAAAAAGAAAGGAGAGAGCAGTGAGAGGACTGGACATCTGGTCTAGTGTCTGTTTGTCCAGGTGAGAGTGTGGGACCGGCAGGGAGCCAAACAAGACAGTGACTGGCCCAGGGTCTGTGGGAGGAGGATGGTGGAGAACCAGCTAATTAGAACCAGCAAGCATCACAACACAAGTGACAGTTATGCTAATAGTGTGTAGCTATATGTAGCAATGGTGTCTTCATGTGTTGTTGCAATAGATAAAGATGCATTGTGCTCACATGGGCATGAAAACCAGGACAACTCTTTGCAGAAACACTCATTGACATTCTCACTAGACAACATACAACCTAATTAGTTGTATCAGAATATGTGATTAATTATTTCTAGAATGAAAGCAATTAATTTAGTCAATTTGCATTTTACCAGCACCATGTAATTATTCTATCATGTTTTCTATTTGTTGTAAATATGGTATATTTTTTACAGAATTGTTTTCCTCGCACAATTCCTTTATTTGTTCTGTGATGATGGTCGTTTCCTGTACCGCAATGTACCAAATGCCATATTACATATTATATGAAATATAACAGTCCACTTACATTACTGCTCTAGATGGTGGTAAAGTCACCCAACAATGTCATGAAAGCAACAGTCTGACAGCTTGTAATGTAAAGTTGATATAATATATGCTTTGCTTCTGGCACATTTAGGCTACCGTACATATGGTCACTGCATATACCACTGTATGTGTGTATAATGTGTATGTTCAAAATCCCCAGCAGGTGTTCCATTCTGAGCACCTGCCTATTAATTGTAATTGATGACAATGACGAGAAGCCGTATAGGATTTGGGTGGTGAGAGCCGGAGCGGGAGCAGCTTGTCAGTGTTTGCTAATAGAGACGAGAGAGTTATGGGAGAGAATTGTGAGCTTGTACAGCAAAATGGTAACTTGTCCAGTTATCGCATGGACAAATTGAATTCAGGCTTTCCCAGACTATACAATCTGCTTACTTAGTGTTTGCCTTTGTGTAACTTGGCAGAATGTGAGACAGAGAGTTGCCCAATCGCGTGGCTGGAGTGAAAGCAAAAAAGGCTGGATCATTTTATTTTTTTCTACACAGGCACCACATGGACTAAATGCATTTTGGCAGCTCTGATATCATGTATCAACAGTCAGGTTTTATTTCTGTACAAAAAAACATGTTATTGTTCTTGATTTTTTTTTTTTTTTAATTCTTGCCCCACCACATGTACTTCCAGATGCAAACAAGAGTAATGATTGTTTATCTGTGGAGCCAAGAGGAAGTGGTTCATTATGCTGTCAGCTTTCTTCCTACAGGAAATTGATGAACTGCGTCTGTGTCTTGATGTAGTGCTGAGAAATAAAACCCCGGTTAATCATACGCCGAGTGACGGGTTCACAATCAGTCTTCCAACACATAACTCACATGTTTTCCCCCTGCTGATAAAAACAATAATACACCGCTAATAGTTACTGTGATTGTGCTATTTGATGCTGTCAGATCACGAACTTCAGATATCCTCCATACGCTCCTGTATACATATGGCTTTAAATTCAAAGTATTCACCGGAAAACAATAAATATCCATGGCTAAATAAGCAATAATCGACATGAACACAAATTTTCATCATCAAAATTAACTTTTTACAAAGCTCTGTTCAGAAAGACAGTATTCTGATAGAATGTCAAATGTTTCCATCAGTTGACTACATTACATTTTGCCTTAATAGGGGATAACAAGCTAAGTATGACAACACTCTATAATGCTTAATTTTAGTTCCGGCTTCTTTACTTTTCGCCAATGTCTCCCCTGTGTGCGTCAAACAAATAGCTTTGTTTCATTTCCCGTTATGTTGTGCAGCCCAACACTTAAAAAACCAAGGTCAAACGTGGGTTCAGTCATTTTCTATCATGGACTGTGTTTTTGTAAAACTAGCATGGTTTACTCTGTATCTAGCAGCCATGGTTAATGTACAACATGTTGTTATTCATAAAGGGAGGGGAGCGAAGATTGCCGAAGCACAGCCGGAGGGAGCGGAGATGCCCGAAGCACACACACTCAAGTGTTGAAAGGACGTGCTGGATCGCCAAAATAAGAGAAAGAGCTTCCCGAAAATCTACATAGTTTTTTGTGATGTGATTCGTGTCAGGTTGCTCTATAGCAGGGTAAAACAAGAAATTAAGACCAGAAAAGTAGTATAATAGGTCCTCTTTAAGGAAACTACACATTTTGAAATCCCGCGGACCTGACTATATTGTCTGAGCGATACTTCTCACTGAGTAAACTAGTTAAATCAGTAAACTTATTGATCAGTAAGTTAATGAACGAAACAAAGCCGTGACATAAGGCTTACATTAGAGTGAATTGTAACATCGCGCTGCGGCTTTTTGCCACATGCATAGTTATTGATGCAGAAAATGTAAAATAGCGTATCACATATGTATGCAGCGCCACTATATGCTCTCACCTCAAATGATTTTACCTGGCGATCTACACACACTGGCTCTTAATGAAGCGTTCTATAAAATCACAGGTTGCAACATTATTTCACTGTGGGCTTCTTTCTTTTCATCAGTTGCGATTACAGTTGGGACGTGACAGGTGACAGCTGTCACAGTTCGGACATCGCTGCAGACTCGCAGGTTAAGCTTCTCACAGTATATTCATATTTGTCCGGAAAATACAGACTAGCCTACAGGTTTTGTATCTAGGCTATTTATTTTAATGGTATTTATAAGATGCAAATAAAGGGCTATTAGCTTAAATCAAAATCAAAATTGTATTAATTTTGATGTGGCCCAACACTAACGTGATTTTCCACATAGGCTATGCAATTCATTAGGGACAGTGTCAGACTTAAATCAGATTCTTAAGGCGAGACACCCCAGGTGAATAGGGATTTTTTTTTAACTTGTAGATATCATCATGAAACTTTGCCAGTTGATTACTGACACTAACACAATTATTTTTTGTATTACATGTTTTTCTTTAATATTTTATTAAATATGCAAATATGGCAATATTTAACCAATTATGCGTACATTTGGGTCATTTTTCGAGAAAGAATTTGAGATGTTGGATAAAGCCAGAGTTAAAATCTCTATTTTATTTTAAGCACATATTAGTTTCTAAGGTTTTTACACAACAGATTTTGGATACAGCCTTTTTTCATTTAATAAATCAAAAAATACTATGTACATGTCTTAGAAATGCATTTTAGGCATGTTTTTAGGAGGAAAATGTATCATAAATCAGACAATTAACAATATATTAACAAATCCTTGTGTAAAAACCTTTAAAATAGTGCTATGAATGATTATAGAAAGTTTGGTTGATGTCAGTGGTCTAGAAGTTGAGATATCTTTCGCAGAGTATTGGAAAAAGCTCATTTTGAGAAAACGGCCGTTAAAGATAAAAACGTGAATTCTGCTGATACTCACTGATTATAGCTAGAGTAAGTTATTGAATTAGGCCCTACACCCCTCATTGCCATATAGGCCTACCACTGCTTAACATATATAAACCATAGGGGCGGCAGTGGCGAAGTGGGTAGGGAGCTCGCCTCTGGTGTGCAGGTCGGAGGTTCGATCCCCCGTCTCCCCGCCACATGTCGAAGTGTCCCTGGGCAAGACACTGAACCCCAAATTGCTCCCGATAGTTAGCTTAGTTAGCTTAGCACCGTAGTGCTAAAGCCTACCCTGCGTGGTAGCTGCTGCTATCGGTGTATGAATGTGTGTGTGACTGGGTGAATGTGTACAAAAAAAACAATGTGTAAAGCGCTCTGAGTCTGTGAATAACGGAGATATAGCGCTATAGAAGTCCATTTACCATTTACCATTTACCATAGCATAGTAACATTTACATCCACATGCTAATTTAAACGTGATTAATTCATTATTAGCCACTATCTGTCAACCTGCTCCGGAGTGGGCACAGCCGCGCTCTCTCCCCACCATGTCCCCTCTGATTGTCTGACAGTCTGTGTCTCTCCGACGTGAACGGTGTGATTTATATGTCTTTAACACTTCTCCCCTTCAAATGGCGATCATGTAGTGTCCGTAGCCAATTGATTAAGTATTTTTTTTGTCTTGGTTTGGCATATTTTCGACGTTTTTCCCCATTTTATTTTGTGATTTTCGAGCTACCGCGGCTAGCATCACGTGATGCCTTTTAGCGAATCACATCGTCAGAAATGTGCATTAGCCAATTAGGTCGCGTTCCTAGCATTGAATCCCTCCTCACACTTTCACGATTGGTTACTGATACAAAGGAAATGACCATATTTGGATCAGATAACGTTGTGCTTGAGATTCAGAGCTTTCCAACAGTACCATGGTTATTATGATTCATACAGCGGTCGCGGTGCTGTATGTTACGTTAGAATGCTCACTTTTGACGAATTTAGGAGCAAAATACAGACGCAAGCAGTCAAAGTTTAGTAAAATAAACACCTAAAACGTATATTTTGGACCTTTTATCCATACTAGTATGAAAGAAGACATGTTATGGAAGCTAAATAGACACAAATCTCAAAATTGACCAGTGCTTAAAAAACAACGTTTTTGCCTGCCGTGTCTCGCCTTAATACATTACAATACATCAACAAAACATAACACTAATCACACAGTATACTGTTAAGGAGTGCTCTGCTCAAGTTTTGCATTAAGTATTCAATGCTGATTTTCTCTTATTTGAGCAGACAATTAGATTCACAATAATGTCTTGCTTGTGAGCAGTAACTTCCTGTACCAAGGAAAAGTCCAATAGCTATGAAAACAGTGATTAAGAGACAGTTATTACAGCGGTATCAATCTCCTGATATATTTATTACTCTGCAAGAAAAGCGCATTTTATCTAAATGTCCAACTATTTATTTAAATATGTATTAGGTTACATAAATACTTGTGAAACAAATTTGCAAGACAGTGTTCACATTTTCATGTTATTTATTTGTGATGCAGTCTATGTACAATGGCCATTCAAATGGAAATATTCTTCATTTGTGTTAGTTAGACCGATCAAATTCACCTACTTACTGGTTCCCTCGACCATATATATTTATATGGTAATGATATATATTTATATGGAGAAGTTCGGAGAAACCATGGAGAAGGACTTTCGGTCGGCACCAAAGTGTTTCTGGAAGACCGTCCGGCACCTCAGGAGGGGAAGCGGGGAACCATCCAAGCTGTGTGCAGTAAGGATGGGACGCTGTTGACCTCAACTGAGGAGGTAGTCGGTCGGTGGAAAGAGCACTTTGAGGAACTCCTGAATCCGACTAACACGCCCTCTATGTTGGAGGCAGAGCTGGAGGCTGATGGGGGATCATCGTCAATTTCCCTGGTGGAAGTCACTGAGGTAGTCAAACAACTCCACAGTGGCAAAGCCCCGGGGGTTGATGAGATCCGTCCAGAAATGCTGAAAGCAATGGGTGTGGAGGGGCTGTCTTGGATGACACGCCTCTTCAACATTGCGTGGAAGTCGGGTACAGTGCCGAAGGAGTGGCAGACAGGGGTGGTGGTTCCTATTTTCAAAAAGGGGGACCAGAGAGTGTGTTCCAACTACCGGGGTATCACACTTCTCAGCCTTCCCGGGAAAGTCTACTCCAAGGTGCTGGAAAGGAGGGTTCGGCCGATAGTCGAACCTCAGATTGAAGAGGAACAATGCGGATTCCGTCCTGGCCGTGGAACAACGGACCAGCTCTTCACTCTCGCAAGGATCCTGGAGGGAGCTTGGGAGTTTGCTCATCCAGTCTACATGTGTTTTGTAGATCTGGAGAAGGCTTATGACCGGGTTCCCCGGGAGATACTGTGGGGGGTGCTGCGGGAGTATGGGGTGAGGGTGTCTCTTCTGAGGGCCATCCAATCTCTGTACGCTCAAAGCGAGAGCTGTGTACGGGTGCTCGGTAGTAAGTCAGACCCGTTTCCGGTGGGGGTTGGCCTCCGCCAGGGCTGCGCTTTATCACCAATCCTGTTTGTGATATTCATGGACAGGATATCAAGGCGTAGTCGTGGTGGGGAGGGGTTGCAGTTCGGTGGGCTGAAGATCTCATCTCTGCTGTTTGCGGATGATGTGGTTCTGATGGCATCATCGGCCTGTGACCTTCAGCTCTCATTGGATCGGTTTGCAGCCGAGTGTGAAGCGGTTGGGATGAGGATCAGCACCTCTAAATCTGAGGCCATGGTGCTCAGCAGGAAACCGATGGATTGTCTACTACAGGTAGGGAATGAGTCCTTACCCCAAGTGAAGGAGTTCAAGTACCTCGGGGTCTTGTTTGCGAGTGAGGGAACAATGGAGCGTGAGATTGGCCGGAGAATCGGAGCAGCAGGGGCGGTTTTGCACTCGCTTTACCGCACTGTTGTGACGAAAAGAGAGCTGAGTCGTAAGGCAAAGCTTTCGATCTACCGGGCGATCTTTGTTCCTACCCTCACCTATGGTCATGAAGGCTGGGTAATGACCGAAAGAACGAGATCGCGGGTACAAGCGGCCGAAATGGGCTTTCTCAGGAGAGTGGCTGGCGTCTCCCTTAGAGATAGGGTGAGAAGCTCAGTCATTCGTGAGGAACTCGGGGCAGAGCCGCTACTCCTTTGCGTTGAAAGGAGCCAGTTGAGGTGGTTCGGGCATCTGGTAAGGATGCCCCCAGGGCGCCTCCCTAGGGAGGTGTTCCAGGAGCGTCCAGCTGGAAGGAGGCCTCGGGGAAGACCCAGGACTAGGTGGAGAGATTATATCTCCACACTGGCCTGGGAACGCCTCGGGATCCCCCAGTCAGAGCTGGTTGATGTGGCCCGGGAAAGAGAAGTTTGGGGTTCCCTGCTCAAGCTGCTGCCCCCGCGACCCGATTTCGGATAAGCGGTTGACGATGATGATGATGATGATATATTTATATGGTAATATTGTGCTCTATGAAATATGGAATACAATTGTATAGAAAATATATAATAATGTATAACTATAATCAAACTATATTCAATAATCTATGGAATTTTTTTATTTTATTTTATTGTTTTGTTTGACTACTTATTTTCTGTTTAATAAATTCAGGCTATTGCCATATGCAAATATTCTTGTTTTGAGATATATAATATGTAATGTCAAGAGGGTAGGCATAATACGCCTTGGCTTCTTCCTACACCCTTTTCGGCCATTGCTTTTTTTAAATTATTGATTGGTGTTTGTATTATGTCTTTGTGGTCATGGAACAAATACATATTTACTACTGGTACTAAAAAGCTTAAAACAAGGACTGTGTCACTTATCTTTGACAGAAAAACAATCAATGTATCCTTTTAAATGATTCAATATGTCAGTACAATAATGTGCAGTCTGTGAGACAGCCTTCATTTAGAAGTACATCTGTTGCTGTTTTCTGGTGCTTTCAACTACCACACAATTCCTCTTAAAAACCACATTTCTGCTTTAAGCTGAAAGGCTGCTCTCTCTCTCTCTCTCTCTCTCTCTCTCTCTCTCTCTCTCTCTCTCTCTCTCTCTCTCTCTCGCTCTCTCTCTTTTAATCTGTGGCTATCAGCAAAAACATTTTGAAGAGAACAGCTTATTTTTGGGTTAAATCAAAAGAGGCTTTTGCTGAGACGCGGTGAAGTAGCTCCAAGCTAAAAATGCTTTCTTTTGAGAGATTCAGAGCACCATTCATTGCCTTTTGGACTTTTTAGATTTGACCGAATGCTCATCAACCCAGACATTCATACCCTTCTATTTCCCTTTGACAAATAGCACTGATCACGTTGCAAAAAGGTCTTGTTTGGCAATGGGGAGCATCTGGGTGATTGATGGCTTAATTGCAAAGCAAAAACGCTGCTGCTGCCCTTCATTTTCTATCCTCCGTATGCAACGAGTGGCTCACGATGGAAAACGTTTTATGCCAAATATAACTTCCTCTGTAGGCTGCCCATGGGAAAAAACACTCTTTCACAAATGTATTTTCAACTCGCGAGCCTTTCAAACAAAAGAGACCGCATACAGTATGGATTATGGCAGCAACAGCATTTGGTGAAAGCGTCTCATGCATGCTCCTTTTTTCCCCCCATTAACGTGTCCTAAGAAAAGAGCAGACATTTTTTTTTGGGGTGGGAGGGGGGGATTTTGTCCAGTTCACTGACTTTTGCATGCATTGTCTTCCAGCTATAACACTATGTGATTGTTAAACTTCGGGGTTGTTTTTTGCTCAGGCTGACCGGCTAACTCCATAGCTTTCATTTTTTATAAGACTAATGGACTCCTACACTGCCTTCTTCTTCTTCCCTTGTCAATATTACCTTCCGTGCTTCCTGCCTTATTTATAGGCATGTGTTTTCTTAATGTCCATTGTCTTTTCTTTTTCTGGTGAAGCACGCAAACAGCATGACGTGAGCATAAAGCTTTCTCCAACCACTCATTCAGCTTTTCCGTCTCTCCCCCGGTCACGGACGCACGCCTCTTGGCTCTTCCTGACTTAAAAAACACCCACAAGTGACCCAGAATGTCACAGGCTTGGCATTTCCATCATGGCTGACCGTATGAAACACACAGTTAAGACTTGTAAAAACTGACCTCAGTGGGGCTTTTTAGAACTCCTGGAAGCTAGACAGGGGCGCTGTATTTTTATCCATATATCACCGCCCCGCTCTGGGCTCAGTGGTTTCACAGTTGTTTTTTGCACTTTTATAAGGGGGCCTTGTATTCTATTCATACTCTATTTCAATCAGATGAAATGTTAATAATAAATGTGCCTCCCTTCATTTACCTCCTTCCGTTCCTTGTGTATATTTTGTTTTGGCTTCAGATGTATGTCTAAATACCATCCAGCCAGTCTGGCTTCTTCTGCTTATACAATACACTACAGGGAAACCAGTTCAAATGTAGCATATAGCTATCATCATGAAACTTTGCCAGTCGATCACTAACATTTAAACAATTATTTTGTCGTTGACTTGTCGTTACAGTAACTTTTAACGAGTGCAATAAAATGCCATTACACGACTGAGAATATAAAGATGGGTAAAGACTAAACCGAGATAATGGACGTTAAAATGGAGAATATACATATATAATATGGGATAAATGTACAGAGGCAAATCAGGTTTAGTCAAATAAACACATAAATGTACATTTTGGACCCTTTATTTAAAGTAATTTGGAGAAAATAAAACATCTCTCAATTGACCAGTGCTTGAAACACATTGTTTTTGCCTGCAGTGTCTCACCAGAAGGGTAAGGGGACAGGGAGAGGTTAGAATAGAGTGACACACACACACACACACACACACACACACCACACACACACACACACACACACACACACACACACACACACACACACACACACACACACTCTTCTCAATTACGTAGTTGGATTACTCAGAAATGTGGGAACATAGAGGGGTGGGAACACAGACACGCTCCCCTATGAAACACCTTGCATATTTTCCACAGCCATGCAGCAGAATGTTTGATGCAGCTCCTGTTTCATTTGTCCTTCCTCACATTTGTGTCAGCCTCCTATTGCGTCCCTCAAAGATTTGGACTTGGCCTTTTTGTTTTGGACCACCATCTTTCTCCTGGTTTGTTTCAATATGTCTTTCTCTCGTCTCTTCCCTGAAGTGCATGGACTGTCTGCCTATAGGGCTTCCTTTATTCCCCCAGCTCCATACAGTGCAATGCTTCTCCCAAACCTATCAAGAATTCTGTGTGCATCCATGCCATGCCATTGCCCTCCCTTGTTCCTTTAACCCTCCTATCTTAGGGTTCAGCGGCTATAAAGGAGGCGCACTTCACCCACCGGGACTGTGCTATCGATCCATATCACACGGCACACAGCGCTCTCTTTGCTCAGCAGGCTAAGGCTTTTAAAAAACAGTTTGTGTTTGGCAGCAAGGTCGTCAAAGCAGGGTTGTCAAGGAGGAGAGGGAGCTCTGATACCTCTTGCTGATGTGTGTAGGCAATTGTTCTACACAGCTGTGTAAGCCTTGTTTGTGTGTGTGCATTGTCTTGAGTGTTTTCTGCCTGTTTATACGCGCTTGAGTGTGTTTGTTAAGTACGCTGGATAATGAGAAAGCCATAAACCAGTGACAGCAGACTACACACCTCGCCTCGGAAATTGTTTGACATAAACATCCACATGCTTTGGCAGAACCAGAGTGTCAACAACCATGTTTAAATATCGGAGCCCATTCTAAAGGGCCTTAATCTCTAAACACTTTGAGTACACAATTGACAGCTGCTGGCTTAATATATTGCAAACACATGGCACGTTGTTATATCATTGTTAATGTAAACGTCTTGAAGTTGGTGATACAGCAAGAGATGACTGATGATGCATATCAAAGGATGAGACGTTGTCCTGTTGCCTGCCTTATTGGCACTTGCTGTGATGTTTAGAGATAGGGTTAATTCTTAGGTTATACAGCTCCGGAAAAGATTAAGAGACCAGTCTGAATTTTTCTTAATCTTCATCTCTACATAATTTATTGAAAATGCTCTTAATCACAAAGAATGTATTGGAATTTGGTAGAAATGTTGTCAGTAGATAATAAAACCAAAATGTTCATTTTACTCAAACATATATATATTATAAATAGTAAAATGAGAGACACTGAACATTTGAAGTGGTCTCTTAATTGTTTCCAGAGCTGTATTTAAATTTCAAGTGACACAGTTCCATATGCAACAATACATGATGCACATGCAGGGTGTATCGGTGGGGCAAACAATGATTGTAAAGCTTTAAAAGTGCAATGTAGTCTGGTTAACCTTATCATGGTGTGTTGGTGCAATTTGTAATTGTTATTCAAATGTTTATTTAACACACTGACATTTAGATTTCATAGAAGTTGTCCCAAAACAAACACATTTGTTTACAAGGCATACACTCAGTGACACTTAAAGGTGAGTATTGATTTTTGCATCAAACTTCACAAAATGACCTAACCAATGTTATATATATATATATATATATATATTATTGTGCTGTCAAACGATTAAAATATTTAATCGCGATTAATCGCATCAATGTCATAGTTAACTCGCGATTAATCGCGATTAATCACGATTAATCGCATTTGTATTACTTCTAGCCTGTCCCTTGATTTCTTTATGCTCTTATCACACCCATTCTGATTATGATATTAAAGAAGAAATACACTGAATTACAATGATGTCTACACCATTGTAATTCAGTGTAGCCTATTTCTTCTACAATATCACAACTTGCAATTCAGTGCAAATAACAATAGGCTATATTAGACATTAAGGCGAGACACCCCAGGTGAATAGGGATTTTTTTTAACTTATAGATATCATCATGAAACTTTGCCAGTTGATTACTGACACTAACACATATTTTTTGTATTACATGTTTTTCTTTAATATTTTATTAAATATGCAAATATGGCAATATTTAACCAATTATGCGTAAATTTGGGTCATTTTTCGAGAAAGAAATCGAGATGTTGGATAAAGCCAGAGTTAAAATCTCTATTTTATTTTAAGCACATATTAGTTTCTAAAGTTTTTACACAACAGATTTTGGATACAGCCTTTTTTCATTTAATAAATCAAAAAATACTATGTACATGTCTTAGAAATGCATTTTAGGCATGTTTTTAGGAGGAAAATGTATTATAAATCAGACAAGTTAACAATATATTAACAAATCCTTCTGTAAAAACCTTTAAAATAGTGCTATGAATGATTATAGAAAGTTTGGTTGATGTCAGTGGTCTAGAAGTTGAGATATCTTTCGCAGAGTATTGGAAAAAGCTCATTTTGAGAAAACGGCCGTTAAAGATAAAAACGTGAATTCTGCTGATAATCAGTGATTATAGCTAGAGTAATTTATTGAATTAGGCCCTACACCCCTCAGTGCCATATAGGCCTACCACTGCTTAACATATATAAACCAAAGTATAGTAACATTTACATCCACATGCTAATTTAAACGTGATTAATTCATTATTAGCCACTGTCTGTCAACCTGCTCCTGTCGGCACAGACGCTCTCTCTCCCCACCATCTCCCCTCTGACAGTCTGTGTCTCTCCGACGTGATCGGCGTTATTTACATGTCTTTAACACTTCTCCCCTTCAAATGGCGATCATGTAATGTCCGTAGCCAATTGATTAAGTATTTTTTTTGTGTTGGTTTGGCATATTTTCGACGTTTTTCCCATTTTATTTTGTGATTTTCGAGCTACCCGCGGCTAGCATCACGTGATGCCTTTCAGCGAATCACATCGTCAGAAATGTGCATTAGCCAATGAGGTCGCGTTCCTAGCATTTAATCCCTCCTCACACTTTCACGATTGGTTACTGATTCAAGGGAAATGACCATATCTGGATGCGATAACGTTGTTCTTGAGATTCAGAGCTTTCCAACAGTACCAAGATTATTATGTTTCATAGAGCGGCCGCGGTGCTGTATGTTACGTAAGAATGCTCACTTTTGACGAATTTAGGAGCAAAATACAGACGCAAGCAGTCAAAGTTTAGTAAAATAAACACCTAAAACGTATATTTTGGACCTTTTATCCGTACTAGTATGAAAGAAGACATGTTATGGAAGCTAAATAGACACAAATCTCAAAATTGACCAGTGCTTAAAAAAACGATGTTTTTGCCTGCCGTGTCTCGCCTTAATAGTTGATACAACAGCATGTGAAACAACAACCACAACATTTCCTAGACCATGACGAGCGTTAATTGTGCGATAAAAAAATTGACGCCGTTAAAATGGGTTTGCGTTAACGCCGTTAATATCGCTTTAAACAGACAGCATTAATAATATATATATATATATATATATACTGTCGATTTGTGTGATAAAAACATCACAAATTTAGAAAACCATTCATTTTAAAGATGTAAGGCACCGTCTTTATTAATGTAGGCCTATTTAATTTGTATTGTATTGTTTTTGTCTGTGCCATCGTGGTGGACCTTTGGATCTTATATTGATTGTGAGCCCCCTGACGGCAAAACATTACGTTTAAAGACTATAAAATGCAGTGCTCATTTCCAAACTCATAAGGCAGGAGGTGGAAGAGATGGATGGCTCAAGGCCGAATTCCACCGGCTGCATCTCCGGTCCTTCTCCGCTCCAGCACGGCAGAAACAGTAATTAACCAATTTTTATGTTTGTCCTTGCTTTTTATAGAACCTTTTCATGTTATGTATTTGTATATCTTTTGTATTGTTTTTAATGTAACATCCACCTGCCTATGGACAACAGATGGAAATTAGCCGCTGGGCTACAATCTGGCACACTTACATGTTGGAATGACTATGTTTATCAATTTGCATTGCCTGAAATAATAAAATAAAATAAAATAAATAAATAAATACAATTAAGAGCAGTCAGTGGGTGAGTTTCCACCACGTCCACTGCACCGTCTCTCTGCTCCGCTGCTGCTCCAGCTCTCCGGTGAAATACGCACTGCTTCTATTTCTGCCGGATGCCGGAGCTCATCGCATCAATTTAGCACAGAACACATCGAGATAGCCAGGAACACAGGCGCCGACAAAACAATAAAACCTTTGGTTAATTTTCAAAATAAGACACTCGGTGTTCACTGCAGGTGACATTCTCAAAACAGAGACACATACAAGCATGTCCACTGTTCTTTTACTCGTTCGGATGGGAACAATAACCTTCCGTGCGTTCGTTGTTGTGTAAATACCATATAGGAGAATCATATTATCAAGAGCGATCGCCCGTCACTTTTATTACCGCGGGAACTCCTCGTTCTCGCGACTCCAGCTGTTCAGCGGAGCTGGCCGTGCCTGCTTTGAAAACGGAGCCAGTGGGTATTGACGGACGTGGGCGCACGGAGCAAAACCGTTGGACACCGCACGCGCAGCCAGTGAATTCCGGGGTCAGTGGGTCACTCAGTAGGTAACACCACTGACTTGGCAATGGGAAACCAGGGACAAGGGCAAGTCCAGCCAGGCAAAACACTTCATACTAACTGTCATCTTCAGTTGGATACAAGTGTCTGCTGAATGACATTCCATGTAACATATTAACTTGTATTGTGAAGAGTTGTCTTCTTCGTCACTGCTCAATTTGAGAGCTATAAGAAACAAAGCCTACACCCCTACACACGTCCCAGTGCCTGCAGCCTTTGAGGACATGCCAATGTTGCGCTTCCTGTTATATGTGCTAAATCACATCTTCTTCTTCTTCGTCTTGAGTCTGGTGGGTAGAGTAATGACAGGGTGTCCACCCAAGGTGAAGGACATACTAATTCACTCAATGCCCCAGCATTGTTTTGATGTAGAGAGATAGCGGCAGGCAAGAGGGTGAGTTATGAGCTGTCTGGACCGGAATGGGGGGAGGCCGGGCTTTGTGTCACAGTGGGACAGACAGATGGGGCATCATGGGGAAACATGCCTGAGATCATAAAAGACTCTTCAGGACATAATGAGAGAGTCTGGGGTGGGGGTGTGGGGTGTGGGGGGGGGGGCAGAAACATCACTTAACAAAACAACTCCCGGTGAGTGAGTGATTCTCACTTCAGTCCTGATCTCTTCATCTGTTGCTCCTTCCATACAGATGTGCACTAGCTCCAACAAGACCCTTTCGGACTATATGGTTGAGTAAGACAGTCTCTTTCTATCTGTGATTGGGCTAAATGACATCTTTACGAGGGGTTGCATCACATACGGATGGGTCCACCGCAGCACATCCATCAGCACAACAGAGGGGGAAAAAGGGCCGATTGACTTTCCAGACTCTCCCAGCATGTCTTGTTCTGGATCTGTAACACCCCTCTTTATGAGTCACCTTGTCAAAGTCTTAGGACGCCCAGACAAGCTTATTTCACTGTATGGACACGTCTTTGTTTTTTTCCATTCCTATGCTGGTGGGAAGGATTTTCTAAGGTGGGAGGGAAAAAAATCTTCTCAGGCAAGGGTGTAGGTTGAGTTTCCTACATGGGGGGGGAGGGGGGGGCACATTAAGCTGGGTGGTCCTCTACAACACTGACACTTCATTTCTTGCATTGTGGTGGATTTTGTGCACCAATGTCTGCCTTGTCTGCATCAATTGATGAGAGAAATGACTGTATTTATGTAAAGGAAAAGACAACATTCAGGTTCCCTGTGACACAAATATAATGAAATATAATGCAAGTGAGACTCTCAGGTATTCTGGATTCCTTTCAAATATATATTCTTCTGGATTGTTTAAATCTTTCTGCACATTCAGAACATAGCACACGTGTTTTAGGATGTTTTTTTTAGGGATCATATTAAAGGGGTAGTTCAGAATTTTGGACATAGGGCCTTTTCCCAAGTTAGCCTTGGTGTTCTTTATCATTGGAGACAGTTTTCAACACATTTCATTCAGTCCTTCTAGTTGCAGAGTTTGCTCGTGCTAGGCTAGCGCACGGCATTGGGGTCAACTAGCCTGCTACTAAAAAGTCTTACCCACTCCACAGTACACCCGAGGCAAATCAATTATAACGCAGACTATCGATGTAAATGTCTGTGTTGATAGAATAATGTTAGAAATAAAACCAACCTCGCATCGCATGAATCATCGCATTTTGAGGGACTACTTTCTCAGCAGCAGCGGAATTTTACCTTGCTCCGGCTAGTTGTGCAACCGAATCACTACAGCAGAAAGTAAACAGAGCAGCGTGGGACAGAAGCAGAAACGAAGGACTAGGCAACACGGTGGTTCAGTGTGCATTTAGGAATTGTACAAATAAACCCTACAGATGGGCACCACAAAGTTTCCACCAATTCCCAGTGGCTTGTTGCTGCTGGTTTGGACATAAAAACACCGGTAGAAACTGTTCGCAAACGGAGTATTTGTAGCGATAATTTCAGACTGGACGACTTTGAGAAACCCCAGCAATCTAAAGAGCAATAAATCACTGAAAACGAAAGCGGTGCCATCCATCTTTTCAGATGCACAGACATCCACTGATGAACAGGTAATGCCTTTTGGTAGGCTACACTAGCTAATAAAGCTGGCCCATTTCATAATGTTAGCCTACTGACAGATTGATGTCAACGTTAGTGGAGATTAGTGTTGGATAACAAATTACTCATAATCGTCTTCAAAAGCAGACACATCGCTAAGTCCTCCAAATGTGGCCATATCTTGTTTATTGAATAGGCTAATAAAATTCCTTTGTGCACTGTACTCTGCATCTGTAGCAATGACAGCGGCAGGTAAACAAACTAGTATAGAGTCTGTAACCTAGGTAATATCAGTCCTGCCGCTACCGCAGCCTACTACCAGGAATATAACGCTGCTGCTGAGACACAGCAAGCCCCTCAAAAAATGCAATATGCAAGGTTGGTTTTATTTCTAACATTATTCTATCAACACAGACATTTACATCTATGGTCTGGCGTTATAATTGATTTGCCTCGGGTGTACTGTGGAGTGGGTAAGACTGTTTTAGTTGCAGGCTAGTTGACCCCAATGCTGTGCGCTAGCCTAACACGAGCAAACTCTGCAACTAGAAGGACTGAATGAAATGTGTTGAAAACTGTCTCCAATGATAAAGAACACCAAGGCTAACTTGGGAATCAGGCCCTATGTCCAAAATTCCGAACTACCCCTTTAATGTCAAAAACTAAAATGTATTAGAGAATGAAACCTTGTACCCTAATGTCTATTTTAGACACTAGACACAATCTTATTGAGAAACCCTGAAGGTAAGAAAGTGAAGTGTATTGGGCTAAACATTTGGGAGGCAGGCAAGATTAAGATGCCCTGGTCCACTTTAGGGGTTGTCTGAAATAATTTGGATATTCACAGATAAGAAGGATATATAAATGTTTTTACCCTCCCTGAACTGTTATTTTGACTTATTTTAGGCAGAAGGGTGTTGTTTTTATGTATATATTTTTGAGGGGGACACATTAACCCTTTCTCAATATTGAGGGGCACATTTCCCTTTCATCCCCCTGGGAAATCTATGCCCATGATCTCGGTCATTCTAAGTCAGCAGAAACGAGGGAAAAGGAGCAAAATGAGTGTATTGCTACACTACGAGATCTCAACAATCTGAGGCCATGGATGTGGCTTGAACCGCCCTCTTATCTTGAATACACTTTTGGCATTTTCATATTGACGCCCCTATACTTATCAAGATTAACTCCGGGTCCTGCGGAGAAGTTTAACATCCTCCCAATTCCGATTCCCATTTAGCTGGCCTCCTTTTTAAACGTTAAACCATTTTTAAAGCTCGGCTGAAAAATAAGTTGGCATTTTGGATTTAAGTGACCCTCTGTCACATATTGATGTGATCACTATACAATTAAGGAATCTCTTATGAAACATATTCAAATGCCATTGGAGATTCATAGGACTCTTAACAGGAAGAGCCACAGGGCACCGCTCACCTCCTAACCCAACCACTATCACTCTCCCTCATCTGCCTTTCACATCACTGACGCTCATATACTGAGGACTGGAAAGGTCATCTACCATGGTGTGGGATTATTCAGCTCATGTCATTCAAAATGGAATTTACATTATTCACTCAGTAATCTTCATTGCATGCGTAAGTGCTGAACAGGGTGCTATGTTGCAAATGGTGCAGCCCAAATAAACAGCATTTATTATATATATTTTTAACTGTACAGAAACAGGCATTCGAGCACAACAAAAACCTAGTCCAGGTTATATAAATCACGTTAGTGTCAGCACTGTCATTTGGTCCCCCTGTCTACCAGGAGTGGATTTAGTCATTTTGGGGCACAAGGCAAATGCATCGTTTGTTCCCCTCCTTTTTCAATCCTTTTTTCTAGAAGGACCTGTGTGAAAAATCTCTTCTTTTGGTTTCCCTCGCGTTTTCCTCCCTATTCACCTTATTTACTACTGTCTTCTGCTGAATCATTTTTGAATAAAGGAGTGCAGTAAGATCATGGAGTAGTCCAATGTAAAGGGACGCTTAATGCTGAGGCCGAGACACTCTTGCATTAAGCATGCTGGTGCACTTTTAGCTTTTGGATTGTTAGAATGACATTATCAATGAGTGAAAAGTAAAAAATACTAATAATAATTCAACTAGTTCGACCATCCCTGAGCTTGAGCTATCGTATGGAACCCTGGCTGCTTTGGCCCCCTAAGCAATATTGCCTAACTGCCTGATGATAAGTCCATCTCTGCTGTCTACAATGGCAGCGTCTTTAACAGTAGCAGCTTCCGCCCTTTAGCTAGCGTACATATTATTCTGAAGTACTTCCGGTGAAGTCAGCCGTTCACAACCCAAAACACATTACATTTTAGTTTTGTATTTTGGTCTAATAAAACACTTGATTAATCTACAGCAAAGCATGAGTTGCACTGTAGAAAAAAAATAGGGAAACTGAAGGTAAAGTTGTTCCTGGTGATTAACAGTGGTGCTGTCACAGATGATGAGTGTATTACAGCTATAACCAATGAGGACAAATTTCTCCAGAAAAGCAAAAAGTCTGACATTTAGCTCAATCTGTAATCCCTATCCATAAATCATTACGCGAAGGGTACGAGGGGTCAGAGATGTCTACAACATTCCTGTTAGTTTACTATGAGAGGTGCTAGAATAGGAGATAAGAGAAATGTGAGTTAAGGCATGGATGTTTCTTTATATCCATGTAGATAACTGCATATTGGATTGAGTAGAGGAGGAAGGTACGGGGGGGGGGGGGGGGGGAATAACTGAATTTACTAGTCACTCAACAAAATAAGATTTTCTATTGACTGTTTTGATAATTGTCATTTTTAATTGAAAAGGGACAAGGCTGTCTCGGTTCCAGCCTCAAATTTGAGGATCTGCTGCTTTTCCTTTGAATCATTAGAATTTTTACCAAATAGACTATCAATTTATGAATAAATAAAATACATACTTAGATCCACAATTCCTCCTCATTACAATATATGATTAAAAAAACATAAATTACAACCACGTGATACATGGTTACTATAGAAATATTTTGTGCAGCTTTAAAGTGCCTGCCAACCCATAATGAACTTCAGGCTATTTAAACATATTTTGCTGGATTAGACCTCTTCTTTAAGGGGGCAGCTGTGTAGCAGGAGCTAGATTGGGTTGAGCATTAATCTTTCCTTAATACTAGGCCAGCACCTTGCATGGTAGCTATAGATGTCATTGGTGTGTCAGTGGGCATGTGATTTTTTATTTATTTTTGTCCTTGATGTTTATTAAACAAATGTAGATTTTCCCAACTTGGAAATATTGTCCCAAGGGTCTTTTTGCCAGGCATCTTTGTGGCCATCCCCAGATTACGCCACAAATTGGAAATCTACACAATATCGGGCGAGACTTTATATTAGGTCCTTGTAATAAGCCTTAGTTAAAGATCTCCTATTATACTACTTTTCTGGTCTTAATTTCTTGTTAAAAACTGCTATAGAGCAACCTGACACAAATCACATCACAAAAAACTATGTAGATTTCCGAGACACTCTTCCTCTTACCCTAGCGAGCACAGCAGTCTCTCTCTACACACTGCTTTGAGCTTCTCCGCCCCTCCCGCAAACCCAGGCCCCCAGGATGCTGCCTTCTCCGAGCAGCCAGCATGGACATGTGGCCAACCCATTAGTATTGCATGGTGAGGGGTGGAGCTTATTTTCATACGGCCCGTAGGCAGATTTCCCTGTCCACACAGTACAAGCGGCGAACAAGATTGTGTCTCTGCAAATTTTTTCTGGATATCAATCATAGGCTCATACTTATCTTTAGACCATATACTATTAAAACTGAAGTTTTCTCATTTCAAAACGCCACCTCAAGCGTTTTATTAGCCCAACGGCTTTTAACGGCTTTCAGTTCGTTTTCGCCAGGCTAGATGCTACAGAACGAGAATGATTCTACTCCCGCCTCCAGTCCGCTACGCTTGCCGCCCTCTTTCTTGATAGGTCCATAATGCAGCTACGTCCATGCTACGTCATGCTTTGGGCCGTATGGAATTTCCGGATTATACTTCCTTGTTGCTTCTCTGCGCCTATGAGCAGCTTTCATAGGAATGAATGGGCGCCATGTTTCAATACGGTGTCCATTTCTTTATATGTCCATGTGCAAACCCCACTCCGTTGTGATTAGTATCATAGGTCCTCTTTAATAGGTAATAAGAACCTTATAAGTTGCTTATTAAGATTAATTTGTGTTGATAAGACTATATATAAGAAACATGGTAACTATCTTTTGATTTACTGATTGCTTAATAGCATTAATAACAGTCCTATGAGTTTCTTATAGCTGTTAATAAAAGCATTACAAACCTATTGAGTCTTACTAACTTGCCTATTATGTCATTGTTAAACATTTACTGAGCATTTTTTGTTGCTTCATGAAGGTAAACACATCTTTATTATTAATGTATTAGCAGTTAACTATGCTCTATGGAAAAAATGCTTATTAAGGTTAATAATTATTTGCATGGGGCATTTATTGCATCAGTTATTGTCATGACTTTTGTTGTTTCTTATAACATCGCACTGAGGAGAAGCTGAGAGAGTAAGTCTTGTTTGAATGGTACAATTGTATCTGTTAAAAAATGTAATTAGAAAAGTGTGACACGGGATTCCAAGGTTCATCCTTTATAGCACTTTAAAGAAGTTGTCTGAAACCCCACTCCTTACTATTGACTTGTAATACTTGACTATTTTTAATCCCCCCTCCTACGAACTGCACTAAACCTCAACAAATATGAAGTATGGTCATGCAGAAGCACAGGAAGGGAGACTTCCCATGTGAAAACCAACCCAGTATCTCTTGCTAGAGTAATTACAGTCAAAGTGGGCACTCTTCCTCCAAGTGCAATGCATTAGCTCCCCCTGATAAATGATTTAGAAGTATATGCAACCCATTCGCCCCTGTGATTACAGCAGTACAATGAAGAGAAAAAGGGAAAAGCGGAGATGGAGAAGCTACACCTCTCTCCAGCTTTTTCCCCTCTGTGTTTCTTTTTTGGCCCAAATGGAGCAAGATGGACATGTTTAGCTCTCTGGACTTGACAGGTGGAATACAGGGCTGAACCCTGGGCCTTTTAAGTGTACAAGGGAAAGCTGTACTGCAGGGATTTTTTCCTGTGATGATGGAGTGAGTGTCTTTCTACTGGTGTTAAATCATACAGATCGGCCGTCCCTTAAGACAATACTCCCAGCTCCTCCATGGGCAGAAAAAAGGTTTTTGTTCACCCTTCCAACCATTACTCCCAGCTAGAAGCTGATAAAAATAGCTCAATTCATGGTAACAGCAGTTTTTTTTTACTTTCCCTAACAACAGGGCCATATTGTTCCTGAAGAATAATGCATTTCCACTGGAGTTTCTAACCGGACAGAGACGACTTTCAAAATAAACACATTTGGGGGCTTCCGGTAATGGCGTCGAGCTGAACGGCAGCACTTCTCCCCGCTCCGTCGCTGAACTTAAGATAAATGCTGCAAAACCGCCCAACTGCTATCCTATAACTACTTAAAGTCCACCTAATGTCACTTTAAGTTAAACATGCCCAGAAAAGCGTCAAGAAACAAGTCTAAGAAATCGCTCAACTCTCTCGACTTTCAAGCTAGCAGGACAGTGTTTCTGAACCAGAGCACAGTGAAGGGGACGCCATGTTGATGGATACGGACAGCAGGCAGGTGAACGATCCAACCAGCGCCGATATTATGCAAGCCATTAAATCCCTCAAACATGACTTTCATACAGAAATAAGCAGTGTGTTAACGGCTATCAAGGATGTTCAGGCGAACACTTACGTGAATGCAACACGCGCATCACACAGGCTGAAGAACGGGTATCCTCGGCTGAGGATTCAATTAGCGGTCTGCAAACAAAAGTCAGTGCGCTGGAAGGAAAGGTGAAGTTTTTGGAAACGAAGGCTGATGACCTGGAAAACAGAAGCCGCCGCAATAATATGAGAATCGTGGGCATACCCGAGAAGGAGGAGGGGATGGATTCTTGCGCCTTTATAGAAAAATGGTTTACCGAAAATCTGAGCGGCAGCCGCGGTGATACTGGAGCGGGCTCACCGCATTACCGGACCGGCGCGCATCCCTGCCGCCTCCCCGCGAACGTTCATTGTGAAGTTTCAAAACTATCGAGACAAGGAGCGCGTTGGAGAGCATCACGAGCAAAAGGCCAGCTGATCTACAAGAACAACAACATCAGATTCCACCCGGATTTATCGGCTGAAGTATACAAACAACAGCGAGACTTCTATGAACTGCGGCAGAAGCTGAGGGAGAAGGGAATCGACAAACACAGGATGCTCTTTCCAGCCAAGCTGCTCGTGACCCACGGAGGACGCACACATACTTTCAACATGCCTGCTGCAGTTTACCAGTTCATTGCTGGTTTGGGAGAAAACGCATAATGAAGCTACGGTGACTACCTCTTTTCTAGCATGACTTTTCTCTGCCTCGTCCTCCCCTCCCTGCTCTCCCTCGGATGCGGCGGGGAGGGGGGGGGGGGTAATAGTAACCTGGCTCGCTGCTTTATAATGGAGGTAAGCTACTAAATTTGTGCTCGTTCTATGAGAGGCCTTTTTTATTTAATTTAAATGTTTTATTCCTATGTGCAGGCTGTTTTTGATTTTCATATTGGCTTAAGAGCTTTAAAGGCTATCATTTCTACAATTACACCTCAGATGATATCTGGGACGGGACTAATTGCACTGAAGTGGCAGAACTGAAAAAAATTATTTAGATTGATAAGCTTGCCTCCTGTGAGTAGTGGGCCCAACAATGAAGGGAAAGAGAGAAGTAACATGTTGAGACTTGGTTCCTGTTTTGTTGGATGATGACTTTATGGATAAGGCACTATACTTTTTACTGTTTAAAAACACTTAATTTTTATTTTATTTTAATGTCTGTGACAAGAGTGGGAGACAAAAACGCAGGACATTTGTGATGGTTGGAGAGGACACAGATCTACTGCGAGACTGCAATAACGAACTTGCAGTCAAGGCCCAGACTCCTTTAGGGAGGTTCTGGATAATCCTTCACTTCCTTGCAAAAAATATTTTTTCATGGTCAACTCAAGTACATTTTATTGTTTTGTTAACGTTTCTGCAAGGAAGACCCATATGGTTATGGGTGAACAAATTGGAAGTCTGGATGCAGAATGTTATAGTGTTTTTCATGTTCATAGTTACAGTGTTCGTGTTAATGTTTTGCTTTACAACATGGGATATGTATAACAATGAGCCTCAAGGTCACATAGAACGGCAATGTCTAATCCCTTTATGGATAAAAAAATGGGTAAACGGTTTGCATACGTAAGCGTTAATGGATGGTGTGAGAGTAATTAGCTATAACGTTAAGGGCTTACATAGCCCCATAAAAAGGAAAAAATTCTCAATGAGCTTAAGCATCTTAAATGTAATATAGCCTTCATACAAGAAAGCCACCTATCAGATTCTGAACATATGAAACTTAAGAGGTCATGGGCCAGCCAAGTGTATTTTTCATCTCATGGTTCAGGGAGAAGGCGTGGGGTGGCAATACTGTTGCACAGCTCACTGCAGTTTTGTTTACATTCAGAAATTAAGGATGAAGAGGGAGATTTATTTTGGTGAGTGGGTCAATTTGTGGTGTGACTGTCTCAATGCTGAATATCTACGCTCCAAATGAAAGCGATCCTACATTTTTTAAGAAAATCAGTGAAATTATTATAGAAAAAGCTATGGGAGTCCTTTTGATTGGAGGCGATTTTAACTGCATTTTGTCAAATAGGATGGATAAAAATCCACCATCATTTGCCACGACTTCAGGGGCCAGTAGGATTCTTAAGCAAATGACTGAGGACCTGGGTCTCATTGACGCATGGAGACATATACACCCAAGAGAACGGGATTACACATTCTATTCAAACCCACACTCCTCATATTCCAGGATTGATTATTTCTTTGTTGCTAAAAATGAGTCTTACAGAGTCCTGGACTGTAAAATACATAACATAACCTTAAGTGACCATGCCCCAGTTAGTTTGATTTGGGATTTAGGTAGGCGTTCTAATCCAAGCCTATGGCGCCTAAATGTCTCACTTCTAAATGATAAAGTGTTTAAAGATCATATTAAGGCAGAATTGGCTCAATACCTTCACTTTAATGACACTGGTGAGACGTCACCAGTGATCTTGTGGGAGGCGGCCAAGGTAGTTCTGAGGGGGAAAATAATCTCATTCGCATCAGCTAAAAAGAGATTTAGAGAAGCCAAACGTAAAGAACTCGAAGAACAAATTAAACAGTTAGAACAGAGACATAAAAGCCAACTATCTACAAATGATCTTACTCAGCTTAATGAAGCCAGGAGGGCCTTGGGAGACTTGCTCACTGAAAATACTGAGAGGAATTTAAGATTCTTAAAACAGCGCTATTATGAGCATGGGAGTAGAGCTAGTAAATTATTAGCATTCCAACTTAAAAAACAGATGAGCCTAACAGTTGTACAGAAAATTAAAAATATTGACCCAGATAAGCCTTTCCTATATAAACCGGAGGAGATATCGGGAGCTTTTGCCACTTTCTATAAAAAACTGTACTCAAATACGGACACATGCACAGAATCTGAAAAAATCGATGCCTACTTAGAGGGCATAAACCTACCAAAGCTCTCAGAGGAAGACTCACAAGCTATAGATCGACCCATTACAAGAGAAGAAATTGTGGAGACAATTAAGGGGTTAAAAAACAACAAAAGCCCGGGTTCAGATGGATACTGTAATGAATTTTATAAAGCCTTTGTAGACGACATAAGCCCTATTCTAGAAAAAGCTTACGCTCATGCATTTGAAAAGGGAGAATTCCCACCAAATTGGAAAGAGACAATCATTTCGGTTATTCATAAGGAGGGAAAGGACCCTACGGAGTGCAGTTCGTATAGACCCATAGCGCTTCTAAATTCTGACTGTAACATATTGACCTCCATACTGACAAAGAGACTTAAATCTGTTATCACCACTCTAGTGCATCCTGACCAGACAGGCTTTATTGCTGGTCGTCAACTGTCTGATAATATTCGGCGGTTATTGAATGTTATGTCTTGTGCCAAATCTAAACCAGAGCCATGTATGGCACTAGCCCTGGACGCCGAAAAGGCATTCGACCGCGTCTCCTGGCCTTTCCTTTTTAAAGTTTTGAGAAAAAACGGTCTAGGTCCTGGCTTTGTTAAATGGGTCCAACTGTTATGCTCGTCTCCAAAAGCATCAGTAAAGGTAAATGGGTGTTTCTCACTAAAAATTTCAGTTGGGGAGGGGTTGTAGGCAGGGGGACCCTCTTTCGCCTCTCCTTTTTGCCTCAGTATAGAACCCCTTGCACAGCTAATACGAAATAGTACAGACATTAGTGGTATTGAGGTGAGCGGAGAGTAACACAGGCTGTCGCTATATGCAGATGATGTAATTGTGTATATCTCTGATCCTACAAAGTCTGTCCCAAATTTAATGAAATGTACTGAGACCTTTGGGTTCTACTCAGGTTACAAAATAAATGTGACTAAGACAGAAGCACTCCCCATGAACAATTTAGTGTCCCCACAGATGAAATCTGCTTTCTCATTTAGATGGCCCAGAGAAGGGATTAGATACTTGGGAATAAATATACCCCCTGACCTTAGTTTATATCAAAGTAACTATATTAAATTAATAGACAAAATTAAGCAAGATTTGGACCGCTGGACTACACTTCCCCTTACTTTAATAGGCAGGGTGGAAGCTGTTAGAATGCATGTTCTCCCAAGGCTCCTATTTTTGTTTCAAACGCTACCAATCTCTCCACCTAAATCTACTTTTAATCTTATGGATCGTCTAATCTCAAGATTTATATGGCAGGGTAGGAGACCCAGAGTCCGATATAAAGTCTTACAACTGGCAAAAACTAAAGGGGGTTTAGGCTTACCCAACTTGAAGCATTACTGGTTAGCCTCACAATTACGCGCAATAATAGTGTGGTTATCAGATGACACAAGTACAAGATGGCTCAGTATGGAAAAAAGTTACAGTCCTGATATGCCTTTGTCAGTGATCCCTTTTAATAGGGTTAAACCCACCAGAGATCTTTTGGGAGAATGGTCGAACACAACATGTGTAGCTTGGAAGGAAATACATCAAATGTTTAAGTTGACAGGCGATCTCTCTATTTTGAGTTCAATTATTTACATTAGAGATTTTATTCCCTTAAGACTTGACACAGGATTCAAAAATTGGAAACTTCTGAATCTTCACTATGTACACCAATTATTTAATAACAACAACTTCAAATCATTCGAACAATTGAGAACAGATTTTAAATTACCAAGAACAGATTTTTTCAGGTATCTACAATTAAGGAGCTTTATACTCAAACACCCAAACTGGAACAGATTGATAGAGCCCACCCTTTTAGAACAGTATCTATTAAAGATTCAAGGTGGAGAACATATGAGGAAACCAATAACCAATGTGTATAGAATCATTGCTTCAATGACAAAAGATAATTCTTGTTATGTGAAAGACAAGTGGATTAGAGAGCTACAGCTCGAAATAAGTGAGAAAGTTTGGTTGGAGATATGTACTCAGGCTCACAAAGTCACGAACGCCAATTTGTGGAAGGAATTTCAATGGAAGATAAATAACCGATTTTTTAGAACACCACAAGTTTTGGCTAAAATGAACCCGAATCAACCCAGTCAATGTTGGAGGGAGTGTGGAGAGACAATGGCTACTCATTCACATATATTTTGGCAATGCCCATTGTTAGATAACTTTTGGAAATCTGTATTTGCCTATATTAATAAAGTATTGAAGGTCGAATTGATAAGAGACCCTCTGGTAGCAATTCTAGGAATTAAACCAGTTGTGATACACAGTAGGAAAAAGATGTATTTATTACAGATATTACTGGTTGCAGCAAAGAAGACAATTACAATAAAATGGCTTAAAAAGGAGTCACCAAACCAAGCTGAATGGCTAACAATTTTAAGAAATATATACACTATGGAAAAAATTACATATTCTTTAAGATTACAGAGGGATCTTTTCATTGAAAGGTGGGCACCATTAATGTCTGTGATGGAGGACCGTTAGAACTAGACCCAATTATATATTCCAGGTGAACTTTTATACAACCCATGTTTTGTTTTAATTTGATGTTTGTTCTGTTTACATTGTTTATTTTCAATGTTGTTAATTATTTTTAATTTCTTCTTTCTGGTGTTCCTGGACATATTCTCCTGTCGATTTGATTAGATACGTAAGAGCGTATGAATGTTATGACCCATTGTAATGGATATTGTTTCTACGTGAAAGTAATTGCTGTAAAGGAGATCTGAAGAATATTCAAAATAAAAAACAAGTATTAAAAAAAAAAAACACATTTGGGATATAAACTCTAACTCATCTATTTACTTGTATATGCACCCTATATGGCTGCAAACTAAATATAGGACCAGTCTCTGTTAAGTTTAAGGTGAGACACTACAGGCAAAGTCTTTTTAAAGCCCTGGGCCCGGTTTCCCCAAGCCTTCTCAAAGCCTTCATAACGCTACGTCATTCGTATCCCCTACTTAGAGTTCCTACTTAACATCTCACGTGTTTCTCAAAACGTTCTTTGCTACGAATGTCTTTTGTACGCCATACGTTGGTAAGGTTGGTCTGGAGCGCCCTCAGAGCCTTCTTAGCTCTACCGTAGTGATGTTTCAGCTCCCGACGCTAGTCGCCGCCACTGTACAGTTACCCAGAAATCCCGTTGCGCATGAAACTGCCACATTGCGAGTGTAGTGTTTCACCAATGGTTTTAAGTCATTCATGAAGAAAATTAATTGCTGGAAACAAACAAGCACAATGTAAATGTCATCACATGGCTAAGCTTTAGCCTGTTCAACCTCAGAAGTAGCCTACATTAGAGTGTCAGAGTGCTGTGCATGCGCCCCTGAACCCGTGACAGTAAACAACAGAGATGGCTGTGGATATGTTATTTGAGTTTGAGACGGTTTTGGGCTCGATGATTTGGAAGACAGCACTCAAATCTTTCATTAGCAAGTAAGAGGAATGTTCTGTTTTGCCGACCGACCACGGCAAAAGTTTAATTAAACAGTTAACCCGCTGTTAAACGAATGGGGTTTAAAAAAATAAAAATAAAAACCTGTGTATCCTTGTTTCAAAGCGACCTTGATACATCTGGGATAAGGTGAAGAATGAAGACGTGCAGGATCTCCCCTTGCTGTCCAGACACTCAGGTGAGGCAGAACAATTATTTGTTTCACTTTCACTACCATCGCCCACCCATGTGTGAAACATGGCTGCAGCTGCACAATCTTCAGGGCAAAACAAAACACTAGACCACTCAGCCAGGCTGCAGCACGCTCATTGTCAAAGCCGAAGAAGGCCCTTTCCCATTCACTTGTCTGGAAATTCCATTAAAACAAAAGGCAAAGGCGTACCTCTTCATTGCCGTTCATCGTGGAGAGAGGGCTATCTTTTGAAACGCTTTGTCCAATGGAATGTTTCTCTATGTCTTGTTCAGGTGCATCAGGCACAAATGATATTCAGCCCAGTCTCTAGGAACTATACTCGTATTGGATGATTAAGCACCTCACAATTACATCCAATGTACATGCTTTATATGGGGATGGGTTTAGAGCATAGGTGTAGATGTTTGGGGGAGGCAGGGAAAATCCCCCCCCCCTCATACATTTAGAAGAAGTACATTTGTTACCCTCAAATAAATATGAAAGACAACCCCCTTCTTCCTTTAAAAAGGTCAAAAATAACAGGGGTTTTTAACATGTATACATCCTTCTTACCTGTAATTATACATTGCCCAACGATTTCAGACTCCCCTATAGTAGACCATACAAGCTTAGCGTTGCCATGCGACTCGCCTTGTGCAAAGCAATACAGACAGTGTACTAACAAGTACTAATAAATAAATAGTGAGCATGTTATCCCAATACACTGCAGGGTGTCTGAATTTGGTTGTGTCAAGTTAGCCAAACATAGCTAAATAGATTTTTTTTCTTTTTTTCTCCCCTGCGCATGCCATCGAAACAATTATTTGCTAGGCTGTGCATACACACACACACACACACACACACACACACACACACACACACACACACACCACACACACACACACACACACACACACAGAAAGGACAGCTACACTTTTTAACTTTACAACTCAGACAAAGGGAACACCAGACAAATTATGTTGAAGCGCAACATAATATTGGTAGGTCAGAAATGTGTTAATATTGCTATAGTTAACCTGGGATGCATGCAATGACAGTCCCAAGTATCTCATAACTGAAACTGACAAACATTGACAAAAGCTAAATTTTTCAGATAACTGGAGCTCTCCCACTGTACAAACCTTTCATCCAAGCGCAATGCCAGATTTCCTGCACAAATGAAGCTAGTGGACAAAGCCCTACTCTAAACTTGAATAGTTAGGCCCACTGAATGGTAAATAGGCTATACGGTGGCTGCCTGCGTGTGACTGACAGCCATCACCGTCTCCAGTTAATGCTCATCTTGCATCAGTTAATGGCGTCCCCGGTCTCAAGCTGTTGCTCTCTCACTCCACAGCAGGGACAACTGTATGGGTTGTCCCCCCCTTGCCAGTGGCTGCAACGCTGGTGTCAGTCATAAGTAGTGAAAATTATTAGTTTTGTAAAATTTTAAAAATCCATGTGTCCTAAAAGGCAGAGCAATTATTTTTATTTTTTTACGTGAGTGCGACAAGACAGTGAAAGACATAACATTAGGTGAGGTACATGACAATTTAAGTGTTCACATTTAAGACTAGACGGACGAGACAAAAACAAGCAGAAGTCATTGCATATTTAGGGGGCCAAGCACAGAGTGGCCTGTGGACCCTTTTGCTGGCATTACGCTGGTTCCATAGCCCTGACTGGCAGGAACCCATTGTTTTTGTGGGTTATTAGGGGGCCAAGCCCGAGAAGGCTGGGACCGACGTTTGCAGAGCAACGCGGTTCCATAGCCCTTAGGCAGGAACCCTATTGTTTTTGCTGGAACTTTATTATCTTTCCGCGTAAAACTGGTGCTGCAGCCCAAACGTATAGGGTTGGGACATGCCATTGCATGATGAGTCCAGGTCCGTGCCGGGTCGCATGGGAAACAATTCAGACAAGCGGCCACTAGGTGCGCTACAAAAAAAGGAACGTGTTAACTTCCAACCCGGAACATGCCACCATCATAACTTTATATCCACATGATGCCAAAGTCAAGCTGACTTTGAGATAGGCCACGCCATTTGCGCCAATAAGATTTTTCGCTACAGTCGCAAAAACTGTCATTCACCAAACATACTCCTCCTACAGTTTTTGCCGATTTGGACGAAACCAAAGCATTATGCTCTAACCAACTCCACGAGCAAAAGTTGTATAAATAATTTTCTACGACCATCGGAAACCAAACGCTCGCGCTTTAAAGATTCGCGATTACTTCCTGTAATACTTGTACTAAGTGATTCATAAATCCAAAACTATTATCGTGTCATGACACAATCTTAGAAAATGGTCGTACTGCCTACGAACGATCTCAAAAAAATTGCAAATTTCGCCAAAGGGCGCCAAAAACACAAAAAGCATACATCTCCTCATCCACTTGAGCATCTTTCTCTGCAATTGTTTTGCCTTTTGGTCTATAACTCCCAAACCGAACATCCCACATTCAAAAACTTTACATCCCCGGATTCCGTGAAGCGAGGGGGCGGCGCCGCGGACGACGATGCCCGATCCCGAGTCGCGTGGGAGGCTTGGCCCCCGTTCACAACTGCTTGCAGTTCTAGTTAGGGGCCAAGCCCGAGAAGGGCCTGGGACCGCGTTTTGCAGAGCAACGCGGTTCCATAGCCCTGCTGGGCAGGGAACCCTATTGTTTTTGTTGGGATTATTAGGGGGCCAAGCCCGAGAAGGGCCTGGGACCGCGTTTTACAGAGCAACGCGGTTCCATAGCCCTGCTGGGCAGGGAACCCTATTGTTTTTGTTGGGCCTTTTATTAGGGGGCCAAGCCCGAGAAGGCCAAGGGACCGCGGAATGCAGACCATCGTGGTTCCATGACAATGCGGGGCATGGAACCCTATTGATTTAGTAGGAATTATTATTATTAGGGGGCCAAGCCCGAGAAGGGCAAGGGACCGCGTTTTGCAGAGCAACGCGGTTCCCAAGCCCTGCGGGGCAGGGAACCCTATTGTTTTTGTTGGGCCTTTTATTCCGCTTATTATTTGGCGTCGTGTAAAAGTGGTGCTGCAGCCCAAACCATAAAGGGTTGGGACATGCCACTTGCATGGCTTATCCAGGTCCGTGCCTGGTACGCAGACAAAAAAATTCAGACATCCCGGCCACTAGGTGGCGCTACAACAAAGGAAAAGGCGTTTGGGGCTATAACTCCCACACCGAAAGTCTGACAGTCAAAACCTTACATCCACAGATGCCCACAAGTCAGCTGCATCTTTTGAGATAGGCCACGCCCATTTGCGTATATATACATTTTTCGCTACATCGCAAAAACTGTGTCAGTCACCAAACATACTCCTCCTACAGTTTTCGCCCGATTTGGACGAAACCAAAAGCATTATACTCTTAGGGGGCCAAGCCCGAGAAGGGCCTGGGACCGCGTTTTGCAGAGCAACGCGGTTCCCAAGCCCTGCGGGGCAGGGAACCCTATTGTTTTTGTTGGGCCTTTTATTCCGCTTATTATTTGGCGTCGTGTAAAAGTGGTGCTGCAGCCCAAACCATAAAGGGTTGGGACATGCCACTTGCATGGCTTATCCAGGTCCGTGCCTGGTACGCAGACAAAAAAATTCAGACATCCCGGCCACTAGGTGGCGCTACAACAAAGGAAAAGGCGTTTGGGGCTATAACTCCCACACCGAAAGTCTGACAGTCAAAAACCTTACATCCACAGATGCCCACAAGTCAGCTGCATCTTTTGAGATAGGCCACGCCCATTTGCGTATATATACATTTTTCGCTACATCGCAAAAACTGTGTCAGTCACCAAAACATACTCCTCCTACAGTTTTCGCCCGATTTGGACGAAACCAAAAGCATTATACTCTACTGACTCCCACGAGCAAAAGTTGGTCAAATAATTTTTCTACGACCATCGGAAGACCAAACGGTAGCGCTTTAAAGATTTGCGAAAATCCCTTAAAAAAAAAAAAAAAAAAGGGATTTTCTTGAAACTCAAGGGAGACTATCATGGGGCATACCTGAGTCTATAAAAAAATATGGCCAAAAAATTCCTATGTATGCCGGACTTATTAAACAAATTAGTTTTTCACTTTTACTTCCTGTTTCGAAGTGTTTAGGCGGGAAAATTCAAAAAAGTGTCTTTACAATGGAGAGGTTGACAATTTCATTTTGCTATAACTCCCCAACCGAACATCGCACATTCAAAAACTTGACATCCACTTGTTTGGTACATTGAGCTGCATCTTTCTGTCTAACGTAGTTTTGCGAATGTCATCCATAGAGGGCGCCAAAACCACAAAAAGCAAATAAAACGTGTTTGGGGCTATAACTCCCACACTGAACATCCCACATTCAAAACTTTACATCCCCGGATTCCGTGAAGCGAGGGTTCCATAGCCCTGCTGGGCAGGGAACCCTATTGTTTTTGTTGGGATTATTAGGGGGCCAAGCCCGAGAAGGGCCTGGGACCGCGTTTTACAGAGCAACGCGGTTCCATAGCCCTGCTGGGCAGGGAACCCTATTGTTTTTGTTGGGCCTTTATTAGGGGGCCAAGCCCGAGAAGGCCAAGGGACCGCGGAATGCAGAGCATCGTGGTTCCATGACAATGCGGGGCATGGAACCCTATTGATTTAGTAGGAATTATTATTATTAGGGGGCCAAGCCCGAGAAGGGCAAGGGACCGCGGAATGCAGAGCATCGCGGTTCCATGACAATGCGGGGCAGGGAACCCTATTGATTTAGTAGGAATTATTATTCTGCTTATTAGGGGGCCAAGCCCGAGAAGGGCAAGGACCGCGGAATGCAGAGCATCGCGGTTCCATGACAATGCGGGGCATGGAACCCTATTGATTTAGTAGGAATTATTATTATTAGGGGGCCAAGCCCGAGAAGGCCTGGGACCGCGTTTTGCAGAGCAACGCGGTTCCATAGCCCTGAGCAACGCGGTTCCATAGCCCTGCTGGGCAGGGAACCCTATTGTTTTTGCTGGGATTATTCTTTCTTCTTTATTCTTCCATGCGTAAAAGTGGTGCTGCAGCCCAAACCGTAAAGGGTAGGGACATGCCACTTGCATGACTAGATCCAGGTCCATGGTACGTACGCAGACGAAAAAATTCAGACATGCCGGCCACTAGGTGGCGCTACAAAAAAAGGAAAACGTGTATAACTTCCACACCGAAAGTCCGACAGTCAAAAACTTTATATCCACAGATGCCCACAAGTCAGCTGCATCTTTTGAGATAGGCCACGCCCATTTGCGTATATATACATTTTTCGCTACATCGCAAAAACTGTGTCAGTCACCAAAACATACCCCTCCTACAGTTTTCGCCCGATTTGGACGAAACCAAAAGCATTATGCTCTACCGACTCCCACGAGCAAAAGTTGGTCAAATAATTTTTCTACGACCATCGGAAGACTAAACGCTAGCGCTTTAAAGATTCGATTTTTCGATATTGAACATTTCTTCTTCTTTTTATTTAAAATGGTGCTGCAGCCAAAACCGTAAAGGGCTGGGACATGCCACTTGCATGACTAGATCCAGGTCCGTGCCTGGTACACAAATGAAAAAATTCAGACATCCCGGCCACTAGGTGGCGCTACATCAAAGGAAAACGCGTTTGGGGCTATAAATTCCGCACCGAAAGTCCGACAGTCAAACACTTTATATCCACAGATGCCCACAAGTCAGCTGCATCTTTTGAGATAGGCCACGCCCATTTGCGTATATATACATTTTTCGCTACGTCGCAAAAACTGTGTCAGTCACCAAAACATACTCCTCCTACAGTTTTCGCCCGATTTGGACGAAACCAAAAGCATTATGCTCTACTGACTCCCACTAGCAAAAGTTGGTCAAATAATTTTTCTACGACCATCGGAAGACCAAACGGTAGCGCTTTAAAGATTCGCCGATTAGCTTCCTTGTAATACCTTGTACGTAAGTGATCATAAATCCAAAACTATACATCGTATCAAGACAATATTTTAGAAATATGTTCGTACTGTCCTAATGAACATCCTCAAAAGAAATTGGAAAATTTCGCCAAAAGGGGGTGCCAAAAACACAAAAAGTATACATCTCCTTATCCACTTGAGCATCTTTCTCTGCAATTCTTTTGCCTTTTGGTCTATAACTCCCAAACCGAACATCCCACGTTCAAAAACTTTACATCCCCGGATCCCGGGAAGCAAGGGGCCGGCGCCGCGGATGACGATGCCTGATCCCGAGTCGCGTGGGAGGCTTGGCCCCCGTTCACAACTGCTTGCAGTTCTAGTTATGCTTATTATTATTAGGGGGCCAAGCCCGAGAAGGGCAAGGGACCGCGGAATGCAGAGCATCGCGGTTCCATGACAATGCGGGCATGGAACCCTATTGATTTAGTAGGAATTATTATTCTTATTATTAGGGGGCCAAGCCCGAGAAGGGCAAGGGACCGCGGAATGCAGAGCATCGCGGTTTTGTCCTCAAAAAAAATTGGAAAATTTCGCCAAAAGGGGGCGCCAAAAACACAAAAAGTATACATCTCCTTATCCACTTGAGTATCTTTCTCTGCAATTTTTTTGCCTTTTGGTCTATAACTCCCAAACCGAACATCCCACATTCAAAAACTTGACATCCACTTGTTCGGTACATTGAGCTGCATCTTTCCATCTAACATAGTTTTGCGGATGTCATCCATAGGGGGCGCCAAAACCACAAAAAGCAAAGAAAACGCGTGTGGGGCTATAACTCCCACACCAAACATCACACATTCAAAAACTTGACATCCACTTGTTTGGTACATTGAGCTGCATCTTTCAATATAACACAGTTTTGCAAATGTCATCCATAGGGGGCGCCAACACCACAAAAAGCAAAGAAAACGCGTTTGGGGCTATAACTTCCACACCGAACATCCCACAATCAAACACTTTATATCCACCGATACCCACAAGTCAGCTGCATCTTTTGAGATAGGCCACGCCCATTTGCGTATATATACATTTTTCGCTACATCGCAAAAACTGTCAGTCACCAAAACATACTCCTCCTACAGTTTTCGCCCGATTTGGACGAAACCAAAAGTATTATGCTCTACTAACTCCCACGAGCAAAAGTTGGTCAAATAATTTCTCTACGACCATCGGAAGACCAAACGGTAGCGCTTTAAAGATTTGCGAAAATCCCTTAAAAAACAAAAAAAAAAAGGGATTTTCTTGAAACTCAAGGGAGACTATCATGGGGCATACCTGAGTCTATAAAAAACATATGGCCAAGAAATTCCTATGTATGCCGGACTTATTAAACAAATGAGTTTTTCACTTTTACTTCCTGTTTCGAAGTGTTTTGGCGGGAAAATTCAAAAAAGTGTCTTTACAATGGAGAGGTTGACTATAACTCCCCAACCGAACATCGCACATTCAATGTTTGGTACATTGAGCTGCATCTCTCTATCGAACATAGTTTTGCAAATGTCATCCATAGGGGCGCCAAAACCACAAAAAGCAAAGAACACGCGTTTGGGGCTATAACTTCCACACACAAACATCCCACAGTCAAACACTTTATATCCACAGATGCCCACATGTCAGCTGCATCTTTTGAGATAGGCCACGCCCATTTGCGTATGGGATTTTTTTTCGCTACATCGAAAAAACTGTGTCAGTCACCAAAACACCCTCCTCCTACAGTTTTCGCCCGATTTGGACGAAACCAAAAGCATTATGCTCTACCGACTCCCACGAGCAAAAGTATGATAAAGAATTTTTCTACAACCATCGGAAGACCAAACGGTAGCGCTTTAAAGATTTGCACATTAGCTACCTTGTACCAAACTGCTCCTAAATCCAAAACGATTCATCCTATTAACACCAAACTTCACACATGTGTTTGTCCCATGGTTCTCAGGTTGGTTCTAATTTTTACTTAAATTGCTCCAAAAGGGGCGCCAAAAACACACTTGAGCATCTTTCTCTGCGATTTTTTTGCCTTTTGGTCTATAACTCCCAGACCGAACATCCCACGTTCAAAAACTTTACATCCCCGGATTCGGTGAAGCGAGGGCCCGGCGCCGCGGACGACGACGCCCGATCCCGAGTCGCGTGGAAGGCTTGGCCCCCATTCACAACTGCTTGCAGTTCTAGTTTTACATTGTTGTTGACAGGCTGTGTGTGTGTGTGTGTGTGTGTGTGTTTACATACATATAAACAACAAAAAAATTAATAAAAGTAAAAAAAAAAAAAAAAAAATAATGAAAAATAAATGATAAATCAGTACTAAGAAATGAATAATCATCATAAGAATGTAATGATAAGAATGGCATTTTCGGTTGTTTAAATAGTATTAATTTCCATTATAGTATTTTAGACTTTGGATCCACAGTTTTGAATGTAGTCATAAGGTAATTAGATAATTGGGAGAGAGAAATCAATAATAAAAAAATAAATAAAAAATAAAAGTTTTGCAAAAACAAGCATAGTAAATGATGTAAGCAGTTATAAGAGAGACCGTGTTGAAAAATGGCTATCGTTATCCATATTGACAATACTGATAAACAAAAATGATAGAAATAAGAGTCATAATCATAGATAAATAAGAGCAGAAAAACAAAACCAAAAAAAAAAAGTTATCTTGTGTTGTTATTGTGTAAAGGAGAAAGGTAGAGAGAAAGGGAATGTTACTGGGTTGATATGTATTTTGTATTGAAGATGTTATTCGTGGTCGGGCGTGTGGTTAGTGAAGATAGAAGAGAAAATATCTAAATCTTATATATATAAATATATATAAATAAAAAAGAAAACATTAAATCATTAATAATAGTAGAAATATTACTTGAGACAAAAATAAATAAATATAGAGTAAATAGTCGACTCTCTAGCCTTCAATTCAGTCCTGCAGAAGACGAGGAGGCAGAGCAATTCTAGCCAATGAGTTCAAATATATGACTCGTTTCTTGAAAAGCATTTCAGAATGCCTGAGTACCTTACTGCATAATATTCCATTATGTTTGTGCCAGTGTTAGGATGTTGTCTTTTTCTTTTGCATAAAGACATTACCACCTTAAATTGATGCAGACATGACACAGATGAATACATAGAAATTCACCAGAATGCAGAATATTAAGTGTTTGACCCTTAACAATGTTATGGAGGAGCACCCACAGACACCCTGCTTAATGTGTCCCACCCAGTGTTGAAATGAAGTCTACTGTAGGCCCGATGGGTGTTGGCTTCTTGAAGGGAATGTAAGGGCTTGAGATTGTAATGCAGAAAGAGGGAGTTTACTCCCATCACAAGCAATTGATCTGTTGCCTTGCGGGGCAGCTGTTGCTCAGGAGGTGGATGGGCTCATCCATTGATCACAGGGTTGGCAGTTCAATCCCCACCTCCTTCAGTCAATATGTCAAAGTGTCCTTGGGCAGGACACTTGAACCTGATTGGGTGGCCAGCACCATGCATGGTAGCCAGGGTGTGTGTGTGTGTGTGTGTGTATGTGAGAGAGAGTGAGAGAGAGACGAGGAAACAAAATGTTGACCATTACTTTGCTACCATGCAAAGCAAGTGTAGAAAGCAATGTTATCCATAAAAAAATGTTGTCACTTAATTTGTACCGTTGGTTTCCAGAATCTTACAATGTGGCTTTTTGTCTGAAAAAGGTTTTCCATAAACACATTAAAACTCGACACACCCTGCTCCCTGCTTTTGTTGGGTTGTTGTTCAAGTCCCCCCCCCCCCCCCCCCCAAAAAAAAAGTAGAACCCCGTACATAACCAACAGTTTGTTGATTCCTCATCATGGTTACATTTCACTTAGTCAGGGTGCCTAATGATAATGTCTTCAGAGAAGCGGACTTTAAGAGCATCTTGGGACCTGATGGGACATTTAATGTGTCCTTATGTTATCGTCCCCCGTGGCTCCAAAAGCTGCAGGTCATCAAAGGCACACGCACCAACAACAGATTACGCTGCATTCATTTTGCATTGCACTTTCAGACCATTTGTACACTGAGCTCTCTTAACCACACAATGTGTTCTTTTTTTTCAAGTCAAATCAAGTCAATTGTATTTATTTAGCTCAACATTAGTATTTGTATCAAAGTTTAAAAGATTTATTTGTAATATCACTAGTTGTGTTCCCCGTCAACTGGCCGGTATAATTTAATTAGTCAAAAACGGGCATGAAAACTAGGCTAAGTAGTAAAAACTTTACCATATTACGAAATCTGACTGAACCCATCAAATAATTACAGTAACAATAACAATTGTTACTTACAATAATAAAACCATTCTCATGGTCTCTGTCCTCCTCACCAGTTCCTTGATCAAATATCAAAGTGTCACATACAGTATAGGGTTGGACATTGTACTGCCACAGAATTTATTCTGAGAAAGACCTTAAAAAAAGCTTAAAGGCCTACTTCACCGGTTTGAATATGAAGGTGTATTGAATTCTGAGATCCTATGTAGTATAAATGTGCAAAAAAAAAAAAATCGGTTCATCCTAGCCTGAGAAAAGGCAAAAAGAGAAATATAGGGTTAAAAAAAACGTACTTTATAAATATTACTGTGATGTCACAGTAAAAGACATCACAGTAATATTTACAAAGTAAGTTTTTTTTAACCCTATATTTCTCTTTATGTGATGTCACGAGAAAGAGAAATATAGGGTTAAAAAAAACACTCTTTTTACCTGTACTCAATTGTAAACACTACTAGTAGTCTCACCCATTATTTTCATTTTGACCTGGAACACCACAGGACAGGTAGCCTGGCTCCGCCCACCTACCTACATCCGGCCAAATTTAATTTTCCCTTCAGTAGTCAGTCTGGTGATGGGGCGTATTATTGGGATCCTGCTCGAACAGATTTCTGTGTGTCCAATCAGCGAACATAGCGAGTGGCTGAGAACGATGACGTCGAAGTCGTGCTCCAGTTTCAGTTGAATGCTGCGTTCCTTTATACTCGGAAGAAGGAGATTTCCAACTTGGTAGTTCCGAGTTCCGACCTGTCTGTGTTCCAGTGCATCTGCTCGCGAAAGTATGGACGCCGACAACCTTTCTCGCCCAAATAACTAAACGTTAGGCTCTAACAAGTTACCGTTGCCAGGTACCGGTAGATCCATAGACCACAATATGTAGTGAAGTCGGAAATTTACGAGTTCCCTGTCCAACTGGAACGCACCGCCAGAAGCCGGCTCATGACACACGTGATGACCAAACGTTATGCAATTGGTTGGCTAATCCAGAGTGGCACTGGGCAGATCCAATAGTTTTAAAATTCAACACCCACCTCCAAGTGAGTGAACGTTTGCCAATTACAGCACTTCCAGACCTTCTGTACAAATGAAATGAAGTACGATGGTCTGGTTGGACCAGGCTACAGGACAGCTGTACGTAAGATAAACTAACACCCAGAATATATGAAGATTATGAAAATGTATATGTTCAGAGGTCCTGTTAAGACACATTTGTGGATATTTTGATTAAATCAGAAAAATAAAATGAAAGAAAACTATATAATTCCAATTGAGCTGGAACATAACAGGACGGCTGACAAACTAGTATAATGTTTAGCGGTGATGTGAATAACTTTATTGTCCGTGGATTTTGTATGTGCCATATGCACAAATGGGTTTCTTATTCTTCCATTGTTGTTGTTCTTCTGTTAGTATTGCATGCTATTCCATTTCCGGGGAAACTGTGGAGCATGCTCAGAGTGCCTGTTGCGGTCCAATTGACTGTATACATGCAGGTGTTGCTCGGCTACCAATCGCATTATCTGGGTGTGTTAGCTCGACATCGTTTTTAGCCGGACTAACATGTTAACATATATTTTTAAAGTTCTGTCTCAATCAGACTATCACACTCAATCAATTTTTCTCCTATGTCACGTAAATGTACTGACAGATTATTTTATTTATTATGTACCCCTATGAAAAATGGCAAACAAAGGAAGGATCAAACCCAGAATTTAGGACAAGCAGAGGGACTGAAGCCAATTTGACAGCAGAGAGCTCTTTTTTTTTTACCTCACGCAGAGAGAGAGAGAGCTGTATTGATTGGCAGCACAGCTCAAGATGGTACATTTGAAGAAGCTTTTCTATCACAGCGCAGATGGAGAAAAAAATAGAGATAATCCTAACAGCAGCCTCACAAGCTGTGCTGAACACATCCTTCTTAAACCTGCAGGAGTTCCCCCTCCCCCCTTTAGCTCCAGTTGCAGGTCCAGGAGAATGGTATAAAGGGGCATTGCGGTGTGACAGCCAATCCCAATCTGACACGCTTTTACGGACAGTTGAAACGCTAGGGCAAGGAGTTATCAACATCTCGCACAAATTGAACGTCTGCATACCCTCCATGTAAGGCCGAGGCACTGACCTTGCGCTTCGCCACAATCCGAGGAGTTTCTTAGGTGATCAGAAAAGGAGGAAACAGGTTAATGGGCGGTGCACGGTGGCTAGATTTGTCCCTGTCACACTTCATCTAGTCTGATGCATCAGGATTGTCTCAGGCGCTCAGGCCCGGGCAATTACGGTCCCATTCCAATCTACTCCTCAGCCCCACACTGTAATGAAAAATAATTAAGAGGGCGAAAATGAGTTTTTTTCTCATGAAATGGTTTCAGTGGTTGAACACAATCGTACTTGACAGATGGCTGGAGTGTGTGTGTTTTTTTTTTTTAATACGGCAAAGACGGTTAATCATGTACAAGGTATACGTTTGGCAACACACTTTGAATGCCATTTTATGTCTGATAGCAAACAGTAGAAGTGTTTTAATCCTTGATGACCAGTTGGCAAGCATCCATCTGTCAGTGCGTTTACATGCAGACTCATAATCGGGTAACTAAACGAATAAGACTTCAACAGGACTTTTAAACTGCATGTAAACACCTTTATCCGATCTACTTCGCACACAAATCGGCACGATAACGGACAAGAGATGTCGGATAAGAACACCTAGATAAGTCGTTCGTTGTCGGCATTCTCTCTGCATGTAAACAGGGATCGGACATCGCATACCGGACTTCTCGTTCTGTGCTTGTGTGCCTGCGCGTAATAGGCTACACCATGGGTTGTTGCCGGAAGAGAACCGGACGTGGCTCTTTTTAACACTTGTTGAAAGCATGGTTGAAAGGGCTACAGCGCCATCTAGCGTAATGGAGACAGCCATGCATTGGACATTTATCCGATTCCTGAAAGGCCATGTAAACTCAGACAAGTGACACGGTCCGTTAAGTGTCTAGTTCGATAATATGTGATAATCTAATCTAGTTGTGCCATGTAACCGCACTGTGTAACACCGTGCTTAAACTGAAGGGAGTGTTTGACTGCATTCAACTGACTGTAATTCTGTGTCAAAAAGCCTACTCATTGACTTCAATGAGACCACTGGATTTGCACATCTCCACTACAGGTTTTGCCACAATGCAGTCCAAAGCCCTTCTACTGTTCACATCATGCTGTGAAGGACATACAATTGGCTTTGTTTATAGCTGTAAAGTCCAGCTTCACAGAAAAAAAGGCCCCAGAAAACACCCAGATCCAAGCACACTTTTTTCAGATCTGTGTCGGATTGATATCTCTCTTACCTTGGTATGAGTGCTGTTGCTCTGGTCTTAAATCTTGACATGGATGGTGGGGACATGCTCCGTCAGTGTTGAAAGTGCAGCAGAATAGTCCCTACCAATATTCTTAAAAGAGAAGTAAGTGATTTTTTTTGTTAATATACGTGTTTACTGACTCTATATTCATACAGCAAACTTAAACTTAAACAGTACAAGCGCAGTTCATAACATAGGTCTCCCAGTCATTCAGCTTTGCAGTAATCGCTAGAGAACATTTTGAGAGTCCCACTCGTTTTCATCCAATAAGGAGAGCGCTATAAAGAGGCGGGTCTCTGTGCCCGTGAACGATGACTCACTGCTCTCCATCGCGGCACTATCTTGTTTATTGCAAAAAGATTAAAGAATATATAAATGAATTTCTGCTACACATGTCGTAGAGCACGTTTAAAACGTGTTTAACATCAAATGTGTTTTAAATGTTATTAGCCCTACTAGTGTTGCAAGGATATTACATAGTTGCAGCTGGTCATATTTAGTCCATCTAGTGTTCATTCCACAGCAATTTCATTGACTGACAGGTAATCTATTATATGTGTTAATCAGGTTATATACACTCAATTTCACCTTATAAGACTATCTTAACCCTGTTAGGTATTTACATCACACATTCAGTAATCGCAGTAAAGGATTAATATGAATATAATCAAATCATGAATGTTGTGTTTGTTGCACCACACTCGGCAGACTGCAGCACAGATTTCCTTCACATTTAGCTTGTTGGTGAATTTGCTTGAATAGCGGAGTAGGGGAAAGTGGGGTGAGTTGTGCAACTTTTTACTCAAAGTGATTTTAAAGTGAGGCCTTGACAGTGTTACGGCCGGCCATCCCAGGCTCGTTCAGCCGGCCAGTAAACATGAAAATAAACCAAAGGAAACCATGAATCCAAGTAATAAGGTGATTTATTACAAAATAATCCCACAACACAACTCAACGCAGGAGGCTGCAAATAAAAAGGAAAAAAGGAAAACGGGAGGAAGGCTGGGACAGCACAATTGGCTGCAGTATTGCCCAGGTCTTCCTCCAGCTAAACTATAACCCCGGCCCCTCTAAACTACGATAAACAAACAAAACACAACCTAGCAGCCCCCCATAAGTAAACCATAAACTAAAAGAACCATAAGCAGCAGCAGGTCAGCAAGACACCGTCCCCCAGGCAGGCAGGCAGAGAGAGAGAGAGGCCGGCGCAGGCCACACCTTTAAGCCTCACATAATTAGGAGCACCTGCCACCAATCAGGCCTCAGGACACCTGGGAGAGAGAAAGTGTGGAGGAGCAAGAGGAGGGAGGAACAGAAAGGTGGGAGCGCGTAACACCCCCAACCTAAGTTAGTATTTTTTTTCTCCAGTTGATTAGTTTTCAGGTTGATTATTGTCTACCCCTGTCATAGACAAACCCAGCAAAAAAAATACCTAACAATCGCAGGCCCTGACACACAAGCGCGACAACAGCAGTCCCGCACCTCACCTCGGCCCACCAGCCCCCCAAAACAGTCCTCTGTAGCCCGATCAAAGTCAGCAAAACGCTGAAGTCACAATCCGTTCCATCAGCCCTGTCAGCCACAAGACAGGGAGAGCTCCACGAGCTCAAACCAGGCCCAGCAACCCCATGCTCTAGCCCATACTCCACCTCCCTCCCAAGACGACCCCGCTTGTTCAGGCTCACACTCCAGGCATGCCGTTCAATTGGAGAACTACCAGTCTCCACCACAACCACGCCGCCAGCACCCCCAGCACCAGACAGCGCCCCAACAGGTGTTTGAGCTTCAGCACTGGACAGCGCCACATCACGGGCACAGCCAGGTTCACCAACAACTCCACACCCCTCCCCGGAGAATTCACCGGGCCTAACACCGACCGGAATTGGAGAACTACCAGTCTCCACCGAAACAGCGCAACACACTCCTCCACCCTCCCCAATGGACAACTTGCCAGAGGGCGGTGTAGCAGCTACGCTCACTACTTGCTGTTTGGTCACCGCACCTGTACAAACCCCCCTAGGATTTTTCCGAGCCAACCTAGCGTTACACCCTGCAACCATAGGAACGGCCGTCATTTCAGGCTTGACCAACCCCTTACCACCAGCTAAATCACTTCCTAAACAACGAGACACACCTTCAATCGGAAAGTAGGGACGAACAGCCACCGGACCGGAGACCAACTCTGACTCAAGGTACCCTGGCGCGCCCCTGCACTGTGTCTCAATCCCCCGGAAAATGACACCGGAATCCCCATCAGACTTACTAGTTGTAGGCAAGACATCACTTAAAATGAATGACTGATTCTCAGCTGTATCCCTCGGAATGATTAACGGCACTTCCTCCCCCACTTGCTCTAAAGGCACAGCGACCCCCATCAAGACTGGTGCACAATTGTCCCGCTCTGACTTCAGACTCTCAGGAGCCACCTCCGCCACAGGTTTCAAAGTTTTAACACAACCCACTGACTTCACAGCAGGTTTCTTTTCTCCCCGTAAAGCATAACAATTGGCGACTATGTGCCCCGGCTGATTACAATAGAAACACACTGGACGTTCCCGCGTGCCCCGTCCCTCCCGGGTGTGCTTCCCCTCCGCCCCACTAGCAGTGCTGTTTTTACACGACTGGACAGAGACACCATGACTGCTCTCAACATGACATTCCTGCGACACCGTTCTCTCAAACACAGACTTGTATCCATATGCTCTCAACACGGCAGCTTTAATTTTGTCAAAATCAAGACTATCGTCAATGGACAACATCGCACAAACCTCCTGTGCCCGAGCAGTGAGTACACTCGGCAGCACCAGCGCCCACCAATTACGAGGCCACCCCGCAGTACTTGCGACATGCTCAAAGAGAACAAAGAACCCGTCCACCTCCTCCTCGGAGAAAACCGGAATAAGATCAAGGTGCTCGAGAACCAGATCAATGTGTTCGGTAACGTCCAGCCCAGCTGGCTGCACAACTGCAGCGTGCCCTAAACAAAATTCGGATGATTCCGTATCCCGGACGAGGCTCCATATGTTACGGCCGGCCATCCCAGGCTCGTTCAGCCGGCCAGTAAACATGAAAATAAACCAAAGGAAACCATGAATCCAAGTAATAAGGTGATTTATTACAAAATAATCCCACAACACAACTCAACGCAGGAGGCTGCAAATAAAAAGGAAAAAAGGAAAACGGGAGGAAGGCTGGGACAGCACAATTGGCTGCAGTATTGCCCAGGTCTTCCTCCAGCTAAACTATAACCCCGGCCCCTCTAAACTACGATAAACAAACAAAACACAACCTAGCAGTAGTGATGGTGAGATGAGGCCCCGTGAATTGATCGAATCTTTCGGGCCAAATGCTTCACCAAAAGGCCTGATCGACAAAGCCCCATTTAACAGCTCATTTAGGAATACTGACATCTGCTGGTATGTTACAGTAGTGGCTCTCTGTTATTTTTCCAGTGTGTAAAAATCTCCATTAGAGGTATTTTAAAGCCAGATTAAAAACCTAATCTATCCTGATCCTGGTATCTTGATAGAGTAATAGGCTAATGATTGTATATAAAAATATAAATTGGTCATTTGTGATATATTGACACATATAATATAATAATAGTATATTATAACATAATACATATAGCCTATAGAGTGTTGGATGAGTGGTGTAGGCTATATACGTTGTTGGATGAGTGGTATTTTTTTATGGATAAATAACCGTATGAAGTGCTTGTGTGACTGGGTTATAACTGGGATTGGGGAAGTTGGCTGGGGGATGGGGAGGTGTTTTCAATGATTTTTATTTAGGAACAAGATTTTCTCGACTGTGTTGGGGCTGTTTAAACGAATCGGATCACTTCACGAGGCAGTCACGTGACTAAACACAAACGAAGCCCCGTTTGTCAAACGGGGCCTCGTTTGTGTTTAGTCACGTGGTGCTGTGACAAACGATACAGGCCTCGAGACAGGCTTCATGTGGACACGCCCCCCTTTGCTCGACACAGGCTTCGGGGCTTCCGTGTCGGACGTAACATCACTACCTAGCAGCCCCCCATAAGTAAACCATAAACTAAAAGAACCATAAGCAGCAGCAGGTCAGCAAGACACCGTCCCCCAGGCAGGCAGGCAGAGAGAGAGAGAGGCCGGCGCAGGCCACACCTTTAAGCCTCACATAATTAGGAGCACCTGCCACCAATCAGGCCTCAGGACACCTGGGAGAGAGAAAGTGTGGAGGAGCAAGAGGAGGGAGGAACAGAAAGGTGGGAGCGCGTAACAACAGTTATGTCTCCAACTCAAATATGTACATATATTTCAGGATGTTGTGCATCCCTGGCAATAAAAACTTTGGATCTGGAATAAACTGTTTAAGAAATATAGCTTTTGGAAAAAAAGTTGTCTTGTCGCACATTTGTGCATTTGGAGAAAATAAGATGGGGTGAATTGTGCCAATTTATATATATCTCAAAAACTGTAATGCAAGACAAATCCATTAGACAATCACTTATTTAAGGTGTATTTAAAGTAAATAAAGTAAATAGTTGACAAAGATTGAAGGTACATTTTCTTAAACAAGGCCTAGCAGATCTAGGTGGTTTTGCCTGCAAAGCTCACAATGACAAAGTCACCATCATCATCTTTCTGGCCATCTGAACTCTCATCAGTGGTGTCGTTAAGTGGAATTGAGATGTCACTCTCTTCTGAGCTACTGTAGACAATCACTTTCTTTTGGTGACCAGCGTATACAGCCATGCCACGACTCTCAGAAATGTACTTTGCACTAGTTGCTCCGTGCTTGTGGAACCAACTGCCACCTGACAAATGTGATTCCCCCTGCATTTCTGCCTTTAAATCAAGGCTCAAAACCCATATATACACCCTGGTGTTTCCTCCCCATTAACTATCTTACCTCTGCACTACTATCTGTGTTTATGTGGATGTATGGGCTTTACGTCTTTTATTTTGGTTATTGTTATTTTACCTTCATTGTTTACCTACTGAATGCATTATGTACAGCACTTTGGACAGTGCAAACTGTCATAAATGTGCTTTTATAAATACATTTTACTTACTTACTTACTTACTTACGTATAACTCACCTAGGCCATTTGGCACAAATCACCCCATCCCCAGAATTTTTGATAATAGGCATGATGCAGCAATTTAGGGCTGACATCGTGCTAACTATATAGACTCAAAGTGTAGCATACCAAAGCACTAAAACATGTGTCAAATGTTTTCAAACGTGTCTATAATTGTTCAGACACAATAATCAAAAAACCTTGATCATGGAAATTTTACTTTGAAAGGCAAAACACAGTTTTTTTAGCTTAAATGTGCTTATATCTTATTCCTTGTGTCTCCCTTCTTTACAGGATGAGTCAAATGGATGGCTCTTCTTAAATATGTGGTCACATTTCCAATTTCTTCCACGGTTTTCTAGAAACAAGGGGTTTTGCAACTTCCAAAATGCACAACTCACCCCACTTTCCCCTATATAATAATACAAATCTGATATTGGTTTTTCGTCACTTAGTACCGTCTGGTAGACTTTCCACTTACCCAAAGCACAATTGCAAAATAAAGACAGAGGCAGTGTTCGGAAAGGCTTGAGATGCTGAGATGATCATTCTCTAATCTGCAAAACAAAATCGAAATCAGATACTTTCTTTACTGAAATCATCTTTTATCCATCTAAGTCCACCAGTGCTCTTCCCCCTTTTGACAGCAGGGTTCTACAGTCAGTGTAAAAGTGATGAATGGGAAATATTATTTGGCTGCCTCAATGATTGATCAAACACAGAGGGTGGGGCTCGCTAAGGTCGGATGCTAACTATCATTAGCAACAAAGCAGCATTTGAGCTGCAGTGTCCACTGTGTTTGCCAGTTGTCTATAATGTGCCTTGAAGGTATACATGTCACAACTTATGATGAAACCTGTCCAATGATTTCCACTTTGTCGTCCATGAAAGGAGCTTCCTATTGATGAACACACCATCCCTGCGTTCCAAATCACATACTTTTTCTTTTTACTACACTACAAACTTAAATACAGAAGAGTTTTAGGGCCACAGGAGTGAAAAAAAAATCAGATAAGGAAGTTTTTTTTATTATTATGATGTCAAGAATAAAGACGATTACTGCCAAATGCTATTGGAGTTAGTGGGACATTTATGTATTTTCATCATACTACAATTGGCGTGCATGTATTGGGACATCCTAAATCTTTTTCTGGCATACTAAATAGCATGGAAGTATGGGTATTGGAACGCAGGGTAAGAGTTGTTTTCCCTGTGAGGAAGTATTGTTTGCTCGGGGAGGATTTAGGTGCAGTCTTTTTCTTCAGTGGGCTGTGTTCTTGACCAAGAGTTAGGACACAGCTCATATGTGACTAAGGGATGTCTTTGAAATGCTTTTGGAGGGCTCCCAATATCCCTGTACACTATCTGACGTGGGAAAAAAGAAGAAAAATCTTGTATATTTCATCCTCCACTGAGCAGATGGGTATAGGGAAAGTGTTTTGACAGTGCAGGAGAACTCCTTCTGGACAGTGCAGTCTGAAAGGGAGGACATTTTCAGCGCCTGACACTTTTGACATTTCTGGCACCAGATTAGATGCAGAGTCACTGAGTATTGATCGCTACCTTCAAATGAGAGAGAAAAAAAAGCCTTGGGCGGATGCAGCGCTCCTAAATCCATAACTCCTTGGGGTGAGTGTTGTTCTCTCTGGTTTACCTACTAGCATTCAGCAAACCCTGCTGATATCTGCTTGTCATATTATGCTATTCTTCAGTAAGACAGACACAAATTTTTTGGCAACTGAAAGCATGAACCTCTGCATCTTAAAGGAAACCTTTCTTGTGGAAACCTGGGAATAAATCCCTTAGCACAACATGGATTCATTTGGGGTTTTCAGAAAGGTGGAGATGGAGAAAAAGTGAGAGGATTGTTTTTTCTCAAACTTTGGGAGTCTCTAGTCACACCGGGGACCAATATTAACTTTGAAAAACCATGCAAAAGTACAAATCTGCATCAAGGGTATTTTTTTAATTAATGTCTTATTGATTGTTTGGCCAGCACAGTAAAGTACAAATGTTAAAGGTGAAGTAAGCGATTTATTTATGTAAATATAAGTGTTAAATCGCTCTTTATTCATACAGTGATCACTTATACGTATAGTGTGTGCGTTTCATAAAGCCGAGCTCTCAGTCACCCGCTCTGCATGTAATCAGCAAATAAACTTTTCAGGGATCCCACTACTGATAACCAATCAGAAGAGAGAACGCTACAAGCCGGCACCCACATGCAGAGCGACAGATGGGTGAATGTGTATGCGCATACAATGGCGGAGCAGGTAAAAATCCTTCCCAATATCTGTTTCAATGGTTTTTATCATGTTTTATCACACTTACGGATCTGAGATGATGCTAGATAACTCGCTGCTTGAAGACCGCAGTGCATTAATGTGGTGACGAGGGAGGGGACTGCTAACTGCAGTCACTGACAGGAAGTTAGCTAAACTGACCATTCAGCTTACTGAACCTTTAAGGTTATGTAAGAGTGTACAGTGAGAACAGTTTGCTGAGCTCACTGTACACTACCTACACCAAATAACTTTAGCAATCAGAAGTTGTTGGCCATACTAAAGTTAAAGGACAGTCAATATTGAACTGATATTACAGGCAGTTATGAGCTCAACTCCAATGAATGTTACTCCATGTATGCTGGATGTGTAAAAAGCAACTTAATGTCCACATAATCAACCTCTTATAAGATGTGCTTGTGCATGTTTGTATTTTGCTTGTAATAGAACGGTGCCCCCAAGGAGCCAAAAAAATACTTTTAATTAACCTTGCTTTAATGACACCAGAATAATGATGATCAATATATCAACGCAAATAACTGCATTTCTGTCTTTCTTTTCACCTTAGTGGGACAATTTTAGGAACTGTTTTGCCTCATTTCCACCGAGTAGAGCGGGTCGGGTCGGAGTGGCTCAGAGCGGGACAGCTCACTTTTAAGAATCTTGGTGGTGTTTCCACCGCCGACTCCACCATTAATGGTAGGGCGGGGTTTAGGCTGGACTGCGATAGGCGTGCTTATATATACCCAACTTTTGGCAAATGAAAAGACTAAATAACCGGGCCGAACCGCTCTACTCGGTGGAAATGAGGCATTTGACTCTGGACCCAATAACACCGTATATCATATCAAAGAATATCAGTATTAGTAAATGCATTTTAAAAGATGGCTAACACGACTGTTGAAAGTTGTGGGGTTAAGGATTGTTTTTGCATGTTTTAAATAAAGGGTCTGTCTCCTGTCATGTTGGCAGAGCAGGTCCAGGCTGTGCATTCGTTATGTATGAAATCACAGATTACAGTCTTGGCTCTCTGGTTTCAGCCTTTTTATAAGTAAGCTGTTCATGGTTAAATGTGCAAAGTCGTCCCATGCTCCAAGAAAAACACATACTGTAGGCCTACAATCTCATAATAGAATGGTATTCTAAACATTTTCCTCTGCACCTAACATATGGAATCTTGTAAGAATCCAACCAAATATGTGAATTTTATTTGGTATCTTGAGCATACGCTGTTTTGGGAAAACATTTGATATTGTTCTTGCAAAGAAGCAGTACATTCCCTTACAGATTTCATATCATGCATACAGATTATAGTTCTGCAAACATTTCTTACATCATGATCAGTGTTGGGAATAACGCCGTTTAAAAGAACGGCGTTACGTAACGCCGTTCTTTTTTCAGTAACGGGGTAATCTAACTAATTACTTTTTCCGCCGTTACACCGCCGTTATCGTTACTGAACGTTAAATGCGGTGCGTTACTATGAATTGATTGAATAAACTGTGTAATCCGAACGCACCCCTGGCTCCATACTACACAAACTGCTAGTGAGGAGACCGGTGTGTGGATGACATTATAACTGTCAGTTAGCGCCGTCACGTCAGTCAGCCGGAGCGCCTGTTTAGTGAAGTTTATTTTTCTTTCTCTCTCTGTTGTGTGAGCGACGAGCGTGCACGTTGGCGCAGTAACCACCTATCAATCCACGGTTAAAACGTGCTCTCCCTGAATTTGTTTGCATCGCCCTTGTGAGTAAATGCATTGAGTTTCCCGATCTCTATAAATTATAATTTATGCACGCTATTAAACGGCCGCGATTCGCCGGTTGCAACAGCTGTTTAGCGTGTCATCACGAGCCGAATATTGCTACTGTTCTTTTCCTGGGATCTGTATGCTGCTGTGCATGTTAAAGAAGGAAATAAACAGCGGATAAATCCTTACTCCTCCTCTCATCGTCTCATGCTTCATAGTCTGACGTTTTTGGCCTGAAGTGGTGTTTTAGCCGACACCCCTGAAGTGAATCCAGTGATATAGCAGATCACGGTACATTCAGCAGTTTCCTCTACTACTTTTGTTGAGAACAAAATAGGCAAGGCCTACTTGAAGTGCAGGATAAACCTCTTGCTGTCTGTTGATGTGCAATAAATATTGAAGGTGATGTAGCCTACAAGTAGGCCTACCTGTCTGTTCTACTCATTTCAACTGACTTGTGAAAACTGCTCAGAAAAATCCAAATTTTGACATAGCAACTTTTTTTTTACAGTAGGCTAACGCAAATAGTTACTTTCCCTGGTAACTAGTTACTTCTATTATAAAGTAATTCAGTTAGTAACTCAGTTACTTTTTGGAACAAGTAGTGAGTAACTATAACTAATTACTTTTTTAAAGTAACGTTCCCAACACTGATCATGATACATGTTTGGGTGGTGCCAGAAATTGCATTGTCTGCTTTAAATCTCCCGTCAGCAAAATATTTATGGTTTGTGCTCATACAAGTTTTATTCCATCTTACCTCTTGGATTCCTTTGTACAGCAACTGGAAAATATCATCAATATTCTGGACAGGCATACAGCAATTGCTCAAAAAGTCACTGAATGATATCATAACCTGATTTACATAAGGCTTTTCAGATATGGAAAGGTTGGCAATTAATGAAAAACATCATGATTGTTATAAGGAATCCCAAATTCCTTGTTTGTCAGACCAGTAGCCAAAAACAAAGATATTCAATAAACAGCGATGTAGGATAGAAAATAACAAAGAATCCTCAAAATAAAGAATGTTGATAGATTAATAATTTTGCTTTAAAAAATGACTATTATCTGATCTGTATGTAGGTGATGCATCAGCAGTGGCGTAACTTTGATGTTCATATTGGTGGGGACACATTCTGGCGAAACGTCACACAATTTGGCGAAACGCCCTCGCCCCAGCATCCAACCGCTCACTAGTTTATTAACCAAACCAGTTTTATCATGATCTATGTAGCCTACAGTGTAGACAAGAGTTGAGCGGCTATCAATCGTTTTGCACTAAAAAACTTATTATATTCATACATCCTTGGCCGCTTATGTTTCACAGTAGGGCTGTCTCCGACTCGGAATTTCAGTTTACGGGTGAACCGGGGAGTTGGAGCGCAGCTGAAGCGCGAGCGTGCCCGAGCCTCGGCGAGCCGGTGAGAGAGAAACAACACAGAGCCGGTGACGGCTGCAGAGAATGGTGATTTGCGCGAGTAAAAAAGACAAGATGCTCGCGGTCTATGGGGGGTTAATTGTTTCCAAGGCGACTTATCGTTACTACAGCACATAGCAGAGCAGAATTAATAGCCATATATGGTGCGCAATTTGCACAGCGCAAACGTACATCTGCTTTGGTTTTTTATTTTGCCATTTCCTCTTTAGTTTTGACCACTCTTCTTCTATGGCGTTTGACGTGACGTGACACATTACCGCCACCTATTGCCCTTCTCCTTTCCTTTTTTCCCCGACATTCTTCCTCAGTTGATGTCAAATTTCAGCCGCATTCATAGCGCAGCAGAAGCTGTTTTACCGCTCTCAAATTAAGCAACCAATCACCGCTATCTGAAACACAACCCACGACAACCAACAGGATGCAAAGCCAATCACAAAATACAAAAAAAATACGGGACTATAAAGAGGCAACACATTAACCCTTTCTCGTCGTCGTCATATCCTTCTCATATTGGTGTGGACAATTTCAGCACATTTGAATATTGGTATGGACACGTCCACATCGTCCATACGCAATTTTACGCCCATGTGCATCAGCATCATGATGCTGATGCACATTACCTTCTGTGTTGTGCCTGAACGCTTTCAGTGAACGATCGTTCATGAACTTGTTCATGTTCAGGGCGAATGTGAACTGAACGGACTGTTTTCTGCCTGATGAACGTTATTGAGAATGTGTTCATTCATTTGAGTGCCAGATTTCCATAGAAACCCCGCTAAAACACACAGTAAACATGCCTTAATATGTAGCCTGTCCCTTCTGGATTTTCCCCTTTGCCCACCTGGAGCCCCATGCCTGCCAGCCTACACCTGATTTTTTTCCAGACACTAGCTGATTTAAAATAAACCATCTTAAAACCAGTACTGTCTCTGCACCTGTGTTCTCCCAGCGCGGACGTAACACAAAACACCCATCAAAATGTGAAGCATGAAGGCAAAAATAATTAGGCATATTTTTCAAGTATTGTTTTCTTTAGGTTCCTTTTTAGTATGAAAAAGATGAAATCTGACGCATAGTTTCAGTGTTAAAACTGATACAATAATGCTGTCTGTGGTTCTATATGGGCTGTGGCAATCATCTCTGAAAGAATATCTCGCAGCAACATATTGAGAAAAAAAAGAACTACTACTATTAAAATGTGTGAACTGAACTTTGAACTAGTTCAAGTAGAAGGTGAACTTTTCCAACACTGATTACCTAAATAAATAGTCTTTGATTTGGTGCCTAATTGACCGATAACTAAGCCATGCCCCTTACATGCACCTGGCCAATCACAGCGCAGCATATTACAGGCTCCAACTGACTCCTATGGAAAATCATTAGATGTTTGATGAAAATTCAAATTTTCTCTGTATATTGTTGTATGAACGGAAAGATAAATGACAGAAGGTGGATGTGTACATTTAAAATAAGTAGGCTATGTTTATTAATTGAAAATCCAAATGATGGTTTTAATACTGAAAATAAATTGAAATCAAATTAAAATATATAGCCTACCTACCAAACCATAATTCAATTGGTCTGTCTCTTTACTATGTCTTTGGGCAAATATAGGATATGCTATAGAATGTAATTATTTGGTGAATCTATAGGTTGTGCATTCTTGAATACAACTTGATTACACTCCGCGGTGTGTGTGCGTGTGTGTGCGCGCGCGTGCCCGTGCGTCTGTACGTGCGACAACGTCCTAGGTGACTGTTCATGTGTGCCAGGAAGCTGACGTTATGTTGATGTCTGATCACACACACCTCTGAAAACTGGAGACGTTTGTGTCCCGCGGGCTCTGAACAGAGTGGACAATGTTTCTCCTCCTGTTGCTTCGACATCAACTGCCAGCCGCGGCAGTTGATTTTAGGCAAGGCAAGGCAAGGCAACTTTATTTATATAGCACATTACAAACACGGGGCCACTCAATGTGCTTCACAGGGTCAAAAATTAAAAATACATCAAGTATAGAACAGACACACAAAAAAGAATCAAATTTAAAAACATGGATAAAAATACACCATTTAAATAAAATAAATAAAACATTTGAACAAAAATAAAAATTACAGGTTAAAAGGGAAACAGGAAAGTCTTGAGACCCGATTTAAAAGAGCTGAGAGTCTCAGCGGACCTCAGACTCTCTGGCAGTCCGTTCCAGACTTTGGGCGCATAAAAACTGAAGGCAGCCTCTCCCTGTCTAGTCCTAGCTCTGGGGATTTTTAAAAGACCTGTCCCAGACGACCTAAGAGCCCTGGTTGGTTCATAAAGGATCGCAGATCAGCAATGTATTTTGGCCCTAGACCACCCAGGGCTTTGTAAACTAACATAAGTATTTTGAAATCAATTCTCTGTTTGACAGGAAGCCAGTGTAAAGACCTCAGAACTGGGGTAATGTGATCCACTCTCTTGGTCCTAGTGAGGACTCGAGCAGCAGCGTTTTGAATTAGCTGAAGCTGTCTGATTGACTTTTTAGGAAGGCCTGCAAAGACACTATTACAGTAGTCAAGTCTACTAAAAATAAATGCATGGACAAGTTTTTCTAAGTCCTGCTGAGACAGTAGCCCTTTAATTCTTGATATATTTTTAAGGTGGTAGTAGGCTGACTTAGTAATTGATTTAATGTGTTTTTTGAAATTCAAGTCTGAATCTATGACTACTCCAAGATTTCTAGCTTGGTGTGTGCTTTCTAACATAACAGATTTAAAGCTGGGCGCTGACTTTTAATTGTTCATCCCTGTTACCAAAGACAATTACTTCAGTTTTGTCTTTGTTTAATTGAAGAAAGTTTTGGCACATCCAGTCATTGATTTGTTCAATGCACTTACTTAGTGCTTGGATCGGACTGTAGTCTCCTGGTGATATGGTTATGTAAATTTGTGTGTCGTCTGCATAATTATGATAACATAATTTGTTCTTGTTCATAATCTGAGCTAGTGGGAGCATGTAGATGTTGAACAGAAGAGGCCCAAGAATGGAACCTTGGGGGACCCCGCATGTAATATTTGTTCTCTCGGATGTGAAATTGCCTATTGATACATAGTAGTCTCTGTCCTTTAAGTATGATTCAAACCAGTTTAGTACAGTTCCAGAAAGTCCAACCCAGTTTGCTAGTCGATCTAGTAATATGCTGTGGTCAACTGTGTCGAACGCAGCACTGAGATCCAATAAAACTAATACAGAGCTTTTGCCACTGTCTGTGTTTAAGTGGATGTCATTGAGGACCTTAACCAGAGCGGTCTCAGTGCTGTGGTGTTGACGAAAACCTGACTGGAAAACATCAAAGCAGTTGTTCATTGCCATGTAGTTATTTAGCTGCTGATAAACCGCTTTTTCAATGATCTTGCTTAAAAATGGCAGGTTAGATATGGGCCTATAATTGTTCATGACTGATGTTTCTAGGTTGTTCTTTTTTAGGAGTGGCTTGATGACTGCTGTTTTCAGGGCCTGTGGGAATACACCTGTCCGAAGGGACATGTTGACAATTTCTTGGACATCTGAGCCCATACAGCTAAAAACTGTTTTAAAGAAACCTGTGGGTAGAATGTCAAGGCAACAGGAGGAGGAATTCAGGTGTTGTATAATGTCCTCCAGGTTTTTCTGGTTAATCAGACAAAATTCTGTCATGGCATTTGGATTGATTTCAAGTGGGCACAGGGATAAAACATATCTTGAAACCGGTATTGATGTTATGACAGCTTGTCTAATTTTATGAATTTTGTCAGTAAAGAAGGAGGCAAATTCATTGCAGGCCCTCGTGGAGAGAAGTTCAGATGCTACTGACACAGGAGGGTTTGTGAGCCTGTCAACAGTAGAAAATAGGGCACGTGCATTGTTGCTGTTTTTGGTGATGATGTCAGAGAAAAAAGACTGCCTTGCATTTCTCAGTTCCGAGTTAAAAGTGCGAAGTTTTCCTTTGAAGATGTCATAATGAACATTGAGATTTGATTTTCGCCACCTACGTTCTGCTTTACGGCACTCTCTTTTTTCTAGTCTGACCTGCGGGGCATTTCTCCATGGGGATCTTTTTTTACCAGAGACGGCCTTCACCTTAGTAGGTGCAATGGCATCAATAATATTTGTAATTTTTGAGTTGAAGTTATCCACAAACACATTAACTGAGATACAGGGGAGGAGTGGAGTCTGAGAAAATGCTTGAACAAATTCCTCACTGGTGTTTTCAGTAATACACCGCTTCTTGATTACTTTTGTTTGGTCGTCTTTGTGTCTAGTGACTGTACTTTCAAAAAACAAACATGAATGGTCGGAAAGACCCACATCAGTTACAGAAACCTTTGCAATGTCCAGGCCTTTTGAAATGATTAAGTCCAGGGTGTGACCTTTGTTATGTGTAGGCCGGTTCACATGCTGGGAAAGTCCAAAGTTTTCCAGGACATAGCACAGTTCTTTAGTACTTCTGTCCTCAGGCTTGTCAACATGTATATTAAAATCACCAACGATTAATACACAGTCAAACTCAATGCAGATTACAGACAGCAGTTCAGCAAAGTCATCAAAAAAGCTTGCACAGTATTTTGGTGGCCTGTAGATATTAATAAAAATGGCTCGAGAGGCTGAATTTAACTTAAGAGCCACATATTCAAATGAAACAAAATTTCCATAAGACATCTTTTTGCATTGTAGAGATTCCTTAAATAAAATAGCAACTCCACCACCTTTCCTATGAACTCTGGCCTCACTCATGAAAGTGAAGTTTGGGGGGGTTGACTCGATAAGAACAGCTGAGCTGTTGTCTTGGTCCAACCAAGTTTCAGTTAAAAACATAAAATCAAGATTGTGCTTGGTAATAAAATCATTAATTAAAAATGATTTTCCTGACAAAGATCTGATGTTTAACAAGGCCAAACTTAGTGTGTTTGAATGCGAAGCATTGTCAGCCCTATATACTACAACAGACTGTGGCTGAAGGGGAATGGATACCAAGTTTGTGAAATTTGCTGTATTAAAGTGACAAGTGTTTCGTGAACGTTTTGTGGGGTTAGTCACACAAACAGCAACAATATGGGGAGGTGAAGTAACCAATAGTGTACATGGTGATGCCGGAGGTGGACAGTAGGGGGTGCTGGAGACTCGAATGGTAACCTGAGATGAGTGCAGAGGAAGAGAGGTGTTGGTGATCTCTGGAGTGGGCGTGTGCCGAGTAAACAGTCACGCACGTGTGGAAGATTGTAGGCCTACTATATGTTGGATATTACCCGCTAATATTTGACTTCCATGGTGGGTTGGGTGAATCCCATCTCTTTTATGTACTATCTATGCCCGTGACACAGACTTGGCCGTTAGCAGTTTAAAACTTTAAAACACGGCACGGGCAAACGTGCTGCTATGTTTGGCTGCGCGCAGCTACTGATCCTGGGTCAGCCACAACGTAGAGTGACTGTAGTACAGAGCCGGTGGGATGTACGGGGCGGATCATTCTGCACATGCGTTGAATGCATTAAAAAATTAACGCCGTTAATTCCAGAAATTAATCACCCTGCGTTAACGCGTTAATTTTGACAGCCCTAGTTTTTTGTCTTTTTTTTTGATGACTTCTTGGTATACATGGTCAAACGTTGTGCCTGGGGCGCTAATTATAGTAACACTCATTACCCAGAGAGCTTGGAAGGCGAAATATATATATTTTTCATTTCGAAAACACACTTCAAACCCTGAGAAGTGTAGGCTGTGGAATAAGTTCAACCCCTCAGAAAACGCACAGCTGTGTCTGCTCCAATGTAAATCATTACCTTAATCAACCATAAACTAATGTGATGCTGGTGTTACAGTTAGCAGATGATAGCTTGTTAACCCCAGGTATCGTTAGCTCCGCCAGCTAAGCTAATGTGGCTACGGTCTGTAGGCTATACAGCACCGGGTTGAAACGGGTCAACGTTGGTGAATTTAAGACTTGATGTTAACTTTGTCATTAGTGATCCAGCCAGCTTGTTAATGTTCAGATATTACAGTCAAGCTCTAGCAACCAAGTGGGAAGCGTAGTAGCATTACCTTGATGTCATAAGCTTTTCATTATCAGGTGATACAGTGGTTCAATTTCACTTGTCTGGTCTGTAGGCTTTAGCTTCTATCTTTATTTATTTTTTGACATGCTTTAGTTGCTGAGTTGGCTTGATATCCTCAATGACGAGCAGGAATTACACTGACACACCTTACAAGGTTTATTATGGTAAATGTGTTAGCTTTGACTTACCACATCCCAGCAGACACATCAACATTGCTATCTATCTGGGTGTGTGAGTCTATTGACCTAGAGTAGGGAGTTGGACAGCCATGAGTTTAAAGTAATACTTCACCCATACAGAACCTGCGTTCTATCATTATAAAATCGCTATTATAATATGCTGAATGAGGATTTTCTTCCCTCGGTCTTCCCTTGGCTCAGCTGTCCTGTTAATCCTAATCCTACATTTTACCATGCGTGATGTCACACATGGGAAAATGTAGGGTTGGACAATGAGACCATAAAACACGCTTTCTGCCTTTTTCCTCAGGCTAGGATGAACCGATTTCTAAACTTTTTGCACATTTATACTACATAGGTTCTCAGAGTTACATACACCTTCATATTTTCACAGGTGAAGTAGGTCTTTAAACAGCAATGGGGGATGTGTTGGTTGGGATATGCTGTTTAAGACAGTTTAGAAGATCCAGTTGGGTTTGACATATACATGCCCTTTTGAAGGCTTATCACACAACAATACACTGCAAAGGAATACTTACAGACAGGAACCTACAATTCTAGAAAGTAGACAGAGCAGTGACTATTTGATCTTTCATCACTTTGATCATGAGGTAAACTGTAAACATAGTGTTCTTCTTGAAAAGTATCTACCTGGAATGTGTGCTTGAATGTCATGTTTTTTCCCTTTGTTGGAAGTGTACTGAGACCACCTCTTCAACAACCCTGCGTTCCAAATCACATACTTTTTCTTTTTACTACACTACATACTAAAGTACAGAAGAGTTTAAGGGCCACAGGAGAGAAAACAAATCAGATAAGGGAGTTTTTTTTTCATTATGTTGAGAAATGTCAAGAATAAAGACAAATACTCCAAAATGCTATTGGAGTAAGTGGGGCATTTATGTATGTTCAGCATACTACAATTGACATGCATGTATTGGGACATCCTAAATCTTTTTTTTTGCATACTAAATAGTAGGGAAGTATGGGAATTGGAACGCAGGGCTTGAGTTAAAAGAAACTTAGAAGAGTTATAATTGTGCCCATTGTAGTCCAGCTCTAAATTCCAAGCAAATCACCTCTCCTGGGTCAGATTGCATAATTATCCGGGATACAATGAGAAGAAAAACGTGTTCATTTACTAATGTTTATGGAAGGAGAAAAAAAAGAATGAAGTTGCATGCAGGATAAGAGCACACTTTCCATCCAGTTAGTTGATGAGTTCATAAAAAACACAGATCCCAAATACAGCACCGGGGACTAGATGCACCAACCCTGAGGGCTGATTGCCAATGCTGATTTACTTTTTTTAATAACTTGCCTTTATTCTTCTGCAACTACAATGAAATCAAAACTAATGAAAGCTTGAGACACACACACTCACAGCAAACGGTGGGAGCTGTGAAGACAACAGTAGGTGTATACCTGTGTGTTGGCATCAGGCCAAGGGAATATTCTTTCCTCTTCTCATCCGTCACACCTCTTGACATTTCTCCTTGAGATAAATGGACACCTTCGGCTTGAGAGAGAGAAAGAGTAAATTGTGTTGTGCTCTCGGTGGACTGAGAGCGCCCGGACAAACAGGAAGCAGTGTGCTGACAGACATGACAGCCACATCACTCCTCACGCCGCGCTCCCCCCCACAGGTGAAGGTGTAGTGGTCTCTCTCTCTCCCACTGTCTCTCTTTTTCCCTTCTCTCTCTTTCCCTCTCTCTCTCTCCCTCTCTCTTTCTTTGTCTCCCTCTCTCTCGCTTGAAATGGCACGCAATAAGCATATTGGCCCTGTTTGCTGTATAGCCCACTCGCGAGACAGAAGCTATTTGAAGTATTTTGTCATTAATTGCCCCCCACCCCCACCCCTCTCCCCCCTTTATGGCTTGGGCACGCCAGACATAAATACTGTGGCGTTTGGAGAATTTCAAGATAATGCTGTCTCCAAAACAGTTAGAGCAGGCAAAGAAAGCGTGCCTTTATATGATACAAATGCACACCATATGTGTTTACGTTTTGAGTGGGGAGGTTGGGTCTGCTTTACTTCAGATCGCCAGTAATCAGTCAGGAAGCAGGCAAGCTCAGCGGGCGGAGGAGAAAGTTGCTGGGTCAATGCTTGGTCCATTCACAAAGCAAATCAGCAGAAAAGCTTCCCTCTCGTCGGCCCTCATTTCGGGCATAATGCTCAGAGGTCAAGGGTCTTACAAACTGCCTACAATCTGCTCTCTGGCCAGATGTTAACCCTGTTTGACTCAAAACTACTCCCTGTAAGACACGTGCACAGTGCTCAAAAGAAGGATGGGAAGTTTTCAGGGATTGGCAAACACACATTCATCCAATATAGTTAAAAAAACAACAACAACACAAACAATCAAGTATGAGATGTTAACAGCTATCACAGGTGTAGTGCTAGCCTGGAAATCCAGACCTGCCGCTAGGCACTGGCAGATTAAATTTGCTGCGTCTGTTGGTCTGGACACTCTCCATTGAAGCTCATTAAATATGTCAAGAAATCCTGAGCTACCAATCAAATCGTTCTTTCTGACATGGGCGGGCCAGAGCCCTATGTATGGTGCTCAGGCGTGCTCTGGGGCGGACGTAACCGGATGACGACGGCACACAGGCCATGCCTCAAGTAGGCTACTGGCAGTAGTGCCAACCCCAAATCAGGATACCTGTGGAAAGAGGAGAGCAGAAGGTGGGAGTGCGTAACAGAAGAGACAGTTCCACTGGAGTGCGCCCTCTTGTCGTGCCGCCTGCTCGCTCCTCCATTGAGAATGCATTGCAAGGGCGACAAAGCGCCTCCCGTGTGAAACGCCCTTTAGACTAGTGAATAAAGGGTGTAGTGGTGTGTGTTGAAGGGGGCATTTTGTGGCAAGCATTTCTGTTGTGCCACCGTAATCGAGCATGTGGAGAATAGTCATTTGAACGAGGGTGAGTTTAGCAGAATTGTGTGCTGTATTTAGGTATAATTTGCACATGTGCATTCATATATGTATTGATATGTTGTATTATTACATTATACCAAGAAAATAAAGGTTGTATAATGGTAACCATTTTAATATGTGCATTTAAAAGCAGTGTTTTAAAATGCAGTGCTATTTTCATATCATCCCGACACTAAATACATTATTTTGTCTTGCTTGTAATGTCTTATTAATAAGTTCTTTTTTGATCATCTGTTTTGTTGTACACATTGTGATGGAAGTTCTGTTTAAGGTTTGAGGTCAACTCAGGTGGAAGAATATTTCAGGAGACTTGGATGAATTATGAAGCAATATTTATTACAGACTTGGCCAAGGAGAACCGGACTGCAACTCTCGTGACTTGCACTTCAATTCTGACAAACTCATGCTTAGAGCTGTGTTTTAACCTCGCGCTATCTCTATCACCTCCCCGGCTCGGGCACCAAGCGTACCAATGTTTTGGTTCAGAGCTGAACACAGTGAACCACAACATTCTGGAGTCTAAGGAGATGAGACTTTATCTATACAACTGACCTAAGTGTCTCCTAACAGGCTCCAAGGCTGACCTAGAGTCTGAGAGACAGACCCACAAGATAGGCATATATGACCTCTCAATCTTTCCCATTAATATTACAACTAAATACCCAAAATTCCCTCACAGATCCCTCCTTTTTGATCAAGAGATCAACACAAACTACCCACCCCATGGTTCCTACAGCTTAATGCAAGTTAAATTTAAGACTTTTTAAGACCTTTTTAATGCCACTTGAAATGAAATTTAAGACCAACGATGCAATCAACAGAAAAGGAAAAAGGTATTGTCTCTGCTTTCAGCGTAGACGTCATTATCTGTATCTGTTCAACCAACAAAATAATCTGTATATGTATCTGTATTTGGATATGAAGCCGGAAATTGCCGAGGCTTATGTCTGATTTTTTTTTTTTTTTTTTTGCAATTTTTGTCCCTTCAGTGCATCAAATTGATTTAATATTGGCATATAATTAATTATGAGATACAGTTCTATCCATACTGTACTTTCATCTGTTTCTCTCTCTCATAAGTTATATGAACTGTCTGAGCCCCACTTGCCCTTTGACTGGGGGACGTTGAACATTAAGAATCTGAAACAAAACACTATTACATCACAGTAATTAACTTTGTCCGTTTTATTTTATTTTTTCATCTCTTTCTCCCTTTTTATTTTTAACTCGACAAAATTTTATGATATATCGATCCGAGATCTAATCGATCTATTTTGCCCATTTTATTTCCCTCTACTCTCTCACTCACTCTGTTGCTCTATCTCTCCCTTTTTTCCAACTTGGTTCAATGAATAATTACTTTGGATAAGGAAACAGCGTTTAGTGCTCTACAAGTGATCAACGCACAAAGATGATACTTTTTTCAGCATATCTCTTAGTTCTAAACAGACATGAACTAAACAGGCCAAGCGTCACATATCGAATATTTAAATATCGATTTTGTCTATTTAATGGCATTATACAGCCCGCTGCCTGCTACGAGAGAGACATGGTCCACGTTCAGAGGTTTGAAATAAATGAAAGGCAGGAAGGGCTGACGGTGACACGGGCTGCAGAAAATTCCAGCGGAATGGAGAGAGACGGCGGGTAACGGAGCCATGCAGCCGGTCTTTCTCCTCTCCGCCACGGCAGCGGAGATGAACAGCTGATTGGTGCAACTATAGTTAAGGCAGCACGCGCTGCGTCAATTTAGCGCTTAATAAATAAATATTTGTTCCCCGACTATAACGAGACTATTCGGGAAGTAAAACTATTCGGATCGATCTCATTATCCGTGCTTTTCCGATTAGCCTACACTTGTTCGGAAATCGGGCTCATCCCTAGTAGGCGTGCAACCGAACATTGTCTGGAGATTTGGTGCTGCTGTCCCGGTTGTTGATATCGGAGGTGGAGCGTGGAGGGGTGGAGGCGGTAGAAACGAGAGTAGAACAGAACTGGGAAATACCTGGCGTTTGTTGACAGCTTGATTTTGAGGCTTTGTGTTTGCCAGGTACCGGTTTCAGCCAGGCAGAAAAAACCTTATTGGATAGCCAAATTTCGTTGAATTTACACTTTCCCATGATGCGCGCCGACTGCTACTCATGCTGCTACTGCTACACGTGCGTCTGCTCTGAGTCAGGGCCGCAAACAAATGTTTTGTTGGTTCCGCTCTCGTGAAACTATTTATAAACGGCAATTTATATTAAAAAAAAATTACCTTTTTATTTTTAGATTTGAGACCAATCATAAAATCCTACTTAGCATGTGTTAACATTTTTAAGACCTTTGAAAGATGGATTTAAGACTTTTTAATGCTAATTAAGGCCTTATTTTTAGATTTATGAATTTAAGACTTTTTAAGGATCCGCGGGAACCCTGCCACCCTTAGTGATTACCCCAATTTAGAAACTCCAGGACATCTGTCAGAAAAGAGATTACAATCACACATAAATCAATAATCAATCATTGACAGGTAAACAATAAAACTAATACGTAAAAACAATACAAACAATAAAGCTAATACAACAGAATAACACATTAAATAATGAAAGTTCCTTTTTTATAGGCCGATGCCGTTAATGTCTTTGTGAGAAAAACCACAAAAACGCGAGTCTTCACCTGAGCCAGTATAAAAAGAAAAACGACTGACTGCAGGCCGCGAGTAGTGTTCGTTTGTGATTCATCAAGCATCAGGCTTGACATGACCATGAGCACAAGGTATTTGAGGCTATATTGCCTTACAACAATTTAAACAGTCATATCAAATCAATGTTTTAATACACATAGCACATGTTAAACAAAACAAATAAATATTATTCTACAACTCGTACAGGGTGCAGTCAAAACATCATAACCTCCACATAATCACCTTCCAAAAACACGAAAATCAAACCTTCAAAAATGCATCATATAAGTATGGACCTTCACATGTTAAAATTCATACCAGGGACAAGAGAAATAATTTGACACAGTTTGACCACGCTACCTTTATTGAGACTAATTTCACCATGAAAACATAAAACCGTAATGAGAATACCACACTCCATGACCAAAAGAAACACACCATAAACTGAAAATGAAATGATTGAACCACCTCAGTGACAAAATGAGACATAATTAAAATTAAACCATTTATGATTGCCCCTGTTAATAAAATTGTCATGTTATTGTACCATTGCAAACCCATGAAACCGTAATGTGAACACATTGTAGGAATCAACCTAAAATCAAAAGAAGTTGAGAATTATCAGTAGGTTAACATATGTAGGAAAAGTAACCTTTGCAGACTCTCTCATGTGGATAATGCATATCACCATATTAGGCCTCCTGTTGGTTCCTTTAAGAACAGTTTAGGGGGGGTGCCCCTTCAACCTGTATGTGTGTGCTTGTTGATCTTACACCAATGCCAAGCATGATTGTGCTTGTCAGTTCCATCCTCTCAGATGTTTTGCACCTCCACTCCAGCTAGAATAAGGAAAAAACACAAAGACAAAGAGACCTCCACAGAGATTTCATTATACAGAAAAATGACTTGAGACACCTGCAAATAAAACTTTGTTAGGCATTTTAACAAATCACATCCTAAACCCATCAGTCCAGAGCAGAGGAGTGTTATGAGGAGTAAAATGTGGGCTTGTCCCTGTGGACAAGGGCCTCCCCATAAGAACTTCATGAGGACTTAGTCCTAATGTAGCACTTGGTGTTCCACAAGTTGTGTATAACTCAATATGTAAAGCAACTGGCCATTGTAGCTCAGTTATCATCATTGTTTGGTCAGATTCTCTATGATTTCAGTAGTTAATTCTCTAAACCTGACCTGAGCTCTGTGGGTGGATCGGTACATGCAACTGCCTCCCAAAACCTACTATGGATTATTTGCTAAGAGTGACTTCAGCCACAAACGCTGGACCTCACTCACTGTTTATCCCTCGACGTACCCCAAACCTGGGCATCAACTCCTTTTAATAAACACTTAACAACCGTCCTAGCATCTTATTTCATGTAGCGTATGCCTCCACCCACTTGGTGACTGGTCATCACAAGTTCATAGTTTAAACCCTACCAAGGGAACATACACAAAGCCAATTTGTACGTTTTACAAACAGCCCTATAAGGGCACTAGGTGGTCATGTTTACCTGGTCTGTACCTGGTTTCCCGGCATGTCATTCATCTATCATCATCAATAAATCAATTCAAATGCAATGACACAATTTGACCTTGTTGGACTTTCTGGAACTGTACTAAACTGGCTTGAAACCACCATGCGTCTCTTCTGGTTAACATCGACATGCTCCCACTATCTCAGACTATGAATAAGAACAAATTATGCTACTATAATTTTACAGACGACACACAAATTTACATGACCATATCAATGATTGGATGTGCCAAAATATTCTTCTATTAAACAACGACAAAACTGAAGTAATTGTCTTTGGTGCCAAAGATAAACAATTAAAAATCAGTGCACAGCTTAAATCTGTTATGTTAGAAACTACACACCAAGCCAGAAACCCTGGCGTTTGTCATAGACCCAGACCTGAACTCAAGAAATACATACAATCAATTAACAAGACTGCCTACTACCACCTTAAAAACATATCAAGAATTAAAGGGCTTATGTCCCAGCAAGATTTAGAAAAAACTTGTCACGCATTAATCTTTAGTAGACTTGACTACTGTAACAGTGTCCTTGAAGGCCTTCCAAAAAGCCTATTAGACAGTTTCAGCTAATTCAGAACGCTGCTGCTCGAGTCCTCACTAGGACCAAACTAAAGGGTCACATCACCCCAGATCTGAGGTCTTTCGACTGGCTTCCTATTATTCAAATAATTGATTTCAAAATATTGATACTGGTTTATACAACCCTAAATAGTTTAGGGCCAGGTTAGGGCCATTACTGATCTGCTGACACATTATGAGCTGTCCAGAGCCCTTCGGTCGTCTGGAACAGGTTTACTTACAGTCCCCAGAGTTAGGACTAAACAAGGAGAAGCAGCTTTTAGTTTTTTTATTTTATTTTTATGCTCCACATATCTGGAACAAACTCCCAGAAACCTTTAGGTCTGCTACAACTCTCAGCTCTTTTAACTCAAGTCTTGGTTAAATCTTAATCTTATTTTTATTTACACATTCTATTTCTATTCACTTTTAAATGTTTTATTTCTATTCATTCGCTTTTCTAATGTGTGTTGTGTATTTCAATCTTGCCCCTGTAGAGCACTTTGAATGGCCTTGTGTCTGAATTGTGTTTATATAAATACACTTGCCTTGCCTATCAACAAGGGTGTGTAATACCTGCATTCAACATTTGTGACCTGATTATCTCATTCATCCCTCCTTTTTCTACCTGTTTGGGCTATTTGCTACCTGGGCTAAGACATGGAGACAATCTTTTTATTATTTTTATTTTATTTTTCTGACCTGCTTTGAGCAGGTAACCTAGAATTGCTCTCTTCCTGACTACCTGTTCACTCTACCATCAGTAGTCTTACAATAAACACCTTGTACTGCAGTCTAATAATTCATTAGCCTATAACATTATCAATAGATGTATGTTTTGGGATGATCCCCAGGCAGGACCATCAGTGTAGATAAAATTGAATGAATTTTGTGTTGGTATCTGCAGTAAGTCTAAGTAATTCAAAACGATACTTGAACTAGCCTTTTTAACCATTTACGGTGTCACACAAAGGAAGGAGAGTAACTAGATTCAGGTAGGGTGAGCTTGGCACTCATATATTAGGAAACAGAAAAGTATAATGGCCTCGTAGCTTGAGTGACGAGCAACTATATGATGTTAAATAGATGTGGTCAATATGTGTAGCACCGAATTAGGAACATACACAACAAAGTCATGAGCCAGTCTGATAAAAGAAGATTATCCAATAAAAATGGCAACTACGGCCCCTGTTCATAGACAGCCTAGCATATCAAGGACTAATGGTGAGAGTCAAGACAATAATACACCATGTCGGCCACATTTTCACTGTCTCTGCATCAGGATGAGTTGGCAAATCCATCTTTATCATGAACATGATTGAAACGCTGATGATAGTCCAACAGACCCACGGCTAGGTCATAATTGAGTGTGCACATTTAAGACATTGTGCATAGCATCCATTCATTGCATATAGATCCAGTCTCTGTATCATTCCCCAAAGAGTGTGTGTCTCTCTCTCAGTCAATTTGAGCAAGCTGGTCAGGAATTTCACCTTCAGGCATGTCACACGATGTTGTCCAGTTCACAGAACATGTCCCAAGTCTGTCCTTTTAGGCAGACATAACTGCAGCTTAGCCACTAGAAGTTCTGTGACTGCACACAGCCAGTCTTTGGAAGACAGAGTGACAAGCTTTCGTTGATATAGATGATCTTATAAGTTCATAAGCTTCTTGAAGGAGGATTCAGATATTCAAGATGATCGATCACCGCTGCCATGCACACTGCACAACTCTCACCAAAAACTTTGAACCAGGCATGTCTATTCTTATTTTGTTTACCTTAAGCTCTAAATGCAAACAGATACTGGCTCTCTGGATGCAAATGAAAAAGACAACACTGTTGAACCTAAACCATGACTTTGTGGTGCATTAATGGCTGGACTCAAGAACTTTCTGAAAATAATCCGAAGTGAACTTGAAAAGGTAGCTTCTTTAATACAAATATATTTTGTGGCGAAATGTGTTTACTCAGATGTAGCTCGTGTGCTTGTCTGTTTCAGAGGCTTCTATGGCTGCTCTCAAGGTCTGCCACCGTATCTATTGTTTTTACTCACTGCCGTCTGTGACTGCATGTAGAAAGAAACCTTACGGCCCCCACACACATCCTACCTCTACTGCGCGTCTACCTCGTGTCTGCGTCTGACTTTTGGTCACAGACTGTGAAATCAACGTAGAGCGAGCACACATCCAACCTCAGACGCACTGCTGAGGCACGTCGGAGGCACGTCTGCAGCGCCGCTCCCCTTCACCTCAGGAGGCTCGCCTATTTTTTTCTGAGAGCAGCGCGTCTCTCTCGCGTCTCTGTGCTTTAACCGATAGAGAAATACTCTGCTGACAGTCATACCAGCAGCATTCAGTCTAGTTACACGTTTACCCGGTGTGTTTATTTCAAAATAAAACATCCCTCAGTCGTATACGCGAATAATCCCTTTATTTCACGATTTAATTGTGCAATCAAAATCCGAGGGATTTAAAACCTAATTTTCAATTAGTTCTGGCATTTAATTTTGGATAAATGACACATATAGAGATCCAATATAGTGAAGAAATAAAAAGATCATGATGAGCGCAACAGTTTTCCCTTGCTCTATCTGTGTCTACGGCCTTCTTCTTCCCCGACCACACCCCCCCCTCTCTCTCCCGTATAAATCAGTAAAGTGATTTTTGAAATACTCTGCTGAGAGTCATATTGACTTCATACTGGAAGCTTTCGCTGTAGTTTCACCATTTCCTGGTGTGTCCCCTTCAAAATAAAACTTCCAACAAGCGAAAATATGGCAAAAGAAAAGAAAATAAATGGCAATGGGGCGCACGGATTACTGTCCAGACTCAATATAAATCATATGCATCATAGATGACATGAAAGAACTTAATTTTTAATGGAATTATCTATGAAAACTCTATGTAGAAAGATAGGGCTTTTAGAAGCAGCGCTGCAGCAGCAGCAGCTGCTGAGACGTTGCATGTGTGGCCGAGAAAAGTCCGAGAGAGGCAGCAGTAAGGTAACGCGACGCGCTCCAGAGGTAGACGCAGGATGTGTGTGGGGGCCGTTAGAATGAGTTACTCTCTCCTGTGTGTGAGACTATTTAATTGATAAAGCACACATTGTAGAATCATAAAGTAAATGTTCCTTGCTTCTTTCACTAATCATGTGCATGTGTCTAATAGTCAATAAGCTAATTATCTGAGTCAAAAGGAAACGTTTATTACAACCAAGTTGAAATGAAGGAAAACAACATTGATAATATCTCAAGATCATGCAACTTACTTAGCAACGTAAATGGTTTTAGGATACTTTCCAGAAGGAGTCCAAGGGTCAATCTCCTCTCATAATTTTAGGCACTGTAATGTATGTAAATGCTTCTCTGTATCTCATAATTTGTTCCTCAGCAACAGCTCTCTCTACAGAATCTCTGTGTCTGAGCCACTGCATAGGCAGCAGGAACAAGACAAATTAATAGATCTCAACATTACAGCTAATTTGCACAACAATTTATTTCGGCACTTTACTTTTTTTTTAACTTTTGGATTTACAAAATCAAAAACTATAGTCAACATTCAACAAAGATAATCAATTCTGACTCTGGTGGTAACATCTTGCTAGTCATATCTCACAGCTGTCTTATATTATCACTGCAAATAAGAGTGTTCAATTTCAACATCAAACAGCATATACTCTTTGAAGGGTTAGCTGTACAATAACAATTGCACATGGTGGGGATTCTTTAGCAACATTCTGAATGCTTCTAAATGCAAACATGTAACATTAAAATTTGGTAAAACCAGCCATACCTAACCATACAAACTTTCATTTACTGACTCCAAAAACTGGGCAGCTTGTATAGCTTTATGATCTGGCAATGTGAGGAACAAATCCTCATGAGTGCAATGGATAGTGGCGTTAAGTTTACAAAGCAAATCTCGGCCCATCTTACTGGACTGTTCTCTGATATTAGGAAAGAATGTTGTACCTCTGACCCTTTTAAAGGAAACGTTTGTTTTGCGTGACACTGGCTCCCTCATAGGAACACCTGAAACTCCTACAGTGGTGATATGACTGTTTCTAAGTAGGCAAACATTTTCACTATCTTTTACAGTAAAAATCGTAGCTCCACTATCAACCAAAATAGACACTGTGGACCCATTTATTTCTACTGGCATTAGTTGGTCTTCAACAGGGGTAGAATAAAGTTTAATTGTAGTTGCTTGAATTAACTTTGTATGGTATGATTCTGTTTCACAATGGCCTCCCTATGCGTTATTGTAATAGGTAGGTCTCGCCTCTGGGGGAGGTGGAGGTAGTGGTGGAGGTAGGGTTTCTTGTGCACGGCTATACTCGTATGCACGTTTTCTACATTCTCTCGCCCAGTGTCCATTTTTACCGCAGAAGTTACACTGTCCTTTTCTCCATTTGTTTCTGAAGTTATTGTTTTGTGAGTAGTGTGGGGAAGTGTGTGCTTTGCTCTGCTGGCTGATGTACTTTGGTTCTATCACACTCACTCCTCCCTTTTTTGATCCCTGACCCTCCTGCTGCATGCAAGTCTATCTCCCTTAGTGCTTGAACTGCAGCTGCTATGAAAAGTAATTCATCCTCTTTATTTCTACTTACATGTTGTATTGTAGCTTCTTCTATCTTCTGAGTTACTTTTGGGTATAAGGATACAATAGGCACATCAATCATGGAAGACGGGAGTGGTAGGCCGGCCTCTATCAGAGTGGCCACAAGACTTTGTGGTGAGGGGGGGGGGGGGGGGGGGGGGTACTCTGCCGTGTCACCCATTTGAATATCATGGCTTTAGCATTTTGTGTGGGGTTTGATCCATGACACTGTTTTATCTTAAACATTTCCTCAGCTCTAGTTTTCAACGTAGTGGCACATGACGTGCACTTACATATGCAACACATCTATCAATCAATTCTTTAAGAAAAAGTTCTTCAGAAACTCGATCATCCTTTCCTTTGCACACATTTGCACGTTCAGTACATACATTCTCACTTCCATACAGTTCTGCGGTGTTAAACCATATTGCCACACATCTTCTCATTTTACCAAAATCCCAAGCTGGATCTCCATGTGGGCCATATACAGTTGAACTAGCAAGCGTCAATTTATCTGAGGCAAAGGACCCCTCCATGGGCCACTTTCCACCTGTCTGCTTCGACATAAGGGATGTGTAAGGAACTACATATTCCCAGCCATGTTTTCTTCCAACAATGCCTGCTGGTGTGTGCTCAGGAAATATTTCCTCAATGTGTGTTTCTTCTTTTTCTGACATATTCTGCGTCTGCGCATTTTTACTGCTTTTCTTCAGTGTTTTGATATGTTTTGTTTTAGACTTATCCTCTGCTTTGGACTGGCTGGAACCCATGTTGAGACCCACAGATAGAATGTTTTATGCAAACACAAATTTAACATATGGCATATGTATTTCACTTATACAAAACACATACTTTGCACAATATTGCAACAACATCCAAGATCTCCATTTTCTAAATGTTAACCCATTTCATTGTATAGAGGGCTTTATCTTATTTTGTTGTATTCTATTGTGTTGTATCTCTTCGTGTAAACCAAACAGGACTTAATATATGTTTGTCAAAAAGGAATCTAACCTACTTTGCTGTATTGTGTTGTAAACCAAACAGGACTTAACATATGTTTGTCAAAGATGACTCTAACCTGCTTTGCTGTATTGTGTTGTAAACCAAACAGGACTTAATATATGTTTGTCAAAGAGGACTCTAACCTGCTTTGCTGTATTGTGTTGTAAACCAAACAGGACTTAATATATGTTTGTCAAAGATGACTCTAACCTACTTTGCTGTATTGTGTTGTAAACCAAACAGGACTTAATATATGTTTGTCAAAGAGGACTCTAACCTGCTTTGCTGTATTGTGTTGTAAACCAAACAGGACTTAATATATGTTTGTCAAAGATGACTCTAACCTACTTTGCTGTATTGTGTTGTAAACCAAACAGGACTTAATATATGTTTGTCAAAGAGGACTCTAATGCCGGGCTTACACTACACGACTTTTCACGCGATTTGACAGTCGCAGACAATCTTCCAATGTCGGACTGAAATCACGGGAGTCGTGCTGGAGTTGTGGCGCGCGCACGTAATCACAGTCGTTTGGTGTATGGTGGTCTTCCGACCCGATTTCAGCCAGTCTTCTTCCCGTCTTGATTATCAAACATGTTTGATATTATCGCTAGTCTTAGGGGGTTGGCTCAAGCGAAATGACGTAAACATCGTCACACTCTCGCATGCACCAAGCACGACACAGGAGGAGCGGCATTAGTCGCGACCTGTGTCCGCCTGGTGAGGCACTTATTTCGGATACTTTTTCATAGAAGCCTCGGTGGAGAACCAGGCTGACAGCCGCGCAACCTTAACACTCTACCGTCAAATACAGGGTTAGGAGTTAAAGTTATTGGGGTATGAGATCAGCAAATAAAGCTGGTCAAATAACTAAAGGAAGTCCCCCGCTCGGAATATTGAATTAACTTGTTTTTAATTAAATAATCACAATCGCGTTTGCGGAAATGATATTAATCTCAAAAGGAATCTAGTTGTAGTCTTGCAATATGAGACCCCTGTCTTTTCAAAATCTCACTCTGTGACTGAAAACGAATGACTAGTTGTCTTCAGGTGTGAGTTGATTGTCTTTAGATGTAAGAGGGTTTCAGTCTTCAGTCTTTTCAAAGTCTTTTAAAAGTCCTCTAGTGTAAGCCCAGCATAACCTGCTTTGCTGTATTGTGTTGTAAACCAAACAGGACTTAATATATGTTTGTCAAAGAGGACTCTAACCTGCTTTGCTGTATTGTGTTGTAAACCAAACAGGACTTAATATATGTTAAGTCCTAATGTTATGTTATGTCTTTACTGCTTTGCTGTAAAGAGAACTATCTGTCTACCATAAGCTGACCAATTATTTTCAATTTAATTTCTTGAGGCCGAGTTTTAGAACTATCACATATATTCTTTTCTGATCTCGTCAAACAAAGACATGGTAAGGCATAAATCAAATTTATTGCACTTACCAGGTCGATGTTATCTTGAGATCCTGTTCGTGACGCCAATTTGTGATGGAAGTTCTGTTTAAGGTTTGAGGTCAACTCAGGTGGAAGAATATTTCAGGAGACTTGGATGAATTATGTTTCAAATATTTTTTATTGAAAGCATATGTGCATATCACTTGTCATTTACACGCAATAAGGGACTGCTTCAATTACAGTTTTACATTTTTTTCAAACATAATAGAAAAGGTAAAGGAGAGAAAAAAGGAAATTTATCTCATGTTTGGTGTTTTATGTTTACTTTATTATACATCTTGTTTTGGTGTATTCTTTTAACTAGATATGCCTTCTTGGCCATGCAATATTGTGAGCCTATATTTGCACATTGGGCACCTTTTAATTGTATTATCAAATTCTTGTATTATTATTCATTTTAATCCTTTTTGTTTTTTAGCTTAACACCAATTCCTGTCCAGGGACTACAGACGAAAATTAGCCATGTGGCTATAATCTGGCTCAATTATATTGTGCACTGTCCCTGCTAAATAAACAATAAATGAAATGAAATGAAATGAAAAAAAAAAACACAAAAAGGAGGCCAAAAAAGATTTAAAAAAAAAAAAAAAAAAAAAAAAAAAAAAAAAAATCCTATCTACCCACCCCTTAACCTACCCAACTGGGGCTACGTGTGATTTTTATGTGTATGTTCAAATTGTTTGTTGATCGAGAAATGAGATAAAAGGTGACCATATTTTTGAGAAATGCTTCAATTTATCACTCAAGATAAACCTAATACGTTCTAGGTGCAATGTGTCTGTTAAATCTGAAATCCACAGCTTCACTGGAGGAACCTCATCACCCTTCCAAAATTTAAGTATGAGTTTTTTTGCTGCTATTAGTCCATAAGAGACAAAACGTTTTTGAGAAGCAGATAGTTTGCTAAGTGCCTCGGAATGTCCCAAAATTATCATTCTAGGGTCTGGCTCTAGTGTCATTTTCAGAGTTTTGGAGAAGACCCTGAATATTTCGGTCCAAAAGTTTTCGATTTTGGGGCAAAGAGTAAAGCTGTGGGTTAACGTGGCCTCATGGATCTGACATTTGTCACAGAGGGGGGAAACATTGGGGAATATTTTGTTCAGTTTTGATTTCGAGTAGTATAGCCGGTGTAGCACTTTAAACTGAATTAGACAGTGTCTGGCATTTATGGAGCAGGTATGAATATAATGTAAACTATCGTCCCATAGGTCATTGGGAATTTGCTGACCCAGCTCCTCCTCCCAAGCACGCTTGTAGACCTCAGATGAAGGGGCGTTAATGGTTTGTAGAACATTGTAAATATAGGATATCAACTTCTCTGAATCCGCCTGTCTGTTAATACACAAGTCAAGTTTATCTGGGCCTGCAGTGTTGAAGTCCGGCAAGTGTGTTTTCACATATTCCCTGACCTGAAGGTATCTGAAAAAATTATTAGAGTTTAGTTTGTACTTCTCCCGCAGGTCTTGAAAGGAGGAGAAGGTACCCTTCAGGTATAGGTCACCCACGGTTCTAATCCCCTTGTCCTTCCACTGGACAAAAGCACCGTCTAATGTAGAGGGTTTGAAGGAGGGGTTATTTGCGATTGGGAGAAGGAAAGACATATCTCTTAATTTAAGAGAGGACTTCAACTGCTTCCAGACCCGTATGGCAGCATGTATTAAAGGATTATTGTCATATGTTGACCTATTCAATGATACTGGGGACATGACAATTGCACCTATTGAGAAGGGCAAGCAGTCCTCTCTCTCCATTTTTAGCCAATCAGAATTGAGATCGGTGTCATCCAGCCAAAAAATTACGGTTTTGATGTGCGTTGCCCAGTAATAGGCAAGGAAATTAGGTAAGGCTAGCCCACCACTTTTTTTTGATTTACACAGGTGCTGTTTACGTATTCTGTGGGTTTTGTAGTCCCAAATAAAGTTGGTGATGGTGGAATCCAGTTTTTTAAAGAATGATTTGGGAAGATATATTGGAACCGTTTGAAATAGGTATAACAACTGCGGGAGGAAAATCATTTTTATAGCGTTAACTCTTCCAAGGAGAGAGATAGGCAGCGTCCTCCAAAACTGAATGCTGGATTGAAGTTTTGTGATTAATGGCGGGAAGTTAGTTTTGAGTAGAAGAGAGTACTTTCTGGTTACATTAACTCCAAGATATTTAAATTGGTCGGTTGCAATTCTGAAAGGGAACTGCTGAAGTAGGGTGCCGTCCTGTATATTTAATGGCATAAGTTCACTTTTATTCCAATTTATTCTATAGCCAGAGAAGGAGCCAAATTGATTTATTGTGGAAAGTAAATTTGGTATACTGATAAGGGGATTGGTAATGTATAACAGAACGTCGTCTGCATAAAGTGAGATTTTGTTTGTGGTGTGTCTAGTGTTGTAGCCATATATGCCTGGATGAGACCTGATGCACTCCGCAAGTGGTTCTATGGCCAACGCAAATAACATCGGAGAGAGCGCACATCCCTGTCTGTTACCCCTGAATAAGTAAAACTTTGAAGATAATGTTTGATTGGTTAATATTCTTGCACTTGGGTCGGTATATAAGAGCTTTATCCATGAAATGAAGTTTGGGCCTAATTGAAATTTCTCCAGAACTGCAAAGAGGTAAGCCCATTCCACTTGATCAAACGCTTTTTCTGCATCTAGTGCGATGATTGTAAGGGCTTCCTTTGATATCTTGCGTGAGTAAATAATATTGAAGAGGCGCCTCAAATTGTAAAATGAGTGTCGTTTAGGCATGAACCCAGTTTGGTCTGGGTGCACAAGTTTACCAACAATAAGACTCAGTCTACGAGCCAGGGTCTTAGCCAGAATTTTCTGATCCGTATTTAAGAGTGCAATTGCTCTATAAGATCCCGCCTCTTCCAGATTCTTATCTTTTTTGGGAATCAATATGATAGTTGACTCAGCCATAGTCTGTGGTAGGATCTGCTCGTACTGAGCCTGTGTGTACATGCACTGTAAACGGCGGGAAATTATAGCGTTAAATTTTTTGTAAAATTCGTTGCCGAGCCCATCAGGGCCAGGTGTTTTTCCATTTTTTAGTGACTTAATAGTCTCAGAGATGTCTTTAACTGTTATATTTGCACCTAACTCCTTGCGTTCAGTCTCATTAAGAACTGGAAGATTGCACTTATCTAAAAATGCCTGCATTGTCGCTTCGTCAGCTGTTGATTGAGATGAGTAGAGGTTTTGATAGAACTGTTGGAATCGTCCATTAATTTCTTTTGGTAGTGAAAGCAATTCTCCTTTATCTGATCTAATTTTATGTATTGTTCGGTCATTTTCTAATTTACGGAGTTGTCTAGCTAAGAGTTTGTGGGGCTTATCGCCAAATTCGAATTGCTTCTGCTTGGTGAATTGAAATGCTCTACAGATTTTAGCTGAGAGTATGTTGTTTAATTTGTATTTGAGTGCTGACACTTTGTTATGTTTTTCTGTAGAAGGGGATGTGGCATTTTCTGAATCCAACTGGTTTATTTGATTTTCTAAATCGATTTGCTCTGCCTTTCTTTTCTTGTTTTGGGCTGCCTGGTACGAGATGATGCTACCTCTGATAAATGCTTTAAACGTTTCCCAAAGCAGTGAAGGAGAAATCCCGGGGGTGTCGTTTGTATCAAAGAATAAATCAATCTGTAATTTCAAATATTCACAAAATTTAGTTTCTGCAAGCATTTGAGGGTTAAATCTCCAGTTTGACTGATTCCTTCCCATTCCCTGCAATTTCACCGAGAAAGTAACGGGGCAGTGGTCTGAAATTACTATATTGTGATATTTTGGGTTGTAAGTATAAGGCATGAGCCTGGAGTCGACCAGAAAGTAATCTATTCTTGTGTAAACTTTATGGACACCTGAGTAAAAGGAATACGCTCTCCCCGATGGATTGGCCATCCTCCATACATCCTTTATGTTTGTATTATTAATATAAGTATTTAGAAAGTCACTGGATTTGGATGCAACTGTTCTTCGAGAGGAGGATCTGTCTAAATATTGATCTAGTACACAATTTGCATCTCCCCCTATTATCAAATTAGACTGGGACATATCTGGGATTAAGTCAAAGACTTTCTTAAAAAATTGAGGGCTATCAAAATTAGGACCATATAGGTTCACTAAAGTCAGGGAGGTTGAGTACAGTTCCCCAGTCACAATAATATATCTACCCTCCCTATCGGCTATCGTGGCCTTATGTTTAAACGGTATGCCCTTACGGATTAAAATAGCAGTACCCCTGGCTTTGGATGTGAAAGTAGAATGATACAGTTGTCCAATCCACCTACTCCTCAGCCTGTTGTGCGAGTCATTTTTGAGATGCGTCTCCTGCAAAAAAATTATATCAACATTTAGGGATCTTAAGTGGGCTAATATTTTGCCCCTTTTTATTGGTTCATTTGCGCCTTTAACGTTCCAGCTGCAAAAGGTAAGACCAGTCCCCCCTGTTCTGTTTGTTACATCGTCTTGCATAGCCTAGTTAAAAAGTGTCTTGTGATGAATAACATGGTCAATATGTGGTCCAAATATGTTGGCAAGTGTAATCTGGGTAGATCCCCCCCCCACCCCCCCCCCCAAAAAAAAAAAAAAAAAAAAAAAAAAAAAAAAAAAAAAAAAAAGGCATCTCCATGGAAAGTATGGAGAGTGACGGCATGTTTGCCTACAAAGTATAAAGAGTAAGAGGTTGACACAAAGAGAGCAAAAACAAACACCTCTAAATAGCTAATTTAAAGCAATCTTCCGTACAATTAACTTCTAAAATCAATTAGGTAACCCTGCAGTTTAAACATACTCATGAACTGAACAGAACACACAATGAGCAATGTACAGGTTCAGCTTGCCACACTTGTTATGGCTCCAAGGACTTTTTCCATTTAGGAGCAGTAATAATTCAAAACTTGTCCTCTTAAATTTCAACAACACAGGATCAGAAAGATAAATAAAAATAAGCCTCAGCACGCGTCACAACAAGGCCCTTGAGGTTAAATGTAGGCTATGTGAACTTAACAGGCATATGCCTCATGACAGTTAGGCTACATTTCAGTCAAACGTGTGTGTGCAATAGGAGGCATTGAGTCAAATGATCAAACACAGTCAGTGAGCCAGGCATTATGATACTTATCACTCATCCCCTGTCGGCTGAGGTTATTCTCTGAGCATATCGGTGTGCTTCATTTGGGTCGGTGAAGACGGTGTCAGTGCCATCGTATGTGACACGGAGCTTGGCCGGGTATAGGAGCCCAAAACGGACTCCTTGTACATCTCTTAGGATCGCCCTCGTCTTGGAGAAAAGAGCTCTCTGTTTGACGACCTCGGCGGGGAAATCCTGGAAGATCCTTATCTGCTGTCCCTGGTATGATAGGTTCCTATCCTTCGCCACTTTACGCAGTATTTCCTCCAGTACATGGCAATGGTGCACCCGCAGGATCAGGTGGCGTGGTGGTCCGTGGTCGTCCGGTCGGTTCCTAAGCGCCCTGTGCGCTCGGTCAAGTGTGGGCTTTTCATCCAGAGCGAGGGTGTCTTTGAGTAGCTGCGCAGTGAAATCACGCACACTTTGTCCATGTTCCGCTCCCTCCTTTACCCCGGCTATTCTCAAATTTTGACGTTTTGAGCGTCCCTCTAAGTCCAGACACTTTTCCGACAGCTTTGACACCAAGCTAGAAAGGCGTTCCACCTCGGCGTTCAAGCCGTCTGTAGCGTCGGAGCCAGTAGTAGCCGCTAGCTCTAGCTCTTGAATCGTCTTGCTGTGAGAGAGGGAGGTAGCTTGAATGGCTCCTAGCTTGCCGTTGATATCCGACTCCAGTCGTAATATTTCCCCTCTCAGGGTCGTGGTTACGTCTTCAATGCGAGAGTCTATTTTGGCACATATATCCTGCTTCATTGTGGAGAGTTCTCGGCGGAGGGTTTTAATAGCTTTCAGAACCGGCGTTTGGTCTGTCTGTTCCTCGTCTGCGGGGCTCTCCGGCTCAGGGGAGCTCGGGGCTTCTGCGCGGCCTTCATCTCCGTCTTTCTTTGATTTCTTTTTTTGTGGCATGGTGAAATCTTTCTCGTTAACGATTGTGTCGTTAATTTTTCGGTCTCTCGGGGTATATTACTGTAGTAGTTATAAGCGAGTTCTGTTCAGTTTTTCGTATTATTTGTTCGAAAAAGTGCAGAGCAACCTAAACGTGCGTCCTATCCCTCCATAGCGCCACCGGAAGTTCCACTTGGATGAATTATGAAGCAATATTTATTACAGACTTGGCCAAGGAGAACCGGACTGCAACTCTCGTGACTTGCACTTCAATTCTGACAAACTCATGCTTAGAGCTGTGTTTTAACCTCGCGCTATCTCTATCACCTCCCCGGCTCGGGCACCAAGCGTACCAATGTTTTGGTTCAGAGCTGAACACAGTGAACCACAACATTCTGGAGTCTAAGGAGATGAGACTTTATCTATACAACTGACCTAAGTGTCTCCTAACAGGCTCCAAGGTTGACCTAGAGTCTGAGAGACAGACCCACAAGATAGGCATATATGACCTCTCAATCTTTCCCATTAATATTACAACTAAATACCCAAAATTCCCTCACACACATGTGAAATTTGTATGGGTTGTACTGTATATGCTCTTTACCACTTATCTACACAGTTAAGGACATATTATAGTTACAGAATATGCATTACAGTCTCACTGAATTGAACCATGAGATTGATATTCACAGTATCACTTAACCCTCCTCTTTCCCTCAGATTATAGTTACAACGCTGTTGACCCCAAAAATGTAAAACTCCAGAAAAGTATAATCAAAGTGGTTTCTCAATTGTATATGTCAGGTACTGTATGTGTGTTTGTTTGATACCTAAATAGATTAAGGCGAGACACGGCAGGCAAAAACATCGTTTTTTAAGCACTGGTCAATTTTGAGATTTGTGTCTATTTAGCTTCCATAACATGTCTTCTTTCATACTAGTACGGATAAAAGGTCCAAAATATACGTTTTAGGTGTTTACTAAACTTTGACTGCTTGCGTCTGTATTTTGCTCCTAAATTCGTCAAAAGTGAGCATTCTTACGTAACATACAGCACCGCGGCCGCTGTATGAAACATAATAATCTTGGTACTGTTGGAAAGCTCTGAATCTCAAGAACAACGTTATCGCATCCAAATATGGTCATTTCCCTTGAATCAGTAACCAATCGTGAAAGTGTGAGGAGGGATTAAATGCTAGGAACGCGACCTCATTGGCTAATGCACATTTCTGACGATGTGATTCGCTGAAAGGCATCACGTGATGCTAGCCGCGGGTAGCTCGAAAATCACAAAATAAAATGGGAAAAACGTCGAAAATATGCCAAACCAACACAAAAAAAATACTTAATCAATTGGCTACGGACATTACATGATCGCCATTTGAAGGGGAGAAGTGTTAAAGACATGTAAATCACGCCGATCACGTCGGAGAGACACAGACTGTCAGAGGATCAGAGAGGGGAGATGGTGGGGAGAGAGAGCGTCTGTGCCGACAGGAGCAGGTTGACAGACAGTGGCTAATAATGAATTAATCACGTTTAAATTAGCATGTGGATGTAAATGTTACTATGCTTTGGTTTATATATGTTAAGCAGTGGTAGGCCTATATGGCATTGAGGGGTGTAGGGCTTAATTCAATAAATTACTCTAGCTATAATCAGTGATTATCAGCAGAATTCACGTTTTTATCTTTAACGGCCGTTTTCTCAAAATGAGCTTTTTCCAATACTCTGCGAAAAATATCTCAACTTCTAGACCACTGACATCAACCAAACTTTCTATAATCATTCATAGCACTATTTTAAAGGTTTTTACAGAAGGATTTGTTAATATATTGTTAATTGTCTGATTTATAATACATTTTCCTCCTAAAAACATGCCTAAAATGCATTTCTAAGACATGTACATAGTATTTTTTGATTTATTAAATGAAAAAAGGCTGTATCCAAAATCTGTTGTGTAAAAACTTTAGAAACTAACATGTGCTTAAAATAAAATAGAGATTTTAACTCTGGCTTTATCCAACATCTCGATTTCTTTCTCGAAAAATGACCCAAATTTACGCATAATTGGTTAAATATTGCCATATTTGCATATTTAATAAAATATTAAAGAAAAACACGTAATACAAAAAATATGTGTTAGTGTCAGTAATCAACTGGCAAAGTTTCATGATGATATCTATAAGTTAAAAAAAATTCCCTATTCACCTGGGGTGTCTCGCCTTAAAGAGGACCTATGATGCTTTTTGACTTTTATGACCTATAAACGTTGTTATGATGATTCATAGTCATGCTTAACCATACTAAATTATCAAATAATGACTTACATGCATTTCGAAGTATTCCCTGCTGACCGTCTGGGGTGTGCAGAGCACTAAACACTATTCTAGCCAGTTGAGAAGTCACGTGTTCAAAGCGGTCTACCCTTTCATAATGTGTGACGTCGCAAAAAAATGTGTGACTTCACCATGCGGATGTTTCCATGTATGGTAATGCTGTCACTTCCCTGTTCGCGTCTGCCTCGCACCCTTATAGGTCCGTGCTCGCGCTTCCCGCCACTGAAAGTGTTCCGGAAGGAAGGTAACCAATCACAACGGAGTGGGGTTTGCAGGAGGGGGGGGGGGGGGGGGGGGGAGGGGAGCGAAGATTGCCGAAGCACAGCCGGAGGGAGCGGAGATGCCCGAAGTACACACACTCAAGTGTTGACAGGACGTGCTGGATCGCCAAAATAAGAGAAAGAGCTTCCCGAAAATCTACGTAGTTTTTTGTGATGTGATTCGTGTCAGGTTGCTCTATAGCAGTGTAAAACAAGAAATTAAGACCAGAAAAGTAGTATAATAGGTCCTCTTTAAACATAAAACCTTGAACACCTTCCTACACATCCAGAATACCGCTATGACGTGTCTAAGGAATCCTATGCAAAGTGTCATAAAATCTCACAGATTGACCTAAAATTGGATAGAGATACATATATTTGTGCGTTTTTAAAGTAAGTATATTATTTGTAGGTACTATTTTGTGTTATCACTTATTTTTTTATTTTATTTTACAAATAGCTACATGTATTCAAAGGTCAATTTGAGCATTATTTCAAATATTGTCATATGCTGTATGTTCTATGCATGCAAATATTTACGTATGAGAATACACCAAAATTAAGTCCTCGGCAGTTGGAAATTGACCATCACCGAGAGCAGCGAGAAGCAATATGCCCGGAAGTGTACATAAAGAGTGCGCAGGCTGTCAAGCCAAAATTGGGGTGGCTTGTAAGAAGTGCCCCAAGTGCTCAATTATGCAACCCCACAAACAGCGGCTCGTCGACGCGCGGGAGAAATTCCAGGCGGAGAAGGAGACCTGGAAAGCCAATAAAAAAATGTTGGACCGTTTAGCTGGCTTGGGCTACCTCCCAATATTAATTTTGGGGAAGGGGTTTGGGGCGACGGTGGTGGCTGACATAAAGTACAGCCTTGATTTTCAGCTGCCACCCTCCCTTGAGCACAGTCTCAAAGATGCAATTAAGACCGTTTTAAGAATTTATGTGAAAAAGCACAAAGATGGCAGCTCTGCCGCTTGCTCAAGGGAGGGTGGCAGCTCCTGCACCTCAGCCATCACCACTGCCTCCGCCATTTCCTCTACACAAAAATATTACAGAAGAAAAATAAGAGAGTCCGTGTGGAGTGGCAACCATGTGGGACATGCAAAAAAACATGGAGTCCCACCTGGGAGCCGCAGTCCATCCTGGGACTGAAATAGATTTTTTCTTTCTTTTTCTGTTCCAGTTTATTTAAATAAATCATTGTACCAGTGGCGTCGCTACGCTGTTTTATTCGGGGCTAAAGCCCCGGATCTAATTTGATTAGCCCCGAATCTAATTTTGAAAAAAATAAAAAATAAATCGAATTTCCGACGGTCCTTGAACACACCTCATTTACCAGAACAGACTAGAGCAACAAGTGCGTAAGTACACTTCAGCAGCCAGCCAGTCTCTCAGTGTTTACAACAGGTGAGTAGTAGTGAGCACAAGCCCTAGATTTCACAATGTCTTTACTATATGTCAGTAATTCAAATGTCTGTAAACGTTTTGAAAACCTTACTTATGGTAAATGTACTTGTAGCCTACTTTGTCTGTGGCTAGAATGCTCTAGCTAGCTAACGTTAGTGACTGTATTAGTGTGATGGTACCAGAGGCATTAAGCCTGCTACTACTATATCTATGAAAATGAGTATTTTCGCGCGCGCAGCATCACCGTGGGCGGCCTGGGCTAAGCCCCGGATCTCTCACAAACCTAGGAACGCGCCTGCATTGTACCAATAAAAAAATAGACAAATTAAGTCCTCCTCAACATTATCCTCTGTCTCAGACTCATTCTCCTCTATGTCAATTTCACTGTCAAATTGCAATGACAAAACCTCATCTGATAAAACCTTTTCTTAGAAGTAATTTGCACCAAGAGAAATGGCCGAGATGGCTGCTGTGCAAGCTTTAATACTGTATGTTTGCTCCTCCCTTTAATTACCCCTGTCCTTGCGGGAACTAAAAGTGAAGTTCCCGCACTTCTACAGGTGCGGTTAGGTAGGTCTATATACTGTACTATTGAAACGATATTGCGATTATTTTTGAGAATTGCAATTCAAAAATATAATCATGTAAATGTTCTGTTGTCCCCATACATTAAGGAAAAGTCAGGAAATAAGAAGCAAAAATAATGTCAACCACTTATTTAAAGATGTTAAACATTGAATGGGGTGAAATTATCCCAAAGGATATCAGGATTAGTACAACGGAAACAAAGCTGTGCTCCGTTTACATTGCTGTCACAGCAATGCAGAATAGTATGTAGTGTATTTGAATTTGCAGTCACTTGTGCTCTGCACTCTTGCTTTCATTTTGTCTGACTTCCCTTTGACGGATACATTTCATAATGTCATTGAAAGTAAAGCCTTGTTGACCCAAAGTGAATGCACATGTGCATGCGGCACATATCAAGCTTCATTTGCATCATTTTAATTGAGAACACACTGTGTGCTTTTTATCCTGCAGTCTTAGCACAGGTTGAAGCAACGGTGTGGTTTCTCATGTCAAACATCAGTCTAATGGCGGCTAACAGATGTGCTATTTCCACTTGTATCACATCAAGCTCTGTACTTCAAGTGGCTTGCCAGAGGAAAATTGCTCTGACATTAGTTGGTTATTTCCTGCTTTTATTGCCGAGTATTTAACCCAAAGAGAGAGGTTTTCCCCAAATTCTGTAGCAAAAATGTGGCCGATTTGGTCAGTTATAACTAGGGTTGCCGGACGGGTCCCGGGATTTCGGGATTCCCGTGAAATGAGTCAGTCCGGGAGTACCGGGAATTGGCCACGGGACCCGTCCTCCCGTTTTTTTATTTTTTTTATTCTTTTAATTCATTAATAGTGGCCTTTACTAATAAAATATACTCTCGCCATCATGGCCTTTTCAGAAGGGAGGCTTTTGACGTGTCTGGTAATACATTTGCAATGACATGCGAGTGGAGAGAGACACACTACCGTTCTACAGACGTGGCGACAAGCGGCCACACTAAACTGTTGTTACGTCTGTAACGCAGCTATTGACATGCGAGTGGGGGGAGAGAGAGAGAGAGAAGGAGAGAGAGAGAGAGGGAGAGTGAGAGAGGAGAGAGAGAGAGAGAGAGAGAGAGAGAGAGAAGAGAGAGAGAGAAGAGAGAGAGGAGAGAGGAGAGAGTTTACAGACGGAGCGACAAGCGGGCCAGCCCAACAGCTAAACTGTCACGTCGGTGCTCTTCTCTCTCTCTCTCACTCACACACACACACACACACACACACACACACGCCTGCAGCCTGGCACAGCTGAACAGTGTTTTACTTTTCTCTCCTCAATGAGATGGTGATATTCACCATTCTTCTGTATTCAAGTCAAGATTGTTATGAACATAAAGCAGCCTGTTTCTTTTGCTGCTTTCTCTTGTAGCGACATGAATCTAATGAGATGAAACAGCTGGAGCATCGCTGTTCACCCCGTTCCTTCCACCAAACACTAAAGTGAAACCTAGACCTAATCCACAAAGTACACATTTAAACCAAACTAAACTGAATAACTAATCCACTTATTAACTAAATGTTAACAATACGAGTAGATATTTAAGCAGCGACACAGGGTTGTAAACAAAAGTTGTTTCCATGGTTACCACACGGCATTTCCTCGCGGAGCCTCCTATCTCCGCCGGTCCATGTCGAGTGCACAGACAGAACGTCTCCTCCCGTCTGAAAACGCCTTTAGATGACTTAACTTTTAATGCCCTTAGTTCATTCTAGAGCTAGCATCCAGTCTGCCCTGGGCTAATGAGGCTATAACGTGCCCAATAAACCACTCGGCCGAGTACGTGGGTACAAAATAAAGTATTAAAAAGGCACTTCCGGTTTCAACGGGAATTCCCGGGAAATCCCGTGAGGAGCTCTGAAATCCCGGGATTTGAAAAGGGGCCATTTCGGGAAATTTCGGCAACCCTAGTTATAACTCTGCAGCTATTGTTGAATACATTTTTCACATTGTGGAAATTTCCTTGATATACACCTTTAGTAAAACGGACCGCTGAACTTTTATTCCTGTGATCTAGCATTTTAGCAGGAATTAGGATTAAAAGTTCAGAAGGTGGAATGGTCAGTTTAGCTAACTTCCTGTCAGTGACTGCAGTTAGCAGTCCCCTCCCTGCCTCTTCAAGCAGCGAGTTATCTATAGGGATGGGGATCGCTAATATTTATTGATATCGATACCTTTATCGATACTCCTTATCGATTCGAGTCTTTATCGATACTTTTCTATTATTTGGTTGAAAGACAACGCAACAATATGTTTTTAACAGAACTGGTATTGCTTTTATTGCTTAACATGTGAGCATAACAAAAACTAGCCTTCAATAATCATGGCTAATGTACTAGGCCAATTAGAAATGAAATAACACTAACAATAGAAAGAATATATCAGCAGCACCAAATGAAAAATAAAACTTCATAATGTATAACAATTAAATAAATAATATGCTGGGTCACACAAAAGGAAATAAAATATCAGCTCATAAATTAACAGGTATTTTTTGCAGAAAAATTAACATGTCTGCCTTGTCAGGCATGATCCTCGAACGCTCCTGGCTGATGGTATCCCCAGCAGTGGAAAACAACCTCTCTGAAGGGGTCGAAGACACTTGAACAGCAAGGTAGCCGTGAGAGAGTTTCACTAGCAGGGGCAGGGTGTCTCTCTTTGTCCTCCACCAGATAACTGGGTCCTCTGCCATAGAAATCGTAGGCATGCTTCTGTAGAGTTGGATTTCCTCACGTACTCTCTGCTGAATGCTGCTGTTAAGAGTTATTCATATGGATGGTCCATCGCTCTTGTTCCTCCTCGGCAAATAGCTCCCCCAAGGCAGTCTTGGGTTGTGGTGGTGGACTGACTTCAACCCAGGCCCGGTTCTACGGGGGTGCATGAGCATGCATTGCACCCTCAAAAAAATTGTTTGCACCCTCAAATTAAAAAAGGAGGGTGATTTTTTTTTTAATAAATATGATAAAAAATAATAAAATACTTGCTCACAAAACAAATTGTAATTAACCTTTGACCATTTCCATTAAATACCGCTGTTTTCTGCATTTATTTTGTTCACTAAACCGATAAGAACGTTATCATTATTCGACTGGCAGCTGTGGCTAAGCGAACCCATCTCTACTAGTGCGCTCCGCTCCGCTCTGCCCCGCCCGCCCGAACTATAGGCCTATCGCTTTCAGCGATTGCAGTGCAATGGTTATTCAGCATAAAGTTAAAACACTCGCTCGCCCAAGACAGATGTTAAACCGAAACACAAAAGCCTTGCGCGAGCGAAGCAGTGATTCACCCGGTGTAACATGGGGTGAGACTGTGACTGGGTAACGGTGTCATCACCTTGCCGGTGAGAAAAGCTCTGGGGCTTAACGGCTAAAATGATAACCTGCCGCCGGGGATATCATCTCCGCTAACGTTGTTCAGGGGAGGCTTCCGCGATCGGATTGTATTTCACGAGCATGAAAACACAGAGCTATGTCGGCAAACTGACAGCGCGACGACAGAAAATAGAGTGAGCCGCTTCCCTCCGTTAGTTTCAGTCTACAGCCGAAAAAAAATACAATCACCACTTAAACATGGATATCGTTTAAATAAAGCCTCTTGTTTTTATGATCATTTGGGCTTTGATGCAAATTGAACATTTCGTTGGCAGCTGTGGTGCAGTTTTTTTCAGCAACTCACAGACTCATGCTTGCCCATAGGCGTAGATTTGGTGGGAGGGGGCGGGGGGAGGGGGCACAGGGGACGTGTCCCCCCAATAATCAGAAGAGAGCCTACATTTTTTCTCAAAAAGTAAGAAACCCTATTCTCCCCAAAAGAGGTAAAAATAACAGTTCAGGATGTTGAAACATTGATAAATCTCCTAATTGTTAATACATATTCCCCTATGATTTCAAAATGTAAAGTGTCATAATAGTTCACACTGCTGCTGTGTCATGAGTAGTGAGTCCTAAAAAAAATAGTTTTGAACAATACAGTATAGTAAATATTTGAAAGCAATACAGAATGCCTGAGAGCCTTACTGCTTTTTATAACATTATATTAACGTCACTGGGAGCCTGTTGTCTTTTCCTTAACAGAAATTTAGACATGTCCGCCATAAATAATTAAATACAGAAGGCATAAATAAGTACATAAAAATTCACCCGAATGCACAAAATGGTGTGTTCGAAGCACATTTTTTTCTGGGGGAGTACCCCCAGACCTCCACTTATGTTGAAGCGAAACCTAAGCCCTTGTGCTTGCCACCCAAAAATTATCACTGGCCCCATCCTGGCCACCCCAATGAAAATGTTCTGGCTCCGCCACTGCCCAGAAGTGCTTGTCTATCTACTGGTAGAAAGGCCTGTGTAAAAAGCGAAGTCTGAACTGAAGCTGGGTAGCTGGTTTTAGTGTAGTACTGGTGCACCCTCTGTAATCTCAGATGCACCCTAAGGCATTCTGTTCTGGAACCGGGCCTGCTTCAACCTGAGGATTCTCATACATGGCCTCCTTGGTTGTGTCGCTGTTCTCATGGGACTCAGGGATTGGGACATCCGCTTCTGTAGCATGTGCTGCTACAGCTGCCTCCTGCAAACGTTCCCAGGTGGTGTTCCTGACACTTTTGGCTTTAAACCTTGGGTCCATCGCTGTCACCTCCTGGAGGAACTGTTGGATTTCTTCCTCCTGGTAACGTCCAGATAGGTCAGTCAAAACCTCCCGTTTAATGTCAGATACAAACAAAGAGTCTCCTTCCTGAACTGTGAAGTGGGCCTTCAGTTTCACGAGTATTGGAAGGATCTGTACACAGGTGGGGGTTTTCTCACTTGATACACACAGTGTAGAAATGTACAGGACCTTCATGAACATTATGAACTCCTCTGCTTTGGTAAAGTCCTAATCTGTGATCCTTTCCAGTCGGTCCCTCTCCATGGGCTTTCTGATACGTGGATCCAACACTGCAGCTTGGAGAGCCGGATACTGCTCATTGAACCTCTCAACCATCAGAAACAGGGAATTCCACCTGGTTTTCACATCCAGTATCATGGTGTGCTGAGGAAGTTTGAGGAGGAGCTGCTTTTCTTTCAACACTATCTTTGCCATTGAAGAACGTTTCATCCACACGATGACTGCTCTCAGTTTTGCTGCCCGCCGGGTCACCGTGGCAATGCTGTAAACTTTTTGCACAGCCAAGTTAAAGGCCTACTTCACCGGTTTGAATATGAAGGTGTATTGAATTCTGAGATCCTATGTAGTATAAATGTGTGAAAAAAAATTGAAATCGGTTCATCCTAGCCTGAGAAGAAAGGGTGTTTTTTTTAACCCTATATTTCTCCTTCTCGTGACATCACAGAAAGAGAAATATAGGGTTAAAAAAAAAACTTACTTTGTAAATATTACTGTGATGTCTTTTACTGTGACATCACAGTAATATTTACAAGTACGTTTTTTTTAACCCTATATTTCTCTTTCTGTGATGTCACGAGAAGGAGAAATATAGGGTTAAAAAAACACTCTTTCTGCCTTTTCTCAGGCTAGGATGAACCGATTTTAATTTTTTTCGCACATTTATACTACATAGGATCTCAGAATTCAATACACCTTCATATTCAAACCGGTGAAGTAGGCCTTTAAGGGTGTGGGCAAAGCTACCCAGTTTGAGGATGTCTAGCTTCTTTGCAGCAACATCCATGTTGGACGCGTTGTCTACAGTCATGACAACGACCTTGTGAGTCATGCCAAACTCTTCCTACAACTCCCCAATCTCCACTGCCACTGTTTCCCCGGTCTGCGCTCTGTAGACAGACAGCTTTGGTCCGGAGGTCTTTTTGGTGAAGCTTGCCTTGGCTGCTGTAATGGGCGGTCACAGTAATGTAGTGGTCTTGCGCTAAGCTAGTTCACCCATCACTTGTAATGGCTACCTTGCTAACATTTTCCAGCTCTGAAATTACATTCTGCTTCTCCACCTCATACCATCCAGGGATGAGGGTGTTTGATAGAACAGTCCTGCAAGGAGGGACTGTTTTGTTTTTACTGTGCAGGGTATGACAGGCCTCGATGTCTCCGCTGTCAACACCGATACCCGTTGCTCCAGCGGCTCGCGGTCGTCCTCGGAAGCGTCGGTCCCTTGCCTCCCGGCGGCAGTGTCTTCAGAGGCCGCAGCAGCCCTGGTGTTTGGTCCTCAGACCGCTGATGATTAGATCATTCATGCGGGAGTATTGCTCGAGGTCGTCTACTCGGTTTTCCATTAGTGTGATTTTTGTGTCCTTTTCCATGTTTTTGATCTTGAGTGTGTGGATTTCACCCATCAGATCCATGATTTTTGTTTGTTGCGCTGAGATTTTTGCCACCTCCGCTGACAATAAGCCAAGTGACCTTTTTTTTTCCTCCACCTCGTCAGGCTGGCTTGTCGTTTTCTTCGGTGGCATTTTGTCTTCAGTTAAAAGTTACAGCAACGTGGATTGAGGGCCTTTATCATTTCCCTAAACCATGGTGATTCAACTGTTGCAAAAGGGTGCAAACCTTTCACCACAAATGTTGTGACAGCCCTGTGACACTGCTCCACTTGGTTAGAAGGCATCTTCCTGGCAGCCAGGGTGAAGGGAGTTTGGAGAAGGCCAATGGGGGCTGGTGTTGAGGTGAGTTTGAGCTGACCACCATTTAAATTAATGGGAAAGGGAAATGGTAGATATATTTTCACTTATAATTAAAAACAAATCATTACAAGGTCCTCCAAATGTTCTTCTCAGACAGAAAGGAAGTGGGGAAAACAAATATTTGAAGAAATGTCCTATATTTTGAAGAATTATTATTTCTTTATTTTAAAGGGACTCTTACCGATCCTGCAATTGAAAATTACAGCACTATCATACCATCCCACCTCCCTCCAATGCCCCACCCCCTCATTCCCATCCCCGGTGTTTTATTTTTTGTTGTTGAAGAAACTGTATTTACACAAGCAGACTTACAACCTACTGCCTCTGCGCACGCACGTGAGATATATTGTAGCGGAGGAAACTGGTGGCTGTACCGATACCGCTAACTAGCTTGTATGCTGCCGATTACAACACGGATTTCACAATTGGATTACTATTTTTAACTGACGGGACAAGCTACAAAGTCTGTGTGTGCGTTTACCGCTGGTACTTTGAGTGGATGAGGAAGACGGGTCCTTCTGTGGTGCGGCGGCAGCAGCATTAGCAGGAGGAGGAGGAGACAGAGTCTTTTCAATCCGGAGACAGTCGAAGGTACTGCATTTGGCCTTTATTTGATGCACAATGTTAATGTGCTTGGTCATTGAGGTTGTGTTCCCCCCTTTACAAGAAATGATTTTGCAACATAAGTTGCATTTTGCTCCCCCTTTATCTTCGAGCTTGGTCAAATGAAGCCAAACTGGAGACCTTTTCGCCTGTTCAGCCATCCTTGCGAGCAAAGATAACTGCCAGACTTCACTTGTTTTACTTTTAATACCCGTTTGCTTACCATTTAATTCAAAAACATTGGTGAACACACTGCAGTGATAGGATTGATTTGATTTAAATGCCGTGACGCGACTCGGTGGACACACAATTACATTGCAGGACCTAAGGGAGAAAAAAAAAACTACGAGACTCGATAGTGGTATCGATAAGCCCAAACGATTTTGTTTTGAAAAAAGTGGAACCGGGTTTCGATCCCCATCCCTAGTTATCTAGCATCATCTCAGATCAATAAGTGTGATAAAACATGATAAAAACCATCAAAACAAACAATAAGAAAGAATTGTACCTGCACCTCCATTGTAGGCGCAGACACATTCAACCATCTGTCGCTCTGCACGTGCACCGGCAGTGAGACGGGTGCCAGTTTGTAGCGTTCTCTCTTCTGATTGGATATTAGTAGTGGGATCCCCAAAAAGTTTATTTGCCGATTACATGCAGAGCGAGTGACTGAGAGATCGGCTGTATGTATAAAGAGCGATTTAACACGTATATTAACATAAATAAATCGCTTACTTCACCTTTAATTGATGACCGCAGGTGAAAGGCTCCTTTGTCGTACAGTATATTCCATACTAACGAAGCCTTCTGGTAGTTTGCTGAGCGGCTTGATCATTTGCATTGATGGACGTACATTAGATCTCATGTGGCAGATGGAAAATTTGTCTTGGCCAGTATTTCATCCTAAGTGAAGTGCATTCTCTTTAACAGCTATAGTCTCCCTTCCTCTGCAGGGGAGCCGAGTTTCTGCTCCATTAAATATTAAGCTAAATTCCATGCAGCTGTAATGTGAGTGGTGGAGCCTCTATTTCTGCCTGGCTGAACTGGGCCCACCTGCCCTGTAATTATGAAAGACCTACCATTTAGTACAGCACTCCATCTCGATCTTTTTGATTTCCCTGTCAGAAGCTATTAAAGCAGCCCCATTGGTCTTTGCCATAGGGCCTCGGCATGGGGGCCACGTCTAGAATCGAATGGAGCCGATTTCTTTGGCATATTAAAAAAAGAACGCTAACATGATGCCGAGGACAATGGATCAAAATGAAGGAATTTTTGAAGGGCTCGCACAACCACATGTAGAGCTTTTGGTTCTTAAACATAACCCAAACACCTCCAGATTAAATATTGTGTATTTCAGGTATGTCACGCTGCTCAAGTTGAACCACTTTGTTTCAGTATGTTTGCTGTCTGCAAGTTAGACTTAGAAGCAGACATTGAAACCATGTACAATAGCTCCCCGTGAGTAAATTCTCCTAATAACTTTGGATTTGCTTTCATGATGAAATAAAGCGCAGACATTCTGCATCATCTATTGAAAATCATTACTTTTTCGAGTAACGCTAATTCATGTATGTTATGATGAAAGCAAGGAGTCTAGGTTATTGGCATAACGGGTACGTGCCATTAAAGAAAGCATGTTATACTGCTCAATATGGTACATCATTTAGAATATTGATCAAGCCATAGCTTATAGGTAACGTACATTGTATAACCAAGTGATTTTGGGGAGAAAACAACAACTGTGTCAGCCTTGGCAGTAAATGTTCATCTCAAACAGGATTTATTTAAGTTGGTTGGCTTTCTATGAAGCGTGGGATAGTAAGTAAGCAACATGTTCTAGAATACACACGTGATAAGTACACAAGATTGTGTCAGCTTGCCTTTGGCGCAAGTCTCCATCTCTTATAAATACCTCAGGTTCGTAGCCTATTTAGCCCAGAGTCACAGAATACAACACAGCAGTGGTGAGATTACAATATGATGAAGTTCTGACTGGCTATCAGGAAATCTTCCTTTCAACAATATTCCATCTGCATCTTCATTCAGCCTATTTCATAAATGGCAGTTAATCTGTTTAGTTCAGTAGAGTTGAGAGTAAGTCTGGTAAACCTTGCACAGTGAAAGCAGTGTGTCCACAGCAGCAGCAGCTTCTGCCCTGTGTGTGTGTGTGTGTGTGTGTGTGTGTGTGTGTGTGTGTGTGTGTGTGTGTGTGTGTGTGTGTGTTGTGTGTGTGTAGGATGCGTTCAGGCTCAGCATGCTGCGTGGGTCACTCGCTTAGACTCTTTGGGGAATAGTTATGTCTTCACAGTGGCCCTCATTTATCAACCTTGCGTAGACCAGAAATTTGGGTGTACGCACATTTCCACGCATACCTCGGCATTTATTAATATGGACGTGAGCGTAGGATACGCTCAAATCCCACGCCAGCTCTCAGCTTGTGTACGCAAGTTTGTAAACAGCATGGACTCGCAGTGCAGGCTGTGCCGGGTAGCCGATTACTTTGTTGGACAATTATTAGAAGATGATACAATTGCAGTGTTTGCTCAGACCGAAATAAAGATATTAATCACTTAAAAATGTGCAGCTGAGTAGGAGCACTGATTCAATAGTGCACACACCGGCCACTTAGGAGCGCTGCATGGGACTGCGTAAGGGCAGTTGTCTCCGTCTGGAGCAGCTGGGGGGACACTGAGGCACGGGGTCTGCATTCATTCAAAATGTTAGCCACAGTATTACATATGTAGGAGGCCTACACTGCTCTTTATGATAAAAAATACACAGCACAACATTCAGCTTAACATTTTATTTATTTGACACACTTTTTAGATGTTAATTCCTCTTTTAATGTGTCATTGATCGCTTAAGCGAGCAATTTATTTCCACCGTTAACCGGCACGTTTTTCCGATCTGCTGGTGGAGCAGGACAGTGGGTGCTCTCACAGCTGATCGTTGCCGGGTCGGCTTGTGCAGCTGACCGCTGGGCTGACCACTCGTGGTGTCATACAGTAAAACGCAAAATGTGTTATTTTTAGTTTTTACAACCCTTTTGAGTAGTGCTATCTAAAAGGGCCAATACATTCTAATCATTCAAATCTCTGCAGACCAGTATTTATTTTATGGGGACCATAACAGTTGGTGCGTCTGTTTCTCCTCTACCACTTATATTATGCCCGCACCCTCACGGCCCCCACACACATCCTACCTCTACTGCGCGTCTACCTCGCGTCTGCGTCTGACTTTTTGTCACAGACTGTGAAATCAACGTAGAGCGAGCACACATCCAACCTCAGACGCACTGCTGAGGCGCGTCGGAGGCACGTCTCCAGCGCCGCTCCCCTTCACCTCAGGAGGCTCGCCTATTTTTTTTCTGAGAGCAGCGCGTCTCTCTCGCGTCTCTGTGCTTTAACTGATAGAGAAATACTCTGCTGACAGTCATACCAGCAGCATTCACTCTAGTTACACGTTTACCCGGTGTGTTTATTTCAAAATAAAACATCCCTCAGTCGTATACGCGAATAATCCCTTTATTTCACGATTTAATTGTGCAATCAAAATCCGAGGGATTTAAAAACTAATTTTCAATTAGTTCTGGCATTTTATTTTTGGATAAATGACACATATAGAGATCCAATATAGTGAAGAAATAAAAAAGATCATGATGAGCGCAACAGCTTTCCGTTGCTCTATCTGTGTCTACGGCCTTCTTCTTCCCCGACCACACCCCCCTCTCTCTCTCCCGTATAAATCAGTAAAGTGTTTTTTGAAATACTCTGCTGAGAGTCATATTGACTTCATACTGGAAGCTTTCGCTGTAGTTTCACCATTTCCTGGTGTGTCCCCTTCAAAATAAAACTTCCAACAAGCGAAAATAGGCCATGGCAAAAAAAAGAAAAAAAAATGGCAATGGGGCGCACGGATTACTGTCCAGACTCAATATAAATCATATGCATCATAGATGACATGAAATAACTTCATTTTTAATGGGAATTATCTATGAAAACTCTATGTAGAAAGATAGGGCTTTTAGAAGCAGCAGCTGCTGAGACGTTGCATGTGTGTCCGAGAAAAGTCCGAGAGAGGCAGCAGTAAGGTAACGCGACGCGCTCCAGAGGTAGACGCAGGATGTGTGTGGGGGCCGTAAGTTGGTTGCATTTCAGAACAGCAACACGCTTTTCAGGTACCGTCCTTTCGAGAATGTCCGCCCTGGAGGTCTCCTCCGGGTTTCTTCCGATCAAGGCTGAGAGAAGACCCTCTGTCTCTCAGCCCGGGCCGCCTAGATCGGACCACGATTCGCAGTCGTGCATGGTTTAAAGTGAGGGACCCGGTCTTGGCACCGAGAACAAGTGTTGGGTCTAGCCCCAAATGGATAATCGGCAGGTTTACGGCCAAGCGTATCCTCTTCCCCAGCATCAAGACCCGCAAGGGTTTGCTCTTGATAAGTTGGGTCAAGAACTGGTGCAGTACTTGGGTGGCCAAGAAAGCGCTTCTCAACTCAGTCTACCTGGGTATCAGGGTGCCGTGGGCAAGGCGGCCATGCGCCCTATGTGATGCGAATCTTTCAACCCTGAAAAATGTCGTTGATCATTTCCGGAAGGTACACCGGCCTAGGAAGATACTTTACATTTGCTCCAAGTGCTCGCATACGTATCGGACCCGAGGATCAGCTGTACAGCACGCGGCGAGATGTGGTGCACCTCGTCGCAGGATGGTGCAGCAGCTTGGCCACCCTTGCGATCGCTGTACGACATCCTATAGTTCTCAACGCGGGTTGAGCAATCACCAAAGGGTCAAGCACGCGGAGGCCTATGTTGCAGAACCTAAAGAAAGAGTCGGGAGGCGTTCCAGAGCGAGCTGGAATGAGGGCGAGGTTGAATGTTTGCGGGCCTTGCTTCGGGACAGCAAGGCCAGCCCCAGCCTATACAAAGCTGCCCACGCTCGATTAAAGAGATTTACCTATCGGCAGGTTGTTCTCAAGTGCACCTCTCTCTGTAAACTGGCAAATGCTGCAACAGCCCAGCCTGCTGCCCTGGACCCATTCCTCAATGGGCTCCAGGAACTCGAGACCCCACTGGCACCTACCCCCGAGGTGGATGTGGTTAGGGAGATAGTCGTGCGATCCCTGACGGGCAAAGTGGTGCCCGAAGCTATCTCCCCTCTGACTGATAGCCCCCGGGCCTTGCAGAAGAGGTTGGGACGTAAGAATAGAGGAAAATTCGTCCGCACCAAGGGAGCTTGTAGGGCTTACAAACAACCTCATAAGCAGTCTCTTCGATTTCTGTACAGGAAGAGCAAGGGTAGCGCAGCCAAGTTGATCCTAGATGGAACCGTTAGGGTGACTTGTAGGGCTGGGCGATATGGACCAAATCTTATATCACGATATAGGTAATTTTATATCACGATATGGATATATATCACAATATAGTATTTTTCCTTAAAATTCAATGGATTACAATAACCATACTGAACTTTAAATCACATTAGATTATTTTCATCTTTTGCTTGGAATTAAAATTTACATACAAAAGAAAAACTGGTGCAAAATACCACACCAGTCTGGCTTTAGTCAGTCAGTGCAAAATAAAAATGACAGCATCAACCAAACAGCCTACATTTTCCAATTGATAGTAGCCTATATCAAAATAATGAAAGACTTGAATTTTCTTGCAGTATTTGCTCATCTTCATTTAAAAAAGCTGTCAAAATTAACTAATGAGCAAATGTCTGGTAATACTTTAACTCCAGCTTCAACACAAATAATATTTTCAAGTTTGACATTTAAAGTTACATAAAACCAGCCTTGCTGGCTGTCTCCAACAATAACAGCACAGGGTGAAGCCCCGAGTAGGCTAAAGATGTCATTATTAGCCAGCTAGCTCACGAGAGCTAACCCATGTAGTTTGCGGCTTAAAACAAGCCATGCGTCACGGCAACAGCACGCTGAAGCAGCAAGCAAGTTTCCTTTGCCCGATGACATTTTTGACCATTAATACCAGCTGCTCTGCAATCGTGACACGAAGTTGGTTTGTTAACTGTAGATATGGCACACCGGAGCTAGACAGCTAGAGCAACAGATGAGGCTTCTTCTGTTGCGGGTAGAGAAGCTGTATTGCAGCCCAGAACTATGCTGTAGAGCCCCCGTGTGGCGGGCGGTGTAACTGCAGTGTAACTATAGGGACTCGGAGGGACAGCTGCCTCCCGCTCTATCTATGCTCCCGCCACATTAACTTTTTTTCTCCGCAGTATAAACGGTATGGCCAAATCTCTCCCGGTAGACACTTTCATATCGTCCACGATATGATATCGTCATATCGCCCAGCCCTAGTGACTTGTGACATCGACCCTGGAGTGGTCGAAGCTGCCTACGCCCGGATCTGGGGCGGTGTAGACCTCGGTCAGTTTGCGGTCCTGCCGAAAGCGGACAATCTCCCCTTTTGTTGTCCCATATCTCCGAATGAAGTGCTGAGAGTTTTGACGAAAGTCAAGACCAACTCTGCTCCTGGCCTCGACGGCATCAGGAAGATTGATCTGCTGACGTGGGACCAGAGAGGCACGAAGTTAGCCTGTCTTTTCAACGGGATGCTTCTCTCTGGTAAGCTGCCCAAAAGTCTCAAGGGTAGTCGGACTACTCTCATCCCCAAATCGAGTGACGTAGAGAAGAGGAAAGACATTCAGCAGTGGCGGCCGATTACGATTAGCTCGCTCATTGTGAGGGTATTATCAGGAGTGCTAAACCACCGGCTACGAGACTCCTGTGAAATACAAGAGAGGCAACGAGGGTTCATCGAGTCCCCACGCTGCGCGGAGAATCTTTGTATTCTAGAGGGCTTGATGAAGCAATGCAGACGGGTCAAAGGAACGCTAGCGGTGGTGTTTGTTGACTTCGCAAAAGCTTTTGATTCCATCTCCCACTGTCACTTACTGAGCGTTCTGAGATACAGAGGGGTGGACAGGTCGGTGATCCAGCTGATCTCAGATGGCTACAAAAACTGCTTCACTCAGGTGAAGACGGACTCGGGAGAAATGGCGAGGACCAAGATGCGTCAGGGGGTCAAACAGGGGGACCCTCTCCCCTCTACTTTTCAACCTCGGAATTGATCCACTACTCAGGGTCCTCGAGAAGCTGAGTGTTGGCTATCCACACGGGTCAGCGTAAGTTACGTCTCTGGCCTTCGCCGATGATCTAGTGATACTGAGTGAGTCCCATGACGGCATGAGGCGCAACTTGGCTATCCTGGAAACGTTTTCCCGCCTGACAGTGAATCCAGCCCATGGGTTCATGATCAGTCACCCAGGTAGGATTTACGCCATCAACGTGTGCCAACCATGGACCATATCTTTATCATTTGGAATTGCAATAAAGTTCATATATGTAAAGGATTTTGATTTTAAACACCCCAATAATGTCCCAGGTCAATTTGACCCAAACAGTATACCAGAGGGTCTAAAAAGTGAACATAATATAAGGGTTAAATCCCAACTTCTAAAGCACTTACATCAACTAAACTTTCCATAATCATTATTAGCCCTATTGTGAAGGTTATTGTGGAAAGATTTGTTCATATGTTGTGTAGGGGGTCAAACCTATGGACAACCCTGTGCCGCCACCGTGCGGCCAAAACAATGCAGTACACCCTAACCTCTGCAGGTGGTGTGCCCAAACGCTAGCCTGAAGCCCACCCCAGATGACCCCGGATGACGCCGGGACTTCAAAGCGCGCGCCATACTTTTCTTTCTGGCGTTTTAGCTGACCTATGAAAAGTCTATACAACCCACGAGGTGGCAGAGGGATAAACCACCACTGTTTTCAACTATCTCTGGGCTGCAGTGTGGTTAAAGTCTGCCGAGTAGAACATGCGTTTCCAGAACCTCCTTGACCAGGACGTAAGCCCTCGTTGTCCCCGACGCACCACTACACACGAACACGAGTATAGTACCCCCTGGATCGATCTTGTCTACGATCGAAGATGAGCCCTTTGCTTTTTCCTCGATTAAGAGCAGAATACCCGGGGGATTGTATCGAAATTCCCGCCTACGCCACCAGAATAATTTCCGGTTTGCATAATTGGCATATGTATCTTTTTTGAACATATTGACGGCTATTTGCAGTGTGATCTATCTCTGTTTGTCCTCTCCCCCACGGAGAGTCAGGACGTTCAGCTGGTCACTTCTTTCAACGCTGCAGTGTGGTTTTAAAAGTCTGCTGTATCTTTCTTTCTTCCCCCTCTCCGCGCTCAAGCGTGGCCTTTCCTCCTCTTCCTCTCCTGCACGCACGTACACACACGTTAGATAACCCTCATGATAGTCTTTATTTGATAATTGGTGTTAAGATCTTTTGTAGAATTCCTGTTAAAGGGCGAGTGATTTCGAAACCCCCCCCCCCCCCGTCTTCTTCTTCTTGGCCCTTTGTTCTGAAATAGACGCCATTTTGAGTAACCGTGGTAGCTACTTCCCCTACCGGTGGAATTAGAATAGCCTAGCCGGCAGCCATTTGTGGCATTAATAACCTGCTTTCGGTCGCCATCTGGTGCCTGTCGCCCTAAGTCACGTGGGAGCTTCCCCGTCCCTTTCTTACTTCGCATCGCACACACACACACACACACACACACACACACACACACACACACACTCACACACACACACACCCCACTCACACACACACACACACACATGGTTCATGGCTGTATAAATAACAATGTTCTAGACGTTTTCTTTGATTAAGTGTATTTGCTTAATGCGTATGAAACGGATGTTACCTTAAGTTTCATTGTGGTTAAAATAAATGTTCTTATATTGTAACTAGAAGTGTTTGTGATTTATTTGTGTGGATATTATTGGAGTGTCAACAATCAACAAGTAGAAGGATTCTGTAGCCTTCAGTGTTTAAGATCATATTACCAAATTTATAATAGTAATTATTTGATTACATTATTATATGGAAATGATCATTGAGACTTAATGTTGATTAATTTAACTGAACATTAAAGTAATCAATATTTAAGAATAAACCATTGATTAAACGAGACAATTTGCTATTATTTTTCCATTCTTAAAATGAATGGTGGTGCCCCTTTTGAACTTTAACAAACTATTAAAGTATTATTAATCATCAGATTAATTTCTAATAGCAGAATTAATCTGAACCACCTGTACCCGCTACAGTTGTTAATTGTCTGGTGTATGATACAATTACACCTTGAAAACATAAATTATAGTGTTAAGTAATCAACTGGCAAAGTGTCATGATATTGGTGTTACATGTTTTACCCATATTCAACTGCAGTGCCTCGCCTTAATTGCCCATGAATATCTGGGATTGTGAGACATGACATGAACTATCTTATATTCACTCTAATTAAAAGCTAAAATGTGTATTTCCCAAATATGTGGCACCATTCTCCTAATCCAAGTCCATAAATACAATCCTATTCAAAAGAGGATGGAAATGGATACAGTCTGCTGGTCACAAATAGGTGAGTTTCTCTGATGAAAGCTCTCCATACACACCCCCATACCTGCCCCATAAATGGTACCTGCTGAGGCTGCATTTAAAGCACCTTGTGGACCCTTTTGTAGTCGACTTCAGGCGGGGTGGCATTTCAAAGCCAGCCTCGCATACATCAATATTTTGCGTCTCATAGTGAATTCTCCAGTGAGTGCTTGCTATAGTGTAGATGGCCATCATTGTTGGCGGCCTTCAGGTACAGAGGCCCCTTTTCCCTGCATATACCTTCACATCTTCACACTGCGTCCATCACTTTCCTTTTCCACCTGTGATCCCATCGCCACGAGCCTTCACTTTGTTGTTGTTGGTTTTTTCCTTTTATATCAATTTTATCCCGAGCAGTTACCGGCTTCTTTTGTCGGCCATTTTGCTATGTTTATTTACTGTGCCGATGGCTTTGATCGGAGCAGCAGCAGGGAGAGTGCTGTCAGGAACGTGTGTGTCTGTGTGGGGGGTGTATATGTCCCCTTCGAGGAAAATACTTGTAAGCAGGCTGCCATGTCCACTAAGGCTGAAGAAAGACAGCTGAGGGGGGCTGGGACTGATGCAGGCTGTGTCTCTCTCTCCAGGGTTTAACAGTGTGTGTGTGCTGCTGCATCCACACTCAAGGAATAACCCAGATCACACACACACAACACACACACACACACACACACACGGACTGACCACATCTGAGGCAGCTGTGTGAGGGGCCAGGGCTGCAGTATATTTACCAAAAGGGTACAGGCTTTAACACGAAAGCATTGGACTGTAACCAACCAGCAAAGTCAAAATGCTACATGTCATGTGATGTTACCCATCTGGTGATATATTGGTTTGTCAATACCTGGACTTTTATTAACATCAGCTATCGAGCGGTAAATGTCATCCACACACCAAAAAGAGTGAGCTTCCGTCATAACCACAGCAACATAAAAACAACCTGTAAAACCCAGAATGGAAATGTTATTTTCTTTGCACATTTATTTATTTAAACGGTGGAAAATGTGTCTTCATCTCAAGGTGGTTTCTGCCTTTGGGTTTCAAGGACGACTATCAAAAGGATCACTCTCCAGTGAAGGAGTGTGATTGAACATTTTGACTGTTTTCACACAACTTGGTGTAAGCATTTTAAGTCGAGTCCTCATGTTATCACTGGTTGTGCTTTCAATACAGTAGTCTAGAGAACAGCATGCAGGTGTTATCAATAGATAAATAGATTGACCAATCAAAATTATATATATTTTTTGCGGCAGAACCAGAAGTAATGTGCAGTAAGTGATCGTTGGCTGCACTCCCGAGTACAATTTACTGTGTTCTCACCTGCGCAAACGACCCGCAGCAAAGGTGGACACGAACCTGAGTTTATTTCAATTAGGGCTTTGAATTTTGCCCAAAAATCACATTCAAAGTTTGTTTGTTTATTAATATAAAATATTTGAATATATTCAAATATATTTAATAATATTTTGACCATTAAATGCCTTCAGTAAGAAAATCTGTTGCGCCTCTCTGTATAAATGCGTGTAGCGAGATCAACCGGCACATCACGGGGACAGTAAAGGATGGCCCTCTTACTGCAAGCCCCAGCACTTCTGCTCCCAATTCACCGGCCAGGTTAATTATGTAGTATAATAATGCCCATAACAGGTTCGAATATTAAGGGCTACCTAATATTCGTTCAAATATTGGCTTATTTTTTGATATTTGAATTATATTCGAATAACGAAGTTCGGAGTCAAAGCCCTGATTTCAATCCAACCAAACACGGCAGCTTCCCTAAGTTATATCCAGGAAACCCCTTTATGAACGCACAACTGATAAATGTCTGCATCATAATGAAAACAAATAGGGGAAAGTGGGGTGAGTTGTGCAACTTTTTACTCAAAGTGATTTTAAAGTGAGGCCTTGACAGTTATGTCTCCAACTCAAATATGTATATATTTCAGGATGTTGTGCATCCCTGGCAATAAAAACTTTGGATCTGGAATAAACTGTTTAAGAAATATAGCTTTCGGAAAAAAAGTTGTCTTGTCGCACAAATCACCCCACGTAGCATTTGGAGAAAATAAGATGGGGTGAATTGTGCCAATTTATATATATCTCAAAAACTGTAATGCAAGACAAATCCATTAGACAATCACTTATTTAAGGTGTATTTAAAGTAAATAAAGTAAATAGTTGACAAAGATTGAAGGTACATTTTCTTAAACAAGGCCTAGCAGATCTAGGTGGTTTTGCCTGCAAAGCTCACAATGACAAAGTCACCATCATCACCTTTCTGGCCATCTGAACTCTCATCAGTGGTGTCGTTAAGTGGAATTGAGATGTCACTCTCTTCTGAGCTACTGTAGACAATCACTTTGGCTGTGTTCGGACTGCCATACTAGCGTCCTACATCCTACGCACTCACCATCTATATACTACATACTGTCTACTCAAAGATCGATTGTGTATGCGAGGTGCGTCGAAACGTTTTCAGTTGAAGTATACTCAAGCCATGAAGAATTTCTTCTTCTTCTTCTTATAAGATTCAGGCAGTTTAGACGCTGTTTAGCGTATAACCGCCCTCTACAGGTTAGATATTGAACTCGATTTTTACAGTCCTGTGTTCATCATCTGTGTTTTATACCTCTTGTTTTATAATTATGTTTTTTTGAGGCGGAGGATCCCTCCGACGCTCTCTGTCCGGCTCGTCAGACAGCACTCAGCTGTCTGTGAGTTGAGCTGGACGAGCCGCGGTGTGTGGAACAGAACAGCGATCTGTTCTGATCTCTCTCCACTATCAGACTCACATCACTCATTTCACTTAGTGACTCTAATGTTGTTAGGTATTTATTTATCTTCGTCTCTTATCTATTGTAAGAGTTTATGAATGACTGCACGTACAGTTGTCAGATCGCGGACCCCAAATAATGTCGTTGCCTAGCAACTTGCTCGAAAATATTTCATTTTCCTGGGCGGGTAGAATTGACCCAGTGCATTGTGGGGCGGTTGAGTAGGAAAAGTATACAATCGATTCATACCCAAAATCTTCCCGGAAGTTAGTACTCATCCGGGAATTTCTCGTATACCCAAACTCGCATACCCAACCGTCACATACTCAAATTGAAGTCAAAATGAGTATGAGTAGGACGTTAGTATGGCAGTCCGAACACAGCCCATCTTTTGGTGACCAGCGTATACAGCCATGCCACTGGCACAACTCTCAGAAATGTACTTTGCACTAGTTGCTCCGTGCTTGTGGAACCAACTGCCACCTGACAAATGTGATTCCCCCTACATTTCTGCCTTTAAATCAAGGCTCAAAACCCATATGTACACCCTGGTGTTTCCTCCCCATTAACCTCTGCACTACTTACTTACCTCTGCACTACTATCTGTGTTTATGTGGATGTATGGGCTTTACGGCTTTTATTTTGGTTATTGTTATTTTACCTTCATTGTTTACCTACTGAATGCACTATGTACAGCACTTTGGACAGTGCAAACTGTCATAAATGTGCTTTTATAAATACATTTTACTTACTTACTTATAACTCACCTAGGCACTTTGGCACAAATCACCCCATCCCCAGAATTTTGGATAATAGGCATGATGCAGCAATTTAGGGTTGACATTGTGCTAACTATATAGACTCAAAGTGTAGCATACCAAAGCAAACATGTGTCAAATGTTTTCAAACGTGTCTATAATTGTTCAGACACAATAATCAAAAAACCTTGATCATGGAAATTTTACTTTGAAAGGCAAAACACAGTTTTTTGAGCTTAAATGTGCTTATATCTTATTCCTTGTGTCTCCCTTCTTTACAGGATGAGTCAAATGGATGGCTCTTCTTAAATATGTGGTCACATTTCCAATTTCTTCCACGGTTTTCTAGAAACAAGGGGTTTTGCAACTTCCAAAATGCACAACTCACCCCACTTTCCCCTACATTGAAAATGTATTGATATATCAAAACTGCATATTATGACTGTAATTCCATTCAGTGCGGGTTCTCCCACCCTGACAGTCTCTGTCTTGATTGTATCACTAATGGATTTATCTGTTTCGTCTCAGCAAATGAGCTCCATGCACATTGCAGTTTAACACACAGTCCCATCAAGGCGCTGTCTGTTACCTCTGTTTACTGCACACACACATACTGAGGAGGTGTTTTGAATGAATTGTTAATCCCCATCTGGTGCTAATCTGTAAAGCCCTTGTTGAAGTGCTGAGACAAGCTCTACTGTATATATACCTTCTATCACTGATACCGGGCATTATTCAAGCCTGGACTGAACCAACCATGATGGCATGTTGATCGAGGGTGAAACATGACGCACATCGATGCACACTCTGTTAGTGACTGAGGTCAGCAATCAGATATGTGCCTTTGTAATTGTTATTGATTAAGGAGCTGTGTACACACACACACACACACACACACACACACACACACACACACACACAAACACACCCACACGGCCTGGCCTGTCTGCCATGACCAATTACAGGATATGGGAGGATGCTTAAGTACCTTTATCAGCCAGTAGACATTCCAGTCTTCTGAGCCTCCACTAAATGGAGGATCCTCATGTGTATCATGACTTGTAATTATGTTTTTGCAATACAACAAGTTGTTCGCACACCTGCATTCCAGAAAGCATGTAATATGTGTATCTTCATTTTTATCAGAGAGTACATTTCAGCACATCCAGTGAATTGTAACGCAACCTTTCCATGCTGTCACCTGTGTTCCCCAAAATCCTGACAACCCAGAGGAAAAGAACATTCGAAAAGAGATCTCACAAATGTTTCATTTACTTCTCCTAGACAACTATGAGATCTGTGTGACACCAAACAGAGACTGAGCTTTATTTCTCCTTTGTCTCATTTTTTCTCCAGAGCAATAAGATGCACTAGGTCTCAATGTAGTCTCCTTTTAACCCTATTATCATGGGGTCAATATGACCCCAACCAATGTTTGACACTTCAAAATAAGTGGTTCCTTAATTTGTGTAGCTTCATATTTACTGACTTTTCCTAACTGTATGGGGACAACTGTAAAAACATAAAAATGTACATGATTATATTTTTTAATTGGCTTAACACATGTAGGCTATTACATCAGTGTTCCTTGGGGTCAATTTGACCACAGGCTGTTTTAGCTGTATAAAAAGTACAAGTGTTTTGGTAACGCTGTATAATAATGTTCATTTATAAGCGATTCATATAGATATAAGGTCAGATATAAGTCATTAGATAATGATGAACTAATAATTTAAAAAACTGTATATATTTGTAGATGACTAACCCTAGGTGGTGTTCGGGTCAAATTGCCCCGTTTTATCAAAGTGAAATTATACAAGAATACATTTTTTCAACCTGAAACTCCATGAATTAGCTTACTTTCTGTAAATAATATGTTAAAGAAAAAAAGTTTAAGGTTTTCAGGTCAATTTGACCCGAATACAGTCAAATACACACAGAGACATGCCCGCACACACACACACACACACACACACACACACACACACACACACACACGAGGAAACATGAAAGCTCAGGCCTCATTATCCAAAGCGGCCTCTGATACATTGCTGCGTATGACATGTTTCTCTGAGAGAATCTGTTGCAAGCAAAAGGTTACGCTGGGTTCTGCAGCACAGCCCTAGATCAAAGGCATCTTGTATCATGAATAGTAACAGTAAGATGCCTGGTCCTGGCTGCCCGGCTCTGTGATAAGTGTGTGTATATACAAACTTAGTTATCTTGTTAAAAAGCCCAGATTGCCTTTTGGATGTTCCACACAGCCCCTTATGTCTCCATCCGAGTATACACAAACAGGGAGATAACACTTAAAATAACAGCATATAGTCAATGTACAATATGACACTGCTCTCCAGACAGTGGGCCACTGGTATAGCACGCTTTCGAAGTCCTCTCCGAAGGCCCCCTTTACATTCAACGAGCACATTTTCAAAACTGTCTGATAATATACTCATCCGCAAGCTGCAGCCAGAATTCTCTGCGCATTTTCCCATCGAAGACATACTTATTTTCCATGTACACCCGTTGTGCACAAGCCAATCAGCCCTGCTCCTTCCTCTTGCCAATTGAAAATCACAAAAGCGTCACCGGATCACGCATCCTGTGACATTTAACGCAACAATTTTAAACGGATTCTTGTTATGCATCAATGCATTCATTTATTAACTGCTCATGAATACAGATGTGATGGGTGACCTGTCATATCAGACCTATAGTCCTCTATGGGTATTTTTCTTTCCCACTGAGGTTGATGCAAACGCTTCCTCATGCATAAACATCAGTCGTGCAATGAAATAAGAAGCAGGGACACTGGTGGAAAGTGTCGCAATGGCATTATCAACAAGATAGATTTCTTTTTTCTTGTCAGAATTCACAACACAATGGCTACGGTATTAATGGGAGTTTAGGAGGTGGGGGTGACTGCTTAAAGAAAGTTGATGTACCTTTGTGTGTCTGTGTTAATTAGACTGGAGTTGCACTTCCGCCTTCGGTGTGCATCTTTCAGGCAGGTGTGAATACAGCAGTCGCACTCAGGGGCGGACCAAACAAACGCTCCGAGACCCACCCGAAGAGGATGGTCTTGGTGCGCTTCCAAACGCACTCTGCTGCAGTTCGTTTGTGGTGTGAATATGGCCGGACTCGATCCGACCCAAATGCCAGAAGCACTGTGCCTTTTCTTTCTTTTATTTTTGAATAAGTCGCCGTCAGCTTCATATTATGGGAAAGTGTTGTTGTCGCCATTGTTAGGAAGATTAGTTGTGGTTTGACCGGGAGCCCTGAGCGAATATATTACATTTGATAGACAGGACGCGTAAACATGCTGATGTGTTCAGTGATCAGATGAAGGAGAGGGGAGCGTCTCCTGCACAGTAACAACAGGTTCATGCTGTGCTTTGCATGAGTGTGTGTTTTTATTTTGCTTCCCATGTAAACAGGACCGTTAATACTATCCCCGTGTCAGTTTGGAGCTGAGCTGCGCCGAACTGACACCCAGCTGAGCCTATTCTAAGAAGCTGCGCGTCCAGCATCAATAACACAGTACAAATGATGTTTCACAGGGCCTTGAGGGCCTCAGCCCCCAACCCGCCCATAGCCAGCGTCCTCAACATCCCACACGAGGGGCTGCCGGAGTTTAGTTAGGTTAAGTTTGTGTGTGTGTGTGCGTTTAGAGAGCGTGTGAGTTTTCTGCACCTGCCGTTCCCGCACAAGGTGAGTACAGTGTTGCAAAATTCAAAATTCACGCACCAACACCTGCTCTCTGATTCCAACACATTTTACCCTCTGTCTTGCGGGAACCAATTTGTTGGGAATCGAATTCGCCACCGCAGCTTAATAATTAATTCATACATACAATAATACAGGGACTCACACTGACTAACATTTTGAGATAATTCCTTTTATTGCACAGGCTTTGTTACACAAATAGAGAAAATAAGAGGAATACTTTTAATCAGGGGTGAGCAGAGTTAAGAACCACAATACGGAATTAAAAGGTACCATCATTTATTACAATAAAATAAATCCTCAAAGAGCAATTGTGTGGCTGAAATGTTCGATAATATAAAATTATTAAAAAATTGTTTACTATGCCATCTGGTTGCAAAGAGAGGGTTTATATCAGGAGATGTGAATCATCTAGAAACATGTGTACTTTTCTCAATATAAGAATGGTGTGTGTGTGTGTGTGTGTGGTATGCGCGAAGGCAAATTTAGCCATTACGCAAATGTAGGCAATTGTCTTGGGTCCGGTCTACCAGCGGTCTCATAATCATCTAATAAATGTTTTTTTTACTCTTCATTCATTCATCAGCGATTACTTGCGGACGTCAGCATAGCACTGGGAACTGAGGGACACATCCTACATTATAATAATGTTATTGATACCCGCGATCAGCTGAGGCATGAGCCCCTGCAGACAACTGCATATGAAAACATTGTTATTGTTTAGGTCCACAATGAAAATTGCGTCTGAGGCGCTTGTCGTCTATTCTCTCTTTTTCTGTCTCTCTCCTTTTTCTTTCTTCACCTTACTTTGCTGAGTCAAAGTGGGCAATCGGCCAACACTCTTTTGAGTGTTTGACACAGTTTAGCCCGCTGATTAACATAAATGATTATTTGGAACTTCAAAAATGAAAACGCATTTTTTTTTAACATTTTCTGCAGGACAGCAGTGGGGCCAGGAGTGTGTCCAGTGAACAACTGCGGCCACTATAGAGCCACGTTTGGCGGCATAAGGTAATAACTATAAAATGTCATGTCTAGCGATTGGTTGTTGTTCTTTCTTCAGTTCCTCTTCTCCAATCAGTCTTCTGTGTAACGGCTGGACAGGGAGGACACAGGCGCAGAGACAGTACCAGTTTAAGAGGGTTTATTTAGAAGGAATCTGGTGTTTTGGGCCGGGCTCTGGAGTGGCTGACAGGCATGGGGGTCCAGGTGAAGTGCCATGGGGAGAATCCGGAGAGACGAACAGAGGCAGGCAAGAGCAGGCAGGCAGAGGGGTCCAGGGAGGGAGAGCTGGCTGACGAGGGCTGGAGCTGGTGGCTGCAGTCAGGCTGGGAGACTGTGGCAAAAAAGAACAGAATTTAGCAACAAGCTAAATGCAGGCGGAACTACAAAAGGTCTAGGTGGCTGGAGAGCTACTGACTGGGTAACAGAGTTTACAATCTGGCAGTGTCTGGACGGTAGGGCCGGGTATATGAAGAGCAGTTGATTGTTGATTGATGGCAGCTGTGAATGCTGGTAACTGACTCCAGCACACCTGACTCCAACCATGAAATTACACCAGAACACAGACAAGGGTAAAGGGGAAAAACAACACAAGGGCTTGAGGCCCAAGCAGGATATATTAATTTCTCAATTTATTATTTTAAGTCTTTATAACTGTGAATGTATGGCATCCATTTTGGCTGTACTTTTAAAATATCTACAGGATTTTCTAGTTGTGATATTTCTATGTGCTACTTTGATTTTTTTTAGAAGCGTCGGCTATTGCCGCCACACCAAAAATCGACAAAATACTAGGGATGCACCGAATATTCGGCCACCGAAAATATTCGGCCGAAAATGTCCAAAAACATAATTTTCGGTTTCGGCCGAAGGAGTAAAAACGCCGAAAAAATTACACCGAACCTTTTTATTTTTTATTAAAAAAGCAACCAGTGTGGAATGAGCCGGGTGCGCTTCTAAAAAAGAGGGATTAAAAAAGAGCCGCACGTAAGTTTGTTAACAACTAACTGACATTAAAGGGAGATGAAAAAGGGTCCGCATGCACTTGTAAACAACTAAATGACAATAAACGGAGATGAAAAAAGAGCCGGGCGCACCTGTTAACAACAAAATACCAAGTAGAGAGAAAAAAAATCTGCGCACACTTCATGCAGCAAACATGTCAGCAGTGTGGAAGCATTTTAAAGTTTCGGGAAACGAAACTGCCTGAACTTTCTAGAGGGGGAACATCTGCGAAGACGTTCACCACATCAGGCTTGATTCACCACCTTAAATCCAAACACCCCGGACAACATGAGCAGTACGAGAGAGACACCGCCGTGACAGCAACTAAAAGGAAAGTAGGCCTACCCAGCTAACACACTCCATCTGTGGCTGACGTTTTTGAAAAGGCAAAAAAGTTTGGCAGTGACAGTGCTAAAGCTAAGGGCATTACTACTAAAGTAATGGAATTCATTGCCTTGGATGACCAACCCTTCTCAGTTGTAGAGGACGTAGGGTTCCGTAGGCTAATGGGACACATTGAGCCCCGTTACACTGTCCCAAGCAGACGGCATTTCTCGGATGTATGCTTACCCGAAATGTATAACTTTGTGTCAACCCACGTCCACGAGCTCTTAGCCACAGATATTGCAGCCTTTAGCTTCACCACAGATATATGGAGCTCGGATGTCAGTCCCACCAGCATGCTGAGTTTAACGGCACAGTGGATAGACACTGAGTTCAACCTACAAAAGGTTGTTCTTCACTCGCAAGAGTTCAGAGGCTCCCATACAGCCGCAGCCATCTCGGATGCTTTTGCCAAAATGTTTGACACTTGGCGTATCGACCCATGCAAAGTACATGCGATTGTGAGTGACAATGCAAGAAATATGACCAAAGCCATGGAAGACAGCAACCTTAAAGGCATAAGTGCATGGCCCACATGCTTCAACTGGCCGTCAACGAGGGAGTGTTGAGTCAGCGCAGTATAGCGGATGTAATTGCGACCGGCAGGAAAATTGTGGGCCATTTCAAGCATTCTCCGCTTGCCTAAGGGTGCCTACAAGCAATCCAAGAGCAATTGGGAATGCCACCAAAACGTCTCCAACAAGATGTGAGCACAAGGTGGAACAGTACTTATTACATGCTGGAAAGCCTTTTTGCACAAAAGCGAGTCCTGGCTTCATACATCGCCGATCATGATCTCCCCGCGACATTCAGCGCATACCAGTGGGTTTTAATAGAGAACATTCTCTCTCTCCTTGCCCCCTTTGAGCAGATAACGAAGGAGATAAGCTCATCGGGTGCATCTGTGGCAGACGTTATCCCCTTACTAGCAGCATTAAAGCGTCTTTTAGGCAAAGAGGCTGAAACAGACCACGGAGTGAGAACAACAAAAAGTGCGCTCTTAGATGCTGTGAACGCACGTTTTAGCCAGGCAGATTCCGAACCGCTGTACTGCATCGCGACAGTACTTGATCCAATATATAAGGATCATTACTTGGATGTGGGGAAAAAGCAGCGCACAAGGGACTTGATACAGGCTGAGTTGGATTTGCAAAAGCCGCTGTGTGATGGAGACGGTCGCATGACGCACAGCGCAGCAGAACGGGGAGATGGCGTGGAGAAAAAAGGGCACGCACTACAGACGATGAGCTGCGCAAACCCTTACTGTCTGACATGTTCGAAGAGATTCTCCAAGAGAGCAATCCAAATACCAGTCAGAAGACAAGCTCAACAGCTCAACAACTGGATGCTTTTCTATCAGAAGTCCCCATCCCCAGGAGCAATAACCCTCTCGGATATTGGAGGGCCAATCAAGGCCGCTTTCCCGACCTGGCACAGACGGCACGCAGGTTAGCTATTTAGGAAATTGAATTAAATATGTTATTCATAAAGTTCTTGTTATGCTATATATTTTGAACTATTATACTATACTTAGTGTGGAAAAATAGAAGGCATATAGCCTACCGGCATTCAAAAATTTAATTATTTCTTAGGCACAAAAAAAAAACATGCCGTCATCAATTAAAAAACTTCAAAAAACTGTTAGCCTACAATGTCGATGCTATGAGATAACTGTTTCGATTCTCCGTTCCCATCCTAGATACTTGTCTGCTCCATGCACAAGCACCGATAGCGAGAGACTGTTTAGCGCTGCTTCTCACGTCATCGATGAGAAGAGGAACAGACTTTCATGTGACAAAGCAGAGAAGCTCCTTTTCATCAAGAAGAACCTGCCACTTTTCCTGAAGTAGACTTAATTTAGTTTATTAAAGTTGCCTGTTATTTAAATACACTGTCAGAAATAGGGCACTGCCCCAGTTGTGTTCAGCCCCCACCTTTTTTTTAATTTTTTTCTTCCAAGCAGTTGTTAATGCACTTTTTTTGTTGTGAGTAGGGTTGCAAAGGGGTGGAAAGTTTCCGGTAAATTACCAGAAAGTTTCCGGAAACTTTCCACGGGAATTTTGGGAATATTCAATTCAATTCATTTGAAATTATAGGAATTAACTAAATGTCGGTAATTTAAATGATTTTCTTTTCACATCCAAACATAAATCTAAACATTTAAACACTATGTTTGGTCATAGGCAGACATCCATGCAAAATAATACAATTAAAAAACATTACATTTGAACAGATTTATTTGTAAGAAGAACTTTATCAAGTTTTGATTATTTTATGAACAATCAATAATTTCACTGAACAACAAAAAGATGAATGTTGAGTTAAATATTAGTCATCTGTCTGAACTGTCAGAATTTTAAATCTAAACATGTAATGACGTAATATAGCCCCAATCATCAAATGTATGTAATCATATCTAATCAATATATTCTATAACCTAACTAACAATCAAACATTGATTAACCATGTGATGTAGAACATCATAAAACTCTTAACTCGGTAAAAGTTTTCAACTGGACAGTTCAGAGAGAAAACATGCATTCTGTTGTACAATCTTTGTGTTTTCCCACAAGCTGGAGACTAGGGATGTATCTATTTTTCCACAATGGCCTTCCATGGCCTTCTGTAAAAGCGAAGTCAGCAGATAGACTCCTGAGCTGAAACCCATCATTTAGTTACATTGTTGCATAGTATAGGCTAGTTCCCATACCAGATCCACCATCCGGAAGAAGAAGGACGATTGGATAATCTAATAAACACGTGTTTAAATAGTCCAATAAGATGTATTGTTGATCATGTTAAATGTGGATGTCTAACTGAGAGATTCACTTTTTTGATGCCTGCTTGGTTTTTGCATATGTTGTAACCTGCCGAACATAATTTCTAATTAAATCTCCATATCTAATTTTCATCCTCGACTCATCTCCAGTTTTTGCATCACTTCCTCTTCTTTAAGAAACGAATACGTGAATTAATATAAGTTTTATTAGAACCCAACCATTCAATAAATAAAGTCAAATGCCCCCCATGTGATGGAGGAATGCTCAGAGCATGTAGGGGGCATGGCCTCAGTACCCCTGCAGTAGGATGTGTGCTAAGTGCAAGTTGCGAAGTGTACTTGCATAAAATCTGGTTGTTTTAGTCAAGTTTATGCTAAAATACATTGTCCCCAACTATATGTAAAATCACAATTTAAGCCTCTGTAAACCTGGTCTAGTAAAAATCAATATATGATATCAAGTTGGGTGTCTCAATAAACTTAAAAAAAAATCTGATTTGAAATTAAATATTCATAAATATATTAAAACTTAGTTGAAAAAACTGCTTTTTACAGTCTAGAACGTTTGCCTGGACTGAAATAACATAGTTGGGAGAATTTAGTGCATTTGGGTGGCTTTAAATTTAGTAAATTCCCGTTTATTCCCAAAATTCCCGTTAATTCCCATAAATTCCCGTTAATTCCCATGGAAAGTTTCCAACTTTGAAAATTCCCGGAATTTTGCAACCCTAGTTGTGAGCATACAGAGTAAATGCAGTTAATTTCTTGTTTAAGGCCGATGTTAGGGGGGCTCAAAGATGGCCAAATAAAAAGTATTTTGTTTTACTAATTTATTTAAGGGTAAATTGTTATTAAATTCTTGCTATAAGGTCTTCTGGAATGTTAGAAAACGTTCAGTATTAAATAAATCTTTTGTATCAAATTTGTAATTGATTTTGTTTTATTGAAAAGCAAGACAAAAAAGTTTATAAAGGACATTTAATTGTTTGATTCATGCAATGGTGAAAGATTAAAGCAAAATGAATGAAAAACAGCAAAAGCCACATTCGGTATTCGGTTTCGGCTTTCGGCCAACTGTTTCAGTATATTCGGTTTCGGTTTCGGCCAATAATTTTCATTTCGGTGCATCCCTACAAAATACTGCACAAGCAGCGAATGTCATACTTTGAACGGTGTTAGCTGACACTGGCACATGAAGTTGAATATGACCCACTTGAGGCCTTTCATATGGATACTAAGAATAAACAGTTCATTGCATTTTCTTTCTCAGTGGAGACACATATGTTGGAGATGCAAAGGTTTCTGGAAACTCATTTCATGCGTACTGTTTTACTAATTGCTTAGTGGGACTAATTAACTTAGTAACAGGGGTATTGTTTAACCCCCATTCGCGTTGAAATGCTTTGTGTTTTTACGCCTATGAAATATTCAGACCATGACAAGGCAGCTGGGGGCTAAACTACTATTTTGCTGTGATTTTGTTTGGTCTCAACTCTCTTGACACTGTCACCATCAATTACGCTGACAAGAAACGTGAAATAACCCTCGATGGCGCACGTCAACAACTGCAAAACATCACACAGGGTTCATGCAAAAAAAACAACAGAGAGAGACTTAGCTACACGCAGCTCACTTTGATTCCAAGCTAAGGTTTGATCTAATAATCAATCCGTTTTCGGCATATAACAAATATGAATTAAAAAGGTATGGCTCATATTTTTTCCTGATGTTAAAAAAAGTCCCCTCTAAAAGAGTATGACAGACACAGGCTATGTCCCATTACAGAGACCACACACTTGGTAGGACGCAGTCTCGCGGTCTAATAAGACGGTCTCCGCAGGTCTCCGATTACGAGCATTTCCGGTTTACGTAACAAGCCGTTACCTAGCGTGACGACTCGCCGCTCCTGTGCTGCCTAGCAACCCTGATTGCTGCCAACGGAGACAGCCCTGTCAATGGAGGAAAAAAGAAAAAGAAGTTGCCTACCAGACGAAAAGAAAAAAAAGTACAAGAAATAAAGAAAGGAAGATAAAAGTTGTTATTTGTTATTTTATTTTATGCAATCTCTGAAAAAAACGCAATGAATCTTGGGATATGTTGGGCCACGAAGGATACATCTGATGCAGCCTTCAAAACCGTGAAACGAAGGCTGCATTTCACGGCTGCATATGAGGAGCCTTGCAAATGGGACAGCCTTTGCGCGCCGCTATGACGCAATCGGTCTTCAAATGCAGCCTACGTGGGCTGCAACCCCTGAATCAAGACACAGCCATCGTATGGATAAATATGGGCGGTACGTGAAGCCAGCAAAGGCTGCGCCACATTTAGAGTCGATTGTGATTTATAAAGGGAAACAGGCGTAGGACGTGAGTGGGCACTGTTTTATAAATCCGAATATTTTTGTTCGCACGTACATCCTACATTTCTTCCGTACGCCAGCTTCCACGTAAATCCCACGCAAAGCTTTATAAATGAGGCCCCAGGACACAACGGCCCGATAATCACCGTCGGAGAGTCTGGAGGGGGCGGGGACACGAATCTGTTTGGTGTATGCCGTGAAATCGGTCGTCGGGCTTCTTTTGAGCCGTCGGGCAGTCTTTCAGTTGGAGCAATTTGATTGGTGGAGGGTTAGCGAATCAGTGAAGCCCGGAAGTGAGGCGGGTAGCACAAACAGCTAACAACAGCTAGACATTGTTTTAATGTGTTTGTTTCGTTCAGCGAGTACTCGCATGCATCAACCCTTGTTGACTGCTCGACACCATGCTTGACTCTCTATGCTAAAAACGGTGCTCTTTATGGTCCATAAATATAAATACGTATTTCTATCTATGTTTATGGTCTAGAGAGCTTTCCCATCGTTTCCGGCTTCCGTATTTTTTTTGGGCCGCAATACAGATTAGCGCCGCCTGCTGTTATGGAGACATTACGTTCCGCGCAAGCGCAGAGCGTACGGAAAGTCACCAGTCGACTCGGTGTGTTCTTGGCACTTTTTTGGCCGCGACGGGCAGACTGGAGCTCCCTGAATCGGCAGACTCCATTTTCGGGTAGTCAGACCGGTGTGTCCTGGCCTTTAGACGTAGAATGCGGTTGCTTATTTATAGAGCTGTCAAAGGATTACAATTTTGAATCAGATTAATCACCATTATTTTGACCATTCGAAATATGCCGAAGACTTAAGGTGGATATATACATTTAAAATGTGTTTTTTTTATTCTTGAAAAATCCAAATGATGGTGTTAATACTGAAAACAAATACAAATCAAACCAAAGAATAGGCCTGCCACACTATTATCCAATGTGGCTGTCTCTTTGCTATGCCTCTGAGCAAATATATAGAATGGCATTTATTTGGTGTTCTACACCCTAATCAATGGATACATGTGTTATTCATCCCATATGTGAATGACATTACATTTCTGGTCAGGTTGTGCTTTCCTGAACACAACTTGATTGCAGGCTGCGATGTCTGTGTGTGTGGTAAATCAGCTGTAGGGAGACAGTTAATTTATGCCAGAAAGCTGACTTCATGTTGATGTCACTTAATAATCACACAAACCTCCGAAAACTACAGACGTTTTCCTCCTCCCTTGCTCTGAACAAAGCAGACAACATTTCTCCTCCTGTTGCTTCCGACACCAACTGCCGCCCCGACACAGACGTGGCCGTTAGCATTTCAAAACATAGGCTAGCGTGTATGAAGTTATACGTGGTGCATAAGTCTTTAGCACATGTACACTAAAGTCACAAATGTGTAACAGTAGATTTGAAGTCGTAAATATTAATTTTGCATGCGTACTCTGAAGTCACAAATGTGTAACAGTAAATTTGAAGTTGTACATATTTGTTCTACCGTTGTGGAAACAAATTAGGGGCTACGAGTTCACACGTCTTTGTTACGGGTGCACAAATCCTATTCTGTGCATCACAACTTAAAAGAGTCATGCGCTTGACACTTTTGCTACAATCATTTCAGCGCAGTTGGTGCAAAACACATTTGCAAACCCGTGTTTCATAATGTGAGAACATGCCCAAAATTTGAGCATTCGTAAACTCAAATGTGAACTAATGCATCAGAAGTTGTACATCTGTGAAACATTTTCTCACAAATAAAATGATATCGAGCACAACATTTTAATAAGCGAGCACAAATCCATCGATACAACTGCTTGAATCTGTTCCTACAAGTCTCAGCTGAGGGGTTTTCTCTGCTCGAATCTGCTCCTGCAAGTCTCGGCTGTGGGTTTTTTGGCAGGTAGTTTTGCAACACTCTAGCTCAGCGGTTCCCAAACTTTTTTAGCCGCACCCCCAATCCCACACACCTTCAAAAAAAACAAAAGGCAACAAGCTTTTCTAAAGCCATATTAAAGGTGGCATGTTTAATACTCAAATGACCAGAACCACACATAAATAAAATCACGATCACAACAATGCGCTCTGGCATTTGAATTAATCTGAAACACAGTTTCAATATAATGCAACAAAGTTATGCGCAAGCTTCCACTTTTAAGAGCAAAGAGGATGGATGGCTCAGGATCAGAGGCAGCAAGCAGATAAGTTGGGCGAAAATGTTATAATATTTTGAGCCACGTTGAACAAAAATTGCAGAAAGTTTAAATGACCGTGAAGCTAACACAACCCCGTCATCATAACACAGGTTATGGAACTAAAATTAGAACGCCAGTTGTTTGAATTCCATTGCGAGAATGAATGTAGAGGCCACTACGTTAACGTTGTCGAGGGGGAGGCTTCTGCGATCTCCGTTAGTTTCAGTCTTCAGGCAGTTGACAAAGTTACAATCACCACCATCGCATGGATAGCGTTTAAATAAAGCCTTTTATTCTTAAAATCATTAGGGCTTTGATGCAAATGATTAAATCTAACATTACAGCAGCAGTACTGGTGCGTAAAGGACAGCGCAGTTGGCATCTCTCCTCAGCACTCCCGCCTTTTTCCTTCATCTCTTTTCACCAGAAAATGTTAGCCTTGTCCAACCAGCCCATCGTACTTATTTTCATTTGTACAGAAGGTCTGGAACTGCTGTAATTGACAAACGTTAACCCACTTAGGCGGGTGTCTGTTGAAGTTTAAAACTATTGGATCTGCCCAGTGCCACTCAAGATTAGCCAACCAATCGCATAACGTTTGGTCATCACGTGTGTCATGAGCCGGCTTCTGACGGTGCGTTCCAGTTGTACAGTGAGCTCCGAAATTTCCGAAAGGTTGTCGGAGTCCATACGTTCGCAAGCAGATGCACTGGAACACAGACAGGTCGGAACTCGGAACTACCAAGTCGGAAATCTCAGAGTATAAAGGAACGTAGCATTCAACTGAAACTGGAGCGCGACTTCGACGTCATCGTTCTCAGCCACTCGCTCTGTTCGCTGATTGGACGGCTGTAGATTTTCCTGAGAAAACTGAGAAATTCACCGCACCCCCAGACTGACTACTGAAAAGAAAATGAAATTTGAGCGGAAGTAGGTAGGCGGGTGGAGCCAGGCAAAGAAAATGTAGGAAATGAGCGTCAAAACTACCAAAACAATTCCCATAACAGAGAGAGAAAAGCCCATGGGGGGAGTTTGGGACAATATTATATATGTAAGGTAGTCGTGAGAACCTGACCGAACCCAAAAGCCTCAACCTAATGCGAAGTAGTAGGTAGTAGTGCATTGAACTGTTGTCATTTAGTGTGTTCCTTTTTTTCTGTAGTTTTACATTGCATTTTTTAAGTAATGGAGAAGTATTGTGTACTCCAGCCTTTGAGGAAAAGTAGTCCACGTTGTCTGTAACAGTAAATAAGCCGCATTAGCTAGCTTTGAGGTGGTTTCCCAATCATTTTAGACAGGACAGGAGGCTTATTATGAGACAAGGTGAAGTTGAGGATGGGATACCCATAAAACACCAGGACCTGTGGTGGTTTAATAAACAGTTGAGCTGCTTCACAATCACCGTCCGGAGCCGCAGCAGTGCCTGGACTGACGGTCACGGACACACGGTTGGACACAGACCTAGGGTCTAGCTAGGGCCTACAGGACACGGAGCCATCAGAGATTCATCCCACGGAAACCATGAACTGTAAGTCTGGTTTCTTATGTTTTTAAACTTCAAAGTAAATCGGCATAATACTTTCAATGATGAGAAGCAACGTGTGGTTATAATTTATTGGTTATAATCCGCCCGCCCCGGAGTTTTGTGCCCCTGGTACCCCGTCCGGAGCCTCGCGCCCCTGGTAACCCCCAAAGACTTTCGTGCCCCTGGTACACCCCGCTGCCTACACTCCAGAGCCTAAGTCCCTCCCATAGATAGTAAATAATATGGATGTAACATCCGGGCTGACCTCAGTTATTCACACGGCATCCAATAATCCTGGTTTGTGCGCGTCGCCATCTTGTGAGATTTTTACTGCGCCTCACTCCTCTTGCCGAAAAGGGGAATCGACGTCACGTCGGGGGGAGGGAGATAGCTGACGTATACCCCCGAGGCAAAGTGAGGGACAACGGGCGGAGAGCTGTCACTCTAGAGATTGCGCCAATACAATTTAACCTCCAAAAGAATAAAAACTAGCGTGGGCCAAAACAATTCACCCCCCTCAGTGTTGTCATGGAGATATGACCTAAACATACAGACTAAAATGGTTTTGTGGCCCAGGCTGTAAATAGGTTTAATAAGACTTTGAAAACGGCCTGTCTAACAAGTGAGTCAAAGAAAAACTGCTCGTCTTGGCGCCACAGCCAGTGGCACTTTCTGGTTACTACAGTTGTAGGTCACTTCCTTATTGAATGCCGGTAAAAATCGCTGAGGTTGGGGCTTGGTCCCTCCGTGCCCCTGGTACACCCCGCTGCCTTCGCTCCAGAGCCTAAATCCCTCCGTGTCCCTGGTTACCCAGCCCACTGCTAACGGCGGGAGTAACTATTGCTGTGTCTGAAATCGCGCACTTCTGTACTTACACTTACTCTTTTGAGTGCACTTTGCGCAAAACCGGAGAGTGTGCCAAAATGCAGTGCACTGTAAGTTCCTCGGTCGTGCACTCAAAACGGTCTAAAACTTGAGTGTGGAGCGATGGACACTTTCCACACTCAACGGCCGCCATCTTGCCTACGTAGCGGAGAGGACGGGACATTAAAATCAAAATAGAGGACCTTGAAGCGACTGTGGCTCAGGTGGTTAAGCGGGTTGGCCAACGATCCTAGGGTTGGCGGTTCGATCCCCGCCCAGCCACTTGTGTCATGGTCGTTGTGTCCCTGGGCAAGACACTTCACCCACCTTGCCTCGTGTGAATGTGTATGACTGCTGTATGTTTGAGGTGGTGGTCGGAGGGGCCGACGGCGCGGAATGGCAGCCTCGCTTCTGTCAGTCTGCCCCAGGGCAGCTGTGGCTACTATCGTAGTTTACCACCACCGGTATGACTGTGTGTGAACGAATTGAACCTGGAACCCTGTAAAGCGCTTTGAGTACCTTGAAAAACGCTATATAAATCCAATCAATTATTGAAGCAACCGTGGAGGCGGAGGCGCTCTACAAAAGTTAAATTACACATTTGTTTTGTTTTTCCGCAACTAACGTGTCTGTTTTGGCTATCGGTAACACAAGCAGAAAAAAATACCACCGAAGAAGAACCGTCAAAATGCAAAGTCATTTCCGGTAGGTGCGCGACGGCAGTTTGGACAGTGCACTGTAGAAATGAGAGCACTGTGTCTATAAGTAAGTGTACTGTTGGGATAATAAAGTGCACTCAATGTAAGTGCACTTACGTAAGTGCGCGATTTCAGACACAGCATATGACTCTCTTAAGGGGGGCTGCAGCCCCGGTGCAGGATTGGTGCCCCCCACGGGGTCTGCCGCCTCCCATCGTGAGCGCGTGGCCTTTTCGGTTCCAGGGTTGAGCACGGCAGATGGAAGAGGACATGACGATTAGACACGCCTACTGTCTATATCGGCTATCCCAACCGCCGACCCATTTTAAGGCCCAGAGACGAGGCCACTAGCTTCACTTTCTCACCTATTCCTTTTCTGACGATTGTATAGCAATCGTACAGACTTGTAAGCCAGCCCGCCTATGTACCATGGCTTATTCTAGGTATTTGTGACAAGTCTTCTTCTGGCTATGTCTCACTCGATTTTGATATTATCATGTGGTAGGGACAGGGGTCCAGTTCCACTCCAGGTGGATTGGGCTACTCAAGGGTAGACGCCAACCGCTCTTTCGATGCAATTTTGTCGGACCACCAAGCTTATTTGGTCCGTCTTGTGGCCAGACCCACTCCGTAGAGGCAGGCTGACCACAGTGTGGGTCAATTAATTGTATAACAATTATACACGCCTCTCACCTCCCCCGCGGAGAGGCAAAAATTGACCCAGCATAAGGCAACAAGCCGTGTGTCCCCCTATCGTTAAACCATTCTCGGGGAACACTTACCAGGAGTACGGGGCACTTACCACAAGATAACTCCCGGTCCGACCGACCCTATGTGATTCCATACCCCTGGGACCGCCCCATCCCATGGTTGATCAAGGTAGATTGGAAAAGAGGCAGATTGCTAGCTACTAGCTTTACTTTTTCAGTTGTTGATTTTAAGTGATTGCATAGCAATCATATACATTTATAGGCCAACGTGACTGTATGTCATGGCTCATTTTGAATTTATGAAAAACATTTTGTGGCTTAAGACCCTATGTCTCGCTCGATAGGCTATATTATTACTATGTAGTATTGACCGGGGTCCATATCCACCCAGGTGGACTGGCCCCCTTCTGGTTCCTGTTATTGTCCATATTAGTCCGCGTTTATTTCTTCCATTTGTTTGGTTCCCATCGTAATCGCATGTGGTTCGCATTGTTGGACCACCAAGCTTCTTCGGTCCATCTTGTGGCCAGTCACAATCCATGGAAGCGGGCTTACCACAGTGAAGATCAAGTAATTGTATAACAATTATACTGTCATGACCAGTTGCCCCGTTGGCCAACCAATCTAAGGTTTCCGTGACTTGAGCTACTGGCACATTTCCTTCAGCCGCTCCCTTTATTTGTTCACCCCCAAGACGCAGCCGTTAGGTTTGTAGCGAATTAACCGTTTAAACAGTCTGCAAGTGTCTAGGGCAGGGGTCTCCAACCTTTTTTCAACTGAGAGCTACTTTGAAAAAATGTAAGTGGCCAAGAGCTACTTGTATCAAATCGCTTATATTTATTTACATAGCACACATCAAATGAATTAAGCTTCTGTTTGTACACGTGTGAAATTGCAATACCCAATGCTTATCATATATAATTTCCCATCAAAGGTCCAAGAACACATTACTTTACACTTTTTATGGGCCACATATCACTGAAAATTGACATCAATGTCTATATTACACTTCTTATTGTGACGCAACAGTGTTTCCCCCCAGGAAATGTCGTAGGCAAGGCGGTCACCCAGAAAATTTTGGGGGTATTTTGCTCAAAGATGCCAATACGCACTACAGAAATAAACAACTGCTTATTTGAATAAAACAGACAACTGACCTTACAGTTGTACATTTTTAAAGTTCCTTTTTGGATAGGGGGCTGTTGTGAGATTATTGTGGAAAATTAGGCCTACTGTGATAACCTATAATTCATTAATGGTTATTATTAGCCTACTTGCTTGATTTCTTTTTAAATACAGAGGTTATTGGTCGTTTTGGAACATGTATTTCCCAATTTAAAACGTAAAAATAAAGCAGCATTGAAAATTCAGAAAATAAATCTTGTATGGCTACACTAGCAGGCTGTTTTACAAATAACTCAATAGTTGAAATAATAAATAAAATGTGTTTTCCCCTTAAAATGATTAAATACATTTATGCAAAGGTCAAAGACAGTGCATGCCGTAGTCATGCATGGCCGCATGCAGAGCCGCAGAGCAGCACACACACCAGCTGATAGAGAAACGCTTTGAGACACATGTGAACATTTATTTACCGCAAATCGCAAAGTTTTGACCATGGGAAGAGGTGCATTTACCTTCATCAGATTTTTAACTTGTTAAAAAAAAAAAAAAAAAAAAAATTTTTTTTTTTTTTTTACAAGTCGGTCAACCTATCAGGCGAGCTACTGAAAACCCGCCCGCGAGCTACCGGTAGCTCGCGATCGACCTGTTGGAGACCCCTAGACTCTAGGGTTTGCAGCAGGGTCCTCCTACTCAGGAAAGTGCACCAATATGTTGGATAATAATAATAATATATATATATATATCTCTCTCTCTCTCAACAACGCCTACGCCAGGGATTTTGGCTTGAACAACTCCAAGATGTCCGCATCGCCCCGGAGGGCCCCTCCGGGTTTCAACCGATCCAGACTAGGAGAAGGCCCTCAGTCTCTCAGCCCAGGCCGTCTAGATAAGACCACAATTCGTAATCGTGCTTTGTTGGCAGTGAGAGCACCGGTCTCGGCACCGAAAACAACAGGTGGGTCAAGCCCCACAAGGACGACTAACAGATATACGGCCAAGCGTATTCTGTTCCCTACAGTTAAGGCCCAAGAAGGCCTGCTCTTGATGAGCTGGAACAAAAAATTCAAAAATACCTGGGCGTCCAAGAAGGCCCTTCCCAATACTGTAATCCTGGGTATCAGAGTGCCATGGCAACGACAAAAATGCACCTTATGCGAAGCGATCCTTGGTACACTTTAGGAGGTCACTGATCATTTCCGAAAAGTCCATTGACCGCGGAAGATACTTTATGTATGTCAGCGGTGTGCGACCTCGTATTGAACTGCTGCCTCGGCAGTACGCCATGCATCCCAGTGCGGTGCCATGGTCAGAAAGGAGGAACAACAAGTGGGCCATCCCTGCAGAATATGTATAAAAGAATATGGGTCTCAGCGCGGGCTGAGCCAGCACATGCGGGTCAAACATCATGAGGCCTACATAGACGAGGTTAAAAGTGAGGTCGTTAAAGGGTCCAAGGCGGCTTGGACCGAGGTAGAGGTTGGTTATTTGCAAGGCTTGCTTCGGGATGGCAAGCCTAGCCCCAGGAAGTGTATGGTGGCACAGCGACACCTCAAGAAATTTACCTTCCGGCAGATCACTACTAAATGCAATTCGCTCTGTAAACTGCCCATTGCTGCAGCAGCCCAGCCTGTTGCCCCGGACCCACATCTCAGTGGGCTCCAGGAACTTGGAACGCCACTGCAACCGGTCTCAGAGGTTGATGTGGTTCGGGAAATAGTCACCCGCCTGTTGAAGGGCAAAGAAATGGAAGGTGCTATTGACCCCTTGACTGTTTGCTCCCGGGAAATTAGCGCATAATGTCAGATCACTACAGAAGAGTGTCGGGCGTAAACATAGAGGGAATCTTGCCCGCATGAAGATGTCATCCAAAACCAAGAACCAACCCTATAGCCATCTTTAAGGACTCTATACAGGAGGAGTAAGGGAACAGTTGCCAAGTTGGTCCTAGATGATATGGACAAGGCCACTTGTAACATCAGCCCTGGAGAGGTTGAAGCTGCCTACACCCAAATTTGGGGAGGAGAAGCTGGGTTCTCGGACCTTGGCCAGTTTGCGGTCCTGCCGAAGAACCTTCCATTTTGCTGCCCGATTAGCCCCAAGGAAGTCTTGGTAATATTGAGAAGATGAAAGTCGGCTCGGCACCAGGCCCCGATGGGATACGGAAGGCCGATCTGCTTAGGTGGGACACAAAGGGTACTAAGTTGGCGGCCCTGTTCAACGCTATATTGCTCTCTGGCAAACTGCTCAAAAGCCCCAAAGGCAGTAGAACTACTCTCTTGCCCAAAACCAATGGCGACCTATTACGATCAGCTCAGTCATTGTGAGAGCGCTCTCAGGCGTGCTGAATCAGCGGCTCGTGTTGAAACAGGAAAAGGAGCGACAGACAGGATTAACATGGACAAGGGGGTCTCCTCGGCTTTTCTTTCTTTCAAAGGTTTTTTTATTCATCAAAAGATTTGCGAAGCAAATAAAGTACAATGATTAGGTTTTTCCCCAATTTTCTTCCCCCGAACACACCCCGCCCATATCCCACCCCCACCCACCCAACCACAAACAATCCTGCATCAAAAAAAAAAAAATCACACCAAAAAAAAAAAAAAAAAAAAACAATACACAATGTTAAAAAATTACATAAACAGAATACACGCTACAAGAAACAAAAATAAACAATCGATATGAAAAAAATAAAATATATATAAAGAAATAAAATTAAATCAGATAAAAGAGGGGAGGGGGTAGCTACTCTTGTATTGTTGTTGTTGGTTTTTTAAAATAATTTAGGAAGGGGTGCCAAATTCTGTCAAATTTATTCTCAGATCCTGGGTAGTGTAACGTATCTTCTCTAGATTCATGCATGACATAATGTCTCTAATCCAATGTGAGTGGGAAGGAGGAGCAGGATCTTTCCACTTGAGTAAGATAACCCTACAAGCAAGTAATGAGGTGAAGGCCAGTTTTAGGCAAGCCCGGATTTGGAGCAATGCCCAAAATTGCAGTGTAAGGGTTCGGCTAAATTTGATGCTGAAGTACTTCAGAAATTGTTTGAAAAACTGATGTCCAGAACTCAGTCAAGGTGGGACACAACCAGTACATGTAAAAGAGTGATGCCGGTGCGCTCTTACAGCTATCACAGGTCGGGTCTACATCGGGGAACATACGAGCTAATTTAGTTTTAGACATGTGGATACGATGTACTACTTTAAATTGCACAAGAGCATGTCGGGCGCACATGGAGTATCCGATCCAGGACTGAATCCCACATGTGATCTGTGAAGGCAGAACCTAGGTCCTGCTCCCACAGGGTTCTTATAGCTGCTAATGACGGGCTATGCAACTTCGAAATAAGGTTGAAAAACACAGAAATTGAGCCTTTTAATGTGGGGTTTACAGAAAGAAACGAATCGACATGATTGGCTGGCGGTTTGTGAGGGAATTGGGGAATTAACTTCTGCGTAAAATGCCTGATTTGCAGAAATCAGAAAAAATTAGTCTTTTCGATACCAAAATGTTTTGTCAAATGAGAAAAACTAGCAAATAGATCATTAATAAATAAATCACCGATGCATTTTAAGCCTTTTTTATGCCAGATCTTGAATGCACCATCCACTGTCGAGGGAGTAAACAAATGATTAGTTACAATTGGGCTGAAAAGTGAAAAATTCTGCATTCCAAAATTCTTCCTAAATTAGGTCCAAATTCGAAGGGAGTGATTAATCACGGGACTACTGTTGGGAATAGCCGAAGAGAGTGGAAGTGCGGCGCTTAAGAGGGCAGATAGAGACAATGGGCTAATAGCGCTGGACTCCATTGTTACCCAGACTGGGGCTGAGTCGTCAAGGTGAAAATGCACCAAATACATTAGAGAACGGATATTAGCAGCCCAGTAATAGTATTGGAAATTAGAGAGGGCCATTCCACCTGTTTGTTTGGGTCTTTGAAGAAAAGCTTTCCGTAACCGAGGGTGTTTACCATTCCAAATATAATTTATCATTAAAGAGTCAAGGGCCTGAAAAAAGGATTTGGGGAGAAAGATGGGGAGACATTGGAATAGATATAGGAACTTTGGGAGTAATGTCATTTTAATTGAATTTATTCTACCTATGAGAGAGAAAGCCAGAGGAGACCACTTCGATAATATTTGCGTCGCCTGATCCAATAATTTGAGGAAGTTCGATTTAAATAGGTTTTTAAAATTTCTGGTAAAACCCGAGTAAAAGCTTTCCCCGAAACCTTTAAAAATGATAAGGACTTAAACAGGTATTGCCCAACTAAGGAGCCGTTTTAGACCACCAATATCCTGCTAATTCCTCTACATTCTCTGAGATTTCGTATTTGACCATGTCATCTGTATCAAGAGTTTCAAAGAAGTGTTTTTAAAAGACTTTGCCTCTAAGTACTTCAGAGTAGTTTGGACTCTAAGTTTTTCTAAGTTTTTCTTCTGCCCCCATGGTTGAAGGGACAGATAGAGTCTGCTGGAACAGAGCGTGACAAACTATTGGCCTATATAGTAATCCTAAAAAGCCCTGTCCTGCTCCCAAACTCGCTGTTATATAGTGAACTGAGGACCAATGAGACTTGAAAGAGGGAGGAGTGAAAAAGGAACAGCTGCATAGCCTCCTCCCTACTGTATGGCCATATAAGGTCCTTCCCCCTACCTCCTCTGCCCTATGGTCCTCCCCCTTCCTCTGGTCAACTTTAACCTGTTGAGCCTTCACATTCTATTCTGTTTCATTAAACATTTCCTACTTTTACTTATGACAAAAAGAAATACAAATGTCACAGGATATGCACAAGTAAAAAGCTACATCATGTTCAAATATCACAACAGGTAACACTGGTACAGTCGATGTTGCAGAAGTTGTCCAAATCCCATCTAAAGCCGACTCAAAAAGTCGAACTACCGAAAGTATTTTCCCTGCCAAAGGTGATTTATGTGGCGAACCTAACATCCATCGGGCGGGGCACCCTAGACTCAGCAGACCAAAATATCAGAGAGGCGGTAAAGAGGTGGTTACACCTCTCCCCATCTACTACAGATGGACTGCTATATGCCAGAAAAAGGGATGGAGGTCTGGGGCCTCATTTATAAAGCTTGCGTACGCCCAGAAGAGGGCGCACGCCAATTTCTAAGCAAATATTGGGATTTATAAAAACCAAACTTGACGGGAAGAGTGCGGTCCTCCACGCAAACTCTGACCCATGCGTACGCACAGAAAGTGGAGAAAGGAGAAACGGCGACTCCGTCGGCACATGTATAAAGTGCGAGAACAATGTGTTTGTGTAAAATGAATCCAGATATAGGCCTATTATAGGCCATGTAGGTCTATCATATATGGAGTTCCTTTGCTAAACGGATGAAGCCATTCTTACAACTAATAAAAAAAAAATGCCTCCACGGATTTTTCCATGGAGTGATACCAACAAAAACTAAACGAATTAGGATCTTAAATAGCCTACAAACGGAGATATATGAGTGCAAAAAAAAAATAAAACGTTTGAATAAGCTCTGCAGTTAGGCTATTAAAGAATAACCTATCTGCATGTTATTGGATTCATGCTGATAATATTGAGGTGGAATACAGCCTATTACTTTTACACTGACGCTGTTCTCGATGCCTCAGTCAGGCAGACAGGAGTGCACAGTTCCACACACTAATCATAAGCCTACTGTAGCCTACATCACATACTGTGCTAATTTTTCGCGGCTTTTAGTCCGTTTTATCTATGTGTTTTTCTTTGTGTGCACGTCGTAACTGTGTTTTGAAAGGGACTGTGAAGTTTATTATTAACCCTCCGCCGGCCGTCGCTGCACCGGGATGAATTCTCCGAATCTGTATCTCATGGGGGGTCTCAGTGTCCCCCGCTCGTGGCACAAACACTGCTGTGTGAGGATATGCACTTTTTTGCGTCCACTTTTATGTCGGATCGCTTCTTTTTTTCGACCACAGCGTTCACAGAGATCGCCACAGGCTGCACTCTGACGCCTTTACCCTCACACTGTGCCACCAAACTAAATTTTCCCTGGTCGCCACTTCTCCAACGGGTACTTCGGCGTGACCGCAGTGATCCACACCGTGTGGAGTCTATTTTTCCATTTCCCTTTCATTGGGCGATTGCCACGTCTTCATGCACTCAGTAAATTATATTAATTCGGGCGTGTCAATGACTATGTATGGGTAAATATGGGCGTTACGTGAAGCCCGCAAAGGCTGCGCCACATTTAGAGTGGATTGTGATTTATAAAGGGAAACAGGCGTAGGACGTGAGTGCGCACTGTTTTATAAATCAGAATATTTTTGTTCGCACGTACATCCTACATTTCTTCCGTATGCCAGCTTCCACGTGAATCCCACGCAAAGCTTTATAAATGAGGCCCCAGGGCATTATGAGACTGAGTTCAGTCATTCCTATTCTTCAGTTAAAGAGGTTGACCAAGTTGTGGCACTCAGAAGATGAACTGACCAAGTCAATGGTAAGGGATACCATCCAAAGCGAAACCCTAGTAGCCAGATGGGACACAGTCCGCAGGAACCATAGGGGTCCTAACCCCCTGCCCGTATTCAACTCAGCAGATGAGATCACTGCACGAACCGTCTCCACCCTTAACTGGAGGGCCGCCGAATTTGAGCGCTGGTGCACCCTAAAAGATCAAGGATGCGGGGTGGCTGTTTTCAGAGACGACCACATCAGCAATAACTGGCTCATACATCCGGTGGAGCATCAAATGAATCAATCAGCTACGATTCTGGCCGTGCAGGTGCGTACAGAGTGTCGCCTCTGTTGGGAAGGGCATGAGACACTTCGGCATATCCTGGATATGAATGAGGATTGAGGAATGAACAGAATGAGGAGACATAACAAAATCTGCGGCCTCCTAGCGGGCCAGGCATCCCGGCAAAATTGGGAGGTGTGGCAGGAACGTCACCTTATCGCTGATGATGATGCAGTGGGGGTCCCCGACCTGGTAATGATGAAGGGGCTGAGAGCGATGATTGTTGACGTTGCCCTGCCCTTCGAATTCTCCAGCGTCACGCTCCGTGACTCAGAAATAATGAAAGTAGAGAAATCCGATCCCGAGATCCAACTACGAGCTTTTTAACTGCAGCAACTTTAAGATACGCTATTGGAGCTGGAATTACCGCGGCTGCTGGCACCAGACTTGCCCTCCAATGGATCCTCGTTAAAGGATTTAAAGTGTACCCATTCCAATTACAGGGCCTCGAAAGAGTCCTGTATTGTTATTTTTCGTCACTACCTCCCCGAGTCGGGAGTGGGTAATTTGCGCGCCTGCTGCCTTCCTTGGATGCGGTAGCCGTTTCTCAGGCTCCCTCTCCGGAATCGAACCCTGATTCCCCGTTACCCGTGGTCACCATGGTAGGCACAGAAAGTACCATCGAAAGTTGATAGGGCAGACATTCGAATGACGTTCAAACTGTAGAATGATCGCTACATGCACGCTCGCACATCTGACCGAGCGAGAGGAGAAAAAGAAACTAACTAAAAAGACTCTCCCGCCGACTGACGTCACGGCCCTAACTGACAGCTACCCACACTAAACAAATACAACCTAACACACTGTAAGAAATACCAAACACTGTAACCTATAACTTTGGGGCCTTTTCTACAGAGTGAGAAAAGGAGAGATTGTTATTTTTTTGATATTTTGGCAGTCTCTAGGGCACACCGTGGACCCATGGATATGTTGGAACACATTTAAAAAGTGCATTTAGCATAATATGTGACCTTTAATTTATTTTAGGTCTATCTGTTCCAATACTTTTGCTCACCTAAAAATGTGGTGTTCCTTTACAAATAATGATATCTTCTCAGTTGTGAATCAGATCCAGATGTAAATACCTGGAATTGGAAACTGAAATGTTGATCTATTGTCTCATATTCATATGTTGGTTTCAAACCCAAATAGTTCCTATCTACAGCAAAAATAAAGGAATTGGCCTCACCGTTCCAATACTTTTGTAGGAGACTGCAACTTAGGTATGAGTCTGTTTTTTAAAATGTAATATCCACTAAATTCACCAGTCTCTGAAATCCCTTTTAAACCCGCTAACATCCGGCTTTTGTCTGCAGCGTGAGAGCATGCATTTGACATTCAGTCACAGGTCAAATGACAATGATGTCTGCAAACAGACTAGGTTTAGTCAAATAAACAACTTCATGTTTTTAATTGTATTCATAGCAGGAAAGAAGACATGTTAAGGACAAAAGTCTCAGCATATCCGTTCTTGTCTCACCTTAGAGGCATACTAGATAACCTCCAGCAAAAAGTTTGTTCATGTTTATACTATTATACTAACTGTGTTTATATTTGACGCTCAGAGCAAGGGCCGTGCCGTTCCAACTTCTTTTCAGCGTGCACGCAAGACGGACAGGTGTGCATGGTGAGTAGATATAAACTGATTTAGACTAAAAGTGTTCTAGATTACAAAAGGCATATCTATATAATGTATATTATATATAATGTTTACTTAAAAGTAAAACATAGCACGCTGGCTTTTTATGGTAGCCATGGAGGAAAATTTTGAAAAAATTACACAGTTCTTTGCCTTTCAACACAGGTGTTGTGAATAAAAACTATTCATAACACCTGTGTCACTGCTCCAGATGTGACCTCTCAAGACCCCCAGACTGCCAGCCTCCAAAGCAGGTGCATGTTTCATTTTGTAGAATCATTGCTGTCTCTGACCGGCCCCTGCACTATATCCTGCATAGTGTGATTCCCCCTTTCACCTGCATACAAGGCTAGAAAATCCAGGTACAGCTGAGGAGGCTATGCAAAAAAAAGAAAGGTCTTTATTAATATGAAAATTAAATCAGTGATGACATTGCATAGGGACTTTAAATTCAACTCACAGTGCCTGGAGGGTAGGACAATGTTCAGCAGACTCAGGTTGAGTTGAACAAAGAGAAATGAGGTCAAATAAATAATGACGGAGGCACACGGTGAAATAAGCATTATGCAAAACTATCATGATTTATAGAACACATATAAAAGAAGAGACAACGGAAGCCTTGCGGGGACATTTTTGTTTCCAACTCCGAAGACCCTCTGATTCAACTTAAAGCACCCATGCATTTTGCACTTCAGGGTGTTTACTTACTTCCCTATTTGAAGGCCCGTCCCTCATTGTTGGGAGACAATGTCCCCCCTCCCCGCAACACTGTCTAGTAGCTGACAGATGTCTCACAGTCATGAATATTCTGTGGCCCGCCAGGCCCCCCCGACTTAGCTTTGATCTTCATTTCAAAAGGAAGTTGTGTGTATGTGCCAATGTCAGAGACTGTGTGTGACTCACACTGCATTTTTTGTCTGTAACCTGTGTGTCTGAGTGCAATAATAGAGCAGGGACTCAGAGCTGGTCAGGTTTGACAGTCCTGTAGATGAGGGCCGTGTTCCTCTTGTACACTAAACGAACAGTATAGCTGGGGTTTGGAAGAGGCCAATTTAGATTCATGGCTCTATGTCGAATACACAACACTTAAAGTAATTCCTGACCAGGAACTGCATAGAATTACTAATCTTTCATGCAGGAACCCTGCCTACAAGGCTGTCATTGGTTGATGTTTCTCCACCCTGGGGAAGTGAATGTCAGTGATCAGTGAACAGCAGACCTGTTTGAATTGCTGAACAAATCAGAGATGTGGGGTGGTGATTCCCAATTAGTAACAGTGACTCACTCCAGAGGCAGAATGGCCATCTGGAGGTTATGGTCATTTGTTATCCAGGATATAATCTGCTGGCTGCCACACTATACTGTATCTATACCTGAGGATACATTGTCATATTCATAGAGGTCTTACTATGTTTGAGTCTCTTTATAATGCCGACTGTTAGAACACAAGGTGCTAGAATGCTTCTGTGACCCAAAAAGTCCATAAACACATTGAAATGAAGACCTCCAAATTGCTCCAGTTTCTCCCTGTCTGTTTCTCTCTCTCGCTCTCTCTTTATATCCTAACAATCACTTTTACCGTTTATAAATCACATTTACACACTGTCCCCTCTTTGCTTTATTGTTAACGCGCACCAAAAGTGCTGATACACCTAACTGGTGAATATAATCTCTTTCCGTAGACTGCTTTCAAACAAGGTAATTAACAGCCAGGTATTGATGGAAGCGAACAGCTTTGTAGAAAGTATAAAAAGGAAACCCTTATTCAGACAATGTTATTGAGAGTCTGGCTAAAAGAAACACAAAGAGACGCCACCATCTCCAGTCTGCCGGCAGTGGTTACAGCACTGTGACCCCTCTTGACCCCATCAGGCTCTATTCACTGGCTGGGGCCTTTTCAGCGCGGCATACTCTAGCATTGCCCGCCTGGTAAATGATATTGGTTTCTCTCAACGCGGCTTTTGAGTGGTGTGTTTTCGGTTTCTCAGGACTCTTTTGTTGCAATGGTCTGGATGGTGAAGTATCCCGTTGCTATACACTCTAGCACACGCACGCACAACACAAACACACACACCACACACACACACACACACACACACACACACACACACACACAGGGGGCAGTCCCCCTGTAGACTCTTACTGTTCTCTATATAGCCCACTGCAGCTACCACCTACCTCCAGAGACAGACGCAGCAGTGGGCTTGCTCTTTCTAGCACATGATTAATCTTCTCATTATCTGACACCACACTTTAAAGAAGCACTCTTCTCTGCTTCCAAACACGGTGTGCTGCTGCTGAAAATCTGGTATATTTGAATGCACAAGAGCATCTGGGAATGTGTGAACATGAAACTTATTTTGCTTAGCTAAGCCACATGTGGTTTAGAGAGATTGAATTTCATCCATGCACATATGACCAGTGTTGGGAACGTTACTTTAAAAGTAATTAGTTATAGTTACTCACTACTTGTTCCAAAAAGTAACTGAGTTACTAACCGAATTACTTTATAATAGAAGTAACTAGTTACCAGGGAAAGTAACTATTTGCGTTAGCCTACTGTAAAAAAAAAGTTGCTATATGTCAAAATTTGGATTTTTCTGAGCAGTTTTCACAAGTCAGTTGAAATGAGTAGAACAGACAGGTAGGCCTACTTGTAGGCTACATCACCTTCAATACTTATTGCACATCAACAGACAGCAAGAGGTTTATCCTGCACCTGCAGTATTTTGTTCTCAACTAAAGTAGTAGAGGAAACTGCTGAATGTACCGTGCTGATCTGCTATCACTGGATTCACTTCAGGCCAGGGGTGTCGGCTAAAACACCACTTCAGGCCAAAAACGTCAGATTATGAAGCATGAGACGATGAGAGGAGGAGTAAGGATTTATCCGTTGTTTATTTCCTTCTTTAACATGCACAGCAGCATACAGATCCCAGGAAAAGAACAATAGCAATATTCGGCTCGTGATGACACGCTAAACAGCTGTTGCAACCGGCGAATCGCGGCCGTTTAATAGCGTGCATAAATTATAATTTATAGAGATCGGGAAACTCAATGCATTTACTCACAAGGGCGATGCAAACAAACTCAGGGAGAGCACGTTTCAACCGTGGATTGATAGGTGGTCACTGCGCCAACGTGCACGCTCGTCGCTCACACAACAGAGAGAGAAAGAAAAAGAAACTTCACTAAACAGGCGCTCCGGCTGACTGACGTGACGGCGCTCGCTAACTGACAGTTATAATGTCATCCACACTGAATAAAACACAACTTAAAACACACCGGTCTCCTCACTAGCAGTTTGTGTAGTATGGAGCCAGGGGTGCGTTCGGATTACACAGTTTATTCAATCAATTCACAGTAACGCACCGCATTTAACGTTCAGTAACGATAACGGCGGAAAAAGTAATTAGTTAGATTACCCCGTTACTGAAAAGAACGGCGTAGTAAACCCGTTCTTAAACGGCGTTATTCCCAACACTGCATATGACATAACAAATATATAGATGCAGCATTTCAGCACTATGAGTAAGCTTAGAAAAAAAAGGTCTCACTGCGTTACACAAAATCTCAGTTCAAAATGTCAGCTGTCACAAGACCTAGTAGATCCACCAGGTTTTTAATTTCATGTTAACTACTTTTGTGTTCCCTGTGAAAAATGAACGCTCCATGATAGCTGATTATAAGTGCGTAATCATACGTACAGTACAGTGTTACCCCCAGAAAATGTCTTAGTCAAGGTGGACACTGTCCAGTGTTTTTTGGGGGGGCTCGGTCGGTAGTCAAGGCGGGGGGCTGGCGTTGCTAAGGCCATAAAGCGCTGGGGGAAACACTGCGAGTATATTATTCACCTAGTGTTTTGTTAGATCCTTTTAAACCAACGTCAGTTCTTGTGATCATTATACGTTTTGAACCTCTGTTTGCTCTTCATGGCCTGTAGGCCTCATTGATCAGAAAAAAGCAACGTGAGGATTATTTCCACTTACACTTTTCTTTTAACGCAAGACACGTCAGGCAAAACACAGTCTTTTTTATCACTGGTCAATTTTGAGATTTTTAGCTTCCATAACATGTCTTCTGTCATACTAAAATGAATAAAAGGTCCAAAATATACGTTTTAGGTGTTTATTTTACTAAACCTCATCTGCTTGCGTCCGTATTTTGCTCCCAAGTTCGCCAAAAGTGAGCATTCTAAAGTAACATACAGCACCGCGGCCACTGTCTGTACCATAATAACCCCATGGTACTGTTGGAAAGCTCTGAATCTCAAGAACAACGTTATCGGATCCAAATATGGTCATTTCCTTTGTATCAGTAACCAATCGTGAAAGTGTGAGGAGGGATTTAATGCTAGGAACGTAACCTCATTGGCCAATGTACATTTCTGACGATGTGATTCGCTAAAAGGCATCACGTGAGAGGCTAGCCGCGGGTAGCTCGAAAATCGCTAAATAAAATGAGAAAAATGGCGAAAATATGCCAACCCAACACAAAAAAAAACTTAATCAATTGCCTACGGACATTACATGACACCATTTGAGAGAGAAGTGTTAAGACATGTAAATGCGCGCACGTGGAGGACACAGACTGTCAGCGCATCAGAGTAGATGGTGGGAAGAGCCGTCTGTGCGACTGGGAGCAGTTGGCAGTGGCTAATATGAATGAATCACGTTAAATTTGCGTGTGGATGTAAATGTTTGCTATGCTATGGTTTATATATGTTAAGCAGTGGTAGGCCAATATGGCATTGAGGGGTGTAGGGCCTAATTCAATAAATAACTGTAATCAGTGATTATCAGTAGAATTCACGTTTTTATCTTTAACGGCCGTTTTCTCAAAATGAGCTTTATCCAATACTCTGAACAAAATATCTCAACTTCTAGACCACTGACATAAACCAAACTTTCCATAATCATTCATAGCACAATTTTAAAGGATTTTACACATGTGTTAAAATATTGTTAATTGTCTGATTTATGATACATTTTCCTTCTTAAAACGTGCCGAAAATGCATTTTTAAGACATACCTACATAGTATTTTTTGATTTATTTAAAGTAGACCTAATATACTTTTTCAACTTTTATGACCTATAAACGTTGTTATAATGATTTATATTTAACCATACTAAAGTATCAATAATAGCCTCGTCGACTTGCACAGGTCTGAGCAAGACCTGCGCAACTATGACGCGCGTCTTGCTGAGCGCACAACAAAAATGCTGGAAAAATGCTGTGCGCTCAGCAAGCCGAGCGTCATAATTGCGCAGTCTTAGCAAGACGGCGACATGTCGAACGAGGCTAGTGACTGCATGCATTTGCTGACCGTCTGGGGTGGCTGTGCAGAGCGCTAAACACAAGGACAGCCGGTCGAGAATTCACTTGTTCAAATTTCCGGGATTCGTAACGTCACAAATCCGGATTTTTCCATGTATGGTAATGCTGCAACGTGCTCAGACATGCTCCGGCCATGCCCCCACCTTCCTGCTCAAATATGCCCTCACGCTGCTGAAAGTGTTCCGGAAGGAAGGTAACCAATCACAACGGAGAGGGTTTGCAGGAGGGGGGCGAGGGGGCAGAGAAGCACAAAGCCGAGTGTGGACCAAGCCCCAACCTCAGCGATTTTTACCAGCATCCAATAAGTAAGTGACCAAAACTGTAGTTGACCGGAAGGGCCACTGGGGGTGGTACCAAGACTGAGCAATTTTTCTTTGACTCACTTTGACGCCGTTTTCAAAGTCTTATTAAACCATGGACATATAAAGAAATGGACACCGGATTGAAACATGGCGCCCATTCATTCCTATGAAAGCTGCTCATTGGCGTAGGAAAGCCACAAGGAAATGACTTTCTGCTTCATGGGTGCCTAACACGCCTCTAAAGCATGACGCAGGGTACGTTTCACTGACGTTACTCATTCTCGAGCAGTGTAACGTTATAATTTGTCCGTGCATTAAGCTAAGCGGGGCAAGCACAGTTGCATTGTTTATCGACCATGGAAGTATATAGGGATGAGCCCGAATCCGAATATGTATTTGGATAAGCACGGATAATGAGTTAGATACGGATACAGATAATTTCCGAATAGTCCCGTTATTATTCGGGGATTTAAAAAAAAATTATATTATGCGCCTAATTGACGCAGCGCGTTCCGCCTCATGACACAACAGGTAGAATGACACTAACAGCTGTTCTGCGGTGGACACGAGAGGACCGGGCGCGTCCCGTGACCCGCGGTCTCTCTTTTTATCCACTGATATAAACGCAGCGTGTTCGCCCTTTCCCTTGAATAGAGGGTTCTACCTGTCGCATTCGCTGCCGTTTTTATGTGAGGTTCCTTGTAACCCGCTGCCGTGGCGGAGAAGAGACGAACCGATGGAATATGCTGCACCCCGAGTCACCGTCACCCTTCCCCGATGTATTTACATTCACTAGGCCTACTGCTTAAACTCTTTCAAACACCACAACGTTTCCATCAAACTGATGCTTAGGACCTGTTCTTTTTCAGCTGTCAATCAGTGCGTAGACGCCTAGGCCTACTTCAGGACCTAAACAATAAAATCGGAAACTGTAAACTTGACACATTGAAATCACATGTGGCTTTGTGAAAAGGCTAAGATATTATTTAGGGTTTATGAGATTGGCACGTTGATACAGATTGTTCCTAAACCTTAGTTTAGTAAAACAAATGTAAAAAAGAGCGATAGGGAGAGATAGAGATTTAAAAAAATCATGAAATACAGCTGTATTTTCCCCAGTTAAAGGGAGACCTTAATTAAGTTAAAAGTAAAACACTGGCCCTCATTTACTAACAGTGAGTAGCCTATGCACAGATTTGGACTGTTATTTATCAATATTTTCGTTCCCTGAATTTCTTCGTATTCTGAGAACAAAGAAGAGAGAGATGAAAAGGTAGAAATATATCTGACTTTTTGACTTCTATTTCAACATTACATCAATTTGATGCTTTGAAGGGACAACAATTGCATTGACAATGAATATTAGTTTAGAAAATCAATTTAGGTGTGACTTCCTTTAATGTAGACTAAAGTAAAAGAAACTTCCGGTATACGCCACGCCCACTTCTGGTTGTGTATCCGGATACAGATACAGATAATTTTGTTGGTTGAACAGATACAGATACAGACGTCTCCGCACACCCCTAGAAGTATAATTACTAATCCGCGATGATTCTCTATATTTAATCTTTAAATTTACACCCCGTCATTGTAAAGTAATATAGTGATAAACAAAGATTCCTCCCGCCATTTTAGCGGCTCCACCCGTAACGGCTAAAACGGCTATAAAACGCTTTCGGTTGCGTTTTGAAAAGCGAAAACTTCCATCCTTTTAGTACAGGGTCTAAAGAAAAGTATGAGCCTGTGATTGATATCCAGGAAAATTTAGCGGAGATACATTCTTGTTTGACGAAATTGTATTGGGAATGAATGGGGTCGGCACCCTATGATCTCCATTTTGTTTTACGGACCTGTCCCAGACAGTCTGAAGCGTGTAATACCAGGCGTGGCCACCTGGCCATGCTGGCTGCTCGGAAAAGGCACAGTCCTGGGGGCCTGTATTAAGCCTGGTCCACAAAACCATTTTAGTCTGTATGTTTAGGCCATATCTCCATGACAACACTGAGGGGGGTGAATTTTTTTAATTATTTTGGAGGTTAAAATGTATTTGCGCGATCTCTTGAGTGACAGCTCTCCGCCCGTTGTCCCTCACTTTGCCTCGGAGGTATACATCAGCTATCTCCCTCCCCCCGACGTGAGGCGGAGTGAAAATCTCACAAAATGGCGACGCGCACAAACCAGGATTATTGGATGCCGTGTGAATAACTGAGGTCAGCCCGGATGCTACATCCATATGATTTACTATCTATGGTGTGGACAGACTGCTGAATGCACCCAGATGAGAGGAAGAGTTTCCCGAAAATCTACATGTTTTTTTGTGCTGGGATTCGTGTCAGGTTGCTCCATAGGAGTCATTAATGAGAAATGAAGACCAGAAAAGTAGTATAATAAGAGATCTTTAATGAAAAAAGGCTGTATCCAAAATCTGTTGTGTAAAAACTTTAGAAACTAATATGTGGTTAAAATAAAATAGAGATTTTAACTGTGGCTTTATCCAACATCTAGATTGTGTTTGAAAAAATTACCCAAATTTACACATAATTGGTTAAATATTGCCATATTTGCATATTTAATAAAAGATTAAAGAAAAACATGTAATACAAAAAATATTGTGTTAATGTCAGTAAACTGGCAAAGTTTCATGATGATATCTATAAGTAAAAAAAAAAATCCCTATTCACCTTGGGTGTCTCGCCTTAAATACTTAACTTTCTTTATAACGTTGGTTGTGATTATTCATCATATCATTATAGATTAGAAAGGACTTAAGCCTAAAACCATACATGAAAATGTGTTACAATTCATTTCACATTTATTTCTAAAGTATTTTAGTCATTTACTGGTCGCATCTACAGAATGTCTCGCTAGCAGTTCACCCATGAGACACAATTTCTTCTAAGAATCAAACTCTTATTCGTACCTATTTAATAAAAGGCACACTAGCAATTTTGCAGCAACAACTGAAAGTGTCGTGTCATCATTACATTTTCTTACTGTCATGGGTGGAAGAATACTGAAATATCCCACTAAAACAGGACCACCTTTATTTGACTGTACTATAATATTGTCTGGTATACTGTAGAAGTAAAGTTGAAAAAGTATCGGTTTAAAAAAAACAGATTATTTTTACTGTTGTTCACACAATCCAAACTTTCATTTGTCTTGCCTTTATTACCGTTAACTAGTAAATGAAAGGTATGTATTTACATTGGGAACATGCATCTCCTACTAAATTCTAAAGCAATGTAGATTTTGAGCAATTTCATGCAAATGTCAACCATTGGTAGTTAATGTTCCACTATGCCAATGTTCTAACACTTTGATTGATACATTCAAATATGGGCAGTAATTTGTTATAGCTGTTACAATGGCTTGAAAAGACAATGTTCTTAATGGACTTCCAGTGGGTCTCCATTTTGTCCCCACAAATGTTTTGGAGCATGATGACAGCTTTGACATTCAATTCAGTGATACAGCAAACGTTTTCTAACGGATCTCTTAAACCCCGGTACATAACTTTGATCCGTAAGCTGTCTGTATTGGAGGATGAGTCATTTTAAATGTGGAGTCTGTGATCTCGCCCTCGCTCTTATTTTGTATTACCCTAGAATGAAAACGGTTATATACTGTATTGTTGAAATACACAGACGAACAGGCAACATCAGTACATGTCGCCCAATCTGCCATCACCTTGGGAAAAAAATAAATGCTTCGGTTGTTCTCTTCCTTTCATGTTCAAATGAATCTAGCCCTGCGTTCCAATCTCCATACTTCCCTTCTATTTAGTATGCCAGAAAAAGATTTAGGATGTCCCAAAACATGCACATTAATTGCAGTATGTGAATTGGAACGCAGGGTAGGTATACTGTAGTTGGATATTTGCAAGATGTCCGCCCTTAGAGCATGGGGAAATTGTGCTCTGAGCAAAGTGCATAAGCCTCAGAAAGGAAGTTTATATAATCAGACTTGGCAGACACCCAGCCATTTAAGCAAAGAAGGGGGGCTGACTAATTGAGCGTACAGATTAGTGTCGGTCTGAAATGGCCAAATACTCTTACAAGGGGGGCACTGGCTGGAGGACAGCTGACTGTTGCAGGCCCTTAAACTGCATGTAACACAAGTCTTCTTGTAGCATTATCATATAGATTGGATCACTTGTTGCTAATCATACTGCTGATTTCAAAAGATTTATGAGCACACATCCACAATGTTATTTGAGCACACATCCACAATGTTAAAGCTATTAGGAAGCCCACGAAAGCAGCTCCTGACACTTACAGCTGATTTGAGAGATCACTCAAGATGTCTATGCTATTCAATTGAACTGTTTTTCAATGTGACTAGAAATGTAACATGAATGTTAGTCACTGACAATAGCAACATTAGAAATGAGCCCATGAATGTACAAATTCCATTTAGACATGAGCAGCTTTTAATGCCAAACCGACTTGGATCTCACTAAAGGGGAGAAAGCTTTCCGTCTTGCTTGTAGAAAGTGTACCGTACGGGCAGGATTTTCCTTCAGTGTATGAAGACAGGTCATTTACATATCACACAAGAACAGATTTGGTTCTTTGAGTATATTCCTTGTTTTCAATCTATTTGTTTCCCATTAAGTTCACGTACTGTATATACCTGCGCATGACACAATCCTTTTTTAAAGGTCACATATTATGTTAAATGCACTTTTTAAATGTGTTCTAACATATCCATGGGTCCACGGTGTGCCTAGAGACTGCCAAAATATTTAAAACAAAATAACAATCTCTCCTTTTCTCACTCTCCCCCTTTCTGAAACCCCCACCCCTCCCCCCAAAATACTCCAGTCAGAATTCTCCTCATTTCTGACCTCACAAACTGGAAAGCCAGAAGCTTCCACTGTGCAGCCCACACCCCTATTTCTTATTGGTCCACGGCCCTGACAGACAGAGGGCGAGGCGTATCTGGCTTCGCTTCCGGACAGGGGCGGGGGGAGCTCAAAGATTGTATATTTACGAGGGGAGCTGCAGCTCTTTTTAAAAAAATAGGCCATTGTGAGATTAGCTGAACATCAGCATAGTACAATACATTATCTGAAAGTTTTTTTCAGCAAACAATTAAAGTAAAACGTATTAGGGACCACAAAGACCATATAATATGGTGTATAATAGTACCGAAAAGTGTATAATATGGGAGCTTTAAAGGGGGATCATTTTTGAACTGGGGGAAAAAAATGCATGAATAATAGAGGATATGCTAACATGAGATCTTCTTTTATCCACACTGAAGAAGAAGAAGTGTGCTGCTGCTCCTGGCTGTGTGTGCTTTGCCAGAGGGGCCCCGTCTTTTTGAAGCTATTAATGAAGATATTCTTCTGACAGGACTGCTGCTTAAGAGAGTGACATCTGTTGCACTGCAAACATGGTCGCGTTCACAGATGTGTCAACAGGGGGAATACATTATGCAGCATGTGTGGACTTGGTTCAGGTGCCCCTTTTTACAAAATACACCATGCCCTCCCACTCGCTTTGTCTCCCGGTCCCACTCATTAAAGGTGCTTTGAGGACGTTTCAGTTAGTGTTAATTCCTGCACCCCCTTCTGACAAAAGCGGTAGTGTTTTTATCATGCCAGCTTGTTGTTCCTGGGTGAGCATACCCGGACAAAGGAATTAAGAAAAACTATATATAAATAGCATTCTTTGCACTGATGGTCTCATTTGCTGTTACATGTCATGTATGATCATCAGAGGAAACATTTTTCAGAAATATGTAAAAGTTCCTCCTAGTACTTAAATGAATATCAAGCGGCTACAATCAATGGTGTGGTTGTTATAGGGATGAGAAGAGATACATCAACACTATACTGTAAGACCTGATTGACTAACAGCACAGTCATCAATATCAAGGCTAATAATCATGATTGTCTGTTAATGAAGATATCTTGAGCAATGTACAGTGCAGTAATGCAGTACAGCGGGGAGTCTTTTTATTTATGCAGTGTTAACCAATATTGGAACATAACGTTTGATCTTTGTTTGTGGATAAATGATTTGTCATTGTACGTCCATATTGTATTACGTGTTAGGGTCTCAAAATCCTATTGGTCACGCTCGGTGTATTTTCCCCATTTGCACCATCTCTTATGAACCCGTTTCTCTGAATCACTTTTTCCAAAGCGGCCTGATTTACAGGCAGGCGGTGTGAAAAGATTGAATATCTTATATTTCAAGCAGTGTCTCCTCCGTTGCTTTCGTTCTCCCCAAATGCTAGCTATGACCGTTTGACTACAACACATCAAGGCATAGTGAGAGGTAGAGTGACTCACTTTAGGTGCCACATCATGTATTTGAATCATTTATAGATGAGCTGTTTGTCCTCATCACAGACGATTTGCTGATGCCAGTGCGTTGGGAAACCGCAGGGAAGAAACATATCTCCAAATGCACTAGTGGGGCCATATGCATTGTGGGGACATTTGAACACTTTGGATCAAAAGGAAGACTGAAAAATATATTTTCTTTAATGTCGCCGACCGGTCAGAATTGAAGACATGTCAAAATTGAATGGGCGATGCCTGTTTAATTGAGCGTTATCATGTTGAGTTAAGTTGGCTCGATTCACAACGCTAACTCATGAGTAACATGAGTTAGCACCTACAGCGTGGCAAACTGATTCTTCTCCGGTCTATTTTTAACGTAAATGTTAGTAAAGATTAAAAGACAAGAAAAGAAGCATCCTTTCCAAAAAAGTTAAAAGAAATATTAAAAGGTTTGTTTAAAACTTACTTAGCCTACTTTTTTTTAGTGTTACTTTAATTATTTTAAAATCGCTAGAATGCGGGAAACTATTGTCTTTAAAGCTAAAAAGAATTCTGGGGGAGAACCCCCAAACCTCCCAGTTTGGCTTGGAATCATCCCTATTTTTAAAGGAATACTTCACCCAGTCTTCCCTTGGCCCAGTTGTCCTGTTAATCCTAACCCTAAATTTTACCATGTGTGATGTCACACATAACACACATGTCACCAGCATAATTGTCGGAATAGGGAATTTGCCTTATGTAGCACACATGTTGATAGGCTAATCATGATGTGTAGCCTATGTTAATTAATTTGTTTTCAACAAGGCTATTTGCCTAAAAAAAAATTCAGTAGGCTAGCTTCAAGGTGAGGTGATTCAGATTATTCCAGAAATGAGTCCTAGACAGGACCTGTCTATATTAGATCTTAGTGTTTATTGTTTTTTTTATTGAAATACACGTGTTTTTCTTCAATAATTTGGCTTGCGTCTCCAAATTATTACAGGAAATAGTTATAGGCAGGACATATGACAGTTGTTTACAGAGCACAGAATTAAACAGATTTCGCCTCTCAAAGTGCACCAGATTGATGTATTTAACTTTAAAAGGATAACATTTTCTTCTGCAGGGGCATGCCCCCAGACTCCCCTAGAAGGTCCATTCTCACCCAGCAGGATCTAAAAATCCTGTGAGAAACACCACATGTACAAACGTATATGTGAAAGCATAACCCTATGCCCTCATTCTTAACGGGCTGTCAAAAGAGGCTCATCCCAAATGGGGTTCGTTTTGGTCAATTTCTTCTAGAAATTTGATACGCCATACTCTTCATCAGCTCTTACCACCGGGCCTAAAAAAATTCTAGGGGAAACACTGATATATATATATATATATAACAAACAACAGTTATTATAAATGTGTTCAAAATATGTAAGAACAAAAATTGTTATAAATGTGTCCAAAATATGTAAGAACAAATTGTTATGATACAATTAAAAGTGAAGAAGTAAGGAATGCGTCTGACAAGTTTATTCCATTTAGCAGTACTATATCTATTGAGTTAACACTACTTTGAGTACGATGTATTTGTTGCGATTCATCGGCAGTTTTACTGTATGTGTGGCCCATGAACCCCCAGCGGTTTTCCTTTTTGGCCCACCTGTTAAGGAGGTTGAATAGCCCTGCTCTACACGTTGCTTGCAGTGACACCTGGTTTTATCCTGACCTGTGTTATAGGGTTTAATGTAAAAGCCTCTTACATCCCCCCCTCCGGACCTATGTCCTAGTCAACCCCACAGGGTTCCCACAGTAAAACCTGGCCATTTCCACCACTGCCTATGTAAAGCCTGCTACATACTCCGCAAGAAGAAAGAACAAACTTCTCGCTGACAGAGCTGCGAGAAGTTCTTTCTCGTCTGACGTTTCATAGTTCACGAGAACTCAAGTGCCGAACTCCTCACCGCGGCACACGTCACACACTGTTACTGACTTCAGACTGACCAATCACACAATATTTCTCAGACAAGCTGCGAGAAGAAATTTCGGCCCAGACGATGTGTCGAGAACAAGCTTCAGGAACAGCTGAACAAGAGCTGCGAGAAGAACATTTTCTTCCTCGCAGCTCTGTCACGAGAACTTTCTTCTTTCTTCTCGCGGAGTATGTTGCAGGCTTTATGCACTCAGAGGATTATGTGCATATGAATTTTATTTTGTATCTTATTGGAGTTGTCCACATTGTTTCTATCCAACATCCCTCCTGCATTACGTCATCAGGAAAATATGAAACCACGGCTGAGCCTGTGAGTGAGGAAGAATAGAGGAATTGTGATGATTTTAATGGCTGTCACGGATGTGCAACTATACAGGGGTGAGGGAGAGGTCAGAGCTACTGAGTTGCACAGGTGAGCCCACCAATCTGTGCGGTTCAGACACACCGCCATGGGGTAATCATGGAGTTAAAGTGGGCATACAAAATTGGAATATCTTCTTTTTTCCATTTTGTAGTAAACATGTTTTGTGGCGGTGCACCAAAAACCAGTACTCTTGATAGTGCAGCCGAAAAGTGGAAAGACAGGAAGCTAGCTCTCTCTCTTATCCTGTACTCCTCTCTGCAGTCTGCACTTTACCAGAGAGGCTTAATAACATCCCAGAGGCACAGATGAAACACTTTCTCTCCACTGTGGCTGTTTACTGAATAGTGTGTTTGAAGTTGAGCTCAAGATGTCTTCATTTCTCTATACCAGAGGAATGTTCCAAAGGGGAAGAAATTGTAATTCAGAAGGGGTGCAATGGGAGAAGAAAAAAGGAAACAAACAAAAAAAATAATAAGGGCTGGGTGGAAGACAGACAGAATTTGAGCGATGCTTTCTGCTCCTGTGCCACGTATAATTCGAGACAGGATATTGCACGTAGACTCATCTGATGCCACTTTCATATTTTCATACGTGTGATATCTTTAACAATCTACTGAACTTGATTAATTAATGGGGGGGGGGGGGGGGGGGGGGATTTAAAAAAAAACCTTTCAAATTAAGAAATGCCTGCTGTTGGCACCAGCAGGGTCATTACTTATTCATATCGCTCCAGCCAGATCTTGCAGAAACTGCACTACAACATTTTTTTTTACGGTTTGTAAAGTGAGCTGTAAATGTCCGGTCCGTTTGCTGTAAACCAGGGGTGAGGTGACCACACTTTTTCAGCTTGTGAGCTACTTTTTAAATGACCAAGTCAAGATGATCTACCTACTGTAAAAATGCAAAACATATATTTACCGGTAGTTAAACATATGTTGATCATTCTTTATATGTACAAGATAAGTTGGTGTACCTTGCAAAGGTGCATGAACCCATATTGCACAATAAAACTCTGTAAATGTTTTGTCATTACCTCACTCTGATGACCTGCACTGAATGGAATCAGCCAGGGATGCATAGTCTGGACAGTAGCTACTAATAGCCAGCCTCAAGCAAACATCGAAATGATCAGTCATGGCGGAAACGGTTATTGGACTTAAAGGAATACTTCACCCATACGGAACCAGCGTTCTATCATTATAAAATAACTATTATAATATAATGAATGAGGCTTTTCTTCCCTCAGTCTTCCCTTGGCCCAGCTGTCCTGTTATTCCTGACCCTTACTGTGATGTCACAGTAAGGAAACTGTAGGGACAGTGAGACCATAAAACACTCTTTCAGCCTTTTCTCAGGCGATTTCAATTTTTTTTGCACATTTATACTAAATAGGATCTCCGAGTTCAATACACCTTTATATTCCAACCGGTGAAGTAGGCCTTTAATGAACTTCATGTGGGAAAAGGTTGACTCACATAAATAAGTGGAGACGAAAAATGCAGTCAAGGAGGTAGCACATTTCTTCATGTTGGGGTACTTTTCCTCTGTGAGTAAGTTCCAAAACTGTCCATGAGCCCTGGACTTGAGCTCAATGTCAGCTTTTTAATACACTTTCTTAAGTTAACTAGAAATAAGTTAGGCTAACTGGGCAACTCGCTAGCTTGCTGGAATTTTGCCGTTACCATGCCACTGTTAAACGCGCATGCAAGGTGATGAATGTAACAACTTTATTATATATCCTGATACAATTAACCCGATAAATCAAGATTAACCTTAAATGCAACTACTTTTAGGAAAGCAGGTATCAATAACTAGGACTTGGTATCAATATCAGTGCTTATTGGTATTAACCAATTACAGCAGCACATTTGATCAAAACATTGAATGACCTGCTTTGAAACTATTAGGTTTATGAACTTGCTATATTATATATATATGATTTTATTCAGAACACATGACGATCCATAGTACAATGTATAAAAAATAGACTCAATACATAAATAACAACAAAAAGCACACCAATGCATGCAGATTAAAAAACACAAATAAAATAAGAGATCAGCATACAACACTTGCAGTATACAAAGATGCCCTCCAATGTCTCCAGAGTGTTGATGAGAACCTGACAGAGCTGAGCCCAGGCTTGACCAACGCCTGAATAATACTGTTTTCAGATGCTGTCAACCTACACATAAAACGATACATCAAATTCCTAATTAAGCATGACAGGTAGGCACACCAACATTTACAAACATTTGACTGGCACTAGACCATCTCGGTATTCTGAAAAGCATCCGCATTCCGTCATTATACGCCATAGTTAGTTTTTTCGTATTGCTTTTTCTGTAAGCACGCCACAAATGGGCAGTATATAGCGGGGTACAGAATGCTCTAAATAGCGCAACCTTTACAGCAGTAGAACACATGTTAAAGTTACGTGCAAGCATATTGGCTTGACCATACATCTTACGACACTGTCTTTTGATGTCTTTATCATCTGACAAATCATTAACAAAATGGTGGCCTAAATACTTCACATCATCACATACTTTAAGAGCAGTAACCAGATAAAAAGAAATCAGGAAATACCAATTTCCTGTCTTCTTTGCCTCTGACAATCATAATATTGCTTTTATTTGCATTATATCGAATATCAAAATCCACACCGTATTGGGAACAAACCTTCAAAAGCCAGCACTATATGGGCAAAATATAACCAAATCATCTGCATACATATTGATATGATATGGCTGAAAGTTTAAATGCAGAACGCGAATGGACCTTACAGAGTTGTTTTTCTTTGAGTAACAATAGTGCAGCCATTGTTACTCAAAGAACGATGGCTGCGACCATTTACCAAACATCAGACTAGTTTATTTTTTGCCCCATCATCAAGTTATTTAATAATGAATAATAATAATAATGGATTGGATTTATATAGCGCTTTTCAAGGCACTCAAAGCACTTTACAGGGTTCCAGGTTCCATTCATTCACAAAAGTCATACTGGTGGTGGTAAACTACGATAGTAGCCACAGCTGCCTTGGGGCAGACTGACGGAAGCGTGGCTGCCATTCAGCACCTACAGCCCCTCCGACCAACACCTCAAACATACAGCAGCCATACACAGTGTTAATACTGGGTGTATGCAAACCTCGGCATTTCTCAATTTGGACGTGATAGTAAATTTTCTATTTATTTGATAAATAAGGGTCATAATGATACAAAGCATTAAAAGTCAATCCCAAAACCATGCGCATTATCAAAATAAAAAGCGCATCGCAGCGTCATCAATCAATGCCTGTGTCATATTAAGACGTGATGACGTATAAGCAAGACGCATTGTGCTCAGGCCTGGATCTTTTGAAACACTGAGTGCAGGCCGGGCCTGGCCAGTGGGGGGGAGAGTCCCGCTCGAGCACAGCACGGATGAACGGGGTCAACTGTAAGTGTGCCCTAAGTGTTTGAAGGATTTACTATTTGATGATTCCACTGTGATCCACCTCTTTATCACTCCACATTCAATAAAAACAAGATCTGTAATGCCAGCAACATTTTTCGCAGCTGGAAAGTGTTAACAGATGGTGAACCATCAGTCGTGATCTGACAAAATAAATTGACCAATCTGTGGCATTTGGTCTCTGCTGCCCCCCCCCCCCCCCCCGAGGCCTGTTTTCAATTAGTTCAAATGCATTTGCGCGTTCATTTTGTTCGCTCAGTTCAGCTGCAGTTAATGCACTAGATGGCCATTATCTGTCAGTTAATGGCTCAGCATATGAGGTACAGATAGACTTGTGAGATGCAATAAACTTCTGACCCCTCCACATCCCCCCACACACACCTCTCTCTCACACCTCTGTGGAGCTAGCTCACTGCAAACTGCAAGGGAATCTTTTTATTCCTCATTGATGTTGCTGGACTCCTCGCTATGGCCCACAGGTTGAGTGGCCCACCGGGGAAAACCTCCCACTACACCAGATGGCCAGTTTGCCACCGGCTCTGACTAATTACAGTATCTGCTGTGTGCAGATAGTTTAAAATAGGACATTGATCTGGCATAGCACATTGCTGGATCAGAATGAGAAGCAGAGCACAGCACAAACACAGGAAGGGGTTGTGCTTCTAAAATGAGCAATGAAGACAGTGTAATCAAATTTGGAGAAGGAAAATTATTTGGAGGGTTTGTTTACCTAATTTAAAATAGCACATATATTTTTCACTTACCTCAAGTGGTATCTAGGCATGGAGATAGCTCAGGTTAAATGTGTCCAGGTTTTGACATGTTTTGAATGATAATGGGATTTTGCTGATTGACACCATGCACTCAACAATGACATTTGAACGTTCATTACTGTAGATGATTCCATAGCAGTCCCTGTCAACAGTTTTCACAGTGATTATTAGACAAAGTTATTGTTTTTAATTGGTTTTAAATAAATCTCCACCAAGCAACTTACCAAATCAATGTCCCAAGTCATGGCAGAGTCAAATGGTGTTTTGATAAACTCCATAATGTGTAAAAGGATAGGTTGAAGGATGGGTGAAGATAGAATATTTTGTTGGGCAGAGAAAAAACTTTTCATATTCTATTCTGAGATCCCTTTGTCTGTGCTGCTGTATTCTTCCAATCAACTCCTTCACGTCCAGTTTGCACAGTATAATTGGCTGCTCCAGATTGTATACACATTGTCAGGAAAATGATTAAAGCCTAAACATAATGGATATTTTAGGGGCGTTGTCTAGAGTAACTGGTGTCTTTTGTTCAAGTCAAATCAAGTTTGAGAACCACACCTCTACGAATTTGATTATTCAGATCAAATAAGACGTTATTCTTCTAGGGAGATGTTGCCACAAAATGATTATTTTTTTAAATGCCTTTCATGCCATTTTGTTGGGGTTACGGCACATATCTCTTTTTGGGGGTGAAATGGTTATGTAACTATTTTGTATAGTAAAAGTCATATAGAAAATATAATAAGTAATGTCAAAAATACAAAGAAATTATAACACAATACTAAATAGTGAAAATGAAAGCCTGATGTTCATGTTGACACACAGAAAAACATCCCATTCCTGTCAAAAACCAGCCTCTGCTTCCTTTTTGCTTCAACGGCTCTGTGCAGTTATCAGGACGCCTCCAACAACCGGCCCCTTTTTCTCACTCAAATAAGCACTAATTAAGATGACCATCAAAGCGAGAGAGCACGGTACCAGCACTCACCATCTGCGGAGGTACACTGAATGGGATCGGTGTGTTGCAGAGAGAAGGGGGTGTGCTTTTGTCACAGTGTTGTGGGTTGTTAGCCATGTGGTGCTAACAAGCCACGGGCCAGGGTTACAGAGAGAAGAATGGAAGGCAGGCTTGGCCTCTTTCTTTTTTTTTGTGAGGGGATGAGACAGAGGTCATTGCCAAGAGTGGCCTGTGTATAGAGCTGCGTAGGGCCCGCTGATTAAAGACAACAAGAACGGGCTTGGATACAGCAAAGGGGAGATGAGAAAGCAGTCAAACTGTCAGCGTGGCCATAAATAGCCAGTGCAGAGGAAAAAAGGACACAACTCAGTCAATGACAGCTCTCTCTCATCTGGGTCTTTCTCCCCGTTGAGGTGAGCTGAAGGAGGACTGTGGCCTCTGTGTGTTTCCTTACATTACATTACATGTCATTTTAGCGGACGCTTTTATCCAAAGCGACTTACAACTATAGCACACATTCATACACCGATAGCAGCAGCTACCACGCAGGGTGCAAGCTACCAAATTATCAGGAGCAATTTAAGGTTCAGTGTCTGTTTTGCCCAGGGACACACACTTGGACATGTGGCGGGGAGACGGGGGATCTAACCACCGACCCTGTAGTTGAGGGTCGACCACCCTATCCACTGAGCTACATCCCTCATGTTTCCATATTGACATGCTGAATATTCTTAATTTGCATCTTTTTTAACTCCATGGCCAACAGGCTGTTGTTAATTTCAGCACTTCACACCCCCAGAAACTAAAGCCTGTGTTTCCACTGAGCAGTTCAGTTCGGTTCGGTTCAGCGCAGCCCGGAACATATTTATCTTGTGTTTCCACCAGTAACGGTATTGTGTTACTTTTGGCATGAGGTAACGAGTAAAGTAATATTACTTTTGAAAAGAGTAACGAGTAATATGTAATACACTACTCTTTTTTATTAATGTGCCCAACACTGCCGACAACAGAAAGAGGTAGACGCAGGATGTGTGGCCCGGGCCTGACTCCAATAGAGCAAAAAGACTAAAGTAAAACATATTCTAAAGCCTGCATTATTGGCCACATTTAAGTAGATGCCCACCGCAAGATTCCTTCTTTATATGTCTATGATTTGTTCGTTTCCAGGTGGGCTCAACTTCTGCTTCTGCACGTTGTATTCTTTATATATTTCCCTAAATTGAAAACTATCCAAAACAGTAAAAATATGGTGATTTGAACATTACTGTTTTCAAACAACACTGCACAGCATGACTGCACTCGAAGCCCTCTAATGCTCCCAACAAGTGATATCCCTCTCTGCAGTAATGAGAGGTTGTCATATTGTAAGAGCACAGATGGATGGTGAAGCATTCCACAGAATGTGTCATTCTTCTCACACCCTTCTCCATGCATCTCTTGTGCTATAGCTGTAGCATCAACACTCCCTTTTACACAATGGCCTATATTAAATATCTCCTATTATACTAACTTTTTCTTTTTTTTAAGATATTGTTTGGCATTTTTCATGCTTTATTGGTAGTGTTTAAGAGACAGAGGTGAAATGGGGCAGAGAGGGGAGTGACATGCAGAGAATGACCGCGGGCGGGAATCGAAGCAGCAGACCCTGGTTCTCAGTTGGTAGGGGGACGCCCTACCAACTGAGCTAAGGGCGCCCCTTATTCTACTACTTTTCTGGTCTTAATTTCTCATTAATGACTCCTATCATGGTATCTACACATTTTTTAAGTACAAATTTAATGACTTTCAAGACCTTTTCAAGACCTCTAAAAGGAAAATTTAATACCAATACCGCTGCAAAAAAATCGAGACTATACACTATATACTCTGTTCATTATGAGTTTTATTCAGTTTGAGTAACGAATAGTAAAGACAGCCATCTTACCAAACACAAAACTTATGGTATAACAATGACATAAACAAACAAAATATAGAAAAATACTTAAATATAGTGCAAACACTTGAAAACATATTAATTGAAGGCAAACATTATTATTATTTTTTTTTTTACAAAGGTCTGATTAATCGCTCGGGCTTTGGCTGTGTTTTTTATTGAATGTGACGCAATTCCGCACTTTTCTTTTCGATGTCATTATCTATGACAAGCATCTCCTCCTTCTTCTCCTTTGCTCGTCTCCGCAGAGCGTTGGATTTGGCAATCAGGGTTGCCATTTTGGTCCCGGCCGTATTTTCCGCTTGCTCTGCTAAAGTGTCTGCTTCCTTTCGGAGACTCTCGCAGACGTTTTCTGTACATTTTCTTTTCTTCTTGAGTTCATCAAGGCATTCTTCTGCTCTCCTTCTTTTAAGCTTTTGCTCATCCTTTTCCTTCGTTTTTCTTTCCTCTTCCAGGTAAGCCCTGTATCTTGTGCGTGCAGTTGCACAGTAGTTGAGCAACTCTTTTGTAAGAGGCACTCTGGTCACTGTGCCATACACTTTCACATGGTCACAGACAAGTCTCTGTGCAATGATGGTGTCTTCAGAGATGTTACATGTCTCCACCTCTTTGTTGATGGAGAACCCCCGCTCAACTTCTGCTTGGCCATGGGACAGGAGTAACAACTTTTTACAAAAACTCCAGAGCTCAGGGTAACCCGCGCTGATGTGTTGGTGTAAAAACACATCCACTCTGGAACCTTGGCCTTGTGGACTGAAGGACATAAAGTTGACATCTTTGGCCTCTTTGAAAAGGAATGACTCAAACTGCTGTGAAATCACATCACCTGCAATTAGATGCAAACAAAATGTATGTAAATATTCACACAATATCAATAGCAACATAACATTAATCAGTCAGTAAACAATTTTGGTTTAGCAGGTGTTCCCCAAATTGCAAACATAATTCTTAAGCTATCAGTGCTACCCAACAAATACAAAAACCTAGTGCCCCCTGCCTCTCAAATTGTGACTTAACTGCTCCATGATGCTAGTAATGTAAAATGTGTAGCGTACCATAATTTGAATTACATGTCACCAATCAATTTGTAGCCAATTCATTTACACCAACATGAATATGTGAACAGTGATATTCCTGTCAAAGTAAGGGAGGTAGTGCAGGTAGGGTAATGCCAATTTTTATAAAGAATGCTAAAATCTGTGTGCGGACAAATATCCATGTACCATATCGAACAATGGCAGAAAAACAATACCAATAACAGTCTACTCCACTCTATTCTTATTCCTATTGTTTACCAGCAGAGACTCCGCCTGTCAACTGATGATCCTGAACAAACTTCTGGATGAGGCACTTCATTTTCTTGAGGCAATCCTCTGGCTCTGAGCACATAGTGTTTGGGTCCAAACACATCATATTGTGTACAATGGAGTACTTCAGAGGGCACTTATCCAGGGCCTTCTTGCAGATGTTGGAGAGGGCAATCTGACAGTCTTTTTTAAACTGCAAGACACCAAGCTCGCTTACAGTGCTTTTGGCCCCTGACAGTCCCTGACAAAAATAAGTGGTTGTCAAACACCCCGAATTTCATCAGCAGCAGTTAGTTAACATTAACTCAGCTGCACTAAACACACTCTAACATACAGTCAGTTTTTAGCCAAATCTTTGACTTGACATTGCCATGAAATTCTTCAACATGTCATTGTTGTATTGCTGTAATGAAGTCATCAATTTAGTTAATGTCTTACCTTGATGGCAGCTGTTGCACCCATACCGATGTCAACCTCCTTTGGACTGACCCACACCTTCTGGTCTGTCACATCAAGCCTCACAAGTTTGTATGGAGTAACGGCCAGGGCATCCCGCTTGATGAATCGTCTGAGGAGACTCTGAAATGAGAATCAAAACCAAATTTAGTGGGTTTGTGTGTGAGAATGGTTATGTGAGAATGAATTAGTTTGTGGATGTGTGTGTGTGTGTGTGTGTGTGTGTGTGTGTGTGTGTGTTTCAGCAAGTAGTACAACTGAGCAAATTTAATTGATAGGAAATATTGTTGAAGAAATGGGACTTGTTCAAAAGAGGTCATTATAGTGTATATGCGGTGTATGTGTACATGGTTATGAATAAAGTGAATGAGTGTAAGGAAGGGTAAGGTAATATTTTAAATTTGATTTTGTATTGGCTTTTATGAAAATGTGTTCATGTGCACAATTCATTAAAAAGGAAAAACAAATATTAAAAATGTGCTTTCATATGAACACACTTTGCTTTAACAGGCCTACAACAGACTCAGATTAAAACAAAATAAGGATATTGTATAATTACCCTGATCAAATTCTCCAGTCTTTCCAGAGGAAGGGCATCATTGGAGAATCCGTCTGGTATTTTGTGAGAAACGGTTGGAAGACTCTGGAAATGGCCATGAAAAAATGGAACTTGGCCAGCAGGAGGGGGTCCATTCGGGCCTCAGCGATGGTGTCATAGGAAGAGGACCCTGGATAAGGAAGCTTCTTAGTTTTAACCAGGTCCACATACTTCACCATGGAAGGCCATACCTCAAATGCTCTTTCCACTGCTGGCAAGTTTTCAAGCCACCGATGTCCACAGAAAGGCAAAGGGAATGTTGTGGATTTGGTCGCAGAGCTGAAGTCCTCTCTTCTTGCTGGTGCACAGTTGAAGAGGGAGTGCAGGGCTCTTAGTATTTTCTCAATATGCCACACTGCAAAGCCACTTTTGAATGAGTTGTGGAGGGTATGGAGGCCACAACTTCCCACAATTTGAAGTTGAGTCCCATCAAATTGCTCGCCATGCTCTCTTTGTATGAGCTCCACAAATTTCCAATTAACATTGGGTCCATCCATTGACAAGGAGACCATGTTCTGAAGCTTCAGTTCCTTTGTACATTCCTGAAATGCACAAACATGGAAATACAATATAAAAAAAAGTACATTTATTTCTAATGCAATTATATGCACATCACTTAACTAAATTATGTCAACCATTTACATGTTCCCTTTTATATCACTCTGTAATGTGTTGCCTTTTTCTCTTTAAAAATGGTGAGAATGCTCATTGACAAAATAACTGTCAAAATCAGGGAATATCTACTCACGATCAACTACCTGCGCTGTTTTTTGTATACTGAAATACGGTATAGTCCAGTGTTAATAGTACACACTACAGCCTGTGCTCTGTAAACTGGCATGTTGCTAGGTACAGTGGGGCCCCTTTATACTGTTTACAGAACTTACGCTGTGTATTAACATTGGATCCCCAATCCAAAAAACATCACCAACTCGAGCTTTAATTGAGGAAACACCAATACAGATAATTTTTCTGAAAATTTACTTCTGCAATAAATCAGCCTTATTCTAAGCAAATTACAGGGGCATGCCTGACTGTAGCAGAAAAGATGAAGAGGAATTTTGTTTATGTATCTCATGTAGTCCTATTTAACCTTAAATCATGAGAGGGCCATTGAAGGATCTAATTTATGGGATTACTTTAAACCAACGACAGACAGAAAAAAGCAAATGAAGACAAAATAAATGCTAATTTTAACTGGGATATACATGATAATAACCATAACCAAATAAGACCAAAGTAATATGTAGGCTAGAATAATATAAAAGGGAATACATAAATGCATAAAAAAGCCACCTTCTGCATAGTTTACCTTGAAATGCTCCAGCAGATCATCCGCCGTCGAATGGCCCAGGAACTGTGAGCCAAAGAAGCGGGACTGAACATGCGTGCCAGTCTCATCCGTCGTCCAGTGCCTGACGTGCAGGTCGAGCTGTTTGTTCTTTGTAGATCTGTTCATACTTTCATCGAACATTATCACAAATGTGTCCTCATTCACAATAGAGATCAGCTGCTTTTTAATGTAGGGAGCAAGTCCGAATCTCACAAAGTAGGCTGTTTTGTCTTTCCCGCAGCTGAATGTTTTAGCCAATTCAGAGTCGGGGAACATTTCGGCGAAAACTGAATTGATGTTTACATTCGAATTGTAGGAGTGGTGGCGGCTCACGGTGTTTAAAACCCACAGCACTTCTGCCTTCAATGTAGATGCCGTAGAGAAGGCGCTGAATGCAGTTGTTACAGCTGTGGCTCGGCTACTTGATGCAGCTGTCGGTCCGCTTGATGTTGAGGCTGTCGGTGTTGCGGAGACTGTCAGCATGTTTGGAAATCTTTTAGGAGCAGCGAACGGGTCGATGGCCATATTCGTCTTCTGAACTTGTAAAAAGCGCTGATGTTTCTCCGACTTCATGTGGGAATCGAGGGCTCCACAGCCCATTGATCCAAGTTTAAAACTTTTCTTGCAAAGCTCACACCGTGCCTCATGCTGGTCGGCTGCTGGTTTTAGCCTGCCGCGATATTTTTCATCTTCTTGCCACTTATCATTAAATCTACACTTGCCCATGACTACAGGGATTTGCAACAAAGGAACTGCGTCGTATGAAACCGTTTCTCCTCTTTCCCGCGGCACTGCAGAATTTATTTCCGGAGATGGAGAAACACTCTTCTTCTACGTTTAAATGCGGGCCAAACCACACACGACTGATTGTAGCCTACAGCATGTTTCGCGTATCGGTTTGACCAACCGGACATTGTAGGTTGTAAAATTAAACGTATAACTGAACAAATATACAGAATTAAAAAAAAAAAAATGTCAACTAAATACACCCGCTCATTAATTCTGCCCCCGATTAAATTTAATGCCGCCGACCCAATAATTCCAGACTTTTTAAAGACATTTAAGGCCTTGAATATGGAAACTTAAATTCAATGACTTTTAATGCTTTTCAAGATCCGCGGAAACCCTGCCTATAGAGCAACCTGACACGAATCACAGCACAAAAAAACTATGTAGATTTTTCAGGAAACTCTTCCTGTCATCTGGGTGCATTCAGCATTCTCTGTCAACACTCGGCTTCGTCCTTCTCCGCCCCCTTGCCCCCCTCCTGCCAACCCCACTCCTTTGTGATCGGTTACCTTCCCTCTGGAAGACTTTCAGTGGCGCGCGGGGCAGATTTGAGCAGGCAGGTGGGCAGTGGCGTGCACAGCCATTTTGGGGGCAGGTGCTCAGTGCAAAAAAAAGGGCACAATATATTCTATCGATGAATGACCAAATAATTTTAAGGGTACTTGTACAAAATCCCTGGCCTAATGACTTTTAATACCCGGCCACACATACAGTGTTTCTCAAAGGATTTTGGGAGACTGTGTTTGGGACCCTGGACCTTCTAGGGGTGAAAAATTTGAACCATTTAAAGAAAATTCATCAATCTGGTGCACTTTGAGAAGAAAGCTAAGGCTAAATCACCTGTGTCAATGTGGGCTATTTAGTACTATTTTCTGGAATCATTTGGAGACACATAATTACCAAAAAGCAGAAAGAAAAAAATGTACATGTTTGAAAAAAAAACAGTCACCTTTGGATTTTTTTAAATAATCCCTTATCCCGAATTCTGTCTTTGAAGTCTTCATTAGGCCCCTGATCTCCTTACTAATAATATAATATCCTATTAAGGTAAATACAAGATTACTGCAAGTCTTGTAACATAGAAATAACTTATGGTTGGGACAAAATAATATAGCTTATATAGCTTCATGACTGATTTAGTACCACCAACCCACTTTGCGTAGTTAAAATAAAATGTGTAAAAATAAATATACACATATCTTCCGTTGTCATTCTGTGTAAGTTGAAGCTGAAGTTTTTCAAAGTGCCCTAGCTGTTGCCGGATCCATTTTCCTTTAACAGCTTAATGTCATTCAATCTTAGGGGATTTATCGGCACTCTCTCGCCTTTTGTTCTAAGACACGTCCCCCTTCGATACATGTAGAAAGACTCCCAGAAAGAGAATGGCTTCCTTTTGAGCCTCAGCCCAGTGTTAGATGAGATGATTGATGGCTGCAGGTCTGTGCCGGGAATACCAATGGCTAGGTTTTGATTCTGTCTCCCCTTTGGGAGATAGGAGGACTTTGGCTTTCAAGCTAGAGGACTTACAGAGGGAGAGGGATGGAGGACAGAGGGTATCTCTCAGTGCAGCTCAGAGATGGACACAAGGGAAATAAAACTACCAGGACCTAGGACCGCCAACAACATAAAGCATGTGTTTGCATGTACAGTATGTCTAAACAAATCTTCCATTCCTTTACGTAACATTACTGTTGAACATATCCCAAAGCATACAGCAGTGCTTTAGAGGGTGTGTTTTTCCCCTTATCAGGCAGACATAGCTCTACTAATGTTCAGTGTACTGAGAAAACAATCAAATAAATAAATAAAATAAAAATAAAGCCTCTGCAAAGCATACAATTTTAGAGTGGTGAAAGTCCAGTGTTGGTAGGCCATGCTGTAGAGAAAGTCAAGCTCCAAAGAATCTATAATATGTACAAAGGTCGCTGTGACCTCACAATATGTAAGGTTGCAGTAACATTTGACATCTAAAATTGAATCAGTTGATCTTAACATCAGAATCAAAAATTGGGCAAAAACTTTGATTAAATCCCTTAACCCAGGGGCTATCTCAGAGTCTTCCAATCCCCAAAGCTGGGTCATTGCAGTTGGGCCCCCCCCCCCACCGACCCTGACAACCCCCCCCCCCCCCCCCCCCCCCCCCACCACACACACACACACACACACACACACACACACACACACACACACACCACCCTACACAGATAGATAGATAGATAGATAGATAGATAGATAGATAGATAGATAATCTATTATTGTTATTATCACAAGGGCTAGGCCAGTGGTGCACCTTTGAGTTGAACATTGGGTTTAGGGTTGGGGTCCGAAATTTCTTATTTTTAAACGTTAAATTCTGGTGCACTTTAAAAGCTAATTATGAGATTGTATCAATGAGACACTGAGGAAATGTTTTTTTTTTTTTTTAAATCTCCTTAGAAGAGAAGAAAATAGTAGCCTAAATAGAACATACACAGAATAAATTCTACAATAGGTATACCTGTTATGAAAAAGCTTCACAAAACAAAGTCTATGATCAATGGGAAACACTGCTGTCTGACAACCCAGTTCAGAGAATGTTTCAACTATTGAGTCTTGGATTTGGAAAGTGGCCAGATTTAGCTCAAAATGCTACCTGCGATTAATGTGCTGTGCAGCCTGAACGCGGAGTTGTGTGTGTCTCAGTGGCGATTCCAGGAAATTTTGACTGGGGGTGGCCAAGGTGGGCCACAGAGCTAGAGTGGGCACCCCTAAATGAATAGCATGTGATATGCTGTACAACCAATTCAAAGATGATTTATAATCCCAAATGCCCAAATCATGTTAGTATCCATTGTAATGTTTGTCAGAAAACTAAACCCCTGAAGGGGGGTCTGGGGGCATCCCCCCCAGAAGATTTTTTTGTGTTTTTAACATGTAATCTAAGCATTCTGGTGCATTCTGGCGAAGATAATAAAGGAAAAAGTCAATATTCATTTCAGTTCAGATGAATAGTAAAATTAGCAAGACAACATAACTTGCTAGCAGCCAGATGCCTAACAACTGGACAGAGGGACGGATGACAACTAGCTTTTGACCAAATATCTTGCTAAAAAAATAAACCTTTATTAATGAAATTCTGCCCTAAGAACATGTTACACTTGCTAACTACAAACTTAAATTTTTTTATTCAGATTTCAAAAATCTGCTGGGACACGTGCCCATACACGTGTATGGGTGGCACGCATGTCACAAGCACACTTATGCTGTTTTCAAGACCTTTGCTGACCAGAGACCAGTTCTAGTGGCCACAGTCCTACCATTAAAGGATTACTTCCCCCATTTTGAACCTGCGTTCTATCATTATAAAATCGCTATTATAATATAAGGAAAGAGGTTTTTCTTCACTCAATCTTCCCTTGGCCCAGATGTCCTGAAAACCCACACCCCACATAAGAAAAAAACACACCAGGTGTCATGGCTTGCGTGCCAGAAGGCCAAAGGACTACAGCCTCTAGTTCCGCACCTTTTTATGCCCACCAATAAGGAGTGAGGGGGGCGGGAGCTCGCGTAAAAAATGTAAACACAGCGTCCGCCATGTTTCTTCCCCGCTTAGCGAGAGAACTAGACGGACACAAAACTCCGACCATGGCAGAAGCAAATACACAATGGGAAATAGTCGAAGTGGATTTTTTAAATCTATTGTTGGAAAGGGACGTCCAGGGCTATTTATACGAGCCAGAATACACCAAGGAAGAATTAACACAAATAGAGGAAGAGGCTGCTGCGGCGGCAGCAGCTGAACAAGCCTTGCCAGAGGAGCCGGAGCGTGCTGGAGTGACCTGGTGGTGCGGCTGTGAGCTATGTTCGCCTATGGAGACAGAATCAGAGTCTCTGTGCTGCATCGAACTCCAGCGATGCCAGTTTCTCCGGGAACAGATGGCTGAATTTGGCCAGGACGGGGCCATGTGTGTAACCTCGCACCCAAGCTTTTGGCCATATATGGACAATGGAGTCTTGGATACATATTTCCTGCGGACAAAGAAAGTGAATTGGAAGCGCCAGCCGAGGCCCGCCGGGAGAAACGGGCGTCTGAGCATAGAGTAAGTGTATTTTTATTACTAACAAAGCTATTAAAAGTGAACACATTGGCTACAATACAGCCAGAGAAGAGCATAGGCTACGTTACGTTAGCTTGAAGTCCGTGTAATGCTAATCAAATCAAGGCATAGGCTACTGTATCTTCTTCGCTTATAATGTTGTGCTACTTCTTTCTTATACAGTATCGGCTCACAGCCTACCGGCACATCCTCGAGTGGATGTTACGAGGTGAGAGACTTGGGAGAGGCAACCGACTTGTATTGCCAGCGTGTGTTGTCCATGCCATAAGGCCAAAATATCCATCCCAAGACGGACAGTACCGTGGCTACAAAGAGGATGAGGACGAGCTCTGATTATTTTAGCTACACGCTTTTTTGTACAGTTCCTATTACAAATAAAACTTCAAATTCATGTTGGTTGTTGTGCTTTGTTTACTAAACCAAGTGATGATGTAACTTGTGTTAGGGTCCGGGATATACATAGCCTAAGTATTGCAAAGGGTAAATGGTGTAAATATTCAATAATGCTTAGCAATCTGATTCTGTTCCTTCCTTGACTTTATGGTGCAACCGTACAATACAACTGTTGACCATTTTTGCGTTGTGAAAAAACGAAAGCAGAAGTCTGAACAGGTCAGCGTATCACGAGGATATGTTTACTGTCTAGTCGGCCAGCACATTTATTTCCGACCAAGAACGGAAACGGGGGCGGGGCAGCAAGTTGGGAGCGAGCGCGGTGCATTGTTGGAGTTGTAGGATTTATTACATTTGAGCATGAAAAAAATAAAAACACACACAAAAACACTCTTTCTGCCTTTTCTCAGGCTAGGATGAACCGATTTAAAAAAAAAAAATCACATTTATACTACATGGAATGATATATTTCGTATAAACTTCATGTTTCCACCGGGGGAATGATCCTTTAATTCAGTACTTGAAAATTGCAAACTGATCTCATATCAGTGGATTGGAGTGTTTGTGTGATGAACTTGGCAACTACCTATCAAAAAAAGTTAAGAAAGAAAAAAAATACATATCATCTCTGAAGTAGGCTACATATCAGGAAAAAAATTGAAATTACAAAAAAAAAAACAAAAAAAAAATTAAGATAATTATTATTTTTTTTTTTTCATCCCCCTCGCGCCCCACCGGTTGAGAACCACTGCCGTAACCCATTGATGACGGCTGCTGCGCGACGCCACATTGTATCTCCTGCCTGATACTTTATCCAATTTCATGGCGCGTACAGCATAAAATGCACCGTCATTGGTTCAAATACACATGAGGTGGGTTTTGTTGATTTTTTAAGACCACGTGACCACCCAAATGCTGTGGTTTGCCGAAAATCACGTCAATCAAAAAAATTAAAATTAAATAAAAAAAAATACCCCGGCTGTGTCGGCGATCGTGTATTACAGAACAGTTAGTGGCGTTCGGAGCGCAGAATCTAGGTCTACTATTGGCTACTGAAAAAAATCACAACATAATGCATCTATTTATTCTTTCAAAGGTTTTTTTTATTAAGGGACAGTTGCAAAACAATTGCAGCACAATGGAATACAAATTTTTTCCCCTTTTTTAACCCCGCACACACCCACCCTCACACCCAACCACACACAATCCGACACAAAACAAAATACACACTTCCAAGAAACAAAAACAAACAAAAAACATAAAGAAATAAAATTGAATTAAATAAAAGAGGGGAGGGGGCAGCTACTCTTCTATTGTTGTTGTTGTTTTTTTGAAATAATTTAAGAAGGGGCGCCAAATTATGTCAAATTTATTCTCAGATCCCTGGGTAGTGCAACGTATCTTCTCTAGATTCATGCATGACATAATGTCTCTAATCCAATGTGAGTGGGAAGGAGGAGCAGGATCTTTCCACTTGAGTAAGATAACCCTACGAGCAAGTAATGAAGTAAAGGCCAGTACCTTCAGCTTCACTTTAGGCAAGCCCGGATTTGGAGCAATGCCAAAAATTGCAGTGAAAGAGTTCGGCTCAATTTGACGCTGAAGTACTTCAGAAATTGTTTGAAAAACTGATGTCCAGAACTCAGTCAAGGTGGGACACAACCTGTACATGTGAAAGAGTGATGCCGGTGCGCTCTTACAGCTATCACAGGTCGGGTCTACATTGGGGAACATACGAGCTAATTTAGTTTTAGATATGTGGTTACGATGTACTACTTTAAATTGCACAAGAGCATGTCGGGCGCACATGGAGGTAGAGTGTATCCGATCCAGGGGCCAATCCGAATAGTATTTTTTGCATAGGAAATGTCCTTTCCTATCGAGATGAACCGGAAGTACTCGGCAGATAGGTGATCCGAATTCTCAAAATGCTTAGGAAAGTGTCATCACGCTACTGTGTATTAAAAGCCATCCTGAATAAATAGGTTTTTAGCCTGGATTTAAAGATCCAGGCTGTAAATCTTTACGGCAGGAAGATTTAAAGCAACAGGCCACCGCCGGAGTTTACCGACTCTACACGAATACGAACAAGAGGTAAAACAGAAGAGAGGAGATAAGAGGAAGATTTAACTCGGCTAAAACAAAATACCCCCTCCCCTATAAAGATAATAAAGAACTCATAAAAGACCAACATCATAATAGTTATTTTCGTAGCACATAATTTACACCATAAGAAAATAAAATACCAACTTCACATTTAATGAAGTTACTGGGGGCAGTTCACAACATCAACATTAGTATAGCCTCTTTTTATTCCACATGTGAATTGGGATACAGGGTTCTCAACCCTCACGCAATGAGAGTGAGACACACGCATTTCAGGCAATTCACACGCTCCACGCCACACCTTGCATTTCTCACGCAAATTATAACTCTGCCAAACAATTTTTTTTATATATAGCCTATAGCTTCGATAAATCCTGGCCTTCACCACCATCACCTAGTGTTGCCACCTTATTTATACTATCTATGGTTGCCACCCGTCCCGTTTTTCCCGAAATTGTTCTCTTTTTTCACCAGCTGTCCCGATGAAAGAAAAATCTCTCCCGGGACACAATTTGTCCCGTTTTTTGGGGAAAAACTCATTCGTTTTTTGGGGAAAAACTAATTTGATTTCCTTCGTTCAGTAGTTAAGGCCGTTTCACACGGGCCGTGGCGTTTGTTGCGCCCACTAATGCAATCTGCGAGAGCCGAGCGGGCAGAGAGAAGGCGCAGCGTTTCGTCAGGCTACACGACAAGCGTGCAGGGGCGGTCCTAACGATCTCGGGGCCCGTTTCAAGACCCTGTGTGGGGCCCCCCACATTTATTTTATTTATTTTTCTATGAATAATGCTTGTGCATGCTCCCGCAAAAATAAAAAAGATTGTGGAAACTAGTTGGTTCATAGACGGATTATGAGATAATAGGCCCAGACTCTTAAAGCCCCCCCGCCCTATCCAGTCAGTTACATTGACTTTTCCGCAAAGATACATACGTTTACTGGCATAAACATATTAAGGGAGTCAGTGTTTCCCACAGGATTTTGGGATACTGTGGGAGATATCCTGTACCTTGTTGGGGGGTCCGGGGCATGCCCCCCTGGAAGAAAATTGGTACAGTTTTAAAGTAAAATGCATCAATCTGAAAAATCAATCTGGAAAATTTAGATTTAAATCAAATCTTGAGCTGCAGAAGGAACATTATTTTTCTTAAACAGGCAGCACTCTTTACTCTGCAACTGTAAAAACATTTCAGAAGATTGGTATGCAGACCCATGTTATATGATGGAGGGGCCCATTGCAACAGATACAGGGTGGAAAGCTACTTTTTATGAACAGTATATAATTTACATGTAGAAAGTTTATTCCTGTATGTGTGTGGGGGCCTTAGAGGCCCCTCATGAAGCCCATAAGACATAGCTAATAATGCTTTTGTTTTGCACTTGCTTTTCGATTTTTCACCTACTAGTTGAGGGGCCAAGTTGGTTTTAGTGCTCCCACATTCAAATGCGGACGCCGAAAGAATCTTCTCCATGGTTGGTCTTCACCAGCACCAGAAACAGACTAGCCATAGAAGGAACATTGTCCTCCATTATGATGGTCTAAATCAGGGGTGGCCAACCAGTCAGAGACAAAGAGCCACATTTTTTACTGTGTTACTGCAAAGAGCCACATCGTACACACGGGTACACACAGTGGCGATTCCAGGAAATTTTTACTGGGGGTGGCCAAGGTGGGCCACAGAGTTAGAGTGGGGTGGCCATCGCACCCCTGAATGAATAGCATGTGATATGCTGTACAACCAATTAAAAGATGATTTATAATCCCAAATGCCCAAATCATGTTAGTATCCATTGTAATGTTTGTCAGAAAACTAAACCCCTGAAGGGGGGTCTGGGGGCATCCCCCCCCCCAGAAGATTTGTTTGTGTTTTTAACATGTAATCTAAGCATTCTGGTGCATTCTCGCGAAGATAATAAAGGAAAAAGTCAATATTTATTTCAGCTCAGATGAATAGTAAAATTAGCAAGACAACATAACTTGCTAGCAGCCAGATGCCTAACAACTGGACAGAGGGATGGATGACCACTAGCTTTTGACCAAATATCTTGCTAAAAAAATAAACCTTTATTTATGAAAGTCTGCCCTTGCTAAGAACATGTTACACTCGCTAACTACAAACTTTAATTTTTTTATTCAGATTTCAAAAATCTGCTGGGACACGTGCCTATACACATGCATGGGTGGCACGCATGTCACAAGCACACTTATGCTGTTTTCAAGACCTTTGCTGACCAGAGACCAGTTCTAGTGGCCACAGTCCTACCATTAATTTAGTAATTGAAAATTGCAAACTGATCTCATATCAGTGGATTGGAGTGTTTGTGTGATGAACTTGGCAACTACCTATCAAAAAAAGTTAAGAAAGAAAAAAAAATACATATCAACTCTGAATTAGGATACATATCAGGAAAAAAATTTAATTAAAAAAATAAAATTAAAATTAAAAATAACATTTGAACTGGGGGGGGCACTGGGGTGGCCAGTAAGATTTCATGGGGGGGCGGCGTTTTTATTTTCGCGGGGAGCTTGCACATGCATGCACAAGCATTATGTATATTAAAAAAACAAAAAAAAAAACAGGGGGCCCCACACTAGGACTTGAAACGGGCCCCCAGATCGTTAAGGCCGCCCCTGTGATAATGACAGGACTGGACTAAAGACGACAGGGCAGTCATTTTCAACAATGAACATTGTGTGCACTGCCTCACACACAAACTCTCAGTTCAACCAAGTCCACAAACAAAAATATAACAATTTAAAATAGCGTTTTTCTCTTACTATGCATGTTGCTTTGTGGGACTTACTTTTAGCATGGAGAGAGCTGAAGTGGCGCTGAAGATTTGAAGCCTTGAAATGCGCAAATGACACCTGGCATATAAGGCAGAATGGCTTGGCATAACGTTCAACAAAAAATATGAACTCTCCCACTCTGTTTCGGAGCGAACTTGACACAAATTGTTTACTCACGGAAAACCTCCCTCCAAGCTGAGCGGGCAGTTTTATGTTGCGTCCGCACCAAAGGTTTGCGAACGTTATGTTGCGTCCTCAATTAAACATTTGCGAACAGGCATACACATAGGGCCTACACATTAATAAAATAAAAAATTAAATAATAGACAACATGTAAAACGAACGTAAGAGCCGCATGAAACGTTTGCGAACATGCACACACATAGGCCCACACAAAAAAAAAAGTATAAAAAAAAAAAAAAAAAAATTATAATCACATTATTTGATATGAACTGAAGAGCCGCACGAAGCTGGGCAAAGAGCCGCATGCGGCTAGCGAGCCGCGGGTTGGCCACCCCTGGTCTAAATGGCTGGTGTGGAGCCACAGTGCTTCAAGTGGGAGCCAGAAAACCCCTATCCTGAAGGCCTCAAAATCTGCCACTCGATGCTACAACAGCGAGCATCAGTAATATCCAGTATCCATATTTGCTGAACTGAACTAAGAGTTTTACTGAAATAACTACCCCGAAGAACTACCCTAGGCCTACACCCATCTCACTAGTCTGGCATTTGGTATTAATCCAGTTATACTTTCATCATAAAATTACTACAATAGGCTATATTTTAACTAAAACAAAGAAAGTATATTGAACTGAACTTGTGTTAAAAACCATTATTATGCTTTAAATTAATAAATAAACACACAATAAAATTTCGCTCGCGCGCTCCGCGCGCTCGCATGGGGAATCCGCTTCTGTCTCACTCTAAACAATTTCCAAAAGTTGAGAACCCTGGGGATATATGCCAGTGATTCTCACTCTGTTGGCGACCACCTGATTAAAATCAATATGAAAAGAACGCATGGATCAAACGAGCGCTTGTTGTAGTCAATTTTCGGCTAGTGCAGTTTCACGCTAGTGACTCACGTCAGCAATACTCGCCGTCGTGCAATGACGTCGGTTAGGAAAAGTGGAGTCGAATTATTTTGAAACAGTGCTGTCTTTTCCTATGTTTGATAGGAAGCACCTTTCATCTCTCCTTAACCCCGATGACGTTTAGGGGTTAAGGTATAGGAAAGGAGGCTTTAGGTTAGGAGATTGGACTATTCGGATTGGCCCCAGGACTGAATCCCACATGTGATCTGTGAAGGCAGAACCTAGGTCCTGCTCCCACAGGGTTATTATAGCTGCTAAAGAGGGGCTGGGCTATGCAACTTTGAAATAAGGTTGAAAAACACAGAAATTGAGCCTTTTAATGTGGGGTTTACAGAAAGAAACAAATCGACATGATTGGCTGGCGGTTTATAAGGGAATTGGGGAAATAACTTCTGCGTAAAATGCCTGATTTGCAGAAATCGGAAAAAATGTGTCTTTTTGATACCAAAATGTTTTGTCAATTGAGAAAAACTAGCAAATAGATCATTAATAAATAAATCACCGATGCATTTTAAGCCTTTTTTATGCCAGATCTTGAATGCACCATCCACCGTCGAGGGAGTAAACAAATGATTAGCTGCAATTGGGCTGAAAAGTGAAAAATTCTGCATTCCAAAATTCTTCCTAAATTGGGTCCAGATTCGAAGGGAGTGCTTAATCACGGGATTACTGTTGGGAATAGCCGAAGAGAGTGGAAGTGAGGCGCTTAAAGGCCAGGACACACCAGTCCGACTACCCGAAAATGGTGACTGCCGATTCAAGGAGCTCCAGTCTTCCCGCCGCGGCCGAAAAAGTGCAAAGAACACACCAAACCGACTGTTGCCTTTCCCTACACTCTGCGCTTGCGCGGGACGTAATGTCTCCATAACAGCAGGCGGCGCTAATCTGTATTGTGGCCCGAAAAAATACGGAAGCCGGAAATGATGGGACGGCTCTCTAACATAGAGAGAAATACGTATTTATATTTATGGACCATAAAGAGCACCATTTTTAGCAAAGAGTGTCGAGCAGTCAACAAGGGTTGATGCATGTGAGTACTCGCTGAACGAAACAAACAGACACATTAAAACGATGGCTAACTGTTGTTAGCTGTTTGTGCTACCCGCCTCACTTCCGGGCTTCACTGATTCGCTAGCCCTCCTTTAATTGAATTTATTCTACCTATGATAGAGAAAGCCAGAGGAGACCACTTCGATAATATTTGCTTCGCCTGATCCAATAATTTGAGGAAGTTCGATTTAAATAGGTTTTTAAAATTTCTGGTAAAACATACCCCAAGGTAACTCAGATGATCTGTCACCACTTTGAGTGGGAGAGCTGTATAATCAAGTTTAAGAGCTTCTTTATTAATCGGAAAGAGTTCGCTCTTACTCAAGTTAAGTTTATAGCCAGAAAACTGACTAAAGACCTCCAACACAGAGAGTGCCTCCGGTAAGGAAGTGGCTGGCTTGGCGACAAACAAAAGTAAGTTATCGGCGTATAATGATACCTTATGTTCAATTCCTCCTCTCCATATCCCCTGAATCTGTTTGTTACCGCGGATGGCAATCGCAAGTGGTTCGATTGCAATAGCAAAAAGGAGCGGGCTCAAAGGACAACCCTGCCGGGTCCCACGGTGCAGATCAAAACTACTTGAGTAACGGCTGTTTGTTAATACTGAGGCAGAAGGGCATGCATATAATAATTTAACCCAAGAAGTGAAAACAGGACCCAAACCGAATTTTTCAAGGGTGAAAAACAAATAATTCAATTCTACACTATCGAATGCTTTTTCAGCATCCATAGAAGCGAGGCATTCTGATTCAATATTTCTGGAGGAATATAAAATGTCCATTAGCCGGCGGATATTATAAAATGATTGGCGTCCCTTTATGAAACCCAGTTTGGTCGGGGGATATGATAGAGGGGAGAACATCCTCCAATCTGTGGGCGAGAATTTTAGCAAGTATCTTCACATCTGTATTTAATAGTGAAATTGGTCGGTATGATGCACAATCTAGAGGATCTTTATCCTTTTTTAACAACAGGGAAATACAGGCCTGATAGAACAAAGGCGGAAGTTTACCTGAGTCAAATGAGTCTGAGAATACTGAACATAAAAAAGGCGACAATTGAGCTGAACATTTCTTAAAGAAGTCAGATGGAAGTCCGTCTGGACCAGGAGATTTACCTGATTGCATAGATGTTATTGCTGCAATAATTTCCTTCTGAGTAATAGGTGCCTCAAGGCTATGTCTCAGGTCTTGAGAAAAGGAAGGCATGTTTAGGTTACTGAGAAAGGCACCGTTACGTCTCAATTTTGTTTGCTAGCTGTCTCGCATAAATGGACACCCGTGTGTGTGTGTGTGTGTGTGTGTGTGTGTGTGTGTGTGTGTGTGTGTGTGTGTGTGTGTGTGTGTGTGTGTGTGTGTCAATATTTTTGCGTATGAGTACGAAAATGGTGAATGAACCGGCATAGGCATTAATCGGTGGCAGTGCAGCGCTGTCTATTGTGGGAGATGAAAAGTCGTCATTTAGTCTGGCTGAGGGGAGGAGACAGAAGTTACGAGAGAGAGAGAGAGAGAGAGAGAGAGAAACAAACAAACAAACTGTAGTAGGCTATACAGCTGTTTATAAACTAATTTATTTTAGAAATTGCAAATGAAGCTCTGTGTGTAAATGTAAGCTAGCTTGAATTTTGCATTCTTGACATTACAGGGACTGATTTCTCTATTGATAGCACTACTTTTGTTTGAAAATAATAGTAATAGGTGTGTATTCTGTGTAAAAGTATTTCCCTTTACAATTTACAAATAGTACAGAATGGAAATGTTTTTGCATCGACTTTTATTACACTGTTGTTTGCTAATACAAGTTGTGAAGTTTGAATATTTTTGTTATGAGATAATGAGACTGATTTCTGTGAATCTGTGGTCCAGGTCCAGGAGAAGAGGAGAACCACCCGCAGGTCCCGTGTCCCAACTCCACCAGCACCCCCTACGCCGCAGCGGGCTTGGAAGACTGAGGAAGACCAGGACACCGCTCCTCCTGTCTCCAGGTTTCAACCTGCACACACCCCTGGCCCACAGCTAGGCACGCACTTCTACACACCAATTGAGCTCTTCAAATTGTTTTTCACTGCACACACTGTACACACACTCTGTAGCAACACAAACAAACAGGCTGCCAAAAAAATTGCCATGGGTAAAAATTTTAAATGGACTGATTTGACAGTTGAGGAGTTTTACAAGTACATTGGACTCCTCTTTTACATGGCCCTGGTTAGACTACACCACATTGCTGATTACTGGAGGCAGAACCACAGTTTAACCTGTCCATTTGCCGCAACAGTCATGAGTAGGGACAGATTTGGTGTCATCTCCTGGAACTTACACATAAGTGATCCAGTTGATTTTAGTCATGTTTTTTGCAGTTCCCAACTTTTTTTTGGAAAATGACAGTGCATTATAGAAGCTAATGCTTTGTAAATGGGGATAATGCTTTCGCTCAGCAGGATAGTCTTTTTGTTTTCATGCCTGTTCACTTTTCTTGGCTCATTTGTTGTCTGTCTGTTCTCTTCCAGTTTTCCCTGGTGGAGACGAGACGGTGTGGATCAAGTCCTTCCTCTGGCAGCATCTGAAGTTCTCCTGCATCCACACTATTCATATTTTATTTTAGTATTAGCATGTTAACATTAGTCAATTATTGTATTCCTTCATGATTTTTTTGTATTGTTTGTACAAGTGACATCTATTGCATGATGTCCATCTTGGGAGAAGGATTTATTCATCTGTCACTCCATGACATTTCTCAATATTTTTCCCATTAAAGGGACTTTTTTCTCAGTGGAGAAGAAATGTGAAGCCTACTGAGGCAAATGTCTATTTGTGCTATTGGGCGTTAAGAAACTGTTGGCTTGGAATAAAGGTATTATTTCAGACAAATTTCGAATTTCTTTAAAAATCGGACTTCAAATTTCAACATTTATGTCAAAATATTTTTTTTTTTACATTGGACTAGGGCAAAATTGAACCTTCCTCTCTGAGAGCGGAGAGTGTTCTGAACATTTTGATATGAATCACCTGGGTATTATGTTATCTACTTGCCCTCTAAAATGGTAATTTATAAAAGCATGTAAAATCGAGAAAATGCCCTTAGATCTCAACCCAAAAAACGTTTGGACAAAAAGATCATTTTAGTCATGTTTTTTGCTCTTCCCAACCTTTTTATGGAAAAATTCTAGTACATTTTAGAAGCTAATGTTTTGGAGAAGCAATTTCAAGAGTCAAAATAATTTAATCAGATGAATAAAGGTATTATTTCACACAAATTTCGAAATTTTTCAAAAATCGGACTTCAAATTTCAACATGTATGTCAAAATATTTTTTTTTTACATTGGCCTAGGGCAAAATTAAACCTTCCTCACTGAGAGCTGAGAGCTGAGAGTGTTCTGAACATTTTGTTATGAATCACCTGGGTATTATGTTATCTACTTGCCCTCTAAAATGGTAATTTATAAAAGCATGTAAAATCGAGAAAATGCCCTTAGATCTCAACCCAAAAAACGTTTGGACAAAAAGATCATTTTAGTCATGTTTTTTGCTCTTCCCAACCTTTTTATGGAAAAATTCTAGTACATTTTAGTAGCTAATGTTTTGGAGAAGCAATTTCAAGAGTCAAAATAATTTAATCAGATGAATAAAGGTATTATTTCACACAAATTTCGAAATTTTTCAAAAATCGGACTTCAAATTTCAACATGTATGTCAAAATATTTTTTTTTTACATTGGCCTAGGGCAAAATTAAACCTTCCTCACTGAGAGCTGAGAGTGTTCTGAACATTTTGTTATGAATCACCTGGGTATTATGTTATCTACTTGCCCTCTAAAATGGTAATTTATAAAAGCATGTAAAATCGAGAAAATGCCCTTAGATCTCAACCCAAAAAACGTTTGGACAAAAAGATCATTTTAGTCATGTTTTTTGCTCTTCCCAACCTTTTTATGGAAAAATTCCAGTACATTTTAGAAGCTAATGTTTTGGAGAAGCAATTTCAAGAGCCAAAATAACTTAATCAGATGAATAAAGGTATTATTTCACACACATTTCGAAATTTTTCAAAAATCGGACTTAAAATTTCAACATTTATGTCAAAATATTTTTTTTTTACATTGGACTAGGGCAACATTGAACCTTCCACACTGAGAGCTGAGAGTGTTCTGAACATTTTGATATGAATCACCTGGGTATTATGTTATCTGCCTGCCCTCTAAAATGGTAATTTATAAAAACATGTAAAATCGAGAAAATGCCCTTAGGGTTCAGAGGGTTAAAGTCAAATGTAAAGAATATACAAATTGTTTAATTGATTATATATTGGTAAATGCCAATTAAAGAGGGGGGGGGGCATAATATCATACAAATTAGCGTTTATTTTTCTAACACCAGTCAGTATCTGGTGTGACCACCATTTGCCTCATGCAGTGCACATGGTTCCTACAGCTTAATGCAAGTTAAATTTAAGACCTTTTTAATGCCACTTGAAATTAAATTTAAGACCAACGACGCAATCAACAGAAAAGGAAAAAGGTATTGTCTCTGTGTTTAGACATCACAGTAACTCTGCTTTCAGCGTAGACGTCATTATCTGTATCTGTTCAACCAACAAAATAATCTGTATATGTATCTGTATTCGGATATGAAGCCGGAAATGGCCGAGGCTTATGTCTGATTTTTTTTTAATTTTTTGCAATTATTGTCCCTTCAGTGCATCAAATTGATTTAATATTGGCATATAATTAATTATGAGATACAGTTCTATCCATACTGTACTTTCATCCGTTTCTCTCTCTCTCTCTCTCTCATAAGTTATATGAACTGTCTGAGCCCCACTTGCCCTTTGACTGGGGGACGTTGAACATTAAGAATCTGAAACAAAACACTATTACATCTCAGTAATTAACTTTGTCAGTTTTATTTTATTTTTTCATCTCTTTCTCCCTTTTTATTTTTAACTCGACAAAGTTTTATGATTAATCGATCTATTTTGCCCATTTTATTTCCCTCTACTCTCTCACTCACTCTGTTGCTCTATCTCTCCCTTTTTTCCAACTTGGTTCAATGAATAATTACTTTGGATAAGGAAACAGCGTTTAGTGCTCTACAAGTGATCAACGCACAAAGATGATACTTTTTTCAGCATATCTCTTAGTTCTAAACAGACATGAACTAAACAGGCCAAGCATCACATATCGAATATTTAAATATCGATTTTGTCTATTTAATGGCATTATACAGCCCGCTGCCTGCTACTAGAGAGACATGGTCCACGTTCAGAGGTTTGAAATAAATGAAAGGCAGGAAGGGCTGACGGTGACACGGGCTGCAGAAAATTCCAGCGGAATGGAGAGAGACGGCGGGTAACGGAGCCATGCAGCCGGTCTTTCTCCTCTCCGCCACGGCAGCGGAGATGAACAGCTGATTGGTGCAACTATAGTTAAGGCAGCACGCGCTGCGTCAATTTAGCGCTTAATAAATATTTGTTCCCCGAATATAACGAGACTATTCGGAAGTAAAACTATTTGGATCGATCTCATTATCCGTGCTTTTCCGATTAGCCTACACTTGTTCGGATTCGGGCTCATCACTAGTAGGCGTGTAACCGAACATTGTCTGGAGATTTGGTGCTGCTGTCCCGGTTGTTGATATCGGAGGTGGAGCGTGGAGGGGTGGAGGCGGTAGAAACGAGAGTAGAACAGAACTGGGAAATACCTGGCGTTTGTTGACAGCTTGATTTTGAGGCTTTGTGTTTCGCGCTGTGCATGTACACCGTGCCTCGTATAAATTGCAATGTACCGGTTTCAGCCAGGCAGAAAAATCCTTATTGGATAGCCAAATTTCGTTGAATTTACACTTTCCCATGATGCGCGCCGACTGCTACTCATGCTGCTACTGCTACCTGAATGACGTGCGTCTGCTCTGAGTCAGGGCCGCAAACAAATGTTTTGTTGGTTCCGCTCTCGTGAAACTATTTATAAACGGCAATTTATATGAAAAAAAAAATTACCTTTTTATTTTTAGATTTGAGACCAATCATAAAATCCTACTTACCATGTGTTAACATTTTTAAGACCCTTGAAAGATGGATTTAAGACTTTTTAATGCTAATTAAGGCCTTATTTTTAGATTTATGAATTTAAGACTTTTTAAGGATCCACGGGAACCCTGAGTGCAACACATCTTCTTCGCATAGAGTTTATCAGATTGTCAATTGTGGCCTGTGGAATGTTGGTCCACTCCTCTTCTATGGCTGTGCGAAGTTGCTGGATATTAGTGGGAAGTGGTGCACGCTGTCGTATACGCCGGTCAAGCACATCCCAAACATGCTCAATGGGTGACATGTCCGGTGAGTATGCTGGCCATGCAAGAACTGGGACATTTTCAGCTTCCAAGAATTGTGTACAGATCCTTGCAACATGGGGCCGTGCATTATCTTGCTGAAACGTGAGGTGATGTTCATGGATGTATGGCACAACAATGGGCCTCAGGATCTCATCACGGTATCTCTGTTCATTCAAAATGCCATCAATAAAATGCACCTGTGTTCTTCGTCCATAACAGATGCCTGCCCATACCATAACCCCACCACCACCATGGGCCACTCGATCCACAACATTGACATCAGCAAAGCGCTCACCCACACGACGCCACACACGCTGTCTGCCATCTGCCCTGAACAATGTAAACCGAGATTCATCCGTGAAGAGAACACCTCTCCAACGTGCCAGACGCCATCGAATGTGAGCATTTGCCCACTCAAGTCTGTTACGGCGACGAGCTGGAGTCAGGTCAAGACCCCGATGAGGACGACGAGCATGCAGTTGAGCTTCCCTGAGACGGTTTCTGACAGTTTGTGCAGAAATTGTTTGGTTATGCAAACCAATTGTTTCAGCAGCTGTCTCAGTGGCTGGTCTCAGACGATCTTGGAGGTGAACCTGCTGGATGTGGAGGTCCTGGGCTGGTGTGGTTACACGTGGTCTGCGGTTGTGAGGCCGGTTGGATGTACTGCCATATTCTCTGAAACGCCTTTGGAGACGGCTTATGGTAGAGAAATGAACATTCAATGCACGAGCAACAGATCTGGTTGACATTCCTGCTGTCAGCATGCCAATTGCACGCTCCCTCAATGCTTGTGGCATCTGTGGCATTTGGCTGTGAGACAAAACTGCAGATTTCAGGGTGGCCTTTTATTGTGGACAGTCTAAGGCACACCTGTGCACTAATCATGATGTCAGATCAGCATCTTGATGTGGCACACCAGTGAGGTGGGATGGATTATCTCAGCAAAGCAGAAGTGCTCACTATCACACATTTAGACAGATTTGTGAACAATGTTTGAGAGAAATGGTAATATTGTGTATCTGGAATGAATTTTAGATCTTTATGTCCATCTCATGAAAAATGGGAGCAAAAAAAAAAGTGTTGCGTTTATATTTTTGTTGAGTGTAGATTGCCATAGTCATCAATGGGTTAAAGCGTTCTTGAGGTATTGCAAACACAATGTCCAAGGTCACATTGACCTTGACCCTCAACATGTGACCCACTTCATCCTCTAATCAAAGTGTGAGTTTGTGCTAATATTTTAAACAAATCCCTCAAAGGGTTCATGAGGCATTAGGTCACAGTGACCTTGACCTTTGACCCATGACCTCAAATATCCAATCAGTTCATATCTGAAACAGAGTGGACATGTGTGCAAAGATTGCAGAAAGTCTCTCAAACGTTCATGAGATGTTGCTTTCATGATGCATGAGGTCCCAATGACCATGACCTCCTAAATCTATTCAGTTCATTCTGGAGTCAGAGTGGACATACATGCAATATTTGAAAAAAATCCCTCAAAGTGTTCTTAAGATATTGTGCCTGTAAGAATGGCTCAGACAGACTATCCAGAAACATAGTGTCTCTGCTGTCGCCGGCACAAATTAAAAGTCTGTCTTTCTGAATGCCATGCAAAATAGAGAATCTGTCAAAGGGTGGCTGGAAATGTCTTTAACACTAGAACCGCCCCGGAGTCAGTTTGACCCGTGGCGGTTTTTCAATTGCCCATAACTATGATGTCACAGTAAGCGAAATGTAGGGTTAGACAGTGAGACCATAAAACACTCTATCTGCCTTTTCTCAGGCTAGGATGAACCAATTTCAATTTTTTTTTGCACATTTATACTACATAGGATCTCAGAATTCAATACACCTTCATATTCCCACCGGTGAAGTAGGCCTTTAAGTTATAAGGGAAATGGGAGACGGATGAGCAGGTGTCGGGGACAAGTTACTACACAACTGTACTATACACTACTGTTTAAACATCATGCCATTTCTGCTGTCCTTCTTTTCTCTTACACTAATGCATTCACTAATTGTTTCATCTGCTTACACACTGTTAACACAAGTTACCTTATGTGCTGCTGTAACGATTAAGATATTTTTTTTTCTCATTTTAATACTCTTATCACACAAGTTCTCTGGTCTACACCCTTGTAATTCAGTGCATTTATTTTTTAAATATCATAATGTCCAATTCAGTGCAAATAGCCCACAATGTGCAGACAGAGGAAGGAGGACATAGCTTTGTTTTATCATTTAGCTTTTTTACTTTTTAGACTGAACGCTGTCGGGAGCCGATCAGATGGTCTAAACAGCTGTTTAACACGGAGATGAAAACAAAACTGAAACTAAACTATCTAACTAAACTAAATGTAGCCTAAATTAATAAATATTGTTACTAAACGGAAGTAATGTGTCGTGTGATTTTTGTCAGTAGCCTAAAGTAGACCTAGATTCTGCGTGCCGCCACAAACTGTTCTGTAATACAGAATCGCTGATCACGTGAAAACACAGCCAACTTCTTTCTTTTTTCTTTCTTTTTTTCTTGCATATTGACTCAAGTGCGTTCAGAAGGTCCACGACTCAACCATGATCCGTTGCACCACTGGTACGCTATAACTAGGGGAAACTTCAGGCTAAAGACGAGAGCTTTGAAGGCGGTACCATTAGGGTCAGGGAAGTGGGGGAGCCTCTTTTTATATATTAGGTAAAAACATCTAATTTGCCCAAATTGAGTGATACACTTTTAAGAAAAAACAACAGTTGACCTGTTCATAAGTAAATTGTATATTTGTTGTAATGTAATGTATGCTTTGGAACACACTTTGTAATGTAAATTGTATAATGTAATGTTTCTAATATAAGCCTGGCTCTTCCTGTGCAAGCTTGCTTAATGTCTTTTGGCCTTGGCTATGGATCCACTTGCCAGCAGCATTCTGCGCTGCTCTTGAAGACATCTACAGGAGCGAATAGACATTGTCACTTCGGCATTGTTCAATGCCTCTGCAATAGACTGAGAGACACACAAAGGTGACGGCAGTGTGTGTAAACCAATGTGTGCGCTTCAACTGCTGTAAAAATCACCTCGCCAGACAAGAGCCCCATTTTATTCTCACCCCCCCACCCTTTGCTTTTACAATCATACCTTCCATGCACCTGCTGAGTCCAAAGCTCCAGCACCGGGAAACAAGGGTGAAAAAAATATGATAGGCTGCTTCCCAGGTTGAGAGACTTGCGGGGCCAGTCAATACTGTGAAGGCTCCATTTAGCGCTGACATGACTCTGAGACAGGGCCTCCGGAATGATGTGTGTGTGTGTGTGTGTGTGTGTGTGTGTGTGTGTGTGTGTGTGTGGTGTGTGTGTGTGTGTGTGTGTGTGTGTGTGTGTTTCTTTGTACAACTACATTTGTGAGAACCAATTTGAGTTTTAGACTACAAGAGTGAGGACATTTTTGGAAAGTGAGGACATTTTTGGCCGGTTCTCACATTGGGACAGGGCTGTTTAAGAGTGAACACTAGGTGTTAAGGTTCAGGTATGAATGAGGTTAGTGTAAGGGTTGGGGTTAGGCATTTAGTTTTGATGGTTAGGGTAAGGGGCTAGGGAATGTATTATGTCAATGAATGTCCTCACAAGTATAACCGTACAAACGTGTGTGTGTGTGTGTGTGTGTGTGTGTGTGTGTGTGTGTGTGTGTGTGTGTGTGTGTGTGTGTGTGTGTGTGTGTGTGTGTGTGTGTGTGTGTGTGGTTTCTGAGATGCTACTCCTGACAGAGATGGATGGTCTGAGTTCTCCACAGCCAGCCAGCAAGGACAAAGGGACAGCCAGCCTTTAGTTGGCCTCCCTCCCTCCATCAGCCGCCCAGTATACCGCCACTTTCACTCACTCGCGGGATATTCCTGAGCGAGCGGAGGTGAAAATGAAATTACTGCAGAGAGAGAGAGAGCTGGATGGAGCCCGGGCATTTTGCTGATGAAGTCGTGTCTAGGTTTTCTGACACCGTTGAATTTTGTCACCACGTCGGAACGGCTGAATAATTAATCAGAGCAAGTGTAGAGCTGTCCACAACATGCACACACACACACACACACACACACACACAGGTTTCTCCCGATTGCTGATGGGTGACTAAGTGCTCAGAGACTGTATCAGCTTTCTCTCATCTTTGACCTGGCAGTACACAACGACAGTCGTACAACTCATCCCATTGTCATGTAAACCCACCTGAATAGTGTTTTTTTTAGGCGAGACACAACAGGGGCCTGTTTCAGGTAGCTGATTTTACATACTCTGAGTTTAATACATTACTCAGAGCGCAGGGTTGATGAGCAACTCTGGGTTTTCGGTTTCAGAACAGTGGATCAGCGTTGGGTTAATCAACTCTGAGCGTGTTCACTCTGGGTTGATCGCGTGCGTAAAAGCCATCGTCAATGGATCGCTGATAACATGATTCACCATGGAAACAGGAGAAACTAATTATTGATCCTCCCACTTCTCCACTTCTCAAAAAAGAAAAGAAATTAAAACCTCTCCGCTCCTCCCACTAGAGTTAGAAATATTAACGAATGAGTTTATGGTATGGAGAATAATTCACGGGGATATTATCTCATAACTCTGATCTAATCACCTCGGCAATTCAGTGTGTTATGTAGGCAAGCTATAATAGGCCTACTGAGCAGTACATAGTACGTCAGACACATTTGGTGACAGTTTCCATTGAAGAGCCTGATTTATTACCAGATCCATTTTCCTCAAGTGATCACAGTTAAATTATTATATAATTATTATATTCATATTAGGCTATTTAACGAGGCTCGTCTGTGACTTTAGGATCGCACAAGTGAACAGTAAGGTTTGCCTGCAACCGGAGCGTTACATTAATCCACCTGACAGAAATCTGTTCGGTGGCACAGACGTTAAAAAGCATACAATACAAATAGGTTTATTAATCTGAATGTAGAGCATGTCACGATGTGTAAGGTGGCCGCCTATATGAACGGACCGAGGGCTGAGAACAAGGCTACTGATCACATTAATGATCGATCAAACGTAAAATCATCAGGAAATGATAAAAACATCCCGATGGAGATTTCTATGGAGTGATTTTGCTTCAAACTGTACAGGGACGCGTGTGACAGTGACACTATTTCTTTAGTCTCAAAACCAGCTACCTGAAACAAGCCCCAGGTGAACAAGGGTAGAGGTTTTAACTAAGACTATGGAACTTTGCCAGTTCATTACTGCCATTAATACTATTTTTTGTATTACAAGTTTTTAAGAAAGGTTTGTATAAATATGAAAACATAGTTAATATCTAACTAACAACTATTACATTTGAATATCTTAAAAAACTAGAAATATATTTACGTCGGATAAAGCCAGAGTTCAAATTTAGATTTAATGTACAACCTTTTACAACATCACTAAAGGCTCCTATGTGCTTGTTGTAACACGTTATGTTGCGCTCTATATTTTTTACACGTGATGTCATTTTAGAACTAAATACATACTGGAATCAGGAAGTGCCGTGATGGTCACATATGTATTTGATTCTAAAATGACGTAAAGTGAGAAAAATATAAAGCGCAACATAACGTGGAAAATAAAAAAAGTCCCAACAAGCACAGAGGAGCGTTCAGTGATGTTGCAAAGTTTATCTTTTGAACGGCTCCCCTTGACTAGCAGTGTTTGAGCTAAGCTTGCCTGGATGAGAGACCTTTGCCAAAAAAGGGACGCACAGTTACAAGAACAGTTTCTGTCGCCTTTTCTTGAGCCGGGGAGTGAGGCAAAAAGCCAACAATGCTAAATGTTGAAGGATTCCATTTAAGAACAAAATGTAACAAAAATCCAATTGTGACAAGTTACTCTGTGTCTGCGGAAGAGAACAGGACACAATCATCTCTCAGTATCTTTGAAGTTCACATTATACCATTAATCATTCTAAAATCTATGATTTAAATGTTCAGTAAGCGGAATGGTCAGTTTAGCTAACTTCCTGTCAGTGACTGCAGTTAGCAGTCCCCTCCCTCGTCCCTACGTCACCACATTAATGCACTGCGGTCTTCAAGCAGCGAGTTATCTAGCATCATCTCAGATCCATAAGTGTGATAAAAAACATGATAAAAACCATCAAAACAGACATTGGGAAGGATTTCTACCTGCTTTGCCATTGTAGGCGCATCCACATTCACCCATCTGTCGCTCTGCACGTGCACCGGCAGTGAGACGGGTGCCGGTTTGTAGCGTTCTCTCTTCTGATTGGTTATCAGTAGTGGGAAAAGTTTATTTGCCGATTACATGCAGAGCGGGTGACTAAGAGATCGGCTTTATGAAACGTGCGCACTATATAAGTGATCACTGTATGAATAAAGAGCGATTTAACACTTATATTCAGTGGCGGACTCAGGGGGGGCAGGGGGAGGCGACCGCCCCCCTTCGTGGCTCAATGGTTGAAAAAGCGCGCTAAAGTGCCCTCAAGAGTGGTGAAAATGAGAGGAAATGCCTTATTTGCTGCCCTTTTCACGTGCAAAACATGATTGGGTGCCCTCTAGGATGCCCCGTCATACAATAAATGATGATGATGTGCCCTCTAGAACAAGAAAATTCGATGACGTGCCTTAATGAGTGCACTTATAGTCCCCTTCTGCCCGTCTGGTGCCCTTCTAGTACCCTGATAGTGCCCTTCTGTCTGTTCTAGTGCCCCTCTGCCCATCTAGTCCTTATAGTGCCCTGATAGTGCCCTTCTGGTCCTTCTAGTGCCCTGATAGTGCCCTTCTACTGCCCTTCTCCCCATCTGGTGCCACCATGGTTGAAAAAGTGTTGCTAAAGTGCCCTCTATGGTGGTGAAAATGAGAGAAAGTGCCTTATTGGCTGCCCTTTACATGTGAACAAAAATTATTGAGTGCCCTAGGTTGCGCCTCCATACAATAGGCCTAAATGATGATGATGAGCCCTCTGGAGCAAGAATACGGCAAACCGAAAAGATATGTTGCGGTACTCTAATGAGGTGCAGACGTTCCTCTCTTTGGTAGCCGACGAACGGGGAATGCGAAAGAGGCGTTGCTTTCATGTGGCGGCGCTATGACAAACAGCTGCATCGAGTAGTATTTAAATCTCTACTGGATAACAAAGCAAAAAGCGGATTAAGAGTATGTCTGTCCGTACCAGATGCCAAGTTAGAAAAACTTAATATTTTCAGTTTGCATAATCCATTTAAAATGTATATACATTTTTTGAATGTCAAGATCCGGTCCTCATTCAAGTGTAGGTCATTTCATGCAAGAGAGACGATAATAGGCAGCTATCACCTCACAACGAAGGAAAACTTCCTTCAATATTTCCGTAGCTGGCTGTCAGCGGTCAAAGACTGTATGGTTGTGGCACATTGATTTTTCTCCAGTCTAATTTACTTAAATGTTAGTAAAGATGAAAGCAGCAAGGCATCCTCCCTTCTTAGGCTAAAATGTGAAATGTGAATGTGCACAATGATGTGAACAACTCATTTTAGTGTTTATAAAGTCGCTAGAATTAGGGGAAACAGTGTCTTTGAAGCAACATTTTTTATGGGGGGGGGGGGGGGGGACCCCCGTTTAATTGTATGAGCCCAACAGTTTTTTGGGTGTTTCGTTACATTACATTCTATTTAGCTGACGCTTTTATCCAAAGCAACTTCCATTAAGTGCATTCAACAATGAGGGTACAAACTCAGAACAAAAAGAATCACGTCAGTACTATAGCTGCAAATAAACCAAACTACAAAGTGCCACAAGTAAGTGCTACATGGAGATGTAACAGGTGCCCCGAACGGGGCCTTCCAGGCAGCGCTGCCTTTAAGGCGCCGCTGGGGGAACAAAACACCATTGAGTTACAAACGCCACTGTGTCCACATGGTGCCCTTTTTATTTTTTCGCCCCTGCCCTTCAAACAGTCTGAGTCCGCCACTGCTTATATTAACATAAATATATCGCTTATTTCACCTTTAATTCCTCACACAGTTTGTTCTCCTTTCGCAGAACCTATTTTATCCGACAGGAAGACGCACTGAGCTAAACTTTAATTTAACAGAGCGTATAGGTAAGTTGGCTGTGGCCGAGAATCACCATCATCTCCCACTGAAGTTGTGGAACATTCTATAGTCTGTGTTTCAAACAAAGCAACACACACACAGCTTTTTACAGTTAGGCCCAATTTATCGCACCAACCTACCAGTGTTAATTGTCACCAGACTTTTTCAAAGAAATCTCAAAGAAAGACTGCCAAGCACTCCTCCTCTGCTCTCCTATATGTGTGAGCAACTGCACTATTTATTGTGTGCATGTAACAATGAGAGATCTTTTAACATGACACGTATTATGCGTGGTGCTGGTTCATGGTCTTTTCAAAGGCATTTTTTTAGGGACACATACAGTAAGTGTGCTCTGCTTTAAAATACCCACTTTAAATTCAACATTAACGAAGACATTATAATATGCAATGAATTATAAATAGAGCTTTGCTTTTGTTTCATCGCGTTTATATTATGAATCCTAATGAGTACATTTTAATTGCTTTTTACGTGTCTGGTCTCAATCATCTACACAGCCCTTTTCATTATTGTTTTAGTCTAGCCTACATTCCACACTATTTCTTCAAAGCTCTTCAATGTTCTATGCACAGACTGTTAAACATAGTTGTTAAGATAATACTTCAGAGGATAGAAGGCAGAAGGCAGTCACTACACCAACTGACTTTGAGGAAAAAAATTGTTTTAAAGTTTTCCGATTGACCTCGCACACTGTGTTTGGGATGAAAAGAGCCGGAATGCCTTTATTTAATTATTGAACTGGCATCACTTTGTTCTTAAACTGCTGGAGATTAGGGCTGTCGCGATGAAGGAATACCCCGTGCGGTGAGTCAGGGTGGCTAAACCGTGCGGTATGCGATATAATTGCTCCACCCCTTTTTTAGGTCTATATTTATTAAGCCAACTTGTTTGTACCGTATTGGTCCGAATATAAGACGGGGTTTTCCCCATTCAGCTTAATAATAATTAATAATAATAATAATAATAATAATAATAGGCTATATTTAATATATAGCCTACAGCGCATTTCTCGCACTCAAAGCGCTTTACATAGCTTCAGTTGTGTTTATTTAATTTTTTTATCGGTTGGAACCAACACTGTCTGTGCTCTCGGAAGCGGCTGGGACATGCGTGTGTGCAATGGGAGTATGCTTTGTGTGGAGAGAAAACAAGAAGCACGGGACATCGCAAAAGCCAATGCAAAGCCTCAAATCATTATGTTGCGAGTCAACCATGGACATATGAAAACGTGTCAGAGGCAGGAATCGGCTGTGCGATCGACTTTTACTGTGGCAGTAAGGAGAGATCAGATTGCCAACTGCGCTTTTCCTTTTACCCACACCACAGCCGCCGTAAAGTTTAGATTTCATAATTTGCATCAAAGCCCTAATGATAATAATAATAAGAGGCTTTATTTAAAAGCTGTCCATGCGGTCGTTGTGATTGTAACTTTATCGGCTGTAAACTGAAACTAACGGAGATCGCGGAAGCCTTCCAAACGACAACTGTAACGTGCCCCGGTTATCATTTCAGCCTTAAACCACGGCGTTGATAGCTTTCGTTTCAGCACTAGGCTATGTGATCAACTATGAGCATTAAATAAATGTTGCGTCTCAGATGCCGAGGACAGCAGCGAGGATGACCGAACCAGAGCATAGAGAGATGACAGCGAGAGCGATCACAGCGGAGCAGAGGAATAAAGTCTGTAGTAACACACATCCGTTTGGTCTATTTGTAGGCTACTACTGTTAGTTTGCAATGAAGGAAAGTGTTTTATTAAATGTTCGTATATTGTTTTAATAAATACAAATTATTTCCTTTTAAAAACAAGATCTGGTCTTCAAATCTTTTTTCCAAATATGAGTTTTGAAAAACGGGGGTTCGTCACCTTTTATAACAGGTCCATGAACGTCACGTGCGGTTGTTGCGGTGACCGCCCATGCTCTGCGATTGGCTTGAAAATATTGCAGTATTTCATCTGTGCGGTTATCGCGACAGCCCTACTGGAGATTTGACATTTTAAGAGAAATTATACTTCTCTATGGCAATTTTCTCTTTTATATTTATTTGTTTTTCAGATCAAGGTCAAATAAATGTAACGGGTCAGATTCAACTTAATTTTTATCTTACATGTTGGCTATTTTCTGTGTTTTGTCTCTAGGGAAAGTGAGGTGTAGCCAAAGCCATATGTACACACACACACACACACACACACACACACACACACACAATATATATATATATATATATATAATTTAATATATATATATATATATATTATAAATAATATATATATATATATATATATATATATATAATATATATGTAAGACCCACTACACAGCCTGCTGCTAATCTCCCTTTAAGATGTGACACTTCAGGTCAATACTACTGTGAAATGTTTAATTTATAGATATAATCATGCAACTTTGACAGTTGATTACTCACATTAAAACAATTATTTTGTAAAAAAAAATCTGAAATGTTTGAATAAATATACACAGTTTGGAAATGTTTAACTAACTATGTGTACATTTATATCTATTTAAATCTAGACGTCTAAAAAAGTCAGAGTTCAAATCTGTATTACATTTTTTAGTATCAATATGGGTGTTGCTGTTGGACTTCAAAATGCAGCCTTAATTTCAGATTGCATGTAAAGTCAGAAGAGATGAGTAGTGAAGAAATGTTAATGACCGCTCTTGATTTAGCAGGTTCACCTTCATGAAGAAGTGTAACTTAAGCAAGCTAACATATCTGCCGTCTCAATTAGGTTGAGATAGAGCTCATATTTTCCAATGAGCACCACGTAATAAATCAGCCACATGATGGCTTTGAAAAAGAAAGGGAAGACTTGGGACTGGCAACGCGGCGGAGCAGACACTGACTTTCATATCTCATCATTTAGGAACGAGCATATTCCATAAAAATGATGAATAATGTACGATTTGATTTTCCTCACTATTAGACGTTTCACATTGCATGGCCTGTTAAAAACCAATGGCTTGTGGAGGAGCAAATGTACTGCACAGTGCACTCCACACCATGTGGCATCCATCTCCTCCCGGCAGGCTTTTGTAAGTTTGTCCGCCCAGCTGTCCACAAATCTCCCCCCGCCCCGCATCACACGCCAGCGTTTGTCATTTCTTCCCTAGTGAAAAAAAGGAAGTTGAATGGCACGGTGCGAGGCCCCGCAGTGTCAGCCCAGAGCACGCTACATCAAGTGTTTGCTTGCTCACAACAGGTCACCCACCAGAGGCATCTCCATTTCCCAGAGCTGAACATTCTGAGTAAGACAGGCGCATGGTTATTCCCTGCCAAAGTGGGCCATTTCATAAAGAGAGCCAGACAGTGTATATCACCTCATGGTGGATGGCCCAGACGTTAGACCCCTCCCCTCCGATGTGGACACCAGGTTACTGCGTGCTTCTACCCAGAGGCGAGTGCTCGTCTGGGGGGATCAAAGACACAGCGGGGCCAGCTCCCCATAGCCACCACTGCTTGTCTCCTGACTGCAGGGCCCAGGCTTGATGGAAAGCAGAGCCAACAGGTGGGCACCAGACAGAGAAGAGGGATGAAAGTCAAGCTCTGTCTGAAAAAACAAAGATGGAGGCACGCAAAGGGGCTCCAGGGGAAGTAAAGGGAAGGAAGGGGTAAGCAGCAGCAGCTAACCTTGAAGGTAAAGATGCTCCACAAGGACACTTTCTTTTCTAAAGGAGACACATGGCAGGCATAAACTGTTTTTTCAAGCACTGGTCAATGTTGAGAGGTTGGCTATTTTGCTTTCATAACATATCTTATCTGTCATACTAGTATAAATCAAAGTTCCAAAATGTACATGGAGGTGTTTATTTGACTAAACCTTGTCTGTTTGAGTTTATATACAGTATATTCCTCCTACACAACCATCTTTAACGGACATTTTCTAAAAAAAATTAACACTCTGAAACAAAAATCTCAACTTCTATAGCACTTACATCAACTACACTTTCCATTATCATTCCTAGAACTGTTCTGAAGATAGTTCCTGAAAGATATGTTCATATGTTGTTAAATCATGACTTAACGTTATTAAGACATAGTTTCTTTTTTCCAACATCTAGATTTGTGGGTTTTAAAAGAGATGCAAATGTATGCATAATTAGTTAGATATTGCCAACGTTGCATATTACTTTAAAAAAAGAAAAACTGGAAACAAATTACACTTTTAATGTCAGTAATCAACAGGCAAAGTTTGTATGATGATATCCTATAAGTTAAAAAGGTTACCCTATTTACCTGCACTTTCTTGCCTTAACAGTGGGAAGCACTCAAGATGGACGGCGTTTAGCTTAGTAAATGATACAGTAAACCGATTTACAAGAGGCGCTCAATGCTGTACTAATCCTGTCCAAACAAAGCCATTCCAAAAAGGAAAACTGGTAGTTCTCTCCATAGCTTAACACACACACACACACACACACACACACACACACACACACACACACACACACAGAAAGAAAGAAAGAAACATCACCAAGGTATTTCATGTTGAGAAACTCCATTGTAGGCTAAATTGGATAAGTAGAATAACAACTAAAAATCGCCTTACGTCTGGGGAATTATATCAGGAGGAGTAAGTGAGGAGGCGCTGTTACGGAAGAAGCCCATCAAAGTATGTGTGAGAATAATTTTAGCAGAGATACAAAGGTGAAATCATTTGATCTAATTGCACCGTATGGAAGTGATTTCCATTTTCCTTTCATACAGGAAAACCGAGGTGATGCGCATACTGAAATACTGTCAAGAAAAATGTGGATGGCAGCGATACTGAGATAGTTTATACATTTGCCCATCATTTATGTCATTATAACTCTTACATTTTAACAAATTAAAATTCAAGTTATTAAAGTAGTTGCAAAAAAGTTGTTTTTGTTTGTTTAGTATACAGCTACAGAGGTAATTGTTTATGGCCAACTGTCATCTAGAACTATACAGTATTTGAGATGTGTCCAGGTTTTAACTTACCTCAATATCCAACAATATAATAACTGCGTTGTTGTCACGATCAAATATCTTTACATATCTTTCTTTCAATAAGGTCTGTTTGGAGGTTAAACCATGACCGTATTAGTAGCCTTAAATCAGAGCCAAAACTGTGAACAAGACTTCTCCTGTAGCCTTGTAGTTTTAAATTTCTGTTCAGTAGAACATTTGCATCAATGCAACACAGGCGATTAATGTGTAAAGCTAAGTAATGAATGGTGAAAACCAGCAAAAATACACTTGTTTGGACATTTGGCATTGGTACGATCAAAACATACATTGTGATGAACATTCTCATACAAAATGAGGAAAGAACGTTGTAGGCAGTTAATATACTGTAAATAAACTGTAATTTGTTATTGTTTTATTCAGATCCTTTTACAAGTGCAATATTTTAAACGCTATACTGTAAACATCATGCTTGCTGAACACGACATATGGCGCATATTATGCAGCTGAAAACTGTAGCTTATGTATGAATTGACATGACAAATGGCTACAAACACTAAACACATGTTCAGATTTGGGTCAAACAATTTCTCAGCCTGTTTATCCTTCTGTCTGTGTCAATGAGCCGAGATGGAGGTGGAAAAAACCTACAATGTGAGCCATTGTTTTTCAATCTGCATTCAGAGCGTTAAACAGATCAACTGCGTACCATGACGCACAATAAAATCAACTGTATTTTGATCAAGCGTTCAATCCTCATGTCAATAGATGGGGTTTTTCGTGTGTGTGTGTGTGTGTCAGCGATCGGGCCTATATAATGGTGTACGATATCGTTCAGTGTTGTAAAATGAAGAGCTGACTCCAGGGGGAATAAGGTCAGCATTCCATGTGAGGAATACGTTATATCAAAGTAAATCAATAAATGTAAATCAAATTTGTAAAACTCCTGCAGGGTGTCAGATTATTCCCCGCTGTGAATAGTGAATGTACCACACTGCTGGACACACTGCCAGTCCTAATGTTACATCCATTTGTATTTAGAGCGGAGTTAAAAGGTTGGTTGGGTGGGCAGGGTGGTGGAGCAATGCAACATGATGAATGAATGAATGAATGAATGAAAACCTTTATTTATACAAACTCGAAAGGCATTGAGGTTCCCCTCATTTACAACGCCGACGAACGCAACAACAAACACAACAACAACAATAAGAACAGAGTGACAGAATAAAACAGAAACACAAAATCCTAGCAAGATAAAAAAAGATCAAAAGAAATAAAGAATTACAATAAAAGAGCTTAAACAATTAATTCAGTTAAAACAAATGCAGTGGTGATGGTGAAAATCAGAAATCATAGATTTAAAAGAAGAAACAGTGGGGAGAATGGTCATATTGAAGTTGCTCTGAAGGGCATTCCAAGAGATGGGGGCACTATAGCTAAAGGCAGTTGTTCCTAGCTTAGAATGAGCTCTAGGAACCTTTAAGAGCAGCAGCTCACTGGATCGGGTACTATATGACTGAGAGTTCCAGTCGAGCATAGCTGATAAATAGGGTGGCAGTTTACAAATTAAGGATTTAAAAATAAATAAAAACCAATGTAACTCACGTCTCAATGACAGGGATGTCCAGCCGACTTTTTCATACAGGGAACAGTGATGAGTTTTAAAGGAATCACCTGTAATGAATCTAAGGGCTGAAGTACTGAGTCAAGGGGTTTTAGGGCAGTAGCAGAGGCATGTCTATAAACTATATCTCCATAATCCAGCACTGATAAAAACACTGCTTCGATTACCCTTTTCCTACAAATTTTTGGGAAACTTGATCTGTTCCGATATAAAAAAAACAATTTTTTGACGAGATTTGAGAACAAGTTTGTCAATATGGGGTTTAAAAGTGAGCTTCTCATCTAGCCAGATACCAAGGTACTTATATTCAGAGACTTTTTCGATCAAAGAACTGTTTACAGCATAGATGCATGCTATGCTGATGACACCATTTTGTACTGTGTTGCACTGCATGCACTGTTGTCCAATTCTCTAGCCCTAGAGAACAACATGAATTTAGTTTTAGTCTGGTTAAGGACAAGTTTAAGTGAAATAAGAGCATTCGAAGAGCATTAAAGGACAGCTGCAGATTCTCAATAGCTGACTTTGCAGAGTCAGCAACACAGTACAAAATGGTGTCATCAGCATATAAATGGATTTGACAACCACTGACAAGAGACACAATATCATTGATGTAGATGGTGAATAGCACCGGACCTAAAATTGAACCTTGTGGAACACCTTTGGTTATGGGTAAGAAACCAGATTGGATATTACCTAGCTTCACACATTGAGATCGGTCAGAAAGGTAATTACTGAACCAGCTACACGCATTTTCACTAAGACCAATGTTAGCCAATTTATCTAATAGTAAAGAATGGTCTACTGTATCAAAGGCTTTGCTGAGATCAATAAAGAGGGCAGCACAGTGTTTACTATTATCTAAGGCAGAGACAATATTGTTAGTAACCAGAGTGATGGCAGAGATAGTGCTATGGTTAGTTCTAAAACCAGATTGGTGAACAGATAAAATAGTGTGACTTGAGAGAAATGTTTTCAATTGGTTATTAATAAGGGATTCCAGCGTTTTTGACAGACATGACAGTCTGGATATTGGCCTATAGTTATTAGGTCAGTTTTTTCTCCCGCTTTATGCAAAGGAAGGACACAAGCTGATTTCCAGATCCTTGGAATAACGCAGGAAGATATAGAAAGATTAAAAATGTGGGTAATACACTCTGCAATTACAGGGGCTGAAAGCTGGAGAAAGAATGGGTCTAGGTGTCTTCTCCAGTGGATTTCTTGGGGTCAATGCTTAAGAGAGCATCAAGAACCATACTGGAGGACACAGGAATAAAAGAAAACTGAGGAACAGCATTGGTGGTAGGCATATGAACCTGTTCAAGGGGTAGCTGGTTGTCTGCTAGAGAAGATCTAGAGTTGTCCTCTTTGAAGATATGGCCAGCAACATTAAAATGTCTATTAAAACCAGCGCAGATCTCGGTTTGATCAGTAATAAAACTATCATCAAATTTAACCTGAATTGGAATAGAAGCAGATGTAGCAGAGCTATTTTTGTTGGTTTTAACCACCTTCCAGAATTTTGCTGGGTTAGAATAGGTGTCTGTGATCAATTTTAAATAATAGTCAGATACATTCTTCCTCACTAAGGATGTGCATTTATTTCTTAAGGCTCTGAATGCAGTCCAGTGTGAGGCGTCATTAGTACGTCTAGCAAGAGACCAAGCTTTGTTTCTAGTTCGGAGAAGAGATGTAAGTCCTGGACTAACCCAAGGACTGGATCTATCCTTAACTCTATACTTCTTAAAGGGGGCATGTGTATTTAAAATAGATAGAAAGGTGGAAATGAAAAAGTCTAAAGCTAGTTCGACATCAGGAATAGCCAGGGTGTTGTGAATATCACTATTATAAAGGTCATGAAGAAAGGCTTGTTTATTAAAAATGTTTAGGTTTCTCTAATTAAACCCTGGCTGAGGATTTTTTTATATGTGTATCACGGACACATACAATAGGACAGTGGTCACTTATACCTAATTCAAGTACTCCAGATAAAGATATTTTATCACTCTTATTAGAGAAGATTAGGTCTATAAGTGTTGATCTTGAGGGTTCTTTCAGGTTTGGCCTGGTTGGATTTGTGATTAACTGTGACAAATTTAGGTTAGAAGATATTTCTTTTAAGTGATCAGAGGCATTTGTCAACCAATCCAGATTAAAATCACCCATAACTAAAACTTCAGAATTAGAATAGTGGGAAAGTAGGTCAGCCAAACGATCAATAGACCCAGCGTCAGCTGATGGAGGTCTATATACTCCAACAACAATGAGAGAATTACTAAAACCAAAACCTAAGAACATGCTTCTAAGCAGAGCCGGCCCAAGCCTTTAGGGGGCCCTAAGCGAAATATGTTAGGGGCCCCTCTCCAATGTTAGCGCTGCTGAAACTATAGATCTTTGTTAAATATCATTCACACACCCAGTGTTTTCCGCTAGTGCCTCCACTGTGCGAAAATATTAGACAGCCGAGATTCAGACCCTCCTAGGGGGGTCCGGGGTATGCCCCCCCGGGAGATTTTTTTAACCTTTTTAAAGTGAAATGCATGAATCTTGTGCACTTTGAGAGGAAAATTAAGAGGCTAAATCTGAGAAATTTTGTGTGAACAAATACTTTGGAGACACTGGGTCAGATGAATTAGAAGCTATTGAAGAAGGACACATGGATTTTCCATAAAAATATTAATATAAAATAAAATATTATGGAGGGTCCTCTGGGTTGGGCTTGGAGCTCTTTTTCTTTTACGAGACATATTTCTCTGTAATATAATGAATGCATTTCAGATTTTTTTTTTGCATTTTCAAGCTTTTTTATTAGATAGTACAGCGTTGAAATGGGGAGACAGAGAGAGAGAGGGGGGATGACCTGCAGTAAAGGTCCACGGGTCAGATTCGAACCCGCGACCACTGCAACGAAGGCCGGAGCCAATATGGTACGCGCTCTATCTACTACGCCACCGGAGCGCCCCAATGAATGCATTTAAATGCAGTGTGAGGAACTAAGCAGAAAAACTCTGTTGTCCAGCTACGTATCTTTTTTTCCACAGACAAGGCTGAAATAGGCTATAGACTATACACAGTGCATGGGCAACTGAGGGCAGCCCCATTTCCAATTGTTTTTAAATAAACTCAATACACACTGTGCATGGATGTGAATGTGACATGATCAGATAATTTCGGATTTCCTCCCCCCAGATGAACTGATTACATTTTTAGGCTATTAATTATCTAGACAAAAACATTGTATTCCTTTTTTTGTATGATAATCACATTTGCATAATATGATGTTAATATCAAACACACAAACGAAAAAAATTATTTGGAGGGGGCCCCCCAGGCAGTCGGGGGCCCTAAGCGGCCGCTTAGTTCGCTTATGCCTCGGGCCGGCTCTGCTTCTAAGAGTAAATAAAATGAAGCTTAGGAGGCCTGTGTGTTAGAAAGCAAAGCACTGGCTCACTGTTTCTTAAGCCACAAACAAAAGCAATTCAAAAAAAGAATCCGAAAGATTTAGAAAAATAAATAATTGCATGGCCGGACAGATTGGTTTGCACACTTTGCCAGTATCTCTCTGTGGTAGTCGGTAAAACGCTTCAGAGGCTGTGTCTTGATTCAGGGGTTGCAGCCTACGTAGGCTGCATTTGAAGACCGATTGCGTCATAGCGGCGCGCAAAGGCTGTCCCATTTGCAAGGCTCCTTGCAAGGCTCCTCATATGCAGCCGTTAAATGCAGCCTTCGTTTCACGGTTTTGAAGGCTGCATCAGATGTATCCTTCGTGGCCCAACATATCCCAAGATTCATTGCGTTTTTTTCAGAGATTGCATAAAATAAAATAACAAAACAGCAACGTGTTGCTCCATCTTCTTAACTTTTATCTTCCTTTCTTTTTTTCTTGTACTTTTTTTTCTTTTCGTCTGGTAGGCAACTTCTTTTTCTTTTTTCCTCCATTGACAGGGCTGTCTCCGTTGGCAGCAATCAGGGTTGCTAGGCAGCACAGGAGCGGCAAGTCGTCACGCAAGGTAACGGCTTGTTACGTAAACCGGAAATGCTCGTAAACGGAGACCTGCGTAGACCGTCTCATTTAAAAGGCTCGTTGGCCTTGGAATCGGCCTTAAAATCGAGACCGCGTCCTACCAAGTGCGTGGTCTCTGTAATGGGACATAGCCTTCATCTGCAAATATGTTAGCTTTAGCACCAGCTGAGCAAAGGCGGCTCCAGCTGACTGCAGCTATTGGAGCTGAGAGAGGCACTATAGCCACAACTAGACGAATGAACATATCTGCTGTATCAAACAGGGCGTCAATCCAGACCCACAAAGTACAATAACGCTGAAATGTTTTGCGGGCCAAATGTGGGCTTATATTGTAAATTTTCAATTCAATTTGGAAGACCCAAGAGTAGTGGCGTACATCAACAGGCAGAGCGACACTCACTCATTGACACTACACAAGTTAGCTTGAGGAATGATCTTGTGGAGCATCACCAGGCTCTTGTCCCTTCAAGCAACAAGCGTGCAGGGAGATTTACCATCCGCACCCAGATCGCCAGCCTTGGCCCGTGAGAGGTTGAACTTGAATGCCGCTGGCCTGCCTGTACAGGTCCTTGACATTATTCTGAATGCAAGGGCCTTTCCACTCGCCAGCTCTACAGTGGTAAGTGGCGGGTTTTTGAGGACTGGTGCGACTCGAGGCACGTCATTCCCTATCAGTGTTCCGTGGTGGACCTACCGTGTTTCTTGCAAGAATTGTTGGAAAAGTGTAAGGCCTTTCCTACGTCAATCACATCCCCTGAGCCAATCAAATCCCCTGAGCCAATGGAACCTACCCCCATTCCCCAGGTGAACCGAATCAGTTAATTAAGCATTCAGGCAGCAGGACACAGTTAAAACTAGCCTGGTCCAACCAGACCATCGTACTTCATTTCATTTGTACAGAAGGTCTGCCAGGTGCCACTCTGGATTAGCCAACCAATCGCATCACCTTTGGTCATCACGTGTGTCATGAGCCGGCTTTTGATGGTGCCTTCCAGTTGGACAGGGAACTCGGAAATTTCCGACTTCACTACATATTGTAGTCTATGGCTATGTCTTGATTCAGGGGTTGCGGTCTTGGAACCGGCCTCGTAGGCTGCATTTGAAGACCGATTGCGTCATAGCGGCGCACAAAGGCTGTCCCATTTGCAAGGCTCCTCGCAAGGCTCCTCATATGCGGTCGTGAAATGCAGCCTTCGTTTCACGGTTTTGAAGCAGTTTTGAAGGCTGCATCAGATGTATCCTTCGCAGCCTAACATATCCCATGATTCATTGCGTTTTTTTCAGAGATGGCATAAAATAAAATAAAAAATAACAAAACAGCAACGTGTTGCTCCATCTTCTTAACTTTTATCTTCCTTTCTTTTTTTCTTGTACTTTTTTTTCTTTTCGTCTGGTAGGCAACTTCTTTTTCTTTTTTCCTCCGTTGACAGGGCTGTCTCCGTTGGCAGCAATCAGGGTTGCTAGGCAGCACAGGAGCGGCGAGTCGTCACGCAAGGTAACGGCTTGTTACGTAAACCGAGACCTGCGGAGACCGTCCCGTTTAACAAGGCTCGTTGGCCTTAAAACCGGCCTTAAAATCGGCCTTCATAGGCTATAGCCTTCATAGACCGCGAGACTGCGTCCTACCAAGTGCGTGGTCTCTGAATCAAGACACAGCCTATGAATCTACCGGTACCTGGCAACAGTAACTTGTTAGAGCCTAACGTTTAGTTATTTGGACGAGAAAGGTTTTAGGCGTCCATACTTTCGCGAGCAGATGCACTGGAACACTGACAGGTCGGAACATCGGAACTACCAAGTCGGAAATCTCCTTCTTCCGAGTATAAAGGAACGCAGCATTCAACTGAAGCTGGAGCGTTCTCAGCCACTCGCTCTGTTCGCTGATTGGACCATTGTAGATTCTCCGGAGAATCTGGGAAATGCGCTGTACACCCAGACTGACTACTGAAGGGAAAATTTAATTTGGCCGGAAGTAGGCGGGCGGGCGGGCGGAGCCAGGCTAAGTTAAAACCCCCAGTCCATGAGAACTTTTGGAGGAGAAACACAACAAAGGAACACAGGAGAGACACAAAACTAAATTTACCAACTCTGGAAACAAAACGTACTTACCTGGACTGTGACTGCAAACATGGAGGAGCTGATCTGCTGATAAGGAGGACTCTTTCAACACTGCACACTGGTGAGAGCTCCAAAATGGAAAGCTTAATTAAAATGCTGCTCCCAAATTGAGCAGACTTGTAAATCTTTTTAGCTTAAATGTGCTTATATCTTATTCCTTGTGTCTCCCTTCTTTACAGGATGAGTCAAATGGATGGCTCTTCTTAAATATGTGGTCACATTTCCAATTTCTTCAACGGTTTTCTAGAAACAAGGGGTTTTGCAACTTCCAAAATGCACAACTCACCCCACTTTCCCCTACTTAGTACATATGCATGATTATACTTTCTAGAGGGCCGACATTTCTGTATTTAATGTAATATTCTAATTTTCTGAGATTTTGAATTTGGGGTTTTCATAAGCTGTAAGCCATAATAATCACAATTATAACAAATAAAGGCTTGAAATATCTCACTTTGAATGTAATGAGTCTATATAATATATTAGTTTCACCATGTAGTGGGTACAGGTGGTTCAGATTAATTCTGCTATTAGAAATTAATCTGATGATTAATAATACTTTAATAGTTTGTTAAAGTTCAAAAGGGGCACCACCATTCATCTTAAGAATGGAAAAATAATAGCAAATTGTCTCGTTTAATCAATGGTTTATTCTCAAATGTTGATTACTTTAATGTTCAGTTAAATGAATCAACATTAATAAATCCTAGTCTCAATGATCATTTCCATATAATAATGTAATCAAATAATTACTATTATAAATTTGGTAATATGATCTTAAACACTTAAGGCTACAGAATCCTTCTACTTGTTGATTGTTGACACTCCAATAATATCCACACAAATAAATCACAAACACTTCTAGTTACAATATAAGAACATTTATTTTAAACACAATGAAACTTAAGGTAACATCTATACGCATAAAGCAAATACACTTAATCAAAGAAAACGTCTAGAACATTGTTATTTATACAGCCATGAACCAATGAGTGTGTGTGTGAGTGAGTGAGGGTGTGTGTGTATGTGAGTGAGGGTGTGTGTGTGTGAAGAGTGAGTGAGTGAGTGAGTGAGTGAGTGAGTGAGTGAGTGTGTGTGTGTGTGTGTGTGTGTGTGTGTGTGCGATGCGAAGCAAGAAAAGGGACGGGGGGGAAAGCTCCCACGTGACTTAGGGTGACAACCACAAAATGGCTGCCGGCTAGGCTATTCTAATTCCACCCGGTAGGGGGAAGTAGCTACCACGGTTACTCAAAATGGTGTCTATTTCAGAACAAAGGGCCAAGAAGAAGACTGGGGCGGGGGATTTCGAAAAGCTACTAGCCCCTTTAAGATCTTAACACCAATCCTATCTGAGGAAGGCCATCATAAGGGTTATCTAACGTGTGTGTACGTGCGTGCAGGAGAGGAAGAGGAGAAAAGAACACGCTTGAGCGCGAAGGGGGGAGAAAGAAAGATACAGCAGACTTTAAAACCACACTGCAGCGTTGAATGAAGTGACCAGCTGAACGTCCTGACTCTCCGTTGGGGAGAGGACAAACAGAGATAGATCACAGCTTGTTCAAAAATAGCAAACACAGAATCGAAAATAAACAGTATTGTTCACACTTTAAAAAGTAATAATAAACTAAACATCTGCCCAGGTAATTATTATGCCAAAATCTCACTTGTTGGAAACTTAGTTTCCGCTGCTCGTCGTCGTTATGGCGGGCAGCCAATCCTTTCCGGACTGTGGCTCACACGACGGAGGCTCCGTGCCTGTGGCGTTCGGGGAGCGGGTGAGGTGTTCTCTGCGGTCTTCAGATCGCAGGAAAAAGGCAAAGGGCTCGCTGATTTTGTGCGGAAGGTGGCGATCGGGGACACGTGATCGGCTTATGGTCCGCGGTCCAAGAGGCTGAGTTTCTGGGTAAACCGCCTGCTCTCCGTGTTCTTCTGGTCGTTCCAACGGAACAGTTTTAACTCACACTGTTGTTTTAGGTATCACCGCGGCCGCAGGAGATAGTCTTCGTAAAACACGTGGTGGTTAGTTGTGGGCTGAAGAGGGCCCTTTTAGGTCTGTACAGACGTTGTTGTTTCTATATAGGTCAGCTAGAAGCCGCCTCCAGAAAGGAATAATGGACACCGCGCGGGCGCTTTTGAAGTCCCGGCGTCATCTGGGGTCATCTGGGGTGGGGCTTCAGGCTAGCGTTTGGGCACACCCACCTGGAAAGGTTAGGGTGTACTGCATTGTTTTGGCCGCACGGTGGTGGCACAGGGTTGTCCATAGGTTTGACCCCCTATAACCATTTAGGTTGAGTTACTGAAATAAATGAACTTTTGTACGATATTCTAATTTTTCGAGTTTCACCTGTATGTTTATAAATAAAATGTTATCAAAAAACCAAGATGTAACAGAGTACTGGGCTAATAAGTAGGTTTGACTCTTGGAGCTAGTGGAGAATTAATGACACGACACAGAATGTTGGTAACCGGTTTTGTATTCACTTAAACAAATAATAATCACTTGAATCAATCAAGGAAATATAAATAAACATAAATAGAAAATAGGCCTTCAATTCAATTATCTTAGATATTCACACTCAGTATGGGCACCTTTTACTCCATACATTTAAATCAACAGTTCCCAGTCCTATTCACACATTGATCCAACTAAACATAAAACGATGCATCCCACACAAATCATTCACTGCAGGTTAGATGTGTTTGTGGGTGCAGAATGTTCAATGAGGTCAGTGTTTGTTTGGGTAGGAGGAATCCTACCACACTCCAGGCAGCCAGACTTGAGGCCTGCCTTTTGAGGGAATTGGATTTGAGTTTGTTCTTCTCCTTTAGCTCGCCATCATCATGTACTTCAAATCAAATGTGCTTCATATAAAAGCACATTTATGACAGTTTGCACTGTCCAAAGTGCTGTACATAGTGCATTCAGTAGGTAAACAATGAAGGTAAAATAACAATAACCAAAATAAAAGACGTAAAGCCCATACAGCCACATAAACACAGATAGTAGTGCAGAGGTAAGATAGTTAATGGGGAGGAAACACCAGGGTGTACATATGGGTTTTGAGCCTTGATTTAAAGGCAGAAATGTAGGGGGAATCACACTTGTCAGGTGGCAGTTGGTTCCACAAGCACGGAGCAACTAGTGCAAAGTACATTTCTGAGAGTCGTGCCAGTGGCATGGCTGTATACGCTGGTCACCAAAAGAAAGTGATTGTCTACAGTAGCTCAGAAGAGAGTGACATCTCAATTCCACTTAACGACACCACTGATGAGAGTTCAGATGGCCAGAAAGATGATGATGGTGACTTTGTCATTGTGAGCTTTGCAGGCAAAACCACCTAGATCTGCTAAGCCTTGTTTAAGAAAATGTACCTTCAATCTTTGTCAACTATTTACTTTATTTACTTTAAATACACCTTAAATAAGTGATTGTCTAATGGATTTGTCTTGCATTACAGTTTATGAGATATATATAAATTGGCACAATTCACCCCACCTTATTTTCTCCAAATGCACGATTTGTGCGACAAGACAACTTTTTTTTCCAAAAGCTATATTTCTTAAACAGTTTATTCCAGATCCAAAGTTTTTATTGCCAGGGATGCACAACATCCTGAAATATATGTACATATTTGAGTTGGAGACATAACTGTCAAGGCCTCTACTTTAAAATCACTTTGAGTAAAAAGTTGCACAACTCATCCCCACTTTCCCCTACTTGGTTTGGGCCCCTTTTGCACAAATGATTGCCTAAATGCGGGGTGGCATGGATGCTATCAGCCTGTGGCACTGCTGAGGTGTTATGGAAGCCCAGGTTGCTTTGATAGAGGCCTTCAGCTTGTCTTCATTGTTGGGTCTGGTGTGTCTCACCTGCCTCTTGACAATACTCCATAGTTTCTCTATTGTGGTTCAGGTCAGGAGAGTTGTCTGGCCAATTAACACAGTAATACCATGGTCAGTCAACCAGTTACTTGTGGTTTTGGCACTGTGGACAGGTGTCAAGTCTTGCTGGAAAAAGTAATTCAGCATCTCCATAAAGCTTGTCAAAAGACAGGAGTATGAAGTGCTCTAAAATCTCCTGGTAGACAGCTGTGGTGACTTTGGACTTGATAACACAGTGGACCAACACCATCAGATGACATGGTGCCTCAAATCATCACTGACTGTCGAAACTTGACAGTGGTCTTCAAGCCCCTTGGATTTTGTGCCTCTCCACGCTTCCTCAAGACTGTGGAACCTTGATTTCCAAATGAAACGCAACATTTAATTTGGATCAGTGATGATTTGAGGTATCATGACATCTGCTGCTGTTAGTCCACAGTGTTATCAAGTCCAAAGTCACCACAGCCATCAACCAGAAGATTTTTGAGCACTTCATGCTTCTGTCTGTTGACAAGCTTTATGGTGATGACAATTTCCATTTCCAGATAGACTTGGCACCTGCCCACAGTACCATAAGCCACTGGTAACTGGTTGACTGACCATGGTATTACTGTGCATGAATGGCCAGACAACTCTCCTGACCTGAACTCCATAGAGAAACTATGGACTATTGTCAAGAGGAAGATGATACACACCAGACCCAACAATACAGACGAGCTGAAGGCCACTATCAAAGCAACATGGGCTTCCATAACACCTCAGCAGTGCCACAGACTGATGGCATCCATGCCATGCCGCATTGAGGCAAGAATTTGTGCAAAAGGGGCTCAAACAAAGTACTTAGTACATATGCATGATTATGCTTTCTAGAGGGCCGACATGTATGTATTTAAAAACCTTTTTTATTGATTTTATGTAATATTCTAATTTTCTGAGATTTTGAATTTGGGTTTTTTATAAACTGTAAGCCATAATAATCACAATTATAACAAATAAAGGCTTCACATATCTCACTTTGCATGTAATGAGTCTGTATAAGATATTATTTTCACCTTTAAAGTTGAATTACTGAAATGAATGAACTTTTGCACGATATTCTAATTTTTCGAGTTTCACCTGTATTTAATTTAAAGTAAAATTTGTGTATCCTAGTGTTACATACGATTAAAGTGTACCTAGCGGTCACTTAGCTTGTCATGTTGGCTCCCTGTTCCCAGGCCACTGGTCCCTCTGTGGGATTTGTCAGTGGTGCTAGACGCCCTGTGTCATCACCAAGATGAGCCGTTGGAGGTGGTGGGGATGAAGTTTGGGTCACTGAAAACAGCGTTAAAGAGTAAGTGTTAAGTGTGTGAGTGATTTACAGGCATTGTCTATCCGTCCTTCCTGCTTGCAGTTTGCTCCGGGGGTCTCCAAGGTCTGCCTACGGCCCAATCCAGCTTTTGTGCCTAAGGTGCTGGAGTCAGCCTATAGGTGTCTCACAGTGGAACTGTCTGCGTTTCACCCGCCTCCATTCTCCTCTGCGGAGGAGCAGAGACTTAACACATTATGCCCAGTGCGGCCTGTGTATGTATAGCTCCACGAGAGAACAAAGAACAGTGGTGGTATGCAATGCTTTAAGCAAGGTTAAGCTTTAAAGAAGGTACAATTTGGTACAAGGTCACTGCGACCTCACAATATGTAAGGTCACTGTAACCTTTGACCTTAAAAAATTTAAGGTTGTGCCAAATTTGAGGAAAATCCCTCAAAGCGTTTTTTGGAGGAATGAGGTCACAGTGACCTTGAGCTATGACCTCCAAAACGTATTCAGTTCATCCTTGAATCAGAGTGGACCTTTGTGCAAACTTTGAAGAAAAATAATTAAATAATTCTTGAGATAGTGTGTTCAAGTTCATCCTTTGTGCAAACGTTGAAGAAAATCCCTCAGAGGACGTAAATATGTACAGATGTACGGAAGGACAGATAACCCAAAAACATAACGCTTCAGGCCTTATTCATTATCAACAGTTAATTGTTATCTGTTTTTTTTTTCTCACCATCTATTATCTATGTTTTGCCTGATGATAGGTTTGAGACAGTTTATGTATGGCATCAGTGCGTTGTGAGCCTTGATGCAGCTGGTGTGTATTGTAATGACTTATGTAGTGACTTTAAATAGCAGAGGGGGCGCATAGTTTTGAAGCATAATGCAACAACAAGGTTTGAAGGATTTAAGCGGAACTGTCTAACTCATTTCTGTCGCACAACAGGGATTTTTCTACTTAACACAAGGTCAGGTTCAACCTCTTCATATCTCATATTAGCGTTTATAATTAGTCATCACAGATACATAACCCCACACTACACTCTTAAAAGTACAGTACAGCAAGCACTTAGACGAGCTAAAATGACTAACTACAGCCTCTAAAGCTATAAAGACAGAGTAAACTATAATTGATGCTTCACAGTAAGAAAAATCTTCAGTTGAAATAAATCCTTCTGCTGAAATCTGCCAGATGCTCCGGTGTGGCTACTCCCATTTACATTTGCCAAGAGATAAGTATAGCGCAAGACACGGAGGCAAGAAAATATCCACAAGGTGCACGGCAGGTCAGCTGATTTGTTTCCTGCCTCTTCAAAAAGCTGCAATAGATTCACCTTGCCTGTGTGTGTGTGTGTGTGTGTGTGTGTGTTTTCCCCGAGCAACAGCTGCATGTGGGAGTCTATGCTGGGTCTAGATCTGCATTGTTTAAGCCGCATCTTCATAACTCTAGGCTCTAACACAGTGTTGTCTCCATAGCAACGATGCCAAGTGCACAACCGGAAAAAAAAATCTATTGGATCTCTTCCAATGTAAGACAACGGGGGGTGGGGGGAGATGGGGGGGTTTGGAGCGCACAGAACATGAAATCAATATTCTACTTGGCAGGAGAAGTTGAGACGCTGTGTTATTTGCCTGTTGACTTATTCGGTCATGGGGTCAACTCAAGCAAAGCCCTGCCCAAGAAGAGCTCCTATCGAGAGGGTAGGCCCGTGGAGGGCAGAGGGGAGGGAAGGCAGATGAGCTCACCGGAGTGATGGGTCGCCTGTGTTAAATAATCTGTCTTCTACCCTGCTTAGTCAGGTGGGTGGAAGTACTGTTTGGATGCCGTGTTCAAAAAGCTTAAGGCTATAGAAGATTGCTTTTTTTCAACCCATTACTGACTAAATAGAAACTGGTGCAGGAGCTCAGAAAAATCCCAAGAAGAGCCCAAGAAATGTTTCGGTTGCTGATTCTACTAAAATCCATGCGTGATCACGGAAGGGTTATCACATATAGATGCCTGGACAGTGTTAGTGTAATTACTAAGAATTCCTCATGGGGAAAACAGAAGTTACGCACTATAGCTTTAATTCCAGTTGAAAAGGCATCCTTGATTCTCTACCCTTCCGTCATTCAGCCTCCTCTCTGAGCTTTATTCACCTGCTCGTAAAACATACACCTTTTGTTGTGCCCTGAAAAGAAAAAAAAAGAAAAAAAAGAAAAAAACTCACTCTTTATACAAATTGATTGTCAGGAGCAATAACACAGACACACTCCAAACCATCCTGTTAATTGCTACATTCTTTAATCGACCTAATTGTTGCTCTACACAAAACAAACCTTTGAACATAATCACATAACCAATTGTGTTATAATTCATTAATGGAAGTGAGGATAAAGATGTGCGAATCAACATTGCACTATACAGAACGCTAAATAATTTGCCAAATCGCTTTCATTATCTAAAGGCTAATTGTGTCTATTCTCATAGAGACAGCAACAATCAAAGAGGCAACAGCAGAGGCGTAGCAGCGCAAGTGGCCGCATCTTCCTAACTGCTTGAAAAAATGCGGCTAATTATGATGTGACGTGTGTGTGTGTGTGTGTGTGTGTGTGTTGCCTCCTTTTTTAAGCACACGGGGCATTTTCTTCAAAAAGTGGTATGGCACTGTGCGTCAATGTCAGAAGTGAGTGGGCTTGAGAGTTAATCGTTTAGAGATTGGGCGATTGCTCCCGAGGCTAATTCATTTCTTTGTGTTTTTGGTGATTAATGCCAGGTCTGAGAGGTCATCGGCGATAAGGGCCCCGGCCTGCGCCGCTAGCTCCCACTGAAGATAATGCAGAAGAGACTGTATCAAGGGCATGCGGGGTGGGGGGTTGGGGACTCTCTATGCATATGGCCATAACCAGATATAATCAAGAATCAATGACCTCATCCCTACAGGACTCCTCATGGAGAGGGCATGATATTTCATGGGAAATCTTTACCAATTTTCACATGTCGGTAAGACCTCTTTTCCTAAGGTTATTTTCTATAGAAGTTAAAAAAAAACATAAAAACTCTACTTGGTCCTAAGATCAATGTGCATACAGTATTGTTTAGATTAGGCCTGTTTAGTCAACACATGCTGTATTTGTTTCATGTTAACTACTTGTTCTGTTCCCCATCAAAAATGGCCCCTCCGTTATAGCTTAACCATAGAGTAAATCCATAATATTATATACTGTCATCTAATGGTGTGTTACATCTTTTTACCAACTTCCGATATGTTTGTTGTGTTCAAGTTTTGAACTTCTGTTTGCTTCGTAAGGCCTGTAGGCTTCATTGATCAGAGCTCATACAACAATTGTTTAGTAAAACAAAGGCTTAAAAAGTCAAAAGTCAAAGTCAGCTTTATTGTCAATTTCAAAATATGTGCCAGACATACATAAGAATCGAAATTAAGTTTTTCTCCAACCCACGGTGCAAAAAGAACAAAATGGTACAATTAAAGGCTGTTACATACTCCGCGAGAAGAAAGAACAAAGTTCTCAGTGACAGAGCTGCGAGAAGTTCTTTCTGGTCTGACATTACATACTTCACGAGAACTCAACTGCCGAACTCCTCACCGCGGCGCATTGTTACCATGGTAATTGACTCAGTAGCGCCAGCTGATTTCACTTCGCTTTCCTCATTGACTTCAGACTGACCAATCACACAACAGTTCTCGGACAAGCTGCGAGAAGAAAGTTCGGCCCGGGTGATGTGTCAAGAACAAGCTGCGAGAACAGCTAAACAAGAGCTGAGAGAAGAAAATTACGTCATTTTCTTCTCGCAGCTCTGTCACCGAGAACTTTGTTCTTTCTTCTCGCGGAGTATGTAACAGCCTTTAGTCAAATAAGATAAGTAATATTTACAATAAATACATTCGAAATAGTGCAAAAGGTAAGGCAAAACAAAACGGTATATATAAAATTAAAATTAAAAGCTGGTGGAAAAAGCAGTAAACCGGTCTGATGGAGCCGGTCCGGAGGCTGCGGTACCTTCTCCCAGATGGCAGGAGGCTGAAGAGGCTGTGTGAGGATAATGTTTAGATTATTAGGACTATACTCAATACTCAGATGAAACATTGTGACACTTATCACAGACTATAATAACAAAGTTTAACAATATCATTTGTTTTGATACCTTCTCCTATTAAAAAAAAAAAAAGAATTGCACAAAATATCTTCTGTTCATTCATTTCTAATGAGCGGTCATTTTGACCCAGAACACCATGGATGACACAAAGGTTAAATAAAACACCCAAAGAATAAAAATTGAAGCTCAGAGTAGCACAGCGGTTGTACCCTCTACCCACCTCCCCCCAACAACACACACAGCACACAAACAGACCCTTTTTCTCTCTGTGCACGCTCTGTCATCTGATGGTTAAATGAGGTAAATTCATTTACCAGGGGCTCTTTACACATATGCAGCTCTCATTGAGTGGAGATGAGAGCAATCCGTCCCTGTGTTTGGCTCTTTTCACAGTTAGCGCTTACATGCGTGCGCTCCCTCCCTAACCCCAAAACCACTTTGAGGTTATTGGCTTATATATGCCAGAGCACAGTTTGAGATAAGGCTTCCAGGGGAGAAAACAGAACAGTGAACTCCTCTGCAAATTCTTGCTTGGTTCATGTAATCGTTACAAGGCTGTGTCAGTGATATTCAAGATAAATACATGAAGAAAAAGTGCTTTTAAAATCTCATTAGGGGGTTTTATATAGTTTCCTTGATTGCCTACATATTGTATAAACATCATAAATCATGATGAGTTCAAGTCAAGCATGCCTTCGCTTAGATTGTCAGTCGTTGGAAAAGCCCCTTGAAAATCTTAAAAGTTAAGGGGGATAATTGTAAAACTGTCAGCAAATCCACTTTGTAATACAATGCAGGAATTTGTCATTGTTTGGACACATGTGGTGGATATAGACCCACACAAAGGGAAAGGAAGTCGAAGGAATTTAATTGGTTTTGGTTTTTTACTGGATTTGACTAAATCTAGATGTTTTGATAAAGCCAGAGTTTAAATCTTTATTACATTTTTACAACATATAAGTGTCCAAAGCTTTTTGTTAGATTTTGAATTCAGACTTTACATTTTTGAAATCTAAAAATACTATCTAGATGTCTTACAAATGCATTTCCAGTGCTTGAAAAAAACTATGTGTTTTCCTGCATTCTCTCCCCTTCATATAATCAGCATTATCCTTAACTTTGAAACCCCTGGATATTAGATGATGCAACCTCTTTCTTCTAATGTTTTATATCAGCCAAAGTCATTCTCAGTTTAAGAATGGGATATAATTGGGATGCAGTGGTAAAGTGGAATTTTCTGCTCTTCAAAACACAATAATAACTCCTCTTCACAGTAGGTAAGTGCTTTCAAACATTACTCTCTAAAGTTCTAAAGATGCTCTGGCACAACATGCAAATTAGCTTTGATTGCGGCTGTAAACCTGCCATAGGGGGTTTCTCTCATAAGTGGATATGATTGAATCAAAATGGTGTTTGATATTTGTTAGAAAAAAGCTGCAGGAATTAAAGTTGCACCATATGAAGCAATTTAATTACTTTACCAACAGACAGTGGGGCAGAGGGACTCCCGCCTCCTCTCTGAATGGCGGTGCGGTGTCGGAGATTATTTCAAAAGCCCCTCGGCACATCAAATTAATGACAATTATGAAGGATCTCGCGGTCAGCGCATACACATCACGCCAGTTGTCCTCAGGCGCCGGCCAGTGTGTGTGTTTGCTTATGTGTAATATGGCCGGAATGCGCAGTGCATCCCCTTTCAAGTATGTCCTAATTAGACCCAGCACGCCCCTTTCCCTCTCTCACGCAGTGTGCTGTTTCACTCCATACCCAATTATTTTAATCCTGTGATTGCTCAGAGAGTGAGTTCGCGGGACCGGCCCTGAGAGTCTACAGAGACAGATAGTGCTTGGGGAGGTGTGTGTGTGTGTGGGGGGGGGGGGGGGGTGGGGGGGGGAGTTAGTGTGTGTTTGGAAAATGTGGACCCATCAGCCCCGCCATTGGGGCCTCATCAGCGGGCCCTCTGCCCCCCCGAGGGCTCTGCAGTTCCGGTCTATGCCGTGGGGCTCCGCTGGGCTTACTCTGCTTAAAATAAGATGTCAAGGGGATTTTTTCCTACGCTCTTGTCAGCACTCCTATACCCTGCCTGCCAGACTTCCCCTCAAAAACTGCTTGGTGGATTTTAAGAAGGAAGATTTGATCTATTTACAGAAACAGTACAGTGCGCCTATGAAATGTGGAAAACTTCAACGTAAAATTATCTTTGCTTTCAAAATAAAACCCTGATGTCACCCTCCTTAAGCAGATTACGAATAATAGAAAAAAAATACACATTATACAGCAATTACATCATACATTTTTGGAGATGTGCCTGTGTAATGAAACACAATGGATGAATCCCTCTTGGTTAATTATGATGACCCGGCTGTATAAGGTAGCACACAAGGAGAGGCACTACTAAAAGGCTGCGGCTTTGGAAATCTGATCCTTTGCTTCAAGCTGCATATAGAGACACAAAGAAAGATGTCTCACTTCCTTTGCTGTCACTCCGAAACTGCCAGGACCGAGCACGGTTTGAAGCATCTATACCCACATTCCCTTTGTTATTATTTCTGCAGCACAATGGAAAAGCCTTTTATGCTGCCACATTGCAGAGGGATATCTGTGTCATTTTTTTGAAGAGCTTCAAGTCAAAAAGAGAGTAATGTCATGAGGCAATTTTTTTCTCACAAATGTGAACAGTGTTGAGTGGAGAGTGTATATGCTATACAGTACACACCTATAATTCCCATGAGGCTTTGGCCATACAGTAGATGTTAATTGATTTAATAGCATTACGCCCAGAGGTTAATAATCCATTTTGCAACCGCACCGTCACTTTCAGTCCAGTGTCCCCCAGCCCCATTCATGCAGATTTAACCCGGCCACTGCAAGTTACGGAATCATATAATTATACATCATTAAACCGTTGCCAGGGAGAAAGGTTGAATACCAACACAGCTTTGATGTTGCCTAATTGAGACTATTCTACATTCATATTTAAAAGCATTTAAACAGTACAGTGTAATATCGTACAAGTTGTGAATGTTTGAATAATAAGAATGAACATACACAACACATTTAACGGCTAGTGTAAACCTGTGTACCTTAGCTATAGTAAAGAGGTCAATATTTCCTAATTCTTTTCCGTAAAAGCTTTTTAAAGTGGGTAAAATGTATGTTGTGTTTACAGCTATGTCTTCTGCCTTTAAGTGGCAGTTAATCCATTAATGCAGCTTTAAGGCTATTATTAAAAACCTCCTAAAGGAAAATGACGTTTCTTGTTCATGCATTAAAGGGGCGGATCACCACATACCTAAAAAAAAGAAATTCAATAACCTTCAGCTTGGCATTCAGTAAGCTACAACCTATAGCATCACACAGCAAATAACGGTATCCAAGTATTTATTTTAAGTAATAGAACTAGATAAGTGTGAACAATGAACACCTAATAAATGCTAATGCTGCGCAGTGTATCCTAGTTGAATGAGTAGGCAATTGTTTTGCTAACACGTTTGCATTACAGCTTTTCAAGGAGCGAATTTGTCATTGCCTATGTCTATGTTTTGTTTATAGCTACGACGTATGCCCTTAAGTGGCAGTTAATCCATTAATGCAGCCATTATTAAAAACCTCTAAAGGCATAATGCTGTTTATGCTCATGCATTAAAGGGGCGGATCACCGTAAAACCTCATGAAAGAAAACTCAATTAGATTTAGCTTGGCATCCAGCTTTGTAAATCATTTAGATTTAAGATATGACAGTTTTTCAGATATCTATCTCTGGAGATCTAAAATATATTGAAATTGAAAGTGCATTAAGCAAAGTGCTCTGGGTGAAAGCATATGTACACTCACCGGACACTTTATGGTACACCTGTTCAATGGCTTATAACAACAAAAAGCTAATCAGCCAATCACATGGCAGCAATTTAATGCATTGCCATGTTCAAAGTCACTTAAAACCCCTTTCTTCCCCATTATGTTGCTCGGTTTTAACCTCAATAAGTTGTCCTGTCCAGGTCTACATGCCTAAATGCATTGAGTTTCTGCCATGTGGCTGATTTCACCAAGCTGTGCTATTGACAACATGTGATAGTCTCTCTTTGTAAAGGAAATATAACTGGGTCTTTCAGGTATTGTTCATTATAATCCCCAGCTCCTCAAGCCTCACGGAACACAGACAGGGACATAAATGGTATAAGTATTGTCGATAAGGAAAGCTGTGAAAAGAATTGATCACTGGAGTTCACTTGAGCAGTTTGAGGAGAAAGGGATGGGATAAAGTAAAGATGGGCTGAATAGTAAGAGTTAAGGATTAGACGACTTGAGAAGGTGACATGGGGCCACTGTCTCTCTGTCTGCACACACACACACACACACACACACACACACACTTATTGTCCTACTGTGCCAGCAAAGCCATCAGCGAAAAATACAATGAAAATGATGCCATACCATAAACAGCATCTCGACAGCAGCAGAGATCGTTACAGAGGCCCTCTGTCTTTCGCGGGGATGCTCACATTAATCTTAAAAGTTTACACACTGTGTGTGTGTGAATTCATGTGCGATTTCCATTTCGCTACGCAGGAGATTGACTCGGGCTCATCTTAATCACCTTTGCCTCTTTTGTCTTAGCTCATGTCAGATGAATGGAAAACACATCGTCGCGGCGCGCTGATTAGATCTGAATTGCTTTGCCCCCTCATCTGATAACATGCTACTATGATTATCAGAGACATCTTGACTGGAACATAGGGTGACCTTGAACATCATGTGTCCTGTCGAAGCAATCAGTGGGAAACAAGTCCCCCATCACTAAACGACAAAATCTTTCATTTGACAGGGGGGGGGGGGGGCTTCCAAATCGACCCCATATGAGGCACTCCTACTGGCAGGACAATATATTTTTTCAGTGCTTTCCGAAATGCAGTTTTTTGAAATACGTAGTCAAATCTGGGCATTTACAAACATTATCCACATGAATACTATCTGATCTGCTACTGCTGTGGTCAAGGTTTGTTTAGTTCTAGGCACAGAGACAACACTTTGGCTAAGGAACAATGCAGATTGTGGTTCAACACTCCAGGCCAGTGCATGCTTGAAGATGTGTGCCAAAACAAGGCGGTGAATCATATAGCGGTCGTCTTGGACAGTCTCCTCTCAAAGACATTTTTGGGGCTGCAATTGGTTAGAAACAAAAAAGTGACAGAAGTTGGTCATTCTTGGATTTAGAAAGTTGCAAAAACTGCTTGCCACAGCCACCATAATAGTCTAGGTCCTGGGAATGTTTTGTATGCGCTTCATTTAGCGGAGAATATCTCAACTGTTATAGACTAATATGACCCCAGTGAACAACGTGGGATGTGTGACAAAATCTCTATCCGGGGCGAAAGTCCTGAAAATTACCACAACAGGTTACTATTATCAAACTACTTGGTGAATGGGACTTTTTTTCTTCCTTTATAGATATCCTCATACTTTTTTTTTTTTTTTTTTTAAGATATTTTTTGGGCATTTTTATGCTTTATTTGATAGTGCAGAATGGGGCAGAGAGGGGAGTGACATGCAGAGAACGACCGCGGGTGGGAATCGAACCCGGGTCTGCTGCTGGGCCCGGCCCGGGAGGGGGACGCCTTACCAACTGAGCTAAAGGCGCCCCCATCCTCATACTTTTTTACGAGATTAATCTTCATATTAAGAGAAATACTTTTCGTATTACACTTTGTCTAAAACATTGTAATAAAACATGCAAATGAGGCAATATCTCATTAAATATAAACATAAAAACCCTTTAGTAGAGGTCCTGGATACGATTTTTATGCACTTCATTTAGCGGAGAATATCTCAACTGTTATAGTAGGCCTAAGTCAAAAACACTCCCTGCGTAAGGGGCGCCCTTAGCTCAGTTGGTAGGGCGTCCCCCCATGGGCCTCGGCCAGCAGCGGACCCGGGTTCGATTCCAGCCCGCGGTCGTTCTCTGCATGTCACTCCCCTCTCTGCCCCATTTCAACTCTGTATCTACACTACCAATCAAGCATAAAAATGCCAAAAAAATATCTTAAAATAAAATCTCCCTGCGTTCCAATCCCCATACTTCCCTACTATTTAGTATGCCAGAAAAAGATTTAGGATGTCCCAATACATGCACGTCAATTGTAGTATGCTGAAAATACATAGATGCCCCACTAACTCCAATAGCATTTTGAGTTTTCGTCTTTATTCTTGACATCTCTCGACATAATGAAAATACATCTTCCTTACCTGATTTTCTTCTCTGTCCCATGGCCCTAAAACTCTTCTGTACTTTAGTATGTGGTGTCGTAAAAATAAAGAGTAGGCCTATGTGATTTGGAACGCAAGGATAGTGTGCTCAGTTCATCAGCTCAGAACTTTGGATTGAGGAGTTTTCACTTCAGCTTGACTATGAACTGTTCAGTGTAAACCTGATAGAACCCTATAACCATATACAAAACTATTTTCATTTAGCAAATTGAGGCAGTTTTGGATTGAGTAGACAATTAATGCAGCTTCTGTATCTAGTCCTAGCCATTTTCTTTTTCTTTTACAAATTAAAACATTCTCATCCCTTAAGCTATTTGACACTAGCCTGGAAATATAGGTCTGGACATTGAAGCTCATTAAATATGTAAAAAAATCCTGAGCTACCAATCTAATCGTTCTTTCTGATATGGGCGGGCCAGAGCCCTATGTACGGAGCTCTGGGGCGGACGTAACCGGATGACGACAGTGCTCTACATGCGCCGTCGAAGCCGTGATAATAAACAACCAACAGAGAAGGCTGTGGATATGTTGTTTGAGTTTGAGACGGCTTTAGCATCGACCCTTTACGATTTGGAAGACGGGACTCAAATCTTTCATTAACAAGTAAGATGAATGTTCTGTTTTGCCGACCGACCACGGCAAAAGTTTAATTTAACAGTTAATCCCGCTGTTCGCTAAACGAAAGGGGCTTAATACGTCACCTTGTTCATTGCTCTGATTGATTGTAGTGCTATCCAATTGCGTGCAGTGGCATTTGAAATGCACGAGTTGGAGCCGCCCCTTGAGTTGGGAAGGTCTATTGATCGTGGCCAGACCCTCTATCGTTCTAGATATGGGTCTGGATTTCCAGGCTAATTTGACACTTCTCACAGACGGAATTTGTCTGAAATGATAGGCTTGTTCATTTCAAAAGCTCTAAACTCATTCCACTGGCTGCAAGTTGAAGAGCAAGAAAGTTGTCAACATGGCATGTATTTGTCCTCTCTCTTTTTTCTCTCTATTTCTCATACCTCAGCAGCCCAAGGTAAGCCCCCCCTGTATAAACACATCAAAGCAATTGAGAGTTTAAGGTTTTGGTTTTCTTTCTAGCACTTTAATCCCCAGAGACTGGGAAGTTTGCCTATGGGCCTTTACTGGTAGAGTGGTGATAGTGGAGCAGTTAGCCCCAGCTTGTTCCACTCTATTGCATTGTTTCCACTGAGCCGCACAGTTCGGTTCAGCACGGCACAGTTCCGCACTGCATGGTTACCCTAGATCTGTCTTTCATTTCCACTGCTACCAGCGCCCTTACATGGTAGGCGGGGTTTATGCCAGACAGTGATATACTGTATAGGCATAAATCTACAGTGTACGAGTCAGAGCCGTTAAAATGGCACTGGCTATGGGTGCTACGCAACTATCATGACCGGCTGATTAGTTCATTGAAGAGGAAAAATGCCACTCAATAAATGAAGAGATTGAGAATCTTCGCTCACGGCGGTTTATCTCTCATACAGAAATGATGATTATGTCGACCAATCAACAGACTGCAGTGTGTAGCTCCACCCTTTTGGACGGCTTGGTACCCCTACGAAAAGGGTGGCAAAAATAGGTTTGGCATGGTTTGCCTATTTTGGTACCCTTTCTACCTTTAAACAGTACAAATAGACTTGTACCGAGCCGTATCGAACCGGAAGTGCCCGCTCTATGGAAACATGGCTTTAGCTAGTTTAACTCCATGGTTCAGTATAAAGGACCAGGGACGACCTCGTCGTTCTCTGCCCCCAGAGACGTGACTTTGGGGCCCCGTCACTATCAGCTGATAAGCATAAGCACCAAGAGGGTGTCTGATTTTATGAAGCTGAGGATGTGGAGAGTATATTTGCTGGGAACTGTCAGACATACAGTCTGAGACTGCATAACCGACACAGAGAAAGAAAAATATATAGGGCTAAAACCTATTAGCAGCTCAGTCTTTACTAGATTAAAAGGAGTGTCAGGGGGGCCAGGCGTGCCTGTGTCGTATTACACACTCATGCTCATGAACATTGCCATCACTGCATAGCTTATCTCAAAATATACATACTGTAGGTATATTAGAGTGAGCAAGCTGTTTTCATAATGTGATCTGGTTTATGTTTATATGAATACATTACATGTAAAAGCCATCAGACTGCAGAAATGATTTGCTGCATACTGAACATACAATCTGTAGAACATCGAGATTAGGAATGAGTGACGTCCACAGACCTCCAATCTCCCAGTGTGGTGATAAGATTTATTTTCAACATAATCCATTAGCTCACTTAACAAAATAATCTGCTTTTTCGTGGAGAGAATTGATATCACAGATTTGAAATTATGATAATAGGATATGTGGGGGTGTGTGTGTGTGTTCTATTATTGTATATACGGTATACCCATTGATTCAGGCATGTGCACACACATCCAACCTGTGTGCTGGCCAGTCAGGTTGTACCAAAGCAAATTTGAAAACCATGACTTCATGGCAATGACTTTGTGCATTTTGTAATATTTAAACAGGAAATGGATAAACTGTTCAAATAAACTGTTGAAACAAAGTTGGACGCATACTATTTCATAAAAAATCAATGTATAATGTAGGATTAAGTCCTCTTAATGTAATAGGGGGTTGCTTAGTGACGATAATAATTAGCCCACTCTAAAATACACCCAAGCTGGTTGAAACCTTCAGCCTCTTTTCACCAATTGGTTTGATTGTTTCAGTGAGAAAGCTATCATGAGCCGGTTTTACACGATCTGCCCAACACTAACCAGCAGTTACCATTAAGCTTGTATTAAAGGTGAAGTAAGCGATTTATTTATGTTAATATAAGTGTTAAATTGCTCTTTATTCATACAGTGATCACTTATATAGTGTGGGCGTTTCATAAAGCCGATCTCTCTCAGTCATTCGCTCTGCATGTAATCGTCAAATAAACTTTTCGGGGATGGCACAAACTGGCACCTGTCTCACTGCCGGTGCACGTGCAAAGCGACAGATGGGTGAAAGTTTATGGGCCTACAATGGCGGAGCAGGTAAAAATCCTTCCCAATGTCTGTTATGATGGTTTTTATCATGTTTTATCACAGTTATGGATCTGGGATGATGGGATAACTCGCTTGTTAAACAGGCCGTTTTCACAGTCTTATTAAACCTATTTACGGCCTGGTCCAAAAAAACATTCTAGTCTGTATGTTTAGGTCATATCTCAATGACAACACTGAGGGCGGTAAATTTTTTTCTAACAGGCTAGTTTTTATTATTTTGGAGGTTAAAATGTATTGGCGCGATCTCTTGAGTGACAGCTCTCCGTCCGTTGTTCCTCCGTTTGCCTCGGAGGTATACCAGACCTGCAAACTCATAGGAGGTGAAAAAGGTGACAAACACCCGACCCTTCTAGGGGTCTGTCCAAATTATTGAATATTGTTTAATATCCTTCACACAACCAGAGTTTTCCACTATTGCCTCCAATGTCCAGCTGGGTGAAAATAGTAGCCAGCTGAGATCCCGACCCTCCTAGGTGGGTCCGGGGGCAGAATTTGATTAGGGGGCCCCTCTCCAATGCTAGCGCTGCCCAAATCATTGACTATTGTTAATTGCCTTCAGACACCCATTGTTTTCTGCTATTACCTCCAATGTCCAGCTGGGTGAAAATGGTAGCCTGCCGAGTTCCCAACTCTCCTAGGGGGGTCCGGGGTATTATTATTTTTTTACTTTTTAGAGTGAAATGCATGAATCTTTGAGACACTGGGTCGGATGAATTAGAAGCTATTGAAGAAAGACACATGGATTTTCCATAAAAATATTAATTTAAAATAAAATATTATGCAGGGTCCTCTGGGATGGGCTTGGTGCTCTTTTTCTTTTACGGTACATATTTCTCTGTAATATAATGAATACATTTAAATGCAGTGAGAGGAACGAAGCAGAAGAACTCTGTCCAGCAATCTTTTTTCCACAGACGAGGCTGAAATAGGTTTTACAGTGCATGGGCATCTGAGGGCTGCCCCATTTCCAAATGTTTTTATTAGTGCTGTCAAACGATTAAAATATTTAATCGCGATTAATCGCATTAATGTCATAGTTAATATTAATCACATTTTTATTTATTCTAGCCTGAATGTCCCTTGATTTCCTCTTGTCCCATTATTTTTTCTCATTTTAATGCTCTTATCACACCCATTCTAATTATGATATTTAAGAAGAAATACACTGAACTTCAATGATGTCTACACCATTATAATTCAGTGTATTTCTTCTAAAATATCATAATTTGCAATTCAGTGCAAATAACAATATAGACCCCCCGCCCTCCCTCCCACCCCTAGAACAGCATTCACAAATATACTGGAACTTAATTTTTTATTTAAAAACTAAACCATAAAACAACATAGGGTATATAAAACAAATTAGTATTAAGGCTAAATTAAACTGGTTGTTGCAGGCCTAAATGTTTTGGGAGTCTTTCATCCACGGCTTATTTCAGACTGTGTGTGGAGGGGACACACTATGGCTGTGTCTTGATTCAGGGGTTGCACCATACGTAGGCTGCATTTGAAGACCGATTGCGTCATAGCGGCGCGCAAAGGCTGTCCCGTTAGCAAGGCTCCTTGCAAGGCTCCTCATATGCAGCCGAGAAATGCAGCCTTCGTTTCACGGTTTTGAAGGCTGCATCAGATGGATCCTTCGTGGCCCAACATATCCCAAGATTCATTGCGTTTTTTTCAGAGATGGCATAAAATAAAATAAAAAATAACAAAACAGCAACGTGTTGCTCCATCTTCTTAACTTTTATCTTCCTTTCTTTTTTTCTTGTACTTTTTTTCTTTTCGTCTGGTAGGCAACTTCTTTTTCTTTTTTCCTCCGTTGACAGGGCTGTCTCCGTTGGCAGCAATCAGGGTTGCTAGGCAGCACAGGAGCGGCGAGTCGTCACGCAAGGTAACGGCTTGTTACGTGAACCGGAAATGCTCGTAAACGGAGACCTGCGGAGACCGTCCCGTATAACAAGGCTCGTTGGCCTTAAAATCGGCCTTCATAGACCGCGAGACTGCGTCCTACGTAGGCTGCAACCCCTGAATCAAGACACAGCCTATGCCTGCGTGCAGTTGGTTGCCATGGCGCTGCTGCAGTCGCCATTCGTAGCGAAAATTAAAGTGAAAATGAATGACTGGCAGCTGCCACTAACATTCATGGAGGTTTTGGTGTGCGCGCAGGGTTATAAATAGGACTTTTGCAAATGACAGGCTTTCTTTTCTGTTCTTTTCCGCGTAGTCTCAGTCACACACGGAAGACGATACTAGTGAAGGTCGCTCAGCTGAGCTAGGAAGTGCTAGGTTCCGGTTTATGCTTCAAAATAAACCTCAGAATTGACTTGACGTTTAGTCGTTTTGCCAGTTAAATGATTTTAATGTGAAATTACGCTGTAGGACATGTTCCGTTTGAATTAACAGTAACTTAACTGTGAGCCATATGTATAGTTTGTGGTGTTTCAGTTGTTCTAACATTACTAGTTGATACAACAGCATGTGAAAAAACCACAACGTTTCCTAGGCCATGACGAGCGTTAATCGCGCGATAAAAAAATTGACGCCGTTAAAATGGCTTTGCGTTAACGCCGTTAATAACGCGTTAAACTGACAGCACTAGTTTTTATATAAACTCAATAGGCTACACACTGTGCATGGACGTGAACGTGACGTGATCAGTTAAACTCAGATTCAGTCCCAGATAAACTGATTTAATAATTGGGCTATTAACTATCTAGATCAAATTGTATTAATTTTTTTGTATGATACAATAATATGATGTTAATATCAAACACACAAACTAAAGAAAAAAAAAGTTTTGGGGGGCTAAGCAACCTCTAAATTTGCTTATGCCTCGGGCCCGGCTCAGATTGTTAAAATGTCAGCTTCACTTAAGAGTCCTGTGTGGTTCAAAAGTGCAGTGCAAAATATGCAGCATAAAGTTATCACATTTGTCTACGACCGTGATATTAAATCACCTTCACACAAAGCTTACGCCCGAGCAAAGCAGCGAGTCGATCGCTGTGATGGTGAAAATCACCGGGAGACCTCGCCAGTGTGAGCGAGTGAGCCGCCGCTCAGAAAAAACTCTGGATTAAATGATATCCTGCCCGTTAAAGTTGTCTAAGGGAAAGGCTTCCGCGATATGTTTGTATGTTTCGGGTCTAAATAGGCTACACAGAGCCATGTCGGCAAACTGACAGCGCGACTAAATAGCAGTGAGCTCCCTCCGTTAGTTTCTGTTTTCAGCCGAGTAAGTTACATTCACCTCCGACGCATTGACAGCGTTTAATCAAAGCCTCTAATTTTTTATTTTCTATAATCAAAAAGGCTTTGATTGAGACTTTGAGCCAATTCTAAAGTCTGAACACACACAGCGGCAGCAGTAATGCTTTACGGTGCCCGATCTTAACACTGATTGGACAATACTCATGACGTCTACCAAAGATGTTTAATTGCCAAGATAACGATATTCCCTTGTCTCACACTACGGTAACTCGCCCACACAGTCCAGTCTGGGAAGTGCTGGCTGGCTTCTCTGGCAGCTGCCGCAACCCCCCGAATATCGCCGAAAAGCGACGAGTTTGCAGGTATGTATACGTCAGCTAGATGGGCGTATCTCCCTCCCCCCGACGTGAGGCGGAGTAAAAATCTCACAAGATGTCGACGCACATAAGTCAGGAAAATTGGATGATGTGTGAATAACTGAGGTCAGCCCGGATGCTACATCAATTGTATACTATCTATGGGAACAACACACAAATCTAAAACAATTATTTCAGGAATTTTCATTTGCACAATTGTACATACGTGGTACATCCTACCCTAGCCTGGCTCCGCCCGCCCGTCTACTTCCGGCCAAATTTCATTTTCCCTTCAGTAGTCAGTCTGGGTGTACAGCCCATTTCCCAGATTCTCCGGAGAATCTACGATCGTGCCAATCAGCGAACAGAGGGAGTGGCTGAGACCGCTCCAGTTTCAGTTGAATGCTGCGTTCCTTTATCCTCGGAAGAAGGAGATTTCCGACTTGGTAGTTCCGACCTGTCTGTGTTCCAGTGCATCTGCTCGCGAAAGTATGGACGCCTAAAACCTTTCTCGTCCAAATAACTAAACGTTAGGCTCTAACAAGTTACTGTTGCCAGGTACCGGTAGATTCATAGACTACAATATTGTAGTGAAGTCGGAAATTTCCGAGTTCCCTGTCCAACTGGAAGGCACCATCAAAAGCCGGCTCATGACACACGTGATGACCAAACGTTATGCGATTGGTTGGCTAATCCAGAGTGGCACTGGGCAGATCCAATAGTTTTAAACTTCGACAGACACCCGCCTCCAAATGAGTGAACGTTTGCCAATTACAGCACTTCCAGACCTTCTGTACAAATGAAATGAAGTACGATGGTCTGGTAGCACCAGGCTAATCCTACCCCAATAACCTACTGAAAATGTGGCATTAGCATTGTTTCTTTGGGCAGTGCAGTAAGTTATAGGAGGGTTAAGGTATGTACCAAGTGTAATTACCTCACAAGATAGGAGTGTGTAAAATCCTGATAGGCACCTTGGGGAAATAAACGCGCTGACCTAAGGATTGAAGGTGACCCACGTCTGGGCAGATGATCCCCACCAGCCCCTCAGGCCCGGCTTTCTCCCCTTATAGTCATAAACTATGCATTAGCTGGCAACCATAAGTTCAAACCTCAACGGGGACATAAAAGCAGAAATGGTACAGGTTGCACTACAAAAACAGTGTGTGTGTGTGTGTGTGTGTGTGTGTGTGTGTGTGTGTGTGTGTGTGTGTGTGTGTGTGTGTGTGTGTGCGTGTGCGTGTGCGTGTGTGTGTGTGTGCGTGTGTGTGTGTGTGTGTGTGTGTGTAGTATTGATGCTTTAGATCCAGAGATGGTATGTTATTGCTTCTGAGCTGGATGCATTGTTTTGTTCCATTTTATTTTTCATTTGGGGTTGGGTTTTGATCCAAGCCAAAGGAAAAAAGCACTCCTATGGGAAAACACTGTTTGTTTCTCTGGCCAAAGGGAGACAATGCGGCAGCAGTGTGTGAGGAATCAGCCATGGGGGCGCCAGATGGGGTCTGGACCTATAGTGTGTGCTCAGTGAGGGGGAGTGGGTTGCTTCTTGCAGGGAGGGCCCCGCACACAAACCTTGCTAGTGAAAGTGAAAGTTGATGGCTTATTCCCTCTCCATCCAGCTCGCCCAGCAGGCTTTCTGAATGTAATGGTCCGTGCTCTCGCTCACCACTATCAACATATTTAGTCTTCAGGGCTCAGGAGGAACAACATCGTCATGATGCAGCTGGCATCAGGCTGCTTCGAAAAATGTACATGTTGGTGATTTTATTTATCCACTTAAGTCTGTTTCAATTGTTGTGACACAGACAGATTTTGGGTGGGTATTAATCCGTGGGGAAACAGATTTGTAGTGAACCGTATCCCTTGTTTCCATTGAGCAGTACAGTACGGTTTAGTTTGGTATAGTTTGGTTACGGAACGGAACCAGGCGATCAATGGACTGCAGTGTGTAGCTCTGTCAAAAATAGTTGCGGCATGGTTTGCTTATTTTGGTACCCGTCCCAACTTTTGCCAGTGGTACTGCAAATAATTGCGTGCCATGCCATACCAAACTGAACCGTACTGGAAACCAGGCTTTATATATACAGGGGTTGAACTGCACCTGGAAGACAAATGTAGTCCTGAGCTCTCCATCTCTGTAATGTGAATGTGACATTCCTTTCGAGTTAATTTTAAAATGCCTCTGTCTATAAACTCTAACGACTGAATGTTAACTGAGAGGGCCCCTAGGGACTACATTAACCAGTTTGTTTGTAGTCCTGTGAACCTTATACGACATGCAGGGCTCGAGACAATTAGGCCAATATTCATAATCATTATTCACTGGTCCTCAGGGAGAGCTTAAGTATTGTAAGCAAATGGCTGGAGTAGTGATTTGTTCGGCGTCCGCTAGGTAATTCTTCTATTTATAGAAGGTCATTAAGGTGTGGGAATATATCTTCACTGCTAACCCATGTATGCCCCGTCATTTCCTACTGTAAGAATTAAAGCTGAGGTACAGTTAAGTCTGAATATCCAGACCACTTAAAAGTCCATTATAGTATACTGATGTCATTACTTTTAGGAGACAGTTCGGAAAGCGTTGTATAGAAACAGATAGGACTCTTCTCTCTTAAATCTGAAGTGTCTTATTCAAACAAATATATTAGGCTTTGACATAATGTCGATTGTACAGATGTATTTAATCCCACATGTCATTCAGCATTCATAGTCATCAAGCTTAGTGGATTTCAAATGGAAGTATTTCATTTAAAGAACACATTCATTTGGAGGACATGATGCAACAGAACCAACATTAACAGCAACACATATTCAAATGTGGATTCAAAAGTGAACAGTTGGAGACAAAATTGTATCAGTGGGATATTACATGGACTCATCACCACAACAATGGACAAAGCTTACTTTTAATTAGCATGGTACCACAGAAGTATAAATGACTGATTAAGAAATTGTTATTTTCTTTCTATACAGATAACTTAAAAAAAGAAAGGAAAATATGTTGATAAATAACTAGGGCTGTCAAATTAACGCGTTAATTTCGATTAATTAATCACAGAAAAATTAACGCGATTAAAAAAATTAACGCAGATTAATCGCACTTCTATAATGCCCTTTGACCCGGTGCAAAAGTGGTGCGGAGCTGCACCTGTAGCTTCTATATGTCCATGTTTTTTCCGAGCGTTTTTGCCTTTTTGTGCGGCCGCTTCGAGATTTGCAAGTTGAAAAAAGTTCAACTTTTCAGAAAGGCGGTGGGGACGTCACCGCCCCTTTTTCAAAGGGCCAATCAGATAGTAGATCGGGACTCGTCGCCTTGGCAACAAAGAAGACGGAAGAGAAACCGCTTTTTCCGTCTCTGTTTACCCGAAACTGTACGAAAATAGTGACTTAAAATTACCAGAGCAGAGGGAGGAGAGCCCGTTTGTGGGAGCAGATTAGGCGAACACTTGATTCGCTGTATTTTTTATCTCTTACGGATCGTTTCATGCGCACACGTCAGCCTACAACTTGCTCCGTGTGTGTTTGCAGGAGCCGCGATAACGAGATACTGAGAGCGAGCGCGCACGCGAGAGAAACAAACAGTAGTAGGCTATACAGCTGTTTATAAACAGGTATAAAAGTGTCATATAAGTATGCGATTCATTTAGATTAATTAATCACAGAGCCTGTAATTAATTAGATTAATTTTTTCAATCGCTTGACAGCCCTATAAATAACCATTTATTTAACTGTAATCTCAAATCATTATAATAACTTAAAAAACCGTGTTCAGGCTGTAGCCCCATTGTAAACAAACCAGGAGTGGCAAGAAACCTGTAAGCGCGCGCACACACACACGCCTAATCAGTTAATAGGTGTTTAGCAACGTTTCAGTGGCTAAACATTCCTTAAAAGTGCATACTACATGACAAGCTGTGGGCATATATGGGTTGTACTACAGTACTGAAGCCATGTACATGGTGAGCGAATTGGTTTGGGGGGTGAGAAAAGGAGAGATTGTTATTTGTTTTGATATTTTGGCCGTCTCTAGGCACACCGTGGCCCCATGGATATGTTAGAACACATTTAAAAAGTGCATTTAGCATAATATGTGACCTTTAATATAGACAACTTTTGAAATTCATTAGCAGTTTTAAAATTACGTTTGATTTATTTTTACATCACTTGTGCCGTTGTGCCGCCACCCCTAGAATATGACTTGCTTTGCATTGGATTATGGATGCAGAATGCAAATGAAGACAAACACTGTAAAAGTCTATGGACAGTAAAACAATATCACTACATAATGTGCATGACAGACAGTGTTTCCCCTGTCAAGGTAAAGGTGGATTAGCTCTCTGCAACACACAGCCAAGAGTTCGATTTGACTGTTTTGAGACCAGACTTCCTGGATTCTACACTTTTCCTTGTAATAATCTCACAGGCATGGGATATGCGTGTTTATGTTTTTTTACAAACAAGTTAAAATAAGATTATATGAGTTGATCTTTTATTAGCAAAGGTTGTAGCACAGGAAAGGATTAATAATCCCAATTAAAAAAACAATAATTAATACCCCCAGAACATTGTTTTTTTTATGTGTTCTCAGAAATGAAAGGCAAACTGCAATTTAATATAACTTGGATGTTATTAATTGCTTTTATTTAATTAGCTCAGGTTTTAAGTTATATCAGTTAAGCAAATGTCATACTCTCCATGCGTACAGTCCACCCATTTATCATAGTTCACAGCCAACACTTTTGGGTTTAAAAAATAATAATTATCATGAATGCTTGTGTTACAGGATGAGAAGTATGGTTAACTCTACAACACTAATGTGAACCAAGATTGCTTTCACAGCTTCCACTTTTGCTGCCAACATTTGTACGTTTCGTGTACCATCTCATAATAAAGTCAACAGTGCTGAAAATATGTTGAGACAATCCAGACCAGTTTATCTTGGCATGATTAATAAATCAAACTGAAACTTTTGTAATTCCACATTTTTCTTTTGTAATAGTAAAATGGAACATTTAGCATGTTAATTAGTTTCTGAGGGACATAAATGGGGCCGACGTCTTGAAATGTAACACATAAGCTATGTCCCATTACAGAGACCACGCACTTGGTAGGACGCAGTCTCGCGGTCTATGAAGGCTATAGCCTATGAAGGCCGATTCCAAGGCCAACGAGCTTTGTTAAACGGGATGGTCTCCGCAGGTCTCCGTTTACGAGCATTTCCGGTTTACGTAACAAGCCGTTACCTTGCGTGACGACTCGCCGCTCCTGTGCTCCCTAGCAACCCTGATTGCTGCCAACGGAGACAGCCCTGTCAATGGAGGAAAAAAGAAAAAGAAGTTGCCTACCAGACGAAAAGAAAAAAAAGTACAAGAAAAAAAGAAAGGAAGATAAAAGTTAAGAAGATGGAGCAACACGTTGCTGTTTTGTTATTTTTTATTTTATTGTATGCCATCTCTGAAAAAACCGCAATGAATCTTGGGATATGTTGGGCCACGAAGGATACATCTGATGCAGCCTTCAAAACCGTGAAACGAAGGCTGCATTTCTCGGCCGCATATGAGGAGCCTTGCAAATGGGACAGCCTTTGCGCGCCGCTATGACGCAATCGGTCTTCAAATGCAGCCTCTGTAGGCCGCAACCCCTGAATCAAGACACAGCCATAGAAAGGGCCGGTTTCACAGACAGGGCCTAGATTAAGCCAGGAGTAGGCCTTAATGTGGACTAGTTAAACTGGGACGTTCAAGTCACTTTCATGGATATGGCTTAAATTTGGCTTAGTTACTCTGAGACTGCTGTGTCTGAAATCGCGCACTTACGTAAGTGCACTTACATTGAGTGCACTTTATTATCCCAACAGTACACTTACTTACAGACACAGTGCTCTCATTTCTACAGTGCACTGTCCAAACTGCCGTCGCGCACCTACCGGAAATTACTTTGCATTTTGACGGTTCTTCTTCGGTGGTATTTTTTTCTGCTTGTGTTACCGATAGCCAAAACAGACACGTTAGTTGCGGAAAAACAAAACAAATGTGTAATTTAACTTTTGTAGAGCGCGTACGTCTCCACCGTTGCTTCAAGCTCCTCTATTTTGATTTTAATGTCCTGTCCTCTCCGCTACGTAGGCAAGATGGCGGCCGTTGAGTGTGGAAAGTGTCCATCGCTCCACACTCAAGTTTTAGACCGTTTTGAGTGCATGACCGAGGAACTTACAGTGCACTGCATTTTGGCACACTCTCTGGTTTTGCGCAAAGTGCACTCAAAAAAGTAAGTGTAAGTACAGAAGTGCGCGATTTCAGACACAGCATATGGCTGTGTCTTGATTCAGGGGTTGCTCAGGGGTTGCGGTCTACAAAGGTTGCATTTGAAGACCGATTGCGTCATAGCGGCGCGCAAAGGTTGTTCCATTTGCAAGGCTCCTTGCAAGGCTCCTCATATGCGGTCGTGAAATGCAGCCTTCGTTTCACGGTTTTGAAGGCTGCATCAGATGTATCCTTCGCAGCCCTACAAATCCCAAGATTCATTGCGGTTTCGTCAGAGATGACATCTCAAGACGCTCAAGACGAAGTGCCAGCGGCAACTTGTTACACCTTCAAATGTAAGTATTGGGTTTCAAGTCGCCTAACTCAAATAACTAACGATACAAATGTAAAAAAACAAAAGTAACCTCATAAAACCTTAAAAATGTCCTTCAAAATAATTGGTTAAGTAAGGTAGGCCTAACGTTCTAATGATGTTAGTGACGCTAACTTTTAGGAAAATGTAGGCCTATTAAAAAAAACACACTTTCCGAGCTTTATATCTTGACATATATTTCTTGTCATTTATCAAGATTTTACTTTGTTAATAGGAAGTTAAGAGACACTTCAAAATCGTTAAAAAAAATATCCCAAAAGGTTTAGAATTCCTCCACTGACCGCAACGGAAAACACCTCCAACACCACCAACTCGTGCAACTTTTACCCGGGCAGAGACGCTCTAAAGTCCGCCTGATTTCATGCCCTGTCCCGTCAATGTCCGTTGGTTAACTTGTTACTACAAACGTTGGAATTTTTACACAGCTAACTTGGTTATTTTGCTATTTAAGCTGCTTTTGTTTGGTAGTGTGAAGCAAAACTAATTCTAACATGTGCTTTTGGTTTAGGGAGCCAGGAGCATACGGCTCAGTTAATCAAGTTTCGGGGGGAGAAGGACGGCCTCTTCACCGGGGCCAAAAACTCGGTCTCCGTGTCTTGGAGGTAAGGAAACACAAGTTTATTTACAATGTCAGTTAGCTTATAACAATTATTCACAATAGGCCATTTGTAATATTTACATTTGACCATCTTGTAAAGGTTACAGTTAAATTAGTCCTCATTAAGGACACACACAAGATCCCCCAGAAATCGTTTACTTGAATGTCTTATTTTGAGTTATAAAGAGAAACACAACAAGGTCACAACTTACATCCCTGAAAGCACTACAAAAACACACAACAAAGAAAAAGGGTATTGTCCCAGCTACTATTGGTCGATTCATGGGCTTTGTATAGGATGAGGGCTAATTTAACTGTAACCGTTACAAGAACAGCCTACACAAAGATCAACTTGTAACCTTTACAATAAGGTTAAATGTAGGTCATACAAATGGTATGGATAATCTGATTTCAGGCCTAACCTCGAGCATTAGAGATTTTAAGATTTGCTTCCTTGTTTATCTTCTCCCTCATAAACAGACAGATTGTTATAATTGTTATACTGTATATTCTAGACAGATCAACACACTTTAGGCAATTAATTCAGTTAATTAGCGTGCATAAATTATAATGCACTGCAAGGTAGTCATAAATAAGAAAAGTCATGCGCTCCAGCTGACTGACTTCACCGCCGCTATTACTACCCCTCATCGGCTTTAAATAACAGTAACACAAATCTTACTAACAATTTAAGGAAACAATAATCACTGTCCCTTATTAATTTGTGGGCATTTTCTTCATCTGCTTCGTTTTATCTTTTATCCGCGGTCCTGAAAATACACTAACGGAGGGCCGCCGCTCATCCGTCGCCGGTGATTCGCACCTGAAGGGGCGCCTCTCTATCGGGGAAGAGGCGGTCCCCTGAAGGGGTCGCTTATCTTCAGTGAAGCAGCGTTCCCCCAAAGGAGTCGTCATCACTTCCGGAGTTGGCTTTAGGACATGTGAGAACTCCGACCCAGGATCTGCCACAACCCGCCTGCAGGACCTTCTCATCAGAACGCGTATGAACACTGACACAAGTCCGCTGTCCACCCTGCCTGCCGAGCTGCTCCAGCAGGACAAGCATGACCACTGTCCTGTGACTCTTACCACTAGTCCAACAAATAGAGGCTGTTACACAGGGTTCCCGCGGATCCTTAAAAAGTCTTAAATTCATAAATCTAAAAATAAGGCCTTAATTAGCATTAAAAAGTCTTAAATCCATCTTTCAAAGGTCTTAAAAATGTTAACACATGCTAAGTAGGATTTTATGATTGGTCTCAAATCTAAAAATAAAAAGGTAATTTTTTTTTAATATAAATTGCCGTTTATAAATAGTTTCACGAGAGCGGAACCAACAAAACATTTGTTTGCGGCCCTGACTCAGAGCAGACGCACGTGTAGCAGTAGCAGCATGAGTAGCAGTCGGCGCGCATCATGGGAAAGTGTAAATTCAACGAAATTTGGCTATCCAATAAGGTTTTTTCTGCCTGGCTGAAACCGGTACCTGGCAAACACAAAGCCCCTTTGCCCGCCCCAAGGTTGGTAGGTTATTGGTGCGAATTTGCAGCACCATGATGACCGCTGCCTGATTGAAGCGTTTCTCCTCGGTGTGTAGGAGCCAATTGTTGCTGATGCGGTCGTTTCGGAAGACAACTACACCAGAGCCCTGAGTCATTAGGGCGCACCAGCTTTCGAATTCCCTCAGCCTCCACGTAGCAAGTGGAAGGTCGGAGACAACAATGTCATTGGCATTGTTATGCATGGGAAGGGGGTCGGGCCCCTTATGGTTCTTGCGGGCCACCTTCCACCAGGCAAGGATATCTGATTCAGGGATTGCGTCCCTGACTAGCGACCTAGTCAGGTTGTCCGCTGAATGCCATAACGATACCAACCTCCTCAGTTGTATAAGTGGGATGACTGTACCCAGTTTGACGACGCCCAGCCCGCCGTCCGCATCCTGCTGTACAGTAGCCCGTCCGCCATTGACGGGGCTAAGTGCAGCCAGTTTTTCACAGCGGTTCTTATGCGTCTATCGCAATCATTGAGCACTGTTTGTCCCAACGCTGTTAGCTTTGCTGAATAGATTACCTTTGGAAGGGCAAACGTCTTCAACAAAACCAGTTTCTGTGAAGGCTTTAGGCGCGACCTGGTCAGCTTCTGCAACATCGTCTGTACCATTACCACCAGCGGGGCTTTCAGGATTCCTCTTCTCGGACTGATCTGAACTCCAAGGTAGGCGACTGAGTCCTTAACCATGTCCAGGGGAAACCCGTCAAGTGTCCATGGTTGGCACGCATTGATGGCGTAACTCCTACCTGGGTGGCTGATCATGAACCCATGGGACTTAGTGGGATTCACTCTCAAGCCGGTCAGGCGGGAGAACGTTTCCAGGATAGCCAAGTTACGCCTCATGCCATCATGAGACTCACTCAGTATCACCAGATCATCGGCGAAGGCCAGAGACGTTATTTTGGCTGACCCGTGCGATAGCCAACACCCAGCTTCTCGAGGACCCTGAGTAGGGATCGATACCGAGGTTAAACAGCAGGGGGGACAGGGGGTCTCCCTGTTTGACCCCCTGACGCATCTTGATTCTAGCCGTTTCTCCGGAGCCTGTTTTCACCTGAGTGAAACAATTTGAGTAGCTATCTGAGATCAGCTGGATCACCGTCGTGTCGACCCCTCTGCATCTCAGTATGCTCAGTAAGTGACGTGGGAGACATAATCGAATGCTTTAGCGAAGTCGATGAACACTACCGCTAGCGTTCCCTCAACGCGTTTGCAATGCTTCATCAAGCCCTCGAGAATACAAAGATTCTCAGCACACCCTGGGGCCTCGATGAACCCCCTTTGCCGTTCTTGTATTTCACAGGAGTCTCGTAGCCGGTGGTTTAGCACTCCTGATAGTACCCTCACAATGAGCGAGCTAATCGTGATCGGCCGCCACTGCTGAATATCTTTCCTCTTCTCAACACAGGGCTGTACAGTGCGACAGTTTTGATCGCATTTGCTACTGAAATTGATCACGTGCGATGATGAAAACAATTCCACTCGCACTAATGCGATAGCTTGATAATGAGCAGATGCTGTCTCTTTGAGACACAGAGGAGAGATGCACAACACTGCTTGGAGGGCTCTACATTCTCCAGGCGGGTAGCCTAAATGTAGTCTTAGGTGAGTAAGTTATTGAGTCCACCCTCCACTTTGGCTGGTGAAAGATGTTTGCTCGGGATCTGTGCTTGTAGCGTCTAAAAACTTCACCATCGGTAATAACCGGAAGGAGATGGCTTTTAACATTAACGCGGTTAAGTTATCGCGTGTGCAAACAACATTTCCTGTGCGCATTCACATTAAAAGCCTGTTACTAGCCAAACGTGAGTTGACTTTTATTTTGAAGCCGGTAAGAACAGGAAGTTAGCGCTTCAGGTAGTTAGCTAGCTTGAAAGGCAACTCATTCAGCTGCAGAGAAAAGTCAACAGTAGTCCATTTAAACAAAGTTTGAAATAAGCCACTGAAGAACTACTCCCAACATATTCACAACAACCTTTTTAATGTATCTTAAATTGTACCAATATGTATACTTATTTATTTAATAGGCTATGTTTAATGTTTTAAAGTTTGGTTTTAATTAACAGAAGGACATTTTCTCAAAAAAATTATTATTATCAATATAATAATTATATGTATATACAAAAAAGATATAGATATTATTTTTATGGGGAGAAATAATTCTAAATCAGCAAAAAGTTTCAATTGGCAGGTTAGATTATTTTGTCTAAATTGCAATCAGTGCACCCCTATTCATTTTTCTACAATTATTACTGCACACACTAGGATATAATATTAATTGAGAATCTCAAACGAGACCAAGATGACATGCTCAAAGGTTTATTGTTTGTTTATTGTTTATTGTTTGTTGATCCCCATTAGTTGTCACCATTGTGACAACTATTCTTCCTGGGGTCCCTAAAAAGCAAAACAATTCCTATACAGTTTTCCCAAAATAGGAATCACATACACAAAATAAAATCTGAAACAAGCAATTACATTTTTCTCATAAAAAAGAAGAAACTCAAATCATAGCCTACATCATACCGTGTGCATACACACACCCGCTTACCCACATTAGATGCCTAAAGGTTCATATTGTAAGCATACAGAATACATTTGCATGCACCATACATACACACTACAAGTATACATTCAGAGATCGTTTCATTAAGAGCTGTCCCTATATATAAGTTTAAACTAAGAATTCAAAATAAGGCACTCTGCACCTTTACAAACACTGGTTGACTGAATTTAACCTGATTTCTTTGCTCAAAACAGCTTTTTTCAATTCCCTTCTAAATCCTATTTTTTTACTCTTAAGAATGAGGCAGTACGGAAGTCCGTTCCAATATGCAATAGCTCTGTACAATACAGTTTTTTTCAGTGCATTTGTTCGAGGTCTCGGTTGTTTGAAACGACAACTTAAGGCCTGCCTGGTTTCATAATTATGTGTGATCTTGACAGGTACTAGCATAGAAAACAGGCTGCTGGGTTTACGTGAGGTACAGATGTTATTCAAATACAAAATAAGGCTGCATGCCAATCTCTCCTCAACTTTCATCCAGGAGAGTTTGTCATGCATACAGCAGTTACATTATTCCTAATAGAACAGTGAAGTGCCAGTCGCGCAGCTCTATTCTGAGCAAGCTGGAGTTTAGCAAGTTCTTTTTTTGAGGTGCCAGACCATATTGCAGGGCAGTAGTCAAGGTGGGACAAGACTAATGATTGAATAACAAGCTTGATTGTTGTGTCAGTTAAAAAACCTGCACATTTTCTTATGTTTGAAATACTTTTACTCATTTTACTAACTATATTCTTTATATGTATAGACCAAGATAATGTTTCATTTATCGTAATGCCCAGCAGTTTGGCTTCTCTAACTTGCTCAATAGCGACACCATGTGATGAGAGGACCAACTTCTGATGAGACCGAAGTGAGTACTTAGACCCAAGTACCATGCATTTTGTTTTAGAAATATTCAACTTATTTTACTAATTTTTACTTATTTTATCTTACTAACTTATTTGCTGTAACCCAGTCAGATATCAGTGTTAGCTCATCTTGAAGTGTCTTATTAACTTGTTCAGTACTGTTTGCAGATGTAAAGATGGTTGTATCATCCGCGTACATTACTATACCCGCATTTCTCAACACATATGGCATATCATTTACAAAAATAGAATAGAGGAGAGGTCCGAGGCAGCTCCCCTGGGGAATACCACACTGAAGTGTCAGGTAATTAGAGCGAAATGCAAGGGTTAAGGTTATGCAAGTTTTCGATCATACTTTGTGTGCTACCACCTAAAAAAATAAGCGTACAGCCCTGTCTCAACATCACTCGATTTGGGAATGAGGGTTGTACAGCTACCCTTGAGACTTTTAGGCAGTTCACCTGAGAGGACAGGGCTCAACAATAAGGATTGCCCGACGTCCCGGGGCAAGTAAAATGCCATGTCGGGCCAGTAACTATGACAACTGGCATGCCCGACCGGGCAACTGGGAGGTTCCGCTGAAATTCTAAAATTCGATTTTATTTTTTTGAATCGCCAAATACACGTAATCTATCTATGGTCTATTTTCATATTTAACTGGTGCTAATTATTACATTAACGCTAATTTGTGTGCGCGTAGTGTCTGCTACGTTGCATCTCTCCTCTCCTCTCTGCTCCGTTTTGTGAAGGGGGGGCGGGGCTCCACTGCCGATACACACACATACACACGCAGACTCGGCACAACACCGGTGAGCACACACACCCAGTTAGAGAGGTAGAGAAGAGAACTACACGTAGTAGGTTGGTGTGACAGAAAGTCCAAAAGCCAACGAGTACATTATAAATGGAGTGAAGTCTACCCCGACCGTCTGAAAAGCAGCGAAAATATCCGCGTTTTTTAAATGCATTATGCACCCAACGTGAATCTAGTAGCGAGGATGCTAACGCTAGCTCTGCTGCTAGTAGCCTACTACCAGTTAATGTGCAGTTCAACACAAACATCAGCAACAGTTATCAGAGGAACATCTCTACAGCCTGCATAGATCTCAATAAATGGCCCAGAGGTGTCTGACTTCACATACCATGAGGCAGTGGAAGCTTAAAAGTAAGCTACTGGAAAAGTGTTCAAAACAGCCTGTCCTGAGCCGAATTTTGAGATGTTGAATCAAATCACTCATACACACATTAAAATAATAGCATTTAACTTTAAAACAGATTGTTGTAGGCCTACATTTTTTTTTGCAGAAATAAGTTTTAAAGAATTGCTGTTGTAAAAGGAATAAGGTAAAACAAATAAAAATAAGTGCTGTTAAAGTTCTTTACATGATTTTTGTTTGCATAAAACATGTCTTGTTTGCAGTTATTGTAGGTTTAGAAAGAAAAAAATTACAAATGTTCCAACTCAAATAATATTTGAATTATAGCCTCCACTTTCAGTATGACCCTTAACTCATCTATAATACTGTCCATGATTTGTTTATACATTGTCAATAAAAAGCAAATATAACAATTATTTGAACACGACTAATATAAAAAAAAATTGTATAGGGGCCAGTAAAAATTGAATTCGGGCAAGTAGAATTCAGACCCACTTGCCCGACCGGGCAAGTGAAAAAAAAACTTAGCGTTGAGCCCTGGAGGAGAAATCCATTGAAAAGACAGGCCAACTTCTCGCCTCTCTGATCCCACTTCAGTAGATCAATCTTCCTAATGCCGTCAGGGCCAGGAGCAGAACTATTCTTGACTTTCGTCAAAACTCGCAATACTTCGTTCGGGGATACGGGACAGCAAAAGGGAAGATTGTCCGCTTTCGGCAGGTCCGCAAACTGCCCGAGGTCCGAAAACCTCTCTACACCGCCCCAGATCCGGGCATAGGCAGCTTCGATCACTCCTGGGTCGATATCACAAGTCACCCTAACCGTACCATCTAGGAACAACTTGGCTGCCCTAACCTTACTCTTCCTGTACAGAGATTGAAGAGACTGATTCTGAGGTTGCCTGTTAGCCCTGCAAGCTCCCTTAGTGCGGACGAGTTTCACTCTATTCTTACGTCCTATCCTCCTCTGCAAGGCCTTGACGTATGCACTGATAGCCCAGGGACTATCAGTCAGAGGGGAGATAGCGCCGGGCACCGCCTTGCCCGTCAGGGATCTCACGACTATCTCCCTAACCACGTCCACCTCAGGGTTAGGTGCCAGTGGTATCTCGAGTTCCTGGAGCCCATCGAGAAATGGGTCCAGAGCGACAGGCTTGGCTGTAGCAGCATTTGTCAGTTTGCAGAGAGAGGTGCACTTTAGAACCACCTGCTGATAGGTGAATCGTTTTAGCCGAGTATGGGCAGCTTTGTACAGGCTGGGGCTAACCTTACCATCCCGAAGCAGGGCCCTCAAACAATCAACCTCGCCCACATTCCAGAACGCCTCCCGACTCTTTCTTTATACTCTGCAGCATAAGCCGCCGCATGCTTAACCCTCTGATGATTACTCAACCCGCGTTGAGAACCATAGGATTTAGTACTATGGTCGCAAGGGTGGCCAATCTTCTGCACCACCCTTCGACAAGATACGCCACATCTCGCCCCGTGTTGTACTGCGGACCCTCGGGCTCGATAGGTCCGCGAGCATTTGGCGCAAATGTAAAGTATCTTCCTAGGTCGGTGTACCTTCTGGAACTACTAGCCTGCATGGAATGAACATTTTTCGTCAACGTATGGGCGGCATGGTTCGAGAACGAGACTGAACCCCACTTTCCCTATCACAGGCGGTGTGGCCACAGTCCCCTCACGCCTGATGGCCGCTGTCGCAGGACATGTGAGGACTCCGACCCAGTATTCAGCCTCAACCCGCCTGCAGGACCTTCCCGCCAGAACGCGTATAAACACCGACACAAGTCCGCTGTTCACCCCGCCTGCCGAGTCGCTCCAGCAGGACAATCGCGACTACTGTCCTGTGACTCTTACCCCTTGTCCAACATATAGAGGCTGTTACAACTCCCCCTGACTGGACTCCCGCAAGACCAGTATGGCTGTAGTGATCCACTTACACGGTGTGGACCTACTACGGGAGCCACTTCATTCGTGCGCCCTACTGCACCCAAATTTCCAGATCTTGTCCAAGCAATGCTTAACAGATGCTATTGGTCATCAAAGTGTTAAAGCCACAACGACTGATGTTTTGGGTCCCGGACCACTCCTCACGTCTTCCATCACAGAATAACGAGAGTTGGACCAGCGTAAGGCACAGGTCGTGAGACTTTTCCTTGTTTTTTAGAGCGTATTCCCGGGAAAGTCTCTGACAAGAGTGCGGGGGTGATCTACTCAAGACTCGACCAACCTTACGTGTACTGTGGCCCCCCAGGTTAGATAGGTCGTCACACCTAAGGGCTCTGCCGTGTAATGAATTGAATTCGCGAACGCCCCGACTGGGTGGCTCCGGGGCTGGAACAACCCTTTGCCTAGTTGTACCTCTCACCATCTTACCTTCACCGACCCAGCTAGATTATCCGACACTAAATCCCAGGGATGAGCATGGTAGGCAAAAGATAACCGGGTTTCCCCTGCCTCCACCTCGTTTATTAAGGCCTGGACAACTTTTCCAAGGGTTTCAAAATCATGACCTTTCAGGCGCCCCAACCCCACTACTAGAGCGGGTAGGGGACATTAATCCCGAGTTGGGGACCTGAAGGCGTGTAATGGAGGGCTACCCTAGGGTAGTCACATTACACAAGATATAGTTCCGAGGTTCGGCCGATCTCGGCGATGCCGGAGCAGAACATCTCCTCCAAGGAGGGGAAACAAGTCGTCCGGTCGAGATGGGTCAGGGAAAGGGCCACCTTTGGTCACTCCTTTCCTGGGGTCAAGCTTTAGGGGGTAAATCAGTGAAAATGGCTAACCTCCATCACGCACTAGAAGTGCGGTTCACCGATACAACCCCCCTTAGTCTCTCCAACACAGTACTAGGAATTCCTCGGGTCAACTCTATGCAAAGACGTAGTTGGTGTTTTTGAGAACAAGGCTTCCAGCACAGAAAACCATGCATTAGTCCAGGTTCCTACTCCCCCCAACCATAGTCTTTACTGATTGCGCATCGTCTTGAGTTATGTTACTACTCATGGCTGGGCTCCACCCGGAACTCTGCCGCAACGCCTGCGCCGGACGAGGCTTTTGTATAACCTTATGGTATCGATAGTCTGCAAAAAGGTTCTGCGACTTAAATATGTCGCAAAAGATCTGATGCGCACCTTGCTTAAGCCCTTGCGACACAGCAAACTGTCATTTTGCCCGTGCCACTTGCCCCTTGCTCCAATCGGAAAACCACTAACCAAAACTTTCGTTACCGACGGTCGTATCGCCATCACCGCTCTAGTGAACTTGCGATATTTTTTAGTTTTCATGGCTACCGAGTCACTCAAGGTGACACTGGAAACTTCGAAGGGTAGGGCAACATCGATGATCATTGCCTCAGAGTCTTTGACTAGAATCAGGTCAGGGACACCAACCTCTCCGTTTGTGGAAGTGAGATGTCTTTCCCGCAACACCTCCCACTTGGACCGCTCAGCTTGTTCCGCAATGAGGCCACATATATTATTATGCCTTCTCATTCGGTTGAGTTTGAGGGCGCCACACTTGCTCATGATGTGGCTCAGGGTTTCCCCTCCGGCCCCACAGAGACGACACTCTGTAGCAACATAGTTTTTACCAACCTTTGCCCGCCCCAAGGTTGGTAGATTGTTAGTGCGAATTTGCAGCGCCATTATGATCGCTGCCTGATTGAAACGTTTCTCCTCGGGGTGTAGGAGCCAATCGTTGCTGATGCGGTCATCTCGGAAGACAACTACACCAGAGCCCTGAGTCTTTAGGGCGCACCAGCGTTCGAATTCTACCGACCTCCACGTAGCGAGTGGAAGGTCGGAGACAGCAATGTCATTGACATTGTTGAGCATGGGAAGGGGGTCGGGCCCCTTATGGTCTTTGCGGGCCACCTTCCACCAGGCAAGGATATCTGATTCAGGGATCGCGTCCCTGACAAGCGACCTTGTCAGGTTGTCCGCTGAATGCCATAAGGATACCAACCTCCTCAGCTGTAGAAGTGGGACGATTGTACCAAGTTTGACGACGCCCAGCCCGCCGTCACGCATCCTGCTGTACAGTAGCCCGTCCGCCGTTGACGGGGCTAAGTGCAGCCAGTTTTTAACAGCGACTCTTATGCGTTTATCGCAATCATTGAGCACTGTTTGTCCCAACGCTGTTAGGTTTGCTGAATAGATTACCCTCGGAAGGGCAAACATCTTCAACAAAACCAGTTTCTGTGAAGGCCTTAGGCGCGACAAGGTCAGTTTCTGCAACATCGTCTGCACCATTACCACCAGCGGGGCTTTCAGGATTCCACTCATCGGACTGATCTGAACTCCAAGGTAGGCGACTGAGTCCTTAACCATGTCTAGGGGTGTCAAGTTATGCGCTGTTTTAGTGTAGACCACAGCTGTGCCCAAACTTGAAAAGGGCTCTGAACAACTCTTGAAGGACACGATGGACAACTCAATTCTCTTCATCTTCAGTTTATTTTATTTTAGGCAAATGGAGATGAATGGGGTCTGACCGAATAGGTGACCCAATAGTGACCGAATAGGTGACAGAATAGCTTCAGAATAGGTTATTAACCTAGGGTACACAGAAAACAAAGTATTAATTACAGATCATTCCAGTACACATGTCTTACTGCAAAGAATAAATGATAATAATACTGTTAATTTTACTTCATAAATAAACTTATTCAGATTAATGTAACTCAAATCAACCCAAAAGGGTTAATAATTTAAGTAACAAAGTTACACCAAAAGGTTACAATCATTATCATCACTCTCATCATCATCATGATAAGAGTAACATTAACAAAACATGAGTACCAAAGTACAAATATACTGAATTAAAACATTGCATCCCCAAATATACATAATCAAACATTTGAGAAGCATGGCTTCTTTTTACTGGCAAGTCCATGAGAAGGTGGAAACTTGTACTTTACCAGTGGTGTCTTCAGTCATTGTTCATGAGCTGTGGCTGTGAGGTGTCTACAGGAGCAGGCAAGAGGGCTGACTGAGCCAGCTCCAAACATTTATCACCATGCTTCCTGCATGGGTGCACCGGTGATTGTGCTCCCTCAGGCACTTCCTTCCTCTTGCCTGGGGTTGTTTGCCCCCTGCAGGTTTGGAGTGTCAGTGTTGTGGCTCTTTCCACAGTGAAGCTGGTTTTGACGAAACACCTCCCACTTGACCTCCTGGTTGTACAACCCAAGGAGGTCACACCAGCTCTGTGATGCATTGGATTCAGTCGTTCTCTTCCACACTTTGAGCTTCACTTTTTCCTCACCTCATCCTTCACTTCATAAGGTCCAAATAAGTCCACTGTTACTCAAATGGATTGGCCGGTGTTATTCGCTCTGGCGAGAGGTCACTCGTGATCTGGCGCCATCTTCTGGCCTTGGCTTTTCTGCATGCCACACAGTTGTCAACACTCTTTTGGGCTATTTTCCGGCCTTTTACCACCCAGGCTTTCCTTCTCATCCAGAGGAGTGTACCTGCAATTTCTTCATGATTCACACTGTGAGCTTCTTGAGCAAGAAGAGTGGATATCCATGATGTGTAAGGCAAGATTGGTACTGCACTTTTTCCATCACTAAAGATTTGGAATCTTCCTCCACAGAGCAAAAGTCCAGTGTTTCCATCTTTGACAACAGCAAGTCTGCTGAGAGTTGTGTCTGGAAAAGTTACCTCCTCTTGAGCTGAAGAAATCCTCTCCCTCTTTGGCTTATTTGTGACAGAAGTTCCGGCCAGCACTTTTTTCCACTCTGTGGCAGCTCTCCACACCCAGGCAATGATTCTGGTCAGCTTGGTTAAACTGCTGAATTTGCTGATGTCAAGGATTTTTCTCACTGCAAAACCAGCAGGTGGTCTCCGGGCCTGGATGTGTACACCTCCAGTGGGGCTGCTTTGCAGGTCCTTGGTTTGGTCAGTTTTACCTTGAGCAGAATTTGGAGCCAGTGGAACTGCAGTGGCAGATGGGGCTTTTTGGTTTCTCCTCACCTGTGCTCGGGTCAGTGCTGCTGTAAAACATTTCCTTTGGAGCTTGTTTAAACTTTCTTTGGCGCATGCAGCGACATCTTTGGCTGACTTTGTCGGCCATTCATCCACAGGTTGTGTCAGATTTTTTTCCTCTTCGATGTATCTCCTGAGCGTTGCAGCAAAGACAGCACCACTTACCTCAGCTTTCACTGGTTCTCCTTTTTGGTCAAGTGGTGTGAGCTGAGTGGTTTTGCTTCTAGTCAGTGTGTTTGGAGTTTTTTCTCTTGCCTCTTCTCCAGGAGGATTTTGGCTGATTCTCATCTTCTTTTTTCTCTTTGAAAAGTTGATTGAAGTCATGAGATACAGTTTGTCAGATTTGACCAGGTACCCAACTCCAAGGGCTTTGTTGTCTCCTTCTCTCACCTGGTTGGGAAGAATGAAGACTTGATTCAATGTTTCCGGATGTTGTGATGCTTGTGTCTGCCTCCCACTTTGGCCTGACCGGACCCACGGCTTGAGGAAGAATCCACCTGCTCTCAGGATCTCTTCGACTGCATTGGTGGTTTTGTCTAGCTTGTCCAGGTCATTATGGGATGCATTTCTGTTATTGGGCAGGGAATCTTCAATCCCGGGGTATTTTGTGTCCCAATGAGCCTCCTGACTGTGTGCATCCTTTTTCACGTAGGTGAGGCCTCGTCTGATAATCTCCAGATCTTTCTCCTCACTCAGTGTCATGTCTATACCTCCCGGTTGACAGTTACCACATCTGCATCCTCCACACATGGGTTCGCAGGCTGCTCCAGAAACCGTGCTTTTGGTTTCAGCCCTGATCTCTTGTATCTCAGCGATTTCTTGATACTTCACTGCTGTGGTCCTCATCGATCGTGCAAAGTGAGTCTCAGAGTTGTGTAGGGCCATGTCCACGACTTCAAAGAGGTCTGGATGTGCTCCGCCGACGGTCTTTCCTAAAGGGCTCTCCCACAGGACGAGATCTCCTACAACCTTTACTCTTTGTGGGGCCAGCCTTCCTTCACGGTGGCTGATGAGAAGCTCCACGTGCTCTGGTCTGTGAAGGTCCTCCAGGGCGGTGTCAGGGAAAAACTTCTTGAGTTGCTGCGGTTTGATGACTCTGTTCACTCTTGCAATTTCATCCAAGCCATAACAGATCAGTTCATGAGCTCTCTCCGTGCCTCTTGGTGTCTTGACTCTTACTCTGAGTAAGTATCTTTTGGTCTTTACCTTCTTGGCCATGCCTCCGACTCCATGGACGACAAGTGTGATCTTTTCACTTCGTAGTTTCAGTCTTCTGGCAGCTCTGTGAGTGATGTAGTTGGTGTCTGATGCTAAGTCAATGAGTGTTCCAATCTTCTGCCCTGCATTGGTGGTTACCTCAAGAACCATTAGAATAACTGGTACCTCACATGTGTTTGAGTCCATCACTCCAGGTAGGTTTTTCCCAGTGCAGCGTGATTTTGCAGCCATGTTGGTGAAAGCTTGCCTGAATTTGTCTGCCAGGTCTGGGCGGAGCTCAGATATTAATTTATCTTGTTCCTCTGTGAGGGTTTGCCTTCTGGTGCTGGGTTTTCCCACCTTTCCAGATTCTTTCCCCTTAAATCCTCCTTTCAGGCAGAGAAAGAAATGGTGGTCTGAAGAGCTTCCTCTCTGGCAGTCTCTGTTCCTGCACAGGTAAGTGTCTGTACATTCCTCATCACCTTCATGACACATGAGGCATCTTCTGCATGCTCCTAGCTTTTCAACGGCCTTTAGCTTTTCACCAGGCTTTAATTCTTTGAACTGCTTGCAAAAGAAAATCTTCTCACGGTGCCTTTCATCTCCACAGACAACACATCCTCCTCTTCTTGTGGACCTTGTGGAGGCAAACTTCTTCTCTAGGTAGGTAGGTTTCTTCTCCGGTCTTTCACCTACACCCAGTTGGTCTAGTCTCTCTAGAATGTCCTCTTGAGTCTTTAAGAATGTGAGGAGGCTATCGAAGTGATTGTCAGGTGTGACACTGTTTCCTGGATTGACCATGAATGTCAGCCAGTCCCTCTTCATATGGTCGGGCAGTTTGCTCTCTATGGATCTGACCACTAGGGGATTCTTGATGGCTCCAGTGCTTTCAAGCTCGGTGAGGTCGTTCAGGGCCTTTTCCACTGCTTGAATTAGGTCAATTACCTTCCTCGGCTGGTATGACTTCAAGGGAGGGATCCTCTCCAGGTCCTCGATTATTTCCAAGGCAATTGCTGTCTTGTTCCCGTACCTGTTTTGAAGCACTCTGAATATGTCTTCAGCAGTGTTGTATGTAGGCAGCCGCAGGTCTCTGCATATCCTCTCGTCCACACTGTCAAGGAGTTGGAACTTCTTTGCCTCCACTGAGCCAGTCGGCTCTCCCTGCTTTTGCAGGCTCTCCCAGTCTTTCCTCCATCTGTGGAAACTCCTCTTGAATCCAGTGAATGTCGGTAGACTGGTTGGCTTAATTCTTACCACTCTTTGTGGAACCGGCTGTGGAACTGCGATCAGTTGAGGCTCTGATCCTCTTCTCTCCTCTTCTGCAATTATTTGTGCGGTGAGGAATTCTGCTCTTCTGGCCTCAAGGTTGCTGCCGCATGTTCTCAGGTCCTTTAATCTGCCTTTCAGGTCTGCAGTCTGATCATGTGGAATCCATTTTTCCCAGTCCTTCAGGCTCGCTTTTGCTTCATGGATTAGCCTCTCCACTCCTCTCAGCTGCAGATCATAAACTTCCCTATTGATGGCAGTGACGGGGCTTGCTTGGGCTCTGTCACAGGCTTTTTCAGCTTCTTCAATTGCAGAGTAAACCTCCTCTTGACCGTATCTTGGCCAGAGGTTGGATTGGACTGCTTCACGGATGTCCCCCAGCCTTGCGTCACACTCTTCTATTGTCTTTTCAAGCTCAGCCTGCTGGTGCATGTCAAGCTTGACCTCTTCACCATCCTCAGTTCCTGCCTCAGCGTCTGCCAGTAGGCCGGCCCTGTAGTCATCATTCGTATCGCTGACACCCCTTGCCAGGGAACTGAGCTTGTAGAACTCCTCTTGCAGTTCATGTTTGACCAGGCTCTCTGCAGCTCTGCTCAGGTAGTTCGCCTGTTTGGTGAAGGCACTTTTGGCTGAGGTCCTCTCTTGCTTCAGTTGCTTGACTGATTTGCCAAGGGCCTCCTCCGCCATGGTGGAGAGTTTCCAGTCCTTCGCGTCGACAGCTTGACTTCAGGCCGTTAATCCTTGTCTTCACTGTCCACGGTGGTTAATAACTGGTTAACTGGTTATTAACTGGTTATTAACTGGTTATTAACAGTCCTTTGCGCCGACAGCTTGACTTCAGGCCGTTAATCCTTGTCTTCACTGTCCACGTTGGTTAATAACTGTCAAGTTATGCGCTGTTTTAGTGTAGACCACAGCTGTGCCCAAACTTGAAAAGGGCTGAACAACTCTTGAAGGACACGATGGACAACTCAATTCTCTTCATCTTCAGTTTATTTTATTTTAGGCAAATGGAGATGAATGGGGTCTGACCGAATAGGTGACCCAATAGTGACCGAATAGGTGACAGAATAGCTTCAGAATAGGTTATTAACCTAGGGTACACAGAAAACAAAGTATTAATTACAGATCATTCCAGTACACATGTCTTACTGCAAAGAATAAATGATAATAATACTGTTAATTTTACTTCATAAATAAACTTATTCAGATTAATGTAACTCAAATCAACCCAAAAGGGTTAATAATTTAAGTAACAAAGTTACACCAAAAGGTTACAATCATTATCATCACTCTCATCATCATCATGATAAGAGTAACATTAACAAAACATGAGTACCAAAGTACAAATATACTGAATTAAAACATTGCATCCCCAAATATACATAATCAAACATTTGAGAAGCATGGCTTCTTTTTACTGGCAAGTCCATGAGAAGGTGGAAACTTGTACTTTACCAGTGGTGTCTTCAGTCATTGTTCATGAGCTGTGGCTGTGAGGTGTCTACAGGAGCAGGCAAGAGGGCTGACTGAGCCAGCTCCAAACATTTATCACCATGCTTCCTGCATGGGTGCACCGGTGATTGTGCTCCCTCAGGCACTTCCTTCCTCTTGCCTGGGGTTGTTTGCCCCCTGCAGGTTTGGAGTGTCAGTGTTGTGGCTCTTTCCACAGTGAAGCTGGTTTTGACGAAACAAGGGGAAACCCATCAAGTGTCCATGGTTGGCACGCATTGATGGCGTAACTCCCACCTGGGTGGCTGATCATGAACCCATGGGACTTAGTGGGATTCACTCTCAAGCCGGTCAGGCGGGAGAACGTTTCCAGGATAGCCAAGTTTCGCCTCATGCCATCATGAGACTCACTCAGTATCACCAGATCATCGGCGAAGGCCAGAGACGTTATTTTGGCTGACCCGTGCGGATAGCCAACACCCAGCTTCTCAAGGACCCTGAGTAGGGGATCGATACCGAGGTTGAACAGCAGGGGGGACAGGGGGTCTCCCTGTTTGACCCCCTGACGCATCATGATTCTGGCCGTTTCTCCGGAGCCTGTTTTCACATGAGTGAAACAATTTGAGTAGCTATCTGAGATCAGCTGGATCACCGACGTGTCGACCCCTCTGCATCTCAATATGCTCAGTATGTGCTGGTGGGAGATAGAATCGAATGCTTTGGCGAAGTCGATGAACACTACCGCTAGCGTCCCCTCAACACGCTTGCAATGCTTCATCAAGCCCCCGAGAATACAGAGATTCTCAGCGCACCCTGGGGCCTCGATGAACCCCCTTTGCCGTTCTTGTATGTCACAGGAGTCTCGCAGCCGGTGGTTTAGCACTCCTGATAGTACCCTCACAATGAGCGAGCTAATCGGGATCGGCCGCCACTGCTGGATATCTTTCCTCTTCTCAACATCACTCGATTTGGGAATGAGGGTTGTCCAGCTACCCTTAAGACTTTTAGGCAGTTCACCTGAGAGAAGAAATCCGTTGAAAAGACAGGCCAACTTCTCACCTCTCTGGTCCCACTTCAGCAGATCGACCTTCCTAATGCCGTCAGGGCCAGGAGCAGAGCGATTCTTGACTTTCGTCAGAACACGCAATACTTCGTTCGGGGATACGGGACAGCAAAAGGGGAGATTGTCCGCTTTCGGCAGGTCCGCAAACTGCCCGAGGTCCGAAAACCTCTCTACACCGCCCCAGATCCGGGCATAGGCAGCTTCGATCACTCCTGGGTCGATATCACAAGTCACCCTAACCGTACCATCTAGGATCAACTTGGCCGCCTTGTCCTTGCTTTTCCTGTACAGAGATTGAAGAGACTGATTCTGAGATTGTCTGTTACCCCTGCAAGCTCCCTTAGTGCGGGCGATTTTCACTCTATTTTTACGCCCTATCCTCCTCTGCAAGGCCATGACGTATGCACTGATAGTCCGGGGACTATCAGCCAGAGGGGAGATAGCGCCGGGCACCACTTTGCCCGTCAGGGAACGCACGACTATCTCCCTAACCACGTCCACCTCAGGGGTAGGTGCCAGTGGTATCTCTAGTTCCTGGAGCCCATCGAGGAATGGGTCCAGAGCGACAGGCTGGGCTGCCTCAGCATTTGCCAGTTTGCGGAGAAAGGTGCACTTCCGAACCACCTGCTGATAGGTGAATCGATTTAGCCGAGTGTGGGCAGCTTTGCACAGGCTGGGGCTAACCTTGCCATCCCGAAGCAGGGCCTTCAAACAATCAACATCGCCCTCGCTCCAGATCGCTCTGGAACGCCTCCCGACTCTTCTTTTGTCCTCCGCAACATAAGCCGCCGCATGCTTAACCCTCTGATGATTACTCAACCCGCGTTGAGAACCATAGGATTTTGTACAATGGACGCAAGGGTAGCCAGTCTTCTGCACCACCCTTCGACGAGATACGCCACATCTCGCCCCATGTTGTAGGGGAGAACGGGGTAATTTGTCACATGGGTTGGATGTCACATTCGTTATATCTCGCCACCAGAGCGCGCTAGCTCTGAAATGTTGATATAAAAAAGGTCCAGAATTGGGATCAGAGGTCACATACATAGACTTCCTTGGAGGAAGACAGCTGCATTTCAGGTGAGAGGATGTTTTGTGTTTTTCATGTCAAATTCAAAATATTTTGCTTCTCAGTATTTTTCTTCTAGGCTTTTACACAATGGGTTTATAACAAAACACTTGTTACCCTCAGAAAGTGTGAAGGGTAAGCTATAGTTTAGATTGTTGTTAGCAAGCTAATTAGTTGTCAGATGGTTGTTGGCCTTGATGCTAGCAAGAAATTCAGGTTGGGGTTGGTCGTCAAATTTTTTGGGGGGTTGGTTGTCACATGTTATCTCAAGGCTGCAGCCAGAAAAGGAACCCAATAACGAAATAAATTGTCAAGCTGTATCCTCACTGACACCCCAGAGAAGGAAAGAATAGAGCAGGAAAAGGCAGCTAGCAAGCAAAAGAAAAAAGGGCAACAAAATCAAAACAACCCAATGCATCCCAAACTAGACCAGCTGCCAAGGCTACAGTAAGTTATGTAGGCCTATTTGTCAACTTGACAATGCAATTAAACTTTCAAATTTGGTTCTGCCTCATTGCCTTCTTTTTAAGATTTTTCCCATTAAGATAACATTGTGACAAACAACCCCATAGTGTTTGACAACCGACCCCTTGATGGGGTTGGTTGTCACAATGTGTCAGAGTGTCTTTGATGGTAAATTACTTCTTCATTACAATAAGTTGGAAAAAAAGAGAGACACACATTTCAAGCCAACACCTTAAGCTTCAATTTAATGTATGAATGGCTATTGACAGATGTTTTGGTGATGAGCAATTCTCACTAGAGTAAAAAGTGTGCCTACTTACCCCGTTCTCCCCTACTGCGGACCCTCGGGCTTGATAAGTCCGCGAGCATTTGGCGCAAATGTAAAGTATCTTCCTAGGTCGGTGCACCTTCTGGAAATGATCAACGACACTTTTCAGGGTTGAAAGTGTCGCGTCACATAGGGTGCATGGCTGCCTTGCCCACGGCACCCTGATACCCAGGTAGACTGAGTTGGGAAGCGCCTTCTTGGCCGCCCAAGTACTGCGCCAGTTCTTAACCCAACTCATCAAGAGCAAACCCTTGCGGGTCTTGACGCTGGGGAACAGGATACGCTTGGCCGTAAACCTGCTGACAATCCTTTTGGGGCTTGACCCAACACTTATTCTCGGTGCCAAGACCGGAGCCCTCACCTTAAACAACGCACAACTGCGAATCGTGGTCCGATCTAGGCGGCCCGGGCTGAGAGACAGAGGGCCTTCTCTCAGCCTTGATCGGAGGAAACCCGGAGGAGCCCTCCGGGGCGAAGACATCGTCGAAAGGACAGTGTCCTGGAATCTCAAATGTAATGCTCTGCTACTGTAAGATTAACTCGCTTGTTTGATACACTCCCAAGTTAAGACCAACCAAATAATCAGACAGTATTTCCCGCCACCTGGCCATAGCTTAAATCGGACGCCGTCAAATCCTTAAAAGTTCAATTTGCACCTGTTGGCAATGCAAAGTAGCCGATCAGCGTATGTGCCCCCGGCAGTCGCTGCGGTCTGTGACTGTTGGGACAGGCAGGCCCACCGAGCGGGTCCGCACAGGTCATCGCCTTCATTACCACCGACTCAACGAAGGGAGTTCAGGGGCTTGCCATGGGAACCAAGGGCTGCGTGATCCCACCCGCTATCCACCATAAGGTGTATACCGGCTGATGACCAATTAGCTACAGATCCCACCACAACTCCCCAGTCGTGTCCCTAAGTGCATGGCATCTTTTCCTTCTTAGCCCAATACACATCAAACCTAGCTGGTTCCCAGTAGCACCGCTCCCATCTGGAAGGCCAGCCGACGTGTATCAGGTATCGTCAATTCCTTTAGTATTCAGTTTGGTTCCTGCTGCGATGGTGAAGGGCCTGCGAGCGCCAATGTACCCCTGGGGGACTTTAGCTTTAGACTAAGACCGGGGGGTGCCAACCGACATAAGACCAGTCATCCGGGCAGGTTCGTACAACGAACGCACAACCCAACAGCCACGTCAGCAAAAGGGAGTTCAGGGGCTCATAATGGAAGCCAAGGATGCATGACCCCACCTGTCCACCAGAAGCTGCACATCGGAATGAAGACGACACCTCAAGGCACCACAACGACTCCCCAGTCTTGTCCCTAGGATACCTCTGATTCTTTCAACTTTTGGTCACCCCGAAGGGTGACCTACCAAGGGCACGGAGGGACTTAGGCTCTGGAGCGCAGGCAGCAGGGTGTACCAGGGGCTCGAAAGTCTTCGGCGGGTGTCACCAGGGGCACGAAACTCCCGGGCGGCCGGATCTCGTCCCTTAACCCGGAGAGGGGTGCTTAAGGGTGGGCCCGCGGGACCGAGAGGAGGGCCGGTGATCTGATTCAGCCTTACACCCCTGCTCGGGCTCTGAGGTCTGTGGAGCAGAAACTGCTAATGGTGCCACGCACTCGTTTGCAGACCAGAGGTGACCGATCCTTCCAGGCTGTTGCTCCCAAGCTCTGGAACGATCTTCCCATCTCTCTGCGTTCAATAGAGTCTGTTGACGCATTCAAACGTCAACTGAAAACGTATTTATTTGTGCAGGCTTTTGCCTAATTTGTTCTTGGGGCTGCTATGTTTTATCACTGTATTGTAATTGGCCTTTTAAAATGTATGTATATTTTTTAATCTGCTTCCCATTGTGAAGCGCTTTGTGACCCTGGTCTGTGAGGGGCGCTATATAAATAAAGTTTACTTACTTACTTACTTACTTACTTACAATTATGTGTAAATTTGGGTCATTTTTCAAACAAAAAATCTGGATGTTGGATAAAGCCAGAGTTAAAATCTGTATTTCATTTTAACCACATATTAGTTTCTTAAGTTTTTACACAACAGATTTTGGATACAGCCTTTTTTCATTTATTAAATCAAAAAATACTATGTAGGCTACATGTATTAGAAATGCATTTTTGGCATGTTTTTAGGAGTAAAATGTATCATAAACCAGCCAATTAATAATATATTAACAAATCCTTGTGTAAAAACCTTTTAAAATAGTGCTACGAATGATTATGGAAAGTTTGGTTGATGTCAGTAGTATAGAAGTTGAGATATTTTGTTCAGAGTATTGGAAAAAGCTCATTTTGAGATAACGGCCGTTAAAGATACAACCTGAATTCTACTGATACTCACTGATTATAGCTACAGTAATTTATTGAATTAGGCCCTACACCCCTCAATGCCATATTTGTTTACACGCCACTGGAAATTAAACCTAACTCCTGTATAATCACATCATCGTGTAATGGAATCTGGATCATTTGTACACATCTTCTTTTTCTCCACTTGTCGAATATGTTCCTCCATTGTTTCTAGCTGTCATAATTACAGAGCATTTACGTTGTGTTTTTTTCTTCTTGTCAATCTATGCGTTTACAATGGTGCAAATTAAACGGCAAAACATGCACACAGTCAGAAAAATCTATCAACAGTATTTACATTTTCTTTTGTTTATTAAGCTCGCATACTTGATTGTGTGATCTTAACACTCGCATTTAACTATTCCAAAGTAATAGTGTGTCTCCTAAATGAGATTGTAATATGCTGGGCTATATTTCAGTTTTATCATATAGGACTGCAACAAAATCATCTTCGTCGGACAGGCCCCGAGGTCAATACTAGAGAAATAAAGATGAAAAAGAAAGTAGTTTATTTGCAGCAGCTGAAAAGAAAAGGACAAGCATGCGTCGGCTTTGATGGTGGTTTGAAACCGTTCCTGGCAGCCATGGCACATAATTTGAAATTCTGCAATTGTTTCTGACTACTGTGGACATGGTTACGTAAAAAAGAAATAAGGGATTATCTAAGAGGAAGGAGCTGTGGATGGGATGCAGTCAACTACTTCCCATACAAACAGAACAATGCCTTGAACATCAAAGACTGGAAATATGTGATATGGATTGTTTCTGAGGACAAGAGATGACGTTGACATCATTAGTGGCCAAGAATAAAGAGACACATGCTGTATGCATTCCCCTTTAAAATGATACGGCTGACACTCTCTATATTTCACTATTGTCAACAAATCTTATCATAAGCTTTCCATCAATGTGTCAGTCCCTCAGTACTCTACGGTGTCTGATACACTCAAGCCCAATTCCATTATCATTGAAGATGTATACAACTTATCTATGAATACTTTCATTTCTAAAAAGATCAGTATATTTCCTAAAGCATTTTTGGGGGACTATTCATGGGGTAATTGTTCCACTTAAGATGCTTTATTGAGTCAAAATAGGTTATAGTGTGTGCGCAGTGTCTGCATCTCAAATGCCTTGGACAGCAGCGAGGATGACCCGCTATGCCGCGGGCCGAACCAGAGCATAGGAGAGACAGCAAGAGCGATGCAGTGGTGAAGAGGAGTGTGAGGAATAGTCTGTGGTTGACACATCAGAGTTCGGCTTATTTGCACTACTGTTTAGTTTCAATGAACAAAACATATTTAATTATATGCTTTTTTATTTTCTTATTTTTTTTTAATACATAGAAATAAATCTTTATAAAAACAAGATCTTTTGAAAAACGGGGGGGGGGGGGGTCGTCTTACAATCAGGATCGTCTTATATTTGGACCAATACGGTAAATTGATAGAACAATGACAATAAAGATCCCCAAGATTCATGAAAATGGATTGTGCATTTCAACAAATGTCCTGTGTTTCCCTTTACAGTAACTAGTAGCAAATTACCAAAGTCTTTCCAGGAAACATACATTAAAAATGACAAATCCATCACAAAAAAGTTAGCGTTGGTGCTTAAACTGGTCTGTCAGCTCGCGTTTGCAGCGTCACCATGCTCCCTGTTTTTTAAGGGCTCTGAACAAAAAAAAAAAGCTTTGAGCTTGGAAAATCAGAAACGAGAGATTTCTTGGTAGAATAATTTTTTTCTCCACATCCGAGTTGTCTGGAACACAGCATAAGCAGCTCATAGATACAGTATATGTGTGATTGCTGAGGTTTTGAGGCCAAAGGTAGTGTCAGTTTTGCTCTTCCCTGTAGTCTGCCCTCCAGACGTGAGATAGCATGCCAGCCAGCCGTCTCCCAGCCAATCCCTGACGAGACGATAAAGAGATCAAGTCAGAAGCCAGCCAGGGTCTGGGAATGTGGAAGTCTACTGATGATCACTTGGCGTATACACATTGACAAATATCTGAGAAGTTTTTAATTATCTGATGATGAGGACTGACATACAATTGGTGTTTGTGATTTATTATGAGTATATGCATTATTATATCAAAAAGGTCTGTCAGAGGTTTCGTTCAAAACAAGAAATACAATAATTTACAGTGGAGACAAATCTGGTATAGTCCCATCGTCCATGAAATGGGCATATTAGTGTGCAGGGAAACATGTCTAATTATACAAACCGTTATTTTTATTATAACTGAAACATTGCATATCAATTTTACATAGTTGGTTTTAAAAATGTGTAAGTCAGCTTCGAACTGAGTCCAGTCAAATTGATTAGGACTTTGGTTTTAGTTAACTATAGCTGATACAAGATAAAAGAACAAAAGATAAAATGGCCGCCATATTACTTCCTCCAATAACATATACTGATCTTAATCACAAGCTACAACACTATTGACCAAGAGGCAATATCAAACATTCATGACTTCAATTGAGTGAAAACTTTGAAGCTTAACTATCATACCTCTGTCCATTCCCTTTTTTCTTATTCTTTTGTGAAATGTTCAACACCTAATTATTCAAGAGCATCGGTCGTTGAGTCGTTGGTCTAAAGAACTTGTTCTACATTAAACTTATTCAGTCTTTGATAAGACTCTCCCCAGAAACTTCAGATATCTTCCTTTCAAACCTCCTCATTTTAATTCAAGCAGTGGTCTTATGCATTTAAGGTGAGATACTGCAGGCAAAATTGATTTCTATTTCAAGCACTGGTAAATGTTGAGATTTGTTGTCTATTTTTCTTCCATAACATGGTTTCTATCATACTGGTAAAACTAAAGAGTCCGACATGTACATTCAAGTGTTTATTTGAATAGTCTGAACCAAAAATCACAACTTACAACTTTCCATAATCATTCTAAGAACGATTCTAAAGGTTATTACACAAGTAGTTGTTTATATTATTTTACTTGTATGATTTATTATTTTTATTTTATTTTAATTTTATTCCAGACACAGAGAGAAAACGGTCCATAATACAATACAAAAACAGTAAAAAGACAAACAACAATAAAAAAGACTAAAAAAGACTCCAGCTGTCAGTTCCACACTACACAAAGAGTGTTCAGATATTAGCATATAGGCTAAAGCGCCAATGGTTCCATAATGTGAAAGTGAACCTAACCGCACTCATTGTAGGGTTCACTAGAGTTGTGATTATGCCGTTACATGACTCCGATAGTCTACACATACATCTGTACATAAGATTCCTGAGCACAGCAGGACAGGTGGGCACATTAACACTGACAAACATTTGGCTTGCACTGCTCCAACGTGGCACATGAAGCAGCAGCCTCATGCCATCATTATATGCTACATTGAGTTTCTGCATACTGCTTTTCTTATAGCGCCGCCACAAGTGGGCAGTATACATTGGGGTGCAAAAAGCTTTAAAAAGAGTGGTCTTCACAGACAATGAACACATACTAAACTTGCGCTTCAACATATTAGCTTGTGCATACATCATACAGTACTGTCTGCGGATGTCCCTGTCGTCAGACAGGTCAGCAGTTATAAAGTGCCCTAAGTATTTGACCTCCTCACACACTTTAAGGACAGCACCGGACAGAAGAAAATCAGGAACCAACAGTTTATTGTCCTCCCTGCTTCTAGCGATCATGATATTGCTCTTTTTGGAGTTGTACTTAATATCAAAGTCTGCACCATATTGGGAGCAGACCCTTAGCAGCTGTTGGAGGCCAGCACTGTATGAACAAAGAATCACCAGATCATCTGCGTACATCAGGTGGTTGATAATGGTGTTCCCGATCATACAGCCTGTTCCACAGTTATTTAGCAGCTTTGAAAGATCATCCAAATAAATATTAAAAAGAAAGGGAGATAAAATGCTTCCCTGCCTAACTCCGTTACTTACATTGAATGGGGCAGACATAGAGTTACCCCATTTCACATACATAGACTGATGAGCATACCAAAAAGCCAAGATTCTAACTAAATATTTGGGAACCCCTCGGTTGTGCAGTTTGAGGAATAGCTTCTCATGATTCACACGATCAAAGGCTTTTGAAGCATCAATAAAACACGTAAAAATTGTGGAATTTTGCCTGTTATACACATCAAGTACCTCATTTAAGGCAAAAATACACGTATCTGTGCCATGTTTAGGTTTGAAGCCGAACCATGTTTTGGTTGTCAGAGGTCAATAGAAAATGTTCCAACCTATTCAGTATAATCCTCTCCAAGACCTTGGATAAAACACTGGCCAGAGCTATAGGCCGGTAGTTATCCGAGCTGTTAATTTTGCCAGCTTTGTCTTTAATGATGGGCACTAATGTGACAGATAAAATAGAATCAGGTAGAATACCATGGGTTAAGAACCCAGTGAAACAAATAGCAATTAGGGGGCATAGTTTTCTACTTGCATGTTTTAAGTGCTCTGCAGATATCTTATCCATACCACAAGCCTTATTATCTGTTAGCATCATAATAGCATCATATATCTCTTGAGGGAAAACCAGCACGTCTTCATTGCTATCAATGTTACTCACTGTGAAAGAGTTACTTTTAACACAGTTGAGGAGATCATAAAAATGTTTCTGCCACAACTGAGTAATTTTCTCTGAGCCGCTGACACCATCAATATTTGTTGGTAACGATGTTTTACAATTATTACTTATTTTGATTTCTTTCCAGAAATCAACAGGACTATTGTATTGCAGTTTCTTTGCAAGAGAGTCAGACCTCATTGTATTTTCATTCCTCTTAATGAAACGTAGAGCATATTTAAATTTTGCATTTGAATGCTTCTTATATTCAAATAAGGGACCATGTTTATGTCTGCCTGACTCAACCCATGCTTTGAAGGCCTTTCTTGCCTCAGCATGAATCTCTTCCACATAGTCATTCAAGCCTGGCTTGACTTTGTACAGTCTGTGGGTCTTATACAGGGGCCTGATTGACGCAAGGAGCAACCCGGTATCACGCCGAGGCGTGAGATAGACACGCATGGACCGGCGTGTCTATTCACACGCCTTGCCTGACCAGGGCGTGTGAGTTACACGCGCACCTCCCGCCCGTCTAAATGAACGGAGGAATAGCACCAACAGGCATTTCAATAATATCCAGCTGCAGCCCCGCAGACAAACACCCTGGCGTGGGTGGTTAGGGTTAGGGCAAGGGGACAGGTGGTTAGGTTTAGGGTAAGGGGACAGGGAGAGGTTACAATATAATAATAATAATAATAATAATAATAATACAACACCGCGGCAGCCATCTTAACTACGGAACACCGCGGCGGCCATCTTGACTACGGGAGGTGCGCGTGTAACTCACACGCCCTGGTCAGGCAAGGCGTGTGAATAGACACCCGGTCCATGCGTGTCTATCTCACGCCTTGGCGTGAGATCGGGTTGCAAGGAGAGCCTTCACAATATTATCATACATGGAGCACAGCTCAATACCATGTTGAGGGTTCTTACAATTAATATCATGGCATGCAATGGAATATTTTGGTAATTCAATGTTGCTCAGCAAGATAGGGGAAAGTGGGGTGAGATGTGCCACTTTTTACTCAAGGTGACTTTAAAGTGAGGCCTTGACAGTAAAGTCTCCAACTCAAATATGTACATATATTTCAGGGTGTTGTGCATCACCGGCAACCATAACTTTGGATCTGAAATAAACTGTTTAAGAAATATAGCTTTCGGAAAAAAGTTGTCTTGTGGCACAACTTGCCCCCGGTGTGGTGTAAGTTGTGCCACAAGAGAGAATACCATGGGGTAAATTGTGCCATTGATATATGTCTCATGAACTGGAATGCAAGACAAATCCATCAGACAATCACTTATATAAGGTCTATTTAAAGTAAATATTTTACAAAGATTGAAGGACGATTTTCTTAAACAAGGCCTAGCACAGGGGTGGCCAACCAGTCAGAGACAAAGAGCCACATTTTTTACTGTGTTACTGCAAAGAGCCACATCGTACACACGGGTACACACAGTGGCGATTCCAGGAAATTTTGACTGGGGGTGGCCAAGGTGGGCCACAGAGTTAGAGTGGGGTGGCCATCGCACCCCTGAAGGAATAGCATGTGATATGCTGTACAACCAATTAAAAGATGATTTATAATCCCAAATGCCCAAATCATGTTAGTATCCATTGTAATGTTTGTCAGAAAACTAAACCCGTGAAGGGGGGTCTGGGGGCATCCCCCCCCAGAAGATTTTTTTGTGTTTTTAACATGTAATCTAAGCATTCTGGTGCATTCTGGTGAAGATAATATAGGAAAAAGTCAATATTTATTTCAGCTCAGATGAATAGTAAAATTAGCAAGACAACATGACTTGCTAGCAGCCAGATGCCTAACAACTGGACAGAGGGATGACCACTAGCTTCTGACCAAATATTTTGCTAAAAAAATAAACCTTTATTTATGAATGTCTGCCCTTGCTAAGAACATGTTACACTCGCTAACTACAAACTTTAATTTTTTTATTCAGATTTAAAAAATCTGCTGGGACACGTGCCTATACACATGCATGGGTGGCACGCATGTCACAAGCACACTTATGCTGTTTTCAAGACCTTTGCTGACCAGAGACCAGTTCTAGTGGCCCCAGTCCTACCATTAATTTAGTAATTGAAAATTGCAAACTGATCTCATATCAGTGGATTGGAGTGTTTGTGTGATGAACTTGGCAACTACCTATCAAAAAAAGTTAAGAAATAAAAATACATATCATCTCTGAACTAGGATACATATCAGGAAAAAAATTAAATTAAAAAAAAATTAAATTAAAATAAAAAATAACAATTGAACTGGGGGGGGGGGGGTCACTGGGGTGGCCAGTAAGATTTCATGGGGGGGGGGCGTTTTTATTTTCGCGGGGAGCTTGCACATGCATGCACAAGCATTATTTATTAAAAAAACAAAAACAAAAAAAACAGGGGGCCCCACACTAGGACTTGAAACGGGCCCCCAGATCGTTAAGGCCGCCCCTGTGATAATGACGGGACTGGACTAAAGACGACAGGGCAGTCATTTTCAACAATGAACATTGTGTGCACTGCCTCACACACAAACTCTCAGTTCAACCAAGTCCACAAACAAAAATATAACAATTTAAAATAGCGTTTTTCTCTTACTATGCATGTTGCTTTGTGGGACTTACTTTTAGCATGGAGAGAGCTGAAGTGGCGCTGAAGATTTGAAGCCTTGAAAAGCGCAAATGACACCTGGCATATAAGGCAGAATGGCCTACCATAACGTTCAACAAAAAATATGAACTCTCCCACTCTGTTTCGGAGCGAACTTGACACAAATAGTTTACTCACGGAAAACCTCCCTCCAAGCTGAGCGGGCAGTTTTATGTTGCGTCCGCACCAAACGTTTGCGAACGTTATGTTGCGTCCTCAATTAAACATTTGCGAACAGGCATACACATAGGGCCTACACATTAATAAAATAAAAAATGAAATAATAGACAACATGTAAAACGAACGTAAGAGCCGCATGAATTGTTTGCGAACATGCACACACATAGGCCCACACAAAAAAAAGTATAAAAAAAAAAAAGAAAAAATTATAATCACATAATTTGATATGAATTGAAGAGCCGCACGAAGCTGGACAAAGAGCCGCATGCGGCTCGCGAGCCGCGGGTTGGCCACCCCTGGCCTAGCAGATCAAATGGTTTTACCTGCGAAGCTCACAATGACAAAGTCACCATCATCATCTTTCTGGCCATCGGAACTCTCATCAGTGGTGGAATGGAGATGTCAGTCTCTTCTGAGCTACTGTAGACAATCACTTTCTTTTGGTGACCACGTATACAGCCATGCCAATGACACAACTCTCAGAAATGTACTTTGCACTAGCTGCTCCGCCCTTGTAGAACCAACTGCCACCTGGCATATGCGATTCCCCCTCCATTTCTGCCTTTAAATCAAGGCTCAAAACCCATCTGTACACCCTGATTTTTCCTCCCCATTAACTATCTTAACTCTGCACTACTATCTTATTGTTGTTTTACCTTCATTTTTTACCAACTGAATGCACTATGTTCAGCACTTTAGACAGTGCAAACTGTCATAAATGTGCTTTTATAAATACATTTTACTTACTTACTTATTAATCACCAGAATTTTGGATAATAAGCATGATGCAGCAATTTAGGGCTGACATTGTGCTAACTACAGTATATGAACACAAAGTGTAGCATACTAAAGCACTAAAACATGTGTCAAATGTTTTCAAACGTGTCTATAATTGTTCAGACACAATACTCAAATAACCTTGATCATGGAAATTTTACTTTGAAAGGCAAAAAAACAGTTTTTTGAGCTTAAATGTGCTTATATCTTATTCCATGTTTCTCCCTTCTTTACAGGATGAGTCAAATGGATGGCTCTTCTTAAATATATGGTCACATTTCCAATTTCTTCTATGGTTTTCTAGAAACAAGGGGTGGCACAACTTCCCCACTGGCACAACTCAGGCCACTCCCCTACATTTATATTTAAATGTAAAAAAGGATGATTTCAAGTTATTTATTTATTTATTAAAAGATACTGTAAATGTAAAACAGCAATGTTGTCAGTCAGTCCATCTTGATTGTCGCCGTCAAACACCCTCACACGTATTTCTGGTTTGCCTCTGCTGAAGGGCAGCAGCCGGCCGTGTCCCAACACACTGTGGGGCAGGAACACACCAACTCTCTTGTTCTCTTGTCCTGCAGAAGACACAGGTTCAGGTACTTACCAATCAAAAGAAAATGCAATGTGAAAATGTGCATATGCAAGATGGGTTGTATCTCACCTTTATTGATTGTGACAGCAAAGGCCAGGTGAAGGGGGAACTGCCTCTGGACCACAGTGAATTGGAACTCCTGGGCTTGGTCATGGAGAGGTTTCTGCAGTAATACCCCGACTGCTACCCCACAGTCCACTGCCATAGACAACATTAGCCCAACCATTTGTGGCTGTTTTTCCTTCCGTCTGCCATTTCTGCTGAAGATTCACAAACCTTTATTGGAAATTTGTCTTAGCTCTTGGTTTGGAGTGTGGGTCTGGAAAATCTCCATTTGGAGGGCCATCTAGCCCTACTCCTTAAACTCGATGCCAGAAGGAACTGAGACACCATACCCCTACATGTGAACGCTCAAATCAGTGTAGGGGCTAAGGGATAAGGCTAAGGGGTGAATTGATATTCTAAGAAGTCTATGAAGTCCCTTGGATTTCATTTAATAAATCAATTGTGACTGACCCCATTCACCTCGAGGCAATAGTAGACTTCCCTAGCCTGCTGCAGAGAGGGTTACAACGTGAGCAATCTCCTAAATTATTCAGGCTCATCATTAAATATCCAGGCACATCACATATTGGCTTCATGAAAACCTCATATGTGGAACCATGATACCATGTATGCCTGCCATTGAAACCAGAGCTACAAAAGCAACAGTGTGCACTGCGTGTTGGTGACTGTATAGGGTATTTGTGGTCGTCTTTGTTCTCTGCGGCTGCTGTCATGAAAGCGGGAAAGGCCTATATTCCATCCACATTACAATTCTAATCAATAATTGTGCTGGGGGTGCAACTAGCTGGTCTAATCATAGCTTGGTGGGGCACAGGGGGCATTCTGGAGCCGGGGTTCACACACTTTCACAGACACAAGAGCTGCTAACAGCTAATATCTCATTATCATGGATCTGCTGATTACTTTACCAGAGTCCCAGCTCACCGCATCGGCCTTTCCCTCCTCATTTGAATACATTTAAATATAGCGGGCGGAGGATCGGGAAGGGAGAGTGCTAATTTGATCGCTGAGGAGACAGGTTAAAGATGTTCCCTCGGAATTCTAGTGCTATTTTTTCTTTTTTTAATGACATTCAGCTTCAACTTATTTCCTGTTTCTAGTAATATAGGGGATGAGGTGTGACCTATCACACACTGTATAGCCTAAGCTCAGCCAGAGATGTTTTAATCAGCAATGTCACCTCTCCAATCATCTCCCCTGCACACACACCCTTAACTGATGTTTTCAAATTATTCAGCAAATATTTCCCCCATGGCAAAGCTTTGGATCTGCAAAGGGAGAATTGATTACTGATTACAGCTGACTCTGTTGTGGGCATGTAACTTTTTTTGTGGGTGTGTTATTTTGCCTGTGATTCAGGAGTGTTCCTTTGTTTATAGGGGGTGAAAAGACATGGCTACACGGCACAGATGGTGCTTTGTGCAGGATGATTCCTCAACAGACGTTATCTGAATGGTTATTGAATGTTAAATACGATCAGTGCTTCTGGGGGGTGGTGAGAGACGTTTGTTTCTGCTACTTGCACTTTGCATATTAATCATGAAGACAAGAGTGCTGTGGAGCTACACATTCACTTAGGCGCAGTGGGATGTATATACATACACATAGCCTCACACAGAGCTACATGAATGGTGTGCAAAATGTTATGTTCAAGAGGGCTCTGATTGGGTTGCATGTCTGTTTTGTTCTTGTGAACATGGCAGGGAATCCGACTGAGCAACAACATTTAGCTTTATTAAATCTGCCCACTTCTCCCGAGAATACCTAAATTAAATTGAATATACTGATACAGCAGCAAGGAGCTGTGTTATACTGCACTGTAGGTCAGTGTGATCCAGCCTGCAAGTCTTGACTGAATATGTAGATGTATTGTGTTTGACCATGGAAATAGAGAAATGAGAAATCAAGCTTGGGGGGACCTCCACTGCTTTCAATATGGGCCTACAACATATTCCTCTCTAAAATGTGTGCATATGCCTGATCTTATCTTTAACCCAGTTAAAGCCTAGATTGCGACTAATGCTGGGCTTACACTACATGACTTTTCACGCGATTTGACAGTCGCAGACAATCTTCCAATGTCGGACTGAAATCACGGGAGTCGTGCTGGAGTTGTGGCGCGCGCACGTAATCTCAGTCGTTTGGTGTATGGTGGTCTTCCGACCCGATTTCAGCCAGTCTTCTCCCCGTCTTGACGTTCCGACATTATCAAACAGGTTTGATATTATCGCTAGTCTTAGGGGGTTGGCTCAAGTGAAATGACGTAAACACTGTCACACTCTCGCATGCACCAAGCACGACACAGGAGGAGCGGCATTAGTCGTGACCTGTGTCCGCCTGGTGAGGCACTTATTTCGGATACTTTTTCATAGAAGCCATCGGTGGAGAACCAGGCTGACAGCCGCGCAACCTGAACACTCTACCATCAAATACAGGGTTAGGAGTTAAAGTTATTGGGGTATGAGATCAGCAAATAAAACTGGTCAAATAACTAAAGGAAGTACCCCGCTCGGAATATTGAATTCACTTGTTTTTAATTAAATAATCACAATCGCGTTTGCGGAAATTATATTAATCTCAAAAGGAATCTAGTTTTAGTCTTGCAATATGAGACCCCTGTCTTTTCAAAATCTCACTCTGTGACTGAAAACTAATGACTAGTTGTCTTCAGGTGTGAGTTGATTGTCTTTAGATGTAAGAGGGTTTCAGTCTTCAGTCTTTTCAAAGTCTTTTAAAAGTCCTCTAGTGTAAGCCCAGCATAAGATGCGTTCATGAAAATTATTTGACATACATAAAAATTTATGAAAAATTATGACAAAAAAAATCCAGCCTTGGAACCGGGTCATGCAGGCAAAGTTTCAAAATGTTCTGTTTTTAGCAACCTCATGAATGCCATTTCCCCACATTTTTTTTAAAGATATTCTTTTGGCATTTCTATGCTTTATTGATAGTGTAGAGACAGAGCTGAAATGGGGCAGAGAGCGGAGTGAAATGCAGAGAACGACCGCGGGCTGGAATCGAACCCGGGTCCGCTGCTGGCCGAGGCCCATGGGGGGGACGCCCTACCAACTGAGCTAAGGGCGTCCCCTATTTCCCCACATTTCTAAGACCCTTATGGGTTAAACATCGCCATTTCAACATAGAGAAGATAGATGTCATGATGTCAGGACAGAACAGTGTAGACATTTAAACAGTTAGAGACTACAGCTAAACGTGGGAAGACATTGAAGAGCTTTCGTAGATATTATGGGCATGGACAGGGCTGTACGCTTATTTTTTTAGGTGGTAGCACTGGTGCTAGCAAGCAAAAAAAATCAGTAGCACAAAAATAAATTCAGTAGCACACAAAGTATGATCGAAAACTTGCATAACCTTAACCCATGCATTTAGCTCTAATTACCTTTGAGCTGTCATCTTGGTCTCATTTGAAATTCTCAATTAATATCATATCCTAGTGTGGAGTAATACTTCTAGAAACATTAATAGGGGTGCACTGATTGCAATTTAGACAAAAAAATCTTACCTGCCAATTGTAATTTTTTGCAGATTCAGAATTATTTCTCCCCATAAAATTAATATCTATATATTTTCTGTATATATTCATTATTATATTCATAATAATAAAAAAAAATTGGTAAATGTCCTTCTGTTAATTAAAACCAAACTTTAAAACATTAAACATAGCCTATTAAATAAATAAGTATACATATTGGTAAAATTTGGAATAAGTTAAATAGGTTGTTGTGAATGTGTTGGGAGTAGTTCTTCAGTGGCTTATCAGTTATTTCAAACTTTGTTTAAAAAGACTACTGTTGACTGCTGTCTGCAGCTGAAGCAGTTGATCAAGCTAGCGCACTGCAGGGCTGTGAAGCGCGAACTTCTTGTTCTTGCCGGCTTCAAAATAAAAGTCAACTCACGTTTGGCTAATAACAGGCTTTTAATGTGAAGGCGCACAGGAAATGTTCTGTTTGCACACGCGCTAACTTAACTGCGTGCCGTCTTCTTCCGGTTATAACCGTTGGTAAAGTGTATTAATCGCTGCACAAGCACAGCAGGTCCCGAGCACACATCTTTCACCAGCCAAAGTGGAGGGTGGACTCAATAACTTGCTTGCCTAAGACTACATTTACCCGAGTTTGGAGAGTATTAATGTAGAGCCCTCTAAACAGTGTTGTGCAGCACTCCTTTGTGTCTCAGACGGACAGCAATCTGCTCATTAGCAAGCTGTAGCACTCGTGCGAGAGGAATTGTATTCATCATCGCACGTGATCAATTTCAGTAGCAAATGCGATCAAAACTGTCGCACTGTACAGCCCTGGGCATGGAAGAAACCAGACAGTGATCTTTTTTGTGCTTTAAATCAATTGCTACTAAAAAGCTTTCAACTGTTTATTAGGAACACCAATGAATGACAACAACCCTAACACCATAGGCTCTTTATTGCACCCATTTCTCAACTGATGAAAAGGTTCATTCTAAACTATACCAACTTGAGCCTCAAGAAGATAACGTTGGACATTATGATAACATTGTACTTGACCGACCAAATTATCTTTACAACTTTACCAACCTTTCTTGAGCAATACCTTACTGCCATTGGACAGTTTTGTCATAATTTTTACAATAAAACTTGGTTTTCTTCCAAGTATCCAAATTATTTGATTGTTTCTTGTCTCAATGTGTTTCTTGTCATGTAGGTCTTATTATTTTAAACGATGTTGGCTCATTATTACATGTTACCAATTAACTTGAGAATATTAATGTTGCAAAGTAGTTATTGTCATTAGTATCAGTGATAGGCCAAACATTGGGAAAAAAGAAGGAAATTGTAATAAACTAGAATTGACTAGACTTTGGATTCAATATGGATGTATACCCTTTTTAATGTCCCTTTTAGGTCCTTTTGAAAATCTATTCAATCAGGTTTCATTTGATCAATTCACCTGTGTGTATCATCCCTATAATGTGTGTAGCTCGTAGGGTGTCATAAGAAAACCTTGAATCCCCTTGTCCTGTTCCCTAAAACCAATAGGTTATGTCTATGTTGCATCGATTTAATGGAACAAGAGGAAAGATAGTTATATAAAAGTAAGGTTAAATAAATAGAATAATTAATTAAATAGTTTATTCAGTTTTAGGCATACAAACAGAGTTAATAAGTTTACACAATTTGTATTTCTTTCATTATCAATTAACCTCACTCCAAAGAGAAGCAAATTGTACGCCTTGAGAAAAAACCTTTAGAACATGTTCACTCGTGTCTGTTCTAATTTGAAGCTCCCACAGAAAATTGCAAAAGAAAGACGTATCAGCTACAAGTATTTTGGGACTATAGAGCATGCTAAAGGTTCCATATTCATAAACTAATTTGAACGTAATGCTAAATAATTACATGAAACCTTATTGCATCCCTATAAGTAATTTACCATAAGCATTGAAAATTAAACAAAAGCCTTGTTGTTTACAGTAACAATGGAATTAATGGGTATTAAAGCCACTACGAGTAAGATGGCACGTTGGCGTCCCCTTTGGACAAAAGCGGTAATATTTTTACGACGCCCGCTGTCGCAAAGCTGTTTTCTAGCGCGTGCCAGGCGCTCGAGTGTGAACTGAGAAGGGCGCAATATAGTGCATGTCCGTGTGTTGAAAGTGTGAGGACTCTTTTCGGCTCAGTAAGAGTGGTTTTGACACTGCATCAACTAATGCCAGTCACTGCCACACACACCTGATTGCAATGAGTTGATGCAGCAGTGTCACCTAACTACTCTCTCTCACGGAGCTGAAAGACGTGTCCTCACCATAGATAGTAAGGTCCTCACAGAAAGCGGATTGAACGAGAGACGGCAGTTAGTATGGATCACGATGAGGTAATGTGTTTGTGTTGTTGATGTAAATAATGACTATTTCAGATAATGGTTATCTGATGATGGTGAAGCAAAGCAAACTTTGTGTTAGTACCAACCGCTCATTCATTTAGGAGTAAACACTGCAGTCTTGTTTCGCTCTCGTGAAATTGTATACACGTTGCTTGGCAACGCCCTCGTCCCGCCCGTAGCCTATATTACTCTCCCTTTTAGCTTTTCTTAATTTTTAATTTTTTTCTTTGATGGTTCAGCCCCTTTATCAGTCATTATGACGACAAATAACTGTCTCAAACAAGGCTCCCGCTCCCCTTCCCTCACCTGGAGGGATAGGCTTCTCAAATCACGTTGCTGCGCCACACTGAAATCTGCGACCAATATGGATATGTGACCATAGATCCTGCACGAGCGAACCGAAAATCGGACTGGGTGTGCGACCAGACCAAAAGCAGTAATAAAACTATTTAAAAACGTCTTTCTTTGCACTGATGGTCTCGTTTGCTGTTAAAGGTAATTTATGATTATCAGAGGAAACATGAGGCTGTTCAAAAGATATTTAAATGTTACTCGTAGCCGCTTTAATGACCTCAGTAATGTCTGATTCAGTTTCACTGGGTTAACAGAATATTTATTTTTGACTAATGAAGATTTCTTTGGAATTGCATTTGACCTGTGAATGATATGATCCTCTGAACTCATACAAATGTCACACAAATGATTCCCAGTATCCATCTATCTACCAGTTCCTGTGTTGAAGTACAATACTGTATACTTACTTTGTAGAACGATTGTGATATTTTAAGTTGACACACTATTAGAAATACCTAAATTACTGTAATATAAATAATGTCTTATGAATAAGAACAAAAATCTGATTGTATTTAGTCTCATTTGTGTTCACTTTCGGTAAAAATTAGGCAGGAAATCATGGTGGGTAACTCTAAGACGCTGCATCCTATCACAGATGTTAAACACTAGAAAGCATACGGAATCGCAACAGGACCCGCTAGCATGATCATAGTTGTCACTCATGCTTGGCGTGACTGTGTCCTAAAAGATTCCATGTTGTGTCGGCAGGATGTTTCACTGGATGTGTCTTTCGAAATTTGACATTTACTTGCAATTTAGATCAAGAGACGCCAAAGGGACTGATAAAATGACTTCCTCTGAAAGCTCCCTCTTCCTCTGAAATTGCATCTCTGTTCAAGCATGTATGACAAATAAGCTAGTTAATTGCTGCATTCAGAAATGGTTGGATGGCTTTAGGTTAAATTGGCCCAATATAGATTGTTGTATGCCTTTTAACTCTGGAGGACTTATCAAAGCTCTTAGCTAAGATGTGCAGCACTTGGAACTATGTGGTGAGTTAGGGTCAGGACAAACTGAATTGAATTTTGAAAAATTTGAGTTACAAATAACTTTTCCAACTTTTCTCAAAAAAAATCACAGCTCCACGGCAGTTTTATGGACAGTGGAACAAACTGTCAACACAACTTCTGAAATAATGCAACCACATATAGTTGATGAATTAGTACAGGTTAACTTATCCTTTTATCATATACTATATGACAATATTAGAATTGATTTCAAATGGTTTCTAATATTCCAAGATTAACTCTCTCTAGCTCGGGTTTGTTCTTCACCAACTCCTAGAAATACATATGTGGCTTTTAAGCTGCTAAATGCACCATTGTGTTAATCAACATTCGCTATTTGGTGCTTGTTAGGTATAGTACATTGGGTTTATCTGAGCTTCTTTACGTGAGCATTTCTCTAATAATCGCTCAATGTACTGGTCCTGATTTAAGCCATTTGGGATTTAAAAAAATAAAAAAGTAAAACCGTTCATAGGCATATTATTGTCGTTTATCTCCACGACCGCGGTGGTAGCAAGCAGATACCTGCTGCTGCGGCGGCTTGTAAGGGTGCGTAAAAGGCAAAGTGATTAACGTAATATAAAACATATCAACAAGTTATGCTACAACTTGAATGAATTGTGCATCAGCCCAGTTAAAAACAATGAGGACAGAGTAATGACTTTCTGACCAAGCATGACATTGTATTACTCACTCCCTCACTTAGCGACATTTGCGTTTGTAGGTCGGGCCAAATTATAACTTTGAACAGCTTTAAGACTCAAACTATTATTTACAAGTTATGTTTTTGCAGTCCACTCAATTTAGGGGATGTTGTATGCAATCTGCAACAAAGATGTCCTCCTTCCAAGTCTTCTAAAGAGATGACTCGCCTCCTGAGCAGGCATTCTGTGGGGTAAGACTTTACCAGGCATTAGTTAAGCATCAATTAATCCTGAGGAGTGTGTACTTAGTCTAAATCCTTACCTTCTATTGATATGTTAGGGACATAGTGCTTCCTCCATCCAGTGTATATTTTACAGATCACTGTGTTTTAGCACACTTTCTGCCTTCAGGCGTCCCACATTAATAATATATTGATAGTTGAAGCTGTGGATGCAAGCACTTACACACACGTTTTCAGCAATGAGGAGAGCACCTTCTGGTGTTGAAGGAAATGATCTCTCCTGATGGATGGACAGTCTTACCATCTTTAATTATCAGCTTTATTATGTTCCCCTAGCATTCTCATCATTTCAACGCGATCATACTACTCACACATAGAAATGGGCCATGTCCTCTACTTTAGTGAATATTTATAGCCCAACGTGAAGCCGTCGACTTCTCCCTCCAGGCCAGGCAATTTGGTCTTCATCAATATGTATTTCCAAGAACTTCTGGAAAAAAAAGATACTTCAAAAGGGACTTCATCAAGGATTCCCTTTGTCTTTTGGTCGGCCTCATAACCAGAGCCCACATATACCCTCTTCTCTCTCTTGGTAAGACGCATATCAATAAATTATTCCTCTCAGTTAGCATGATGTCTCACTCAAATAATTTGACTTACTCTGCATTGGGGGAGATGATGGCACCGCGACATCCATCCAGACAGTGTTGGTATAAATGCAAGATGTCTGAAAGGATGTGTTAGCAAATGAGCTGGAATATTTGAGCACAGGTCGAGTGAACATACATTGTATAATGCGGTGAGTGTGTCCTGGTAAAACTACTGTCACATTAACAAACTGAGAAAAACAGGAGCTATTTGTAACAGTAACGTCTTGTGTACCCAGGAGGCAGTGTAGTGGGCAGATGGGTGTGGATGGGGAAATCTGCCTAGGACCGCATGAAAATAAGCTCCACCCCCCAGCCCCATTCACAGCATGCAGTACCAATGGTTTGGCCACATGTCCATGCTGGCTGCTCGGAGAAGGCAGCATCCTGGGGGCCTGGTTTATACGCTTCAGTTGACCTGATATGATTGACAAGGTCAGCTTTGTGTCATCGCTGAATGAGGAAAGTGTTTGTGCCATCGACTTATTAGCATTACTTCATTTCCCTCTGGTTTATTCTACGTTTTTCAGTCCACAGGGTGAAAATTAATGAGAACAAAACCTGTGTCTTAGTTTTCAGTTCACTATACAGATGCAAAGCTGCCTTAATATCAGCTTCTATTCTGTGCCCATATCTGCACTGTCATTTGCCAATGTAACAACCAAATATGTATGTAACAATTTTCATTTTATAGTTTAAAAAAAAGTATCACAGTTATAATCACGATTGATGGTCTTTTTTGTCTTGGTAATGACTTGATTTGACTTCCGCCTTGCATGTGTCATAAGGAGGTAGTTTGGTTCAATGGTCAATAGCCTCATAATGGAAGGGGAAAAGTATTGTCTTCTCGAAGGATAATTCATTGTATTGCGATGTTGGTCTTATTTATGTAGTTTGGCCCTTGTTTCCATCAGTTGTGATAACATTGTACTCACCGACGTAATTGCTCAGACCTTGAGACACGTCATGGGGACGTCAACAGGGCAGACATGTTGTTAACGTTAATCCAGAGTATCACTGACAGGAAAGTGATGCTAATTATTTTTCAAATTGCATGCACCACAAAGGTCATTTTACTTTTTACTTTGATTTATCCAAATAAGTGACTGTCCTGTATTTTGGGAATGTCCTGTACAATGGGAATGGTCAGTACGCTTAAAAAAAGTAGACCAAAATAATCTTTCTGGAGCTCTGGGGCCGTATTCACAAAACATTTTATCTTAGCGCTAAGAGTACTCCTAAGGAGCACTAAAAGTTCTTAGTAAGGAATAATTTCTTAAAACCTATTCACAAAGCTGATAAGACCAACTTTTACTAAGGAGTGGGAGGAACTCCTAAGCTAAGACTAGAGGGCGGTGTTGACCATAGACATTATAAAGGATAGACGCCTCGTTGGCCGCTACTGCCTATTGGCGCTGACGAGAAATGCGGGCGCCATCTTGGATAGGTCCCACGTTCCACTCAGTGTAGTCTGTTTGGCAGGTGCAATGAACTGTCAGCGCATGTAATTAATCATATCTCATTAAATACCAAACTGATTTTCACGCGGTTTTCTTTGCTGCAAAGATCATACATCTAGCTAAGATACAGGGCACAAGTTTCGACGTGTTTTAATATTCATAGTGGGCTTAACAGTCATAGACGATTCTGATATGATATAAGTAACCAGACGTCCGAGATCAAAACGAGGAACATCCCCGAAAAGGGGGAAAACGGAGACATTTCCAGTTTGACTAGCAATCTGATTGAAAAACCTAATGAGGTGTCAACAAAACGGGAGTTGTTTCTGTTTAGCCAGGGACAGGCAACCAACAATGGGGACGTCTGGTCACCTTTATGATAGCCTATGTGATGTAGGCTATGATACGTATTTTGCAAATCACACACTTTAGACTAAATATGATAGAGAAGCAGAAACAGATAGGGGCAGTAAAGTCAGCTATTTTAATAAGTTAACAATATATGATTAGGCTATATATAAATATATTTATTCATTTACAGTGACGAGCATACACAATAAAGACAATCACAGGGATAACATAAACAGAGAACAGAAATAAAATAGGATAAAATATATTAATTTAAATAAAGTAGGCCTATACACAATACAAATGTAGTGAATATGTACATGGGTTCATTCATTCATTAAGACTTTTGACTCTAAAGTGAATTAAGACTTGGTTTCTGACTCTACAGCAAAATGTTTGTGTCACAACCCCCCAACATTCCTCGGCTTGAGATAAGACTTGAATCTGGGTTTGTCTGGTTGCATCCCCCACAAGATGTATCACAACCCCCCAACATTTCTCTGCTTGAGCCAAGACTTGTATCTGTGTTTCACACCTAGCCAGCCCAAGACAGGATGTCCCACATGACTCCTGTCTCTTCTGCCATTGGTCAGAAGTATTTTGCTGTTTTTGATAACAGCGAGTGAGCTAAACAGCTCAAGCTCTCTTCTCCTCGCGACCTCAAGGAAGGAGGTCTGCTCTCTTTGTCTCTGCATCTCCGAAGGGAGTGGTGCAGACAGCCTCTTCTCTCCTGCCTTGCTAACCACCCAGACCGGGGGTAGCTCAACCTTCTGGACCCAGACAAGCTCTGGCCTCCCTGATCCAAGCTCTACAACAACGGCCTGTCCAAACAGCCGTGAAGCCCCTCTCAACCAAAGAGGAACAAGGATCCACCCTGTTGCTCCCAGCAACTAAAGAGGTACCAGGAGAACCAGGAGAACCAGGGAACGAACCAAGCTCCCACAAAGGCCAGACCCTTTAAGAAGAAGAAGAACTACCAGAGACAACAACGCCAGTTAGCCCGCCGCTACTGAAGCACCAAAGACCAGACCAAGCTGGCAAAGAGGCCCTCAAGAGGAGAACAACGCCAGTTGGCCTGCTGCTACTAAAAGGATCCAGAACCTCTCACACTACAAACGCTGTGTATCAGCATCTGGTATCGTATGAACCACTGGGCAGTTAGCTTAGCGTAGCAAGAACACATGGCTTTAAGGACTGTTAACTTGGAAATGTATATTTACTGATTTTGAACTGTTCATTGTTACTTTGTAATTGGGTTTACAATACTGTGATATTACCTTGAACTTATTGGTTAGATACCCACACATTTATGTTGATTTGAATTACCTACAAAAAGGGACCTTCAACCAAAGGCCCCCTTTGTGTTTCTCTTCCCCTCTTCTCCCACCACAGGGAGGAAGGTGTGAAAGACCGGCTAATTTGCATCTACACATGCATGCACTCACAGACACAGATACCCACACACACACACACACACACACACTCTCTGTGTGCTTTAGTTTTAGTGGTTTTTAAATGTGTTGGATTTTGTTTACTTTGTGTTAATAAATTACATGCATTTTCTTTTGGTAACTAGAAGTTTCTGTCATTCATTTGTGTGAATATTATTGGGAAGTCCGCAACCAACAAGTAGAAGGATTCTGTAGCCTTCAGTGTTTAAGATCATATTACCAAATTTATAATAGTAATTATTTGATTACATTATTATATGGAAATGATCATTGAGACTAGGATTTATTAATGTTGATTCATTTAACTGAACATTAAAGTAATCAATATTTAAGAATAAACCATTGATTAAACGAGACAATTTGCTATTATTTTTCCATTCTTAAAATGAATGGTGGTACCCCTTTTGAACTTTAATAAACTATTAAAGTATTATTAATCATCAGATTAATTTCTAATAGCAGAATTAATCTGAACCACCTGTAACCGCTACACAAAACAAGAGCAAAATAAAATACTAAATGAACAATGAATTCATCTAAAACAGTTACAGTCAGATGTGTAAAATTCAGAAATCATAGATTCAAATAAATCAAGAGTAGAGCAGTCATTTTTAAGTTGCTCTACAGAGCATTCCATGAATTAGGGGCACTATACATGAAAAGGCAGTTATTCCTAAACTGGAGTTAGCTCGGGGCAATTTAGGAGGAGTAGTCGAGCATGGTACATATGAAGGGTGGATGTTTCCCATGAAGGCATTAAATATAAATAAAAACCAGTGTATATAATATCTCATTAAAAGAGAAGGACAACACGAGTGTTCATGTAAAAATGTTTTATTTCTCTAATTTAAAACACAAGCTTGTTAGACAATTGCCTCTTAAAAGAGGACGGGATTATTTAAAAGCAAAGTCTTCTTGGTTGTCCAATGTTCTATACTAGGGGGGAATACCAAGTTCAGTCTAGTCTCGAGTTGGTTCCTCAGACACAGAAAGGAAATCGATGCATGCCTTGCAGCGCGGTACATTTAAAAAACACATTCAATACAAAACCACAGCAATCAAAATATTAAATTAAGGGAAAATCAAACAACAACAGCAAACAATAATACTCAAATGCATAAAATAAAGTTAACCATCCTTACAATCGCATTTTACTCCGAAGAGAAATTCAAGCGAGGCGAGTTTGGCAATGTGGTGCAGCCTTAATTTGTGAAAGACAGACACAACCAATGACAACAAGTCGGAATGGTGGTTGTCGATGCCAAACTGTGTCTCCTCCTCAATATGTTCCCCAAGCAGAAACACATCCTCCGTTTCAATCTCCTCCCGGACGAAGTGTGTGACTCGGACGTCTGGTTAATATCATATCAGAATCTTCTATGACTGTTAAGCCCACTATGAATATTAAAACACGTCGAAACTTGTGCCCTGTATCTTAGCTAGATGTATGATCTTTGCAGCAAAGAAAACCGCGTGAAAATCAGTTTGGTATTTAATGAGATATGATTAATTACATGCGCTGACAGTTCATTGCACCTGCCAAACAGACTACACTGAGTGGAACGTGGGACCTATCCAAGATGGCGCCCGCATTTCTCGTGCTCAACGGCCAATGGGGCGTCTACCCTTTATAATGTCTATGGTGTTGACCCTGTTGCTATGGATGATGTCATGTTCATACCTTCTATGCCCACAGTGATTGGCTGAGAGGGAATGAGAGCTAAGAGTGAATTTATGATAGAAGCACTGTGGGAGATATCCATATCGTGTCGCTGTATTAAAGTAAATACTTTTTTATATACAATTAATGACAAGTGACACTGATTTAACATGAAACCAAGATACTGCAGGGTTTCCCACACATTCGTTCAAAATTAACCTACAAAAGCGCCACATAGGTCTATTCATTTAAAATTTTACAATGATTTGAATCGTAAAAAATATCCTCATTGAACAGCTGCACGCCATGCACTCTCACTGTATTTCTCTCAACGGCGGACTATGCAGCAATAGTCAGACAGCGACAAACCAGGAAATTCACAATTAAGAAACAGCCGGCGAAATCGTAAAGTGCATGCGGAAGGAAAAAGGCGAGACGCGCAACTATACAGTAGCGGACCTGTGGAACGGAGGAGATGCTGCGAAGCGCCACATATAGGCCTACTCTAGTAACCAATTAAACCCAAACGTGACACCAACAGTAACTTTCAGCGCATCGTAAACCCAAAGCAACTGCAGGAAAAGGAACTTAATAAGTATTTTTTTTTAAATGTAATAAATATAAATGTGTCTATCATTTCTAAATATAGCTTTACTAAGATCATTAAACCCTTACAGCTATTAAGGTACCTTTTGTAAAGCTCACTAGCATTAAATCTCTCCAAAACACTATCAAATGGTTGTCTGTGAATTACTCTTAGTGACTTAGGAGTCCTCTCGAGGACTCCTAGCTTTTCATAGATTTAGGAGCTAGTTTTAGCGCTAAAATGCTTTGTGAATTACACTTATCTTAAAAAGTTAGGAGTCTTAAAATTAGGAGTGAAACGCCCCTTATTTTTGAGAGTTACTCCTAAATCAGGACCTTAGGACCTACTCTTAGCCTTAAAATGTTTTGTGAATACGGCCCCTGAACCTCATCCCATGGTCCTTATCAACACATGGAGTTTGAATCATGGTATACTGTACAGTTCAATGGAAAGCATAATATATAATTCATATATAATATATTCATTGATTGAAGGGAGAAAAATCTAACCGGTAACGCTTTATATTAAAATGCTTGTAATACGCCTTAGTTAATAGGTAATACAACCCTTAATAGATGCTTAATAATATTACTCTTTGTTAAAAAGACATATATATAAGTGTTAAGAATTACATAATAAACATGTTTATTGTAAGATAAGACTTTTATAAGCACTTATAAGACCATTTATTGATTGCTTAACCCTCTGAACTTTACTAAGCATTTTTTGTTGCTTGATTAATAAGCAATAAAAAAGTGCTTATTAGTGTCTTATAATCTCACAATAAACGTGTTTAGTATGTTATTATTAGCACTTATATAAAGTGTTATTAACACAAAATAAATCAAATTAAATGTTATAATCCTTATTATCCCGTGATCTCGAGTTACATATCTAAAGATCACAGGATAACAGAGCTGGTTTTCATTTCTACTATTTAATAAATGCGCCGTTATTTCGAGATCACAAGTTATTCATCTCGTTCTCGGCTTCCGTACCTAGGTCTCTTCCTGTGTTTATCAGGAGTGCCACTTCTGACAGCTGTGGCGATCCTAACTGAAATACCAGATCAGGGAGGAACCTTTTATTGATCGATCCATTAGGTTATACTTCAATCAAGGGCTCACACAGGCAGACATTGCATTGTGTCTCTCCGTTAGACATAATATCCAGATCAGTGCGCTTCATTTAAGGAGAAGGCTAGCCCTGCTGCAGCTTTACAGGCGACGGCACAGTGATCCTACTGAGGTTGATAACTTCATAAGTAACCAGTTAAGGGGACCAGGCCGACTTCATGGCTATAGAATGATGCATGAGAGGTGCAGATTAGCCGCACTACGTGTTACTAGAGTCACACTTTACCAGGTCCAGTCATATCTGTTCAAAAGGTGAGATGCTATGTTGGCTTCATAGCAGGGGGATGGGCATGGGGAGGAGGAGTTGGGTTGTTTCAGTGAACATCACACGTCATGCTAGATCAGCCAATAGAAAAATGTGTAGTATGCAGGACCAAAGTTTCAACCTGTAGAGGCAGCCTCTATGCAGATTTATACCATACAATGTTGAATAAACATACTTTGTACTAAAATGTGGAAATTTTGACCTGGGACAATCAGCAACACTACTAAATTCCCATATAAATGTGTTGTTAGTTGAAAAAAATGGTTTTGGGGTTTAGTTACACTTTCAGGAGACAGAGCCATTGACGTATTGATTTGCATTGATGCAAAGTGAAACAGTGTGACGAGCTGAATGCAATATATGTAGATGCAGTATGAGAGATCGTTGTGCTAAAAAGCTCCTGTGTATAGGCTCCTGAAATCAACCCAATCCCTCAAACAAAAGCCCTTCTATCAAATGGGAACCAGAAAACCAGTGTGGAATGTTCATTAATGCTGCTTATACCATCTAAAAACCCTGCTCTGTCCCTTTGAACACCCCCTCCATCCTGTGCTGTGCTCAGGCCCCCTCCCCTCTCCCCTTGGCCCCCTAACGGCTGGGACTTTTATTACCTGGGCTGATCCGGGGACATCCATAAAGAGACGCTCTCTTTGCCAGCAAGATGGCAAACACGTTGTTGTCATGCCCATTCCTCATGTGTCCACTTGAGGGAAGCTTAAGGTGAATATAAGGCATAGTTTGATCCTATCAAGTTATCATGATACTTTGCCAGTTGATTACTAACAACAATGTTTTGTATTTGTAATGTTTGTATAAATATGAAAATGTGGCATTATCTAACTAATAGTGCGTAGATTTGGATCTTTTTAAAATGCGGATATCTAAACGTTGGATAAAATCAGAGTTTGGATCTTCGTTTCATTTTAACAACATATTACAGTTAGAGTCCAAAGTATATTGAGCATACTTTGGATAAAGCCTGTTTTCATTATATAAATCAGAAAATACTATGTGTAGGTCATAAAAATGCATTTCCAGAAGACATTTTGAGAAGACAGTGTATCCTAAATCAGACAATGGACAACAATTGAACAAATCCCTCTTCAATAACCTTCAGAATAGTGCAAAGAATGATTGCGGAAAGTGTTGTTCATGTAAGTGCTTTACAAGTTGATATTTTTGTTTCAGAGTTTTGAAAAGACGAATGTTGAGATAATGGCCGTTAAAGATGGTTGTAGAAATATACATACATAAACAGACAAGTCTTAGTAAATTATACACCTAGATGTACATTTTGGACCTTTGATTCATACTTGAATGAAAGAAGACATGTTATAATAAAGCATTTGGGAGTGCTCCATTACTCACTGGCCTGGCATAATCTTACCAAGGAAAATATGGGGGGGGGGGGGGGGGGTGACAGGTTCATAGATGGCAGCCTATTATATTGGTTTCCTGCAACAAAGGCACATGAACATCTGTGTATGTCGTTTTCAATGTCCCACCTTATACAGAAAGCTCTCAGGGATCAAGATGGTCTTCTCTTTATGCGGTACCAGCGTTCGGGTTCCACACAGTGGCTCCCACAGGATGTAAGATCTCTGCTATATGTACAGTAAAAAAGCCTCTCTTAGCAGTCAATGGCTTGTGCAGGGGAACAGTTTATGCTTCTGGACTTTGCATTCATATTTCTTTTCATGCAAGTGTTTACAACTGCGGTGGTGGAGTGGAAATGATTGGTATCTGAGGGAAACGCACAGATGTGGGCGAGCTGTATGTACCGCAGACCGATTGAAAATATAAAAAGCTTTCTAGCACTTCTCCCAGACTCTATATTTCAACTGGCTAAATCAGGGAAGTGCAAACACGCCGTGCAGACCAGAGGGTTCCCATCACCGGGGGTGGGGGTGGTGGGCAGATTGCCTCTATTCAGATGGGTGCCATGCTTGTCACAGTGGCGATGACAAACAGGCTGTAAGAGTGCAGCCTCGCCGCTCATTTGTCAAACTTGCTCTGACATCAAGAATGCTCTGGCTTTCAGGACTGATAAGAGCCGTGATGTAATCCGTCTTCCCGAGTCAGTCCAAAAACACAATGGGTGACTGTATGCCTTTCATCACTTTGAATGGATGAAGGATACAGGAAGAAAAAAATATATATATACTGTACACTACTTTCAAAAGCTTAGTTCTTTTCTTAAACACATTTTTCCGTAATTTTATGGATTATAGCATTTTGTACTATTAGTAAAATCATAAAATTATTTCTTTATAGTACAAATCCTTTGTGGGATTCAGTGATTGGGGTTCTTCAATGTAGATATATCCTCTATACAGGTACAAAATAAGCATTTTAAGAAATGATAAAAAAAGGAGAAATTAATCTGTTATTATAGGCTGTGTAATAATGTCTCCCTACAGTAAATGAAGTAAATACGGAGAGCCAGATGTAATCCAATTCAATTGAACATTGGTTTGTTGCACCCATGATTTATGCTGCATCTGTTTATGTGTGCTGTAACATTGCTGTAATGAAAGTAAAACATTGTCATGCTTAATTATAAGTCCTGGAGAACACTATGTGCTGCCTGGATATCTAATATCATCTTTCAACTTTACAGACAGATGTCAAATAGTTTCACCCAACTCTTTCACTGTCTGAGGCTGCAGTCATCGTCTGCCATCAGTCAAATGGCCTCATGATGAACCTGCTCACCTTTTCCCCAGTCATGTTACAGGCACATTGTTGTTGAACACAGCAATCACCACACAAAGAGGAATAACACTTTTGAAATAATGAGAATCTTGCTGATTGGGGACAATGAATTCCGATCCCCATACTTACTACTATTGAGTATGGTAGAAAAACGATTTAAGATGTCCCAATTCTTGTGGTCAGATTATATAGCATGCTTAAAAATACCCAAATACACCCGTCCAAGATTTTTAGTGTTGAAATCAGCATGCTATTTGGGCAATTCTAACCACAATCCAGTGTGCACCGGAAGTGATGTCACATCAATGGAACCTCCGCATGCTGAATGGTAAATTAAATCAAACTATATAGCTCTTCTCCCTGATTTTTCAAGGACCTAAAGCCCTTTACATGGTTTTGTACACATTCACCCAATCACACACACACACACATACACCGAGAGCAGCAGCTACCACGCAGGGTGCAAGCTTACTATCGGGAGCAATTTAGGGTTCAGTGTCTTGCCCAGGGACACTTTGACATGTGGCGGGGAGACTGGATCACAACCCATGAGACAACCCATATACCCCATTTATAACGGATGCTGCGCGATGCAACATTGTATCTACCGCTGGTTGCTGCGTTGCGCAACTCTGACTATCCTGCCGGCTGCTGCTTTGCGCGGCATTGTGGTTTTGTTGTCATTTTCATGGTGCAGGTCTTGTTGATTTTTTAAAACCACGCGACCACCCAAATGTTGTGGGGTTTGCCGAAAATCACGTAAATCAAAAAAAAAAAGAAAAAAAAGATGGCTGTGTGTTCATGTGATCGGCGATAGTGCATTACATAACAGTTAGTGGCCTTCGGAGCACAGAATCTAGGTATACTGTAGGCTACTGATGAAAATCACACAACACATTACTTCTGTTTAGTAACAATATGTATTAATTTAGGCTACATTTGGCTGCTCCACCATGAGTCAGCCCAGCCAGGCAATAGGTTAGTTTCAGTTTTGTTTTCAATTAATTTATTCACGTTTTTTTAAATTCTTGTTTTCTACCATATCATTTTGACAATTTTTTGAAAAATGTGTTGGTTTATAAGTGCTAAGGGAGCATGTTTGAATAAAACCTTTTTAAAATTTTATGTCATGTTTTCAGAAAACCCTCAGGAGATAAGGATATGTATTATAGATTGCCATAGGGTTTAAGAGGTGTTTTTCGCAGGTGTCTTAGTCAATGGGATAAGCAAGAGACAAGATCAAGGCTCAATGTTAGGATGAAATAAATAAGTAAAAGTATGTCCAAATTGTACGCCTACTGCATGCTAAATAGATTATTTTTATGATCATCTGTTGAATGTAGCATAGAAAATAGAAAGAGTATGTGATTTGGAACCCATGGCATGTAACGGATCATCCTCAGTATTCTTTAATGTAAGTGGTACTTAAATGACAAAATTGGCCCTTTTAAAGTGTATTTACATTGGACATGAGGGAAATGTTTGTGTCATAAGATAGGTATGCATTTGGCCACTGCACTGTTGCAGTCTGCTTTCCTTATCACTTATCAGCCAATGATGTCATTACAATACATCATCAAAATAATCAGAGATCTACTGGGCGCTCAAAACATAAGCTATGTGGGCTGCAATGTGTAAGTTTGGTTTCATAAGGAGATGGTAGAAGCAAGCCAGCTTTTAGTTCTCTTAAAGGGGATATTAATACTGTATGGGGGTGCTACCAGGGAGCTAGTATAATGGAAGGGTTTGATTTTCTAGCAGTATAAGTACAGTAAAGGTCATGCTTATATCCCTATTAAATTTCAATATTTTGGCACTTTTGGCTTTATCTTAATACAGCTGTTACATAATGGTAATTCAGCAATTCATTATTTAATATTTATTGGACAAAATCCATTTCCACAGTCAGCTCAAATCAAATACAATATATTTATAAAGTCGCAGAATACAAGACACCAATTGGGCTGAAAGGGTTGTACAATATTTGACTTTATCTTGTCTTTTTGTGTCTGTATATTTCTCTAATGTAACCATCAGAAACAGCCATTATCTCAACATTAGTCTTTTCCCTCCGATTCTCTGATCCAAGCATCTCAAATAAGCACTGTTATGAAGGTTATTACAGAATGATTTGTTCTTATGGTGTTAATTGTCTGATTTATGATACATTTTTGTTCTTAAAAACATGCAGAACATGCATTTTGATGAAATGTATTTTCATTATTTAGATAAACTATCAAAATTTGTTTTGTATATCGTTGGGCACTAATATGTTGTAAAAATGAAATCAAAATGTTAACTCTGGCTTTATACAACATCTAGATTTTTTCTTTTAAAGAGATGCAAATGTATGAATAATAAGTTAGTTGCCAAATGTGCACATTAATTGAAACTTTTCTGAAAAAGTTCATCAACTGGAAAAGTGTTGTGATGATATGTATTAGTTAAAAATTCTACAAAAGCAAATACAAGGTCCAGAGCCATACGACCTCCTCTCCACCTCTCCACCTTCACAAACCACCAGTGCCACCAATCTTCATTCTTCTACAGGACATTATCTGCAGTATAAAATTCTGTCCTTGCCATTTTCCATCCTCATACTTTACAGTATGCTGCAACAGCAAAAACTGCGGTTAAGGGAGTAGTCCATATATTAGAGAAGGCAGTAAACCCCACATCCTCAATGGCCTTTAGAGGTACAGTTTCCTATTTGATGCCAAAGAAAAAAAAAAAGAAACTGATGACTGTGTTTCTGCATCTCCTGAGCAGCCCAGGGGCAGAGTTGCAGGTGCTGTTAAAGAAAGCATCCCTCCGGTTTCTGGGCCCAGGGAGAGACGAGGGTGGGAGAGCTTCCCCCACTTTGCTTCACAATCAATCAAGACATTCTGCTGGCTGATGCATTATTAACTTTCCAGGGTACTATAAAGTTAGATGACCTTGCTATCTCCCCGCTTCTTTTCCCCGAGTCCACCGGGCTTGTTTCAGCTACAGTATAAAAACAATAGGACAAAATAGACCTTAAAGGAAAAACTTTAATTATTTAAACTCAAAGAAATACGTTTTTTTCTGTCTTCAGTCGTGATCTATGGTTTTTCATTGTTCACTTTTTTCAATAAAGCAATGGCAGAGAATGGAGAGTAAAGTTTGGAGTGTGCACTCTACTCAACAGAAGGCTACTGGAGTAATCACTGAATTAATAATCACTGAATGATGGAATCTGTTCCATCTACTGTGTCTTAACTTAGACCAGTCTCAACACGAGGCAACAATTTAACGTGAAAATAAAACATTGTTATCCAGCTACATAATGAACTGTTGAGTGCTTCAATTTAAATTAACTTTTAACTTTTTAATTTGAATCATGACTGCCAAGTATATGAATAATGATTGAATAAGACCTGCATAGGGGAGCAAATGATGTGAATGGACTTCTAGCTGTGAAAAAAAATAACAAGATAATGATACTAATAATTTAATTTGACTTAATTTCCCAAATGCTCTTGATTTCTCTTGCTATACACATCATAGTTAACCAAAGTGAGAGTGGACTACAATACATAAAGCATCTGGTCCACTATCCACACCCAGGTAGTACAGTTTTTAGGACTAACATTTAAAGCCACGACAAGTAACTTTTAAATATCTTTAAAACAGCCTCATGTTTCCTCTGATAATCATAAATTACCTTTAACAGCAAACGAGACCATCAGTGCAAAGAAAGACGTTTTTATATAGTTTTTATTACTGCATTTGGTCTGGTCGCACACCCAGTCCGATTTTTGGTTTGCGCATGCAGGCTCTATGGTCACATATTCGTATTGGTCGCAGATTTATAGCGCAGCAACGCAATTTGAGAAGCCTATCCCTCCAGGTGAGGGAAGGGGAGCGGGAGCCTTGTTTGAGACAGTTATTTGTCATCGTAATGACTGATAACGGGGCTGAACCATCAAAGAAAAAAAAGAAAATGCAATGAAGAAAAGCTCAGGGAGAGTAATAGACGGGCGGGAGGAGGGCGTTGCCAAGCAACGTGTACACAATTTCACAGGAGTGAACTAGACAGCAGTGTTTACTCCTAAATAGGGTTGCAAAATTCCGGGAATTTTCAAAGTTGGAAACTTTCCATGGGAATTAACGGGAATTTATGGGAATTAACGGGAATTTTGGGAATTAACAGGAATAAACGGGAATTTACTAAATTTAAAGCCACCCAAATGCACTAAATTCTCCTAACTATGTTATTTCAGTCCAGGCAAACGTTCTAGACTGTAAAAAGCAGTTTTTTCAACTAAGTTTTAATATATTTATGAATATTTAATTTCAAATCAGATTTTTTTTTAAGTTTATTGAGACACCCAACTTGATGTCATATATTGATTTTTACTAGACCAGGTTTACAGAGGCTTAAACTGTGATTTTACATATAGTTGGGGACAATGTATTTTAGCATAATCTTGACTAAAAAAAACAGATTTCATGCAAGTACACTTGGCAACTTGCATTTAGCACACATCCTACTGCAGGGGTACTGAGGCCATGCCCCCTACATGCTCTGTGCATTCCTCCATCACATGGGGGGCATTTGACTTTATTTATTGAATGGTTGGGTTCAGACAGATGACTAATATTTAACTCAACATTCATCTTTTTGTTGTTCAGTGAAATTATTGATTGTTCATAAAATAATCAACTTGATAAAGTTCTTCTTACAAATACATCTGTTCAAATGTAATGTTTTTTTAATTGTATTATTTTGCATGGATGTCTGCCTATGACCAAACATAGTGTTTAAATGTTTAGATTTATGTTTGGATGTGAAAAAAAAATCATTTAAATTACCGGCATTTAGTTAATTCCTATAATTTCCAATTTTGAATATTCCCAAAATTCCCGAGCGAAAGTTCCCCTGGAAAGTTTCCGGAAACTTTCCGGTAATTTACCGGAAACTTTCCACCCCTTTGCAACCCTACTCCTAAATGAATGAGCAGTACTAAAACAAAGTTTACTTTGCTTCACCATCATCAGGGGCCTATTGCATAAAACTAGGATAAGGGATTAACCTAGGATTTTTCGGTTATCCTGGCTTGCGATAGCCATGATCCATGATCAATGTATTTATAAAAGCACATTTATGACAGTTTGCACTGTCCAAAGTGCTGTACATAGTGCATTCAGTAGGTAAACGATGAAGGTAAAATAACAATAACCAAAATAAAAGACGTAAAGCCCATACATAAACACAGATAGTAGTGCAGAGGTAAGTAAGTAGTGCAGAGGTTAATGGGGAGGAAACACCAGGGTGTACATATGGGTTTTGAGCCTTGATTTAAAGGCAGAAATGTAGGGGGAATCACATTTGTCAGGTGGCAGTTGGTTCCACAAGCACGGAGCAACTAGTGCAAAGTACATTTCTGAGAGTCGTGCCAGTGGCATGGCTGTATACGCTGGTCACCAAAAGAAAGTGATTGTCTACAGTAGCTCAGAAGAGAGTGACATCTCAATTCCACTTAACGACACCACTGATGAGAGTTCAGATGGCCAGAAAGATGATGATGGTGACTTTGTCATTGTGAGCTTTGCAGGCAAAACCACCTAGATCTGCTAGGCCTTGTTTAAGAAAATGTACCTTCAATCTTTGTCAACTATTTACTTTATTTACTTTAAATACACCTTAAATAAGTGATTGTCTAATGGATTTATCTTGCATTACAGTTTTTGAGATATATATAAATTGGCACAATTCACCCAACCTTATTTTCTCCAAATGCACGATTTGTGCGACAAGACAACTTTTTTTCCGAAAGCTATATTTCTTAAACAGTTTATTCCAGATCCAAAGTTTTTATTGCCAGGGATGCACAACATCCTGAAATATATGTACATATATGAGTTGGAGACATAACCGTCAAGGCCTCACTTTAAAATCACTTTGAGTAAAAAGTTGCACAACTCACCCCACTTTCCCCTACTATTAAAACTGAAGTTTTTTCATTTCAAAACGCCACCTCAAGCGTTTTATTAGCCCAACGGCTTTTAACGGCTTTTAGTTGGTTTTCGAGGGAGGAGGAGGGGTGGGCAGCGGGGCAGCTGAACAGAGTCGTAGTGAAATAAATGTTTCGGTTTTCGGCCCGGTCTCTGAGAGGGCTCAGTGCTTTCTTTATATGTCCATGCTCAGTGCACGGCTCCATTAACTTCTCGTGTCTGAGGTTTTTCCTTTTACTTAACATGAAGGACGTGATAGTTTTCAGGCATGTTGGTGACTTTTTAACACTTAGAATCGCCGAGGGATTTGTAAGACTGCTTCAGCTGTTTGACGTGTGCGCTCAATAACTCTCACGTCCCCTGCTTGCGATCATTGCGATTCACCATTTATTGATCCATTTGTTCAAAAGATCCAAAGACAAAGAATGGGTGCATTACGGGATCATGTTCAAAAACTACTTGCTCATCCAGCCTCACAATCACCTCTAGCAATACAGCTGTGCTCGCTAAAACATTTATCTTACAATGCTAGATGCTACGGGTGCTACAGAACGAGAATGATTTTACATCCGCTACCAGTCCGCTACGTCATGGCTACACTTGCCGCCCTCTTTCTTGATAGGTCCATAATGTCGCTACGTCATGCTCATGGACCTATCTCCATGAACCATGGACCGCATGAATTTCCGCATATCACTTCCTTGTGGCTTCCCAGCGCCAATGAGCAGCTTTCATAGGAATGAATGGGCGCCATGTTTCAATACGGTGTCCATTTCTTTATATGTCCATGGTATAAACAGTTACTGAGGTTATATTGGCGCAATGCGATCTGATCGTGTCTGCTTCATCTGTGTGGTGGTGGTTTCAGTTGGTAACGTCTGATGCTGAACAGTTGATATCTCCTGGGTGACTGCCATTAGACCCCTTGTGTCAACTATACACCTGGCATACGGACATTCACTTTATGCATTGAAAATCATTTTAAGAGACGCCGCACAAGCCCTGTGAAGGCACAGCATTGCCAGGATCCAGCCACTCCCTCCGGCTCACAAACAGGCCGAGGTTGTGTAATAACTTTCCAGTTTGCGTCTTGCAGACAGTGGTCAGAAGCACCAAGAACATGTTCCCTCCAGGGCCAAAGCTTTCACAGTGTCAACACTCTTCACTTTACCGGCAGAATGGACAGAAGACCAATCCATCATAAGAAGCTTTGTTGTTTGTATTGTTCACTGTGAAATGACTTGAGGTGACGTCCATTTCTTTTCTCTCCCTATTCACAACCACACTCGCTGTCACTCCGCTTGTTCTCCCCCCGCTTGCTCTCGCTCGCACACACACACACACACACACACACACACACACACAACACACACACACACACACACACACACACATCTTGCCAGGCAGACATCAGGGGGGCTGTAGACTCTGTGTGTGTGTTTGATCACGGGTCGGTCGTGGATCTTATATTAACGCGTGGGATGTAACATTAATGGGATATAATAGCTCGTTTATAACAAAGACAGGTTCTTATGTATTTGGGCCACAGTTTATTCATTAGAGAACTTTGAGAGGATTGCTCACAACAGCTAAGTTTCCACCTTGGTTGAGTTTTTTCTTTTAGAAGAGGCATCCTTTTTTTCTTACATTACACAATGGCTGCTGTCTGGAATCAAGTGTTTCCCTGAAAAAGTCCAGACCCTCGCAGGCGCCATGAGTACTTAAAGGCAATTGAACAGGCGTAAGAGATAGGTTGAATCAATAGTCTGCTTTTTTGCACTTTACTGACAACTCCTTCTGTTGATATCTCCAGAATGCACACACACAATGGCTGGTGGGGCTGAAGCATTGAAATAAACGACACCCCTGTATGGCGAGTGGATCATCATGGGGGATAATTGAATGAAGTAGCAGTGTAAATGACGTGAAGATTAGGAGATTAGCGCCCTGTCGCGGGTAGCCCAGAGTTATGGCTTGAATAGATATAGATCCCTGCTGGATGCAGTGAATCATACACTCATCTGTGTATTGCTTATAGGTTTTTTCTAGCTCGCCTGTTCAAACTCGAGTAAGACTTCTATTTCCTTGAAACAGCAGTGTGGGCATCTGGGATGAGGGTGATGGAGAGGCATAGAAAGAGTGAGCAGCTGATGCAATCTCTTTTTCCCTTTTTTTCTGCCCAGAATGCTGCATACACACTTTGACCTGAATCAATGGAATTTCAAATCCGAGCTGCGTTTCAACTGGGGGTTCCTGTGTGTGTGTGTGGTGTGTGTGTGTGGTGTGTGTGTGGTGTTGTGTGTGTGTGTGTGTGTGTGTGGTTTGTGTGTTTGATGAGTTGGGAAATGGTGGTCATTGCTGCAGGGACACAGCATGAATGCATTATCGAGCGTGTTGGTCCAAAAGTGCATTTTCTTTTCAAATAAAATGTAAAATGATGATGTCTACCCTTGCACTGCCTCTAAAATACAATAGACAAAACTCTTTTCAATACAATGCTTCATAATCAAAATGTTTTTTCTTCTTCACTGATGGGAACCAACTAAAAATAACACATTCAACATATGCACGCGGTGTACTTTAAGCTGCACTAATCAATACTTTTTAATTAATTGGATCACATACATACAGCATATATAAAGCAAACATACAGTATAGCATTAAAAGAGGTCACTCAACCCACAGATAATCACCACAGCTACATGTAACGGTGTTGGGAGCGAGGTAATGGTAATAAGATCCAAGCACAGACAGTCGGTTAGCTTTCAGTGATTTATTGACCTAGATGGCTTACTGGCAGGTACTAGTAGACAGACAGACAGAAGACAGGCTGGTAGACAGAGGCATACAGGCAGGTACCGGCATGGACAGGCAGGTAGACAGGGGACCGAACAACCAAGACAAATTAACTCGAATATATTTTTTGGGCAAAATCAATAGTATATCTATCCAACATCGTAAACAGAATGTGCCTCCTGACTGATGTGACTGATTACATAGAACGTTTTTAAAGAAGCAGGCATGTTTGTATTCTTGTATTTGTCTGGCCGCTCAAATCCCAATAAAAACACCAAAACAATGAAAGTCTCCCACTAACATTGTGTGTTCATCAGTCTGAATTATCTTCTTCCATTTTGCCATAGAGTTTCATTCTTGTGCACAACCTATTTCAAAGATGAGCCATACAGCTGCATCAGATGACACACTGTGGTTTATTTTAGTCCGAATTGTACTCCCTTTTGACTAAAACTGTATTTGTTAAGATGTATATCTGCAGTAGACAACAATGTGTTTGGAGCGGAGAGCCGTAGACAGACAAGGTCAGTCAAAAAAGGTATTGAGAGACAGGCTAACAAATTGCTAGTTCAGGGTTTTTGTTGACAACCAGAAAAATAAAGAGTAAAAATAGAATGGTACTAGCCTGGGGCCTGTTTCAGGTAGCTGGTTTTACATACTCTGGGTTTAATCATACGCTCTGAGTTGGTTAACTCAGAGCGCAGGGTTGATAAGCAACTCTGGGTTTTCGGTTTCAGAACAGTGGATCAGCGTTGGGTTTATCAACTCTGAGCGTGTTCACTCTGGGTGGAGCGTGTGCATAAAAGCCATCGTCAATGGATCGCTGATAACATGATTCACCATGGAAACAGAAGAAACAAATGATTGATCCTCCCACTTCTCCACTTCTCAAAAAGAAAAAAAGAAATCTCCGCTCCTCCCACTAGAGTTAGAAATATTAACGAATGAGCTTATGGTAGCCTATGGAGAAGAATTAACGGGATATTGTCTCATAACTCTGATCTAATCTCCTCGGCAATTCAGAAAAAAAACAGAGCAAACATTTTTTGTCAAGAGAATCATTTCGCTTCCGTATGAGAAGCCATAGTCTATTTTAAAAAGTTACGCATATCAGCTGTAAAGTAATAAAGCTGGCGCGGCACAGCATTGCTGCTGACAGTGTTTTATATTTGCTGTATAATATGTTGGCAAGCTATAGTCTAATAGCCTACTGTGCAGCAAACAGAACAGACTGTCGCTTCTTTTAAATGGGGAGTGAAAGACATTAACGTCAAGACACATTAGGTGACAGTTTCCATTGAAGAGCCTGATTGATTTATTACCAGATCCATTTTCCTCAAGTGATCACAGTTTAAATTATTATATCATTTTTATATTCATATTAGGCTATTTAACGAGGCTTGTCTGTGACTTTAGGATCGCACAAGTGAACTACAACGATCGCGTGCAGCCGCAGCGTTACATTAATCCACCTGACATAAATCTGTTCAGTGGCACAGACGTTAAAAAACATACAATAGGCTACAAATAGGTTTATTAATCTGAATGTAGAGCATGTCACGATGTGTAAGGTGGCCGCCTATATGAACGGACCGAGGGCTGAGAACAAGGCTACTGATCAGATAAATGATCGGTCAAACGTAAAATCATCAGGAAATGATAAAAACATCCCGATGGAGATTTCTGTGGAGTGATTTTGCTTCAAACTGTACAGGGACGCGTGTGACAGTGACACTCTTTCTTCAGTCGGAGCTGCAGCGTAAAGTGAAAACAAACTCGGGTAGGTCTAACCACCTATCCAGCAGGTTAGACCCACGGCGTATGTTGCCGCAGTAACTGACTCACGGTTGCATTGAACCTGCTACCTGAAACGGAAAACCCAGAGTTTCCACCAACTCAGAGCGAACAAACTCCGGGTTGCCTCAAAACCAGCTACCTGAAACAGGCCCCTGATCATTTAAGAGATCAAGATATGTAGTGCTGCCCTGGGACACATTGCACTAGTTGACTGGAAACACAAGTATAACGGAGCATTTCAGACAGAGGCTAAAAAGAGGAGATTCAGCACTGGCACTGTGAGATATATAAAGGTAGTTTTGGACGCTTCAACATCAGTTTATCAGAAAACCCAATTAAAATTTCTAACCTGAAAATTAGAACAATATGTGACCTTTAACTAAAGGAAGTGGCAGTCCTTTTGAATTGTTAAGTAGTGGTTACTTTGATGGCTTTCAGTTGCACTTGTTCTTACGAGCTTGTGAGGGTTTGGCTCACAGCCCATGTGCATCTAATATTAACATGACATACAGTAGGAACATGCAGACCAGCTAATTAATTCAAATGAGCGATGCAAATCCGACAACATACTGATGCATGCTTCTCAGCGAGCGCTGTCTTCGCCAGTCTGTTGGAGGAATCCTTGAGGCCATTCTGTATGAATTATGAGTGCAGAGCTAAGCAGCACAGCACAACACAGTAACCAGGAGAGGTGTTCCGTGACAGCCCATCCACAGCGCTTCCCTTGCAAACCGTGCTCTCGTTAAACATTTATCACTTAGTTTGCTTAATTATACATCAATGAAATTGTTCATCAGTGAAGACCAATGCAAACACCATCATATGCTCTCTGTGTTAGCAGTGAGAGGGACAAGGACCAAGCTCCTGTCAGTGCTTCCTCGGTAACATCTTAGGGTGGGTTTTTATTCCCTAAGACCGACTACATGAAAATATTATGCTGCAAACAAATATCACAATATTTTCTTTTTCTAATTTCTCCTTTTCTCTATTTTACGTAAGCAGATTCGCTCTGGGTTTATTTAGCTGACACACAGAAATTGATGTGGGAGCTAGTTGTGTGGATAAGCTGCTGCTGTTAAGACTAGTGTCCAACCTCATCATAATATAAAATGTTATACCCTGTTTAGAGTAATGCTGTTTTAAAACAGCAACAAGACAAAATAAGTATATTTTGCTACACAATATTCTTTCTGAACAGGAATTATTCATGTCAACTGCAGGTACCATTATTGTATTTTGTCTCTGATAACACACATCCAAATATGTTCCATTATTGAAAACAGCTTCTCTCCTGTAGATCAGTCAGGCCTTTCTCCTATATCTGTGGGAATAGCCAAGCCCCTTCCATTAGCGGATGGCAGCACCTGATTGGTTCTTGTTGTCATTGTTATGTCATCAACATGGATGGACGAGTAAGCTTGAGGCTAGATTGGCCACTACATTAACCAATCAGAAGCTGCCATCCACTATAAGTGACGAACATTATGTCAGAACGTGAAGCCTGATTGTCCCGGTCCGTCTTTGACCGAAATCCAAACTGATCTGTGGTACGAAAAACAAAAGCAATGCTTGCGCGAGATACTGATGGCAGCGGCTTGCCTTTAGAATTTACAATAAATGGTGAATGGACTTGTACTTATGTAGCACTTTTCTAGTCATACTTGACAACGCAAAGTGCTTCACAATAGAACCTTATTGCATTGATGATCGCCCACAGCATCACTAACCTTTACAGGCCTTCTTCCTTTTTTAGTCATGTTGTTAGAGGCATCACTCACAAACACATCCAGTTCGACAGTGAAACCCCTCTTGAAGGCACCGGCCGTGGTTGCTAGGAGATATGGGAACACTTTCAAAGCCTCCATCGGACGCATGCGGTCCCCTGCTCCTTCATGTGGAGTAGGGGTGGGCAGTGGGCTGGAGAGGAGCAGCTCTGCAGATGGTCGGAGCAGTGGGGATCAAGGCATCTGCCATGTTTAAAAAGACGCACCCACAACAGCTGCTTCCTGAGCCATTCAGGCAGCAGAAAGGGAAGATTTTTCAGAGGATCACCACAGTAAACTCTCCACTAATCCAACAGTCGGATACTGTGATGTATGTGCCATGGCGGATTTACTTTTTTTTAAACTATTGCTCTGGAAATCATTCACTAACCAACAGGTCCACTGACTTCGATACACAAACCTGCAATTTCCAAGATGGCCGCCGCACTATTACAATGTGCTCATCTGTGGCCCTGAGATGCCAAGTAAGAAGGTAAATAAGTGAGCCATTTTTAGTTGAACTGGTTCATTGACTTAATGCTGTGTCTTGAGAAAAAACAAAGCACACCTCTTCCAACCCCGCCAGGGCCAAGGAAGTGTACAGTGCATGAGGGCGGAACAGAGCACTCACACTGGTCAAATGAACTAGACTATTAGCCCTCAATATGATGCGTAGTGTGATTGTGCACTTAGGAAATCTCGATTTAACTGTATGTCTAGTAAGCTACTTTATAAAGTAGCCTGCAGGAGGAAAGCTGCTGTTGGCATGTTGATATGGGGATAATTAGGCATCCACAAACATGTACAACATGCTTAGTGAAGCTGATATTTAAACTTGGGGCTAAGTAAAAGCAGCTAACAAAATTGACTCTTAAAAAAGTGCAGATGCCGATTAAGTTACATAGGAGGATCATAGACGGATTAAATCCTGACACAGAATCTGCATCTGCCACTCAGAAACAAAAATTATAAGTGAGTGGTAAACAAGATTTTCACACATGGATATTTTATTTTCAGGTCACATAATATAGAAAACATTAGAAAGATTTGACCTGGTGGGAATTTGGAGTTGTGTGATTGGATAGGCCAACCCCATAATGTTCTGTATTTTCTTTTTCAAATAATTCAATTCGCGACTAAGAAATGATTGCTGATCCTGCGGGGAAATGTTCCCTTCCAACACATTTTATGAAATATTCCTTCACAGTTTGTCGGGACGTAATAAATGTAAGAGGAAAAGCGTGTTTTGTAAATGATCAGTCATTACTTTACACCAGGCTGTTGGCAAATTATTGTAAGGAGTATGTGCTAATGAGAAACAAACACATTATACCTTTTACACTATTCCATCATGGCCTTAATTGTCGATCAGAGCCTTCCCGCTGCGTAGGTGTGAGACAGAGCACCTCGGCTTTGAGATGCAATCTTCCCTCTCAGTCCGGCGGCAGGGTGTTTGAAGGTGTTTGACGGGGGAGCAATTCTCCTGCCTGTGGAGACGAGCAGGCACTGTTTCTGATCTCTTGTTACACTTCATTTGAATGCATTCACTGGATGTAATTGTTCTGAGGCAGAGCAATAATGGCTTCACTTAGAAATTGAATACAATGGTAATTTAATATACCGGTGTGTGTGTGTGTGTGTGTGTGTGTGTGTGTGTGTGGTATTCAGTTACGTCTTCCAAAGATCTTCCAGTTTCTCTATAGGCTCTATATTGACTTGTAACTCCATCCCAAGGCCTCCGGTCTTTAGTCTTTACACACTGATGTGCAGCAGGCTGTTTGTCAATCAGCTCATTTGTTACGTTTCTCACTGACAGGTTTGTCCTAAAGATTGTCTAGGGGCCCATTATCGCAAAAGAACAATCACACCATGGAATGAGCTGAATTTACGAACAGAAGTGACAGTGATTTGGAGAAGATAATCTCCAGTTTTACAGCTTGGGAAAATGACTTTGTGTAGAGATAATTACTTTATTTAAAAAAAATTCAGTGTGGTCGTAAGAAAAAGGCAACTAAATAGACCTAGTGAAAGTGTGTTGTTTGAGTGTGTCCTGTGTTCATACAGTAGATGACAGTGACCAACTTAAATGATTTATATACAAGGATGAGACAATGCAATAAAAAATGGGACAGGCCTAATATATAATAATGAAATGGGGAAACCTTTTATATATAAGAGCTGCAAGAAAAGTTAGCTATATTATTGATAGAATGTTGTGATTATTAGAATTCCAAACAGTGTAAACGATGTAGTTCCTTTGGAGTTTGCCAGGTGCATGTGGGGGTCTATAGGAGATAATGTGTGATTAATGAGTATTTACCTAAACACAATTTCATACTCTTTTAAATTTTCATAATTGTAATCTTGACTTTAATATGAAACACTGGGGGTGTACACAAGTTCAATAAAACACCCAAAGTCTAATGGAAATGGTGAAAATGTATTTTGTGGACAAAGTCATGGAACCTTATAAAAGCTAACATGGTGATGTACGACTATTTGCCGTATACATCACCATGAACTGTGCTGAACTGATCTTAAAAGCTGAAGCAATTAGATTAAAATTGACTGTGTATTGACTGCAGATTCTTAAAAAAAAATAAAAATAATAAAAATAAAGTATATATATATATATATATATATATTATATATATATATAAGCTATATAATAATATATATATAAAAAAATGTTTTTTGTTTGTTTTATTTTTATTTTCTGTAACAGTAACTGTGTATCTGAATCCGAATTTGATGAAAATGGGGGCGGGACCTGATAAGCCTTTGGCTTCTTCCGTCTCCCTTCGGACAACACAAAGTATGATGTATGAATATTTGCAAGAGAAAATTGTGTATTGTGTGGAATTGTCCGAAAGAATAATAAATAAATAAATAAATAAATGAATGAGAATCAACAATCACAAATGCTTTCATCAACATCACATCAAAGATGCAGTGACAGTCGACCATAAAGACTTAGATCCACATCCACTAAAGCACATGTGTCAAACTCAAGGCCCGTGGGCCAAATCAGGCCCGTTTCAATCTTTGATCCGGCCCGCGAATCAATCTAGGTAATTAGGTAAAAAAAAATCTACCCTGCCTACCCAGATCGCAACTCACTGGTTAACGCCTGTATATACTTAGTGCAAATTCCTAAGTGGACACTGTGCTAAAATGGAGCAGATTGCGGGCACTATTTCGCCACAATTTGCGGAGCTATTAGCGTGTGCAATCCTCGTTGTGGAGTTTATTGTTCATCAAAGTCATCTTTTGGATTGAGAAAGGAATTGAAGCCTCAACTGCCCAATCCTGTTATCAGCAGTCCCTTGATGAAGCCTAATAATTGGTCAAGTGGAACTCATCAAGTTCACTGTGTACAACTTCAACATCACCCTGAGGTCTTTTCTCTCTAGCCTGACAGGGAGGACATGCTCAGGAGGCTGAATGCCCACACAATGAAGAATTATAGGAACTAACGCCTCTTTAACATGCACAGTGTTTGAATTCTCCCTGAAAACACTCATCATTTTGTGGATTTGGCCCTTAGTCTTCATATTAACCCAAGTGGTGTTCGGGTCAAATTGGCCCGTTTTATCTTTTTGCTTAATTAAAAGTATACAAGAAAACACTTGTTCTACCTGAAACTCCATAGCCTTAGCTAATTTTCTGTGAAGAATGTGTTAAAAAAAAAAAAAATGAAGTCAACATGCTATAGTAGGGGAGAACGGGGTAATTTGTCACACGGGTTGGTTGTCACAATCGTTATATCTCGGAACCAGAAGGCGCTGTCTGTGAAATTTTGGTATGTAAATATCCAGAATTGGGATCAGAGGTCACCTACATAGTATTCATTTGAGTTAGACTGCTGAATTTGAGGTGAGACGACTCTTTGTGTTTTTCATGTCAAATTGAAAATATTTAGCTCCTCAGTATTTTTCTTCTAGGCTTTTACACAATGGGTTTATAACAAAACACTTGTTACCCATACAAAGTGTGAAGGGTAAGCTATAGTTTAGATTGTTTTTAGCAAGCTAATTAGTTGTCGGATGGTTGTTGGCCTTGATGCTAGCAGGAAATTCAAGTTGGGGTTGGTCGTCATATTTTTTGGGGGGTTGGTTGTCACATGTTATCTCAAGGCTGCAGCCAGAAAAGGAACCCAATAACGAAAGAAATTGTCAAGCTGTATCCTCACTGACACTCCAGAGAAGGAAAGAATAGAGCAGGAAAAGGCAGCTAGCATTCAAAAGAAAAAAGGACAACAAAATCAAAACAACCCAGTGCATCCCAAACTAGACCAGCTGCCAAGGCTACATTAAGTTATGTAGACCTATTTGTCAACTTGACAATGCAATTAAACTTACAAATTTAGTTCTACTTTCTTGCCTTCTTTTTAAGATTATTTCCATTAAGATAACATTGTGACAAACAACCCCATAGTGTTTGGCAACCGACCCCTTAATGTGGTTGGTTGTCACAATGTGTAAGGGTGTCTTTGATGATTGATTTCTTCTATATTGCAATAAGTTAGAAAAAGTGAGGGGTACACATTTCAAGCCAACACCTTAAGCTTCAATTTAATGTAGGAATGACTATTGAAAGATGTTTAGGTGATAAGCAATTCTCACTAGAGTAAAAAGTGTGCCTACTTACCCCGTTTTCCCCTACTACCACACATTTATGTCCCTCATAAGGTGTTCGGGGAAATTGGACCCGAATACAGTCATTAACAGACACACAGAAACATGCTTGCACAGACAAAGACACACATTCACACACATAAACATTATATATTCATTATATTATAATATCGATTTTATAATGATAAAATGCCGGTTCCACATGGTAAGTATTCCTTTAAGTAGCATCAAATATAAATGCCAAACTAAAGTAACTCCAAATATTTCTTTAGTACAGCAGGCTACTTGGGATCATGTCCAACACTGATTAGCTGCATTGCACTGTAGTAGCATTTATTAAGCGTCATTGTTGTGGCCACTGTGAATCCAGCCAAATGCCCCATTATGTACAGTGTATGCTTTATTGTGTAAGTTGCTCACTTTTGACCTTTGTGTGTTACCAGGCAGGTAGTGAACAGTGAGTTTATCAGAGCCATTTCACTGAAGGAAAGCTGCTAGATATGCTAAAAGCTAAAACAGACTACAGGACACATGGTCACTTTTTGATTTATATGATGTGAACATTTTGATGTTAATATTTTATTATCTGTGTGTTTCTGAGGGATATTTAAGGACAATCTGTATTTTCTATATAGTGTGTATATTTGAGAATGTCTGCACAATGGTGTCTTCCTCATGCATTTGTGAAACTGAAGCCTATTCCCAGAGCAAATCATCATTAATATCATCAGACAGTATGGCACTCATTACACCTGAATGTTTTCAAAGAGATCCTCTCACACCGAGAAACTGGCGTCTGTGTTAAGAGAGTTTCATCTTGTTGTGCATCCTACGCATATATCCTGCAGCAAAACTGATTGTATCACAGCTAAGCTGACTTTTTCAACTTTCTGGCAACTCGACTTCAGATAGGAGAAATTTGCATTAATTAGATATGCTTGCAGGATGAATACATTAAACACATTTGAGACATGCTATAAATACTAAACAACATTGTTTTTCACAACTTGAGATACATAAAATAAGGGTAGACATGGTGCTTACGCTGCAGAGAGTATTACCAATTATGCCAATTTACCAAAATAACTTGTCAGACTTAACTAATATATTACATCTTCTCTTTAGATCAGTTTATAGTTTTCCTGCTGGCGTGTCATTAGAACAATGAAAGAATCGTCTCCAATGTCCATTTGGACCATAGGCTTCCAGTGCGTACTGTCCATTCGTTTTATGACCAAGCATCTTACCCGAAAGCCAACTGGCCAACTAGAGCCTATTCTTACATATCATCCTTGCAAACATCAATTTCTCAACATCAGTTTCCTCAGGCATGCCATGCTGTGTTATTACCAATAATTAAATCTAGACAGCTTTATGATTATTCTATAGCCAAATGCCATAAAAAGGCAAATTATTTTCCCACTGGTGATATACAACTTTTAATTAAATATGACATTTGCAATGAAGCAATGGATCAAAATGCACTTTTTTGCTGTGGAGGTTTTGAAATTAAGGCAGCACAGCTGTCATTTTAAAGAAGACTTTAAAAAAATATTCACTGGAACTATATTAAAGGCTCAAGTCATTAGCACCACATTGCTACTGTGAATAGGAGCTGCTTCTCTGAGCTTTTGATTAGTCAGTGAGGTCATCCCACAAAAACAATCCACCTGAGACAGGCAGCTGTGTCTTTGCTTGCGGGCTTCCTTCTGCACCACGGAACAAACAGCAGCGTATGAAAAGAAAAAGCCAGGCTTCAATTATGCATGTGTTCCAATGAGGGGGCTTGCAGTGTTGGCGGCTTTGCTTTCATATACATAGGTAGCAAACTGGATCTCTGCACACTGTCTTCAAAGGCTTTGCTGGTAAATTTTTCCTTTCATGTCCAGCTGGATATAAAGATGGAAAATTATCAAAAATGTTAGAGGATATTTGGTTCAGTGAGCTGGGATGTGAGAAAAGGCATAAGGCATATCAATTCTGATCAAACAATGAGGCTAACAGTTTGAAACTGGCCCTGTAAACTTAAGTCAGGAAAAACAACTTTTAAGACTTTTTTAAAACTCTGTTGAGCAGCTAGCAATAAACAGGTAGGATTTATGTTTCTCCTAAAATTAAATCGTGGGGGTTTTTGACTCTGAAGGTCCCTCTTATGGAATGGTCCATGTAAGAACTATAGGGCCAAGGCATGTTATGGCCATGCAGGGATTTGGGGGCCAATGTACCCCTAATTAAACATGGAGACTTTTCCTCACAATATGTGTAATTGTTTGTTACATCATCGGGTTGCTGCAAAAGCATAAACAAACAATTTAAAAATAATAATCAGTGTTACACTGGCTCTAAAATGCACTCTTTACTGTTGACTACTTCATTCTATCAACTAGCAACTAGCCACCTTCATACAAGAGTGCAACTTTGTTCCTACCATTCCTTTTTTAATGTTACTGTTTAATCAAGTCTAATGTAATTCATATTCTGACTTTACTGAAGGTGGTATTTTCTTTTCTTGTCTTTTCTCATATATGGTACTCACTATTTAGTCATATATTATTGAATGTCCACTACAATAAATTCCAACCCAATTAAATGCATGGAAAATGTTACCTTGATATAAGTTAACTCAAAGTAAGAGCGTAACCCTCATCCTACCAACCTATGTTACATACATGGACTACCGACGGGGTCCCTGGTGACCCCATGCATAAAGTAGTGAAATAAAATAGAAAAATGATAACAATTTATTTTCTCAAAACCTTATTAGCTATGTCATTAATGTCATCTGAGTAAAAAACAAATTTTTTATCATAATTTTTTATTTTAAGTAACATCTAAGTTGCATATTGTAGTCGATGGATATACACTTTAATGCAAATTGCAGCTTTTATCCCTAATACAATCAACACTAGATTTTTTAAGAATACTTGTTGGCATCTTTACTTTACGAGACAGATTTGGAGAGACAGAGATTAAATGGGTCAAAGAGGGGAAGACATGCAGAGAACTGACCTGGGTCTAACCACTACACCACGAGTCCCCCCGCCCCCCTCCAACACACACACCCCACACACACACACACACACACATTAGACCTTGTGAATATGTATATGTTGAGGTCATCCTCCAAAGTCATTTTGACCCCAATATAGAATAAGTAACCAGCCATCGTTCATATTTCCAAAATGTCTAACTTGTAGGTTATTTTCAATTCAAAAGTAGAGAACGACCCTAGTCTCAGGTTGAGCCCCTGTCAATATAAAGACTGAATACATTTAAATCAAATAAAGACTTCCAATTTGTTCATAATGTAAAATGAATGGTGTTTGGATGTGGTTCATGCTATGCTCAGTTCATACTGTCATCTGTCAGGAGGATCAAACATCACACTATCTGCTGATTTGTGTCTGTCTCCTTTAAAATGACTGACATAGTTCCCCTAACCCCCCTGATGGTGTGTGAGACTTTAAATTAGGATCCATGGCCAACATGACCTCAATAAACAGTTCCATCTATCTGCATCGGCAGAATTGGGCGATTTTGATTTGATTTTCGACCCCGATACATTTGTATTTTTAAAAAGAAATAATTAAAAGACAACAATTATATATGACATCATTGGGGACAAATTGATTGACACAGTCAAGAAAAATTAGAATGATGGATGTTGAGCACCTGTGAGATATGACAAAAAGTTTACCGCTGGGGTCAAAATGAGCCCAGTCGGTAGGTTGAGGGTTAAGGTGATATTAATATCTATTACTTAAGTAAAGAGCCCTGCCATGGTCATTCCACCTTGCTCTTTATATGTTAGAGTGTTGGAAAGTCGGAAAATGAAAAAGCCTGAAAAAATCGTCTACCTCAATGCTTTATCCCCAGAGGTCATGTCTTGTGTAAACACACCCAGAGTGTCCCTCACTTCTTTATTTGACGATTGCCAGACGTTTGATGTCAAAGTCACCCATGCTTGCAGACATAGGACTATGAAGTGAGGGTGTTTTGACAGGCTCATAATATATCTCTCCGTAGTGCTTGGCAGCACGGATCAACAATAAACATGCCTGGATGCCTGCTGTAAGCTATTTTACAGATCTCGATTTTGCTAATACATTTTGAGAGGAAAAGAGTCAAGGCTGCATGATGTTCTACACTTTGCTGGCTGGCAAGTGAAAATGGAACTTTGTTAATAGACCTTAGTTTGTCCTGTGCTGTGAACTTGCTGTAAAGGAGATGTCTGTGTGTGGGTAGGATGCTGACGGCTGGCATGTGTCATTTTGCTATAGGGGTTAGCTTTATAATGGTATGTTAGTAATGGTATTCAGTTATTTTCTGATGCTTATTTTTTTTCTTCGTTTTTCTCCGCTGATAGAAAGAGAAAAATAATCTGTCCACTGCCCTTGTTAACAGACCAGAGCAGCCACACAGCGCACCACGCTTTTTTTCACCAGACGATCGCGTGTCTGTTGAAATAGATGGAGAAATAATCTGTCGATTCTGATTCACTGATTCTGTCCAAACTCATCATTTATTAAATGTAGCCTGTTATAAAATGACTTGAATATACTTTTACTCGTTCGCCATTCGTCATCGGCCTGATATGCATAACATCCCTGGGACTTCAGACCCCGGTGGAAACACCCACGCGGCCCAGGAAGCTTGGTTGTAAAGGAGTTCCTGGAACTCTTAGTTCCGGTCAGTTTTGGTGGAAACGCGGCTATAGTGTATTTTATGGTTTTTATCTCTTTTATATTTGTTTTATGCATTGAACATGCTTTTATTATTTTTTATGTTTTTATTTTATCTTTTGCTCTTTGGTTTATTGCCTGTGACGATTGACGAATGGGTTTTGTTCTATATTTTCTTTATTGTGTGCATCTAAAGCACTCTGAGCTGCATCATTTTATGTATGATGGGTGCTATACAAATAAAGATTATTATTATTATTATTATTATTATTATTATTATTATTATTATTATTGTTGTTGTTATTCCTAACGGTCCCCCATTGCTTTCAGTAGTGTTTTTCATCTGTCTCTGAAAAGTTCCCTGTTATCTTCTTGTATACGTACGTTTGTCTGAAGTGTAACTATTTTTCAGAATAGTTAACCCCTCAGCACAGTTTGGGGACTCATTTTTAAGCCATCTTATTGAAATTGCTTTCTTTACCGCTGCTAGCAATATCTGTAATAAATTGAAATAATTCCTGCTGTGAACCACAACTGGTTGCATCCCTGGAATTGCTATCAGTGGGTCATGAAGTGTGGCTTGAACCTCTATTTTATTACAGTAAAATGGTTTTGAAAACTCTCTGAAAACTCTTGAAATATTACATTATGTCTTTACTCCCCTATGAGTTGTGTTGTATTTGTTTAAGGCCAGAAAAGAATCACAAATTATTACAGGTTTAAAATGTTTTTGTTTACTTAATCTAAGTTTCTTTGTGAAAAGAACACTGCATGTCAGTAGAATTCCCTGCAACTATAAGTTATTATGTTTTGTTTCATGCGATGCGCAGTCAAGCATTTCCCCAGCTAGCGTGTGGATGATGGCGTGCCGTGAATTTCGAAATCTGGCTTTATTTCTGGGTACACAAACTTCACTGTTATTGTTATGGGTTTGCTCTATTCTAACATGCAAAACCTAACACAGACAGCTGGATTCACATGCATATGCTTAGTGTGTGAATGAGTATGTTAGGTTTTCAATAAACCATCTAACGCTGCCTGCAGATTTCAACTTTTTGGATTTACAAAGCCCCAGGGGGAGGGGGAGCAGGGGAACCAAAGACCCCCAGATTATGATGCTATGAATCTGCCCAGGCAATGAAAGGGTGGATTTATGCTGACATAATTGCCAACAGTGTAAACCACTTGAAGAACCTGAAGAACACTCAATCTTGCATGGAACCATTGGGAAACTCAGCATTCATGCCTCTGCACTAATTCTCCTCCTTAGCAAGTAGATAAGAGGAACATGAATGTTATTAGTTTACAGCGTTAGACATGAACCATATACACACCATTACGTGCTATCATTATTGTTTTAAGTGAAGAACCTGGCTGGTGATCAGGACATATTTCAAGACCCTCTGAACATCCTCATTGGAGATTTGAAAGATTGGTCAAAGCTATACATCTATGTTCAGGCAACCTCTGAATCAGTGAGACCTGACTATTAATTCCATTCTGCATTGGTACAAAAGCCAGTTTCAAGATGGAGTTAGTCGTTGCATGCATACTTTGGTTCTAAACTATGGGGAGAGACCACAAACACTCAAAGTTGAATGATTTATTATTTTATTCCCCTCCAAAGTTGGAACAAAATAATGTTTCCCTATGTTCATGAAAGTGATAGATAGTGTATATCTTCTCAAAACTTTATTGATCAATCTCATTCAAACATATCACAGTGAAAATTCAACCACAATTAACCTTTGCAAACTGTGTATTCAGGTTTAAATAAAATTGAACAATAGAAATGGTTTAGTTTAAATGGAACTATGTAGTTGGAAACCACAGGAAAGTGAATGAGCACAGCATCAGTCGTCACAGGTTGAGTATCTCTTCCTGGTAGATTTATTTGTAATATTTTTTTGCTGTTGCCAGGCAACCAGGTGAAAAGAATGAGATTTGTTTTGGGGTGTTTTTTTTCAATTCTGCTAAAGGAACAATAAATTGTATCATGGCACCCCTAGAAAATGATTGAACACTGTGGTACCTTGAAGTGTTGGCAGTGTAGAATGTAGCTATGGCTAATAGCTGAACCTAAGAGCACAATTGAGTTTATGTGTGATGATATGGCCTCATGGTAACCATTTTAAATGTGTTGACAGCATTATTTTTTAATGTGACATTACTGTTTAAAGCTCCCATATTATACACTTTTCGGTACTATTATACACCATATTATATGGTCTTAGTGGTCCCTAATTGGCCGTGGACCAATAAGAAATAGGGGTGTGGGCTGCATAGTGGAAGCTTCTGGCTTTACAGTGTGTGAGGTCAGAAACGAGGAGAATTCTGACTGGAGTATATTGGGGGGGGAGGGGTGGGGGTTTCAGAAAGTGGGAGAGTGAGAAAAGCAGAGATTGTTATTTTTTAAATATTTTGGCAGTCTCTAGGCACACCGTGGACCCATGGATATGTTAGAACACATTTAAAAAGTGCGTTTAGCATAATATGTGACCTTTAAAATCAAATGCTGATTTGTTCCAAAGGTATGTTTGTTGTTTGATACATTCAGAGAGGAGTTAAATCTTTAACTTAGAATCCCAAAAATTGAGTCGTTGTCATTTTAATATTTACAGTACTTATATTTTCATATATATTTGAGTATTTTCCTGACATATTGCTTAAAATGCTTAGTTAAAATGATTGTCTCCCATATTCAGGAAGGCAGACTAATGTTTTTCCCATCCTGTTACAAAGGCCCCGGCGAAGAAAAAGCAAGTCTCAAATGTCAAGGTATCGCTTTCACAGAGGGAAACCTTTAGAATACAATACCTGCTTCCTGGTGCATCTAAAACAGGCCAGCACGTCTGCCTGTGTGATTCATCCCTCCACAGTTAAGACCTCTTTTACAGGGAAGGGCCGTGTTAGGGAGATAGCTCCACGCTTCCTAAATGTGGATCAGCGAGCTTAATATTTCTCTGATTGCTTTTATTTGGGGAAAATAGGCCCCGAAAACAGAGTGGTGCTCTTTTCGCTCACAGCACTTTTAACCACCTACTTGAATCATGCCTCATCCATTCCCATCTGTGAGCCCTGTTACATTATAGGACAAACCTGTGTGTGACTGCTCCACATGGGTATGTATATACACCGGAGAGAACTGATGGATGCATTTCAGATGTGTGTTCCCTCGAGTCGGAAGGGATGTTTCCACTTCTAGACTTGGGGGGGGGGGAGTGCTTTGTGCGGTCCCCTGGGAATAAAGTATCTGAGGTGCCCGTGCGGCAGTTTCCATTTGATTACTTCACCTAAAACTAGTGCTATTACGCCCAACATCCTTCTCTTCATATTTTCGTACGAGGCACAGCAAAAGCATTAACATCACCCCTCAATTGGTCTCTCGAGGATAAATAAAGGTTAAATTAATTATTCATATATATATAATATTGAGTTCATATTTAAAGCAGGCACTGCAGGTGAATTGGGCAAATTGTTTAACGTATAGATACAGTATCATCATAGTTGATATTTTGCATTAAGATTATTTATATTGCAATTTTTTTCATAAATGTTTGAATAAATTGGAACATTTGGTAATGTCTAAATGAGTACATGTGTACATTTGCATCTCTTTAAAAACCAAAAATCTAGATGTTGGATACAAATATAAAGTTTATTCAATTTGTAAGAAATATTAAGTGTCGAAAGTTTAGTTTAAAGACACATATCTTGGATACAGCCTTGCTTCATTTTATAAATAAAAAAAATGGCCTGTACTGGACTTAAAAATGAATTTTAAGCATGTTTTTTTAAGAACAAAATTTATCATAAATCAGACACAACATTTGAACGTATCCTTCCGCAAGATACTTCAGAGGGTTTGGTTCAGGGTATTGTAACAATACAAATTCTGAGATAATGGGCGTCAAAAATGGTTGTATAGGAGAAATATATGGACACAAGCAGCAAGGTTAAGTCAATACCAACCTTTATGTACATTTAGGACCTATGATTTATACTAGTATTAAAGCTGCAGTGTCTAATTTTTTCACTGTAATATTTGGCAAAACTGTCATAATAGCCATTCAGCTATATGTAGGTGAAGTAGTCTGAAAATATTTTTTCATCACTTTGCTCCCCCCTGCCTCTGTGTGCTGCCCCCCAAAATTGCCACCGCTCATGTTAATTTTGACCAATCAGAGCAGGCTCAGATACTCCGTTCTTATTGGCTGTGGGACTGTCCGTTCACTTGGCAACGACGTTGATGCGTCAGTTGCGTGAGCGTTCACGACCCTAGCAGTCTGAAACTACTGTTTGGTCGTACTACGGCAGACAGCGAATAGCAATCAGTGTTGCCAACTTAGCGATTTTGTCGCTAGATTTAGCGACTTTTCAGACCCCTTTGGCGACTTTTTTTTCAAAAAAGCGACAAGCGACAAATCTAGCTTCTTTTCTGGAGTTATTGGTGACTTTTGGCGACTTTTTGAGGTGAAAACACGTATCGCTATGACTCTTCACAACGAGCAGCGGGTGCCTGCGCGGCCCGTCCCTTCCCCGTTTCCAAGCACTTACAGGCGGCCTCGCTCCTCGCGCAGCAGTCCCTCCCAGCTGTCTCCTGTTAGCAGGTTAGCAGGAGCTAACAGGAGACGTTCATTAGCAATGTCTTCACCAACGAACTATCTATACTGTACTATCTATGCAACGAACCCTCAATTTACCATTCCCCGGATACCAACAACTAACACGGTGGGAGGACAGTGTGTACACAGAGACTGAGAAACACCGAGGAGGAAATGTAGTCGGGCGGCTGTTGCTGTATGAAGCCGCTCGGGGAAGACGTGTGGAAAGTGAGCCAGGAGAATGGGCTTCCTTTGGCTGTGCTTTAGCTGATAAACCAAGTTAGCACCGGTCGGATAGCATTAGTTGACTCACCCGGTTGTGTGCAGCCACCACCTCCATATAATGAACCGAAACATAACTGCTAAGTCCGGGTAACTTTCACGAAAAGTACAACGAAGCACCGGTGTTTATCTATGCCGCCTCCCTGCTACACCGCTACCCGACAGTGTTCACCTGCTGGCCGGCTAGACTGCTGCTAACCCCCGGCGCCGTCCAACTGGCTTCCCCGTCTCCAGCGAAGCTACAACCGGCACGCTCCACTCCGGTTGTGTGCAGCCACCACCTCCATAATGAACCGAAACATAACTGCTATGTCCGGGGAACTTTTACGAAAAGTACAACGAAGCACCGGTGTATCTACGCCAGCCATGGTCCCGTCACAGCCAGGTAGGGTAATGTAGGATAGGCTACTTGCCTTTATTTTGTACTGCCGTGCACACAATGGTGCTGTAAATGTGTTTGGTATGGTGCTCCCTTGCTGTTTGTGTGAATCTGCAATGCTGTTTTAAGGCTATTTGTTCCGTTTAGTTGCTGTTAATTTGTCTTTTGGCACAATTGTTGGCCGTGTTGTTGTTGTTTTTGTGCGGACATGATCACTGTTGTGTCGGGTCGGCCAAGGTTGATTAGGGGAATAAATATATCGGGGATGGGGGAGAGACACTAGGTGCGTTGGGTGCAACATGAACGCGCTTAGCTGTCGTTCGGAGGGAGGAGCTGCAGCAGGTAGAGCGTTGCGAAAACAGCCGTTGGGATCCCAACGGCTCCCAACGGCTGAAATTAGACACTGCAGCTTTAAAGCAGACATGTTATAGAAGCAAAATCTTAAAATGAACAAGTTCTTGAAAAAACAAAGTTTTTGGCTACAGTGTCTCACCTTAAAGACACAACACACACACACACACACACACACACACACACACACACACACACACACACACACACACACACACACACACACAACACACACACACACACACTCAAAATAGAGGACTGGACAGCTGCGGACAATTATCTTCCTATCTCATCTTGAGACTTTAAAGTGTGCTGAGCAGTCCCCTGTCAAGAGAACAAACTACAGTGTGCATAGTTACCAGTGTTGCCACAGTTACTTTGAAAAAGTAATCCGATTACTGATTACTAGTTACTCCTTGAAATAGTAACTTAGTTACTTTACTGATTACTTGATGTTAAAAGTAACTAAGTTAGATTACAAGTTACTTTAAACGTTACTTTACAGGTTTTGAAACCCATATATCTCAATTTAAAACATGCACATATTAAGAATCATTGAAAATATATAAAATAAAGCTTGTAGGCTAGTAGCCAATAGGCATACTGTTTTCAAAATAATAAAAATGATGATTTGAAAAATGTAATAAATAAAAACCTTTTTCCCCCCATGAAAATAAATGCATTCCTCCAAAGTGCAAAGACAGTAGCAGTGTCTTTAAACTTAACGTGATTGGCCCTTCACTCTCATGCATTAATTTTACTTTTCTCTACGATGTCTCATGTGTTGATAGACTGGGTGTGTGCAGCCACCGGTCGCCACGTGACTGTAAGTTTCCAAGTTTTAAACACTTCTATCTCTTCAACGTCACCGTACCCGAATCCTAAATATCCCCATAGCAGACGCTATATTTCATGGGGGGGAAACGTTTGTTTTGCGCCACAGTTCAGCTTAGACTCGGCCGTAATGCTGCACACACACAGACACACACACACAGGCACACACACACACGCTGCATGTCAGAGACGAGGGGCGCTATCAAAAAGACGAGAGGAGCGGTTGGAGCAGTTGGAGCGTTTAGAGACACATGCGCGCACATTTATTTACATTAAATCGCAATCGCAGTCATTTGTGCAGTTATGTAAAATGTTTCACTAAGGAAAATGACAGAAAAAGTAACGCACAGTGACGAGTAACTATAATCTGATTACTGGTTTGGAGATAGTAACGCGTTAGATTACTCGTTACTGAAAAAAGAGGTCCGATGCCGGTAACGCGTTACTAAGTAACGCGTTACCGGCATCACTGATAGTTACACCCACTTTGTTGTCCCTCTCCTTCATTTATTCCCCAACTTAAGACTTTAATGTAGGCCCTATTCCAGCATCCGTTAAACATGGGAAAAAAGTTGGATCTGGGCTGCTTTATCTGCTATTGTTTAAGTAGCGGTCACTGCGCAACACAGCTTGCACGTTTCTGTTGAAGTCATTTCTCAAATGGTCTCCTTCTTAGGAGTTTCCAGAAATACATTATACATACTTACATAGATACATACACACTCGCAGGCAGGGGGGATCACACAGCAAGGCCAATTGCTCCTATATTGCCTGGAAAACCCAAGGGACACTAAATCTAGACGAGCTAACATTTTCTTCATTTACAAATGGACTAACAACGGCAAAGTCTAATTGCTAAAATGACTCTATTTGTAGCCACCATACCTAGTTTTCTTTATTTATGTGCAATGCATTCGAGCCATGCTTTTCCATAAACAACTTATTGTTTTATCTCAACACAAATGAACACAATATATGTATCATTATCAAATATAATTTACATGAGTCAAATAAAACAGAAAACTAAGATTGTGGAGATAATTAGCCCTGAGTTAAACAATGCACTCTGTTTAATGGTTAGAATTTTTTTTCAAAGTACTTGTAAGCAAAACTATAATTGTACCACTGTGAACATTTAGTTCCCCTAAGAAAAAGAATAGTAGTTACCAACACTTGAGCCAAAGTCCACTTCAGGTTTGTGCATTACATCATTGTGTTCACTTTGCTGGTAATGATGTTGCACTACTGTACTTGTACTTTTCAGGGGAGAAAGAAAAATCTCTACATTTAGCTCCATGACCATGGCCTCTTTCATAACATTATTAACTTTCATTGAACCAGGAAAGTCTCACTTAGATAAAAGTATTTTTGCCAATTTAAATAGCTTGTGTTTGTTCTGACAGGATCTGAAGCCGTTTCGTACATGCAAGAGTTATATAATTTGCTATGCTCATAAAGATGCACATCATACAGTCATTCTAATAAAAGTAAAACAGAATAATAAACACATTTTCACATGGCATGACTATATATATATATATATATATTAATGGTGGGCTGTTATCGGCGTTAACGTGCTGCGTTAACGCCAGACTCTTATCGGCGATAAAAAAAAATATCGCCGTTAATCTCTTATTCCACCTCCTGTTCGGCTCAGGGGAGATGGTTCCCTCCAGGGCCGATGGCTGTTCGCCGTCGGGGTGAACCCCCTTCCGTGTGCTCTCTGGTCGGGTAATAATAGCCGGGGGCCGAGACGCTCCGAGACCTAGCTGAAGAGGTAGTCTCGGTGTGTTTCCAAACGCACTCTGCTGCAGTTCGTTTGTGGTGTGAATTTGTCCGAACTCGATCCGACCCTAATGCAGGACGCACTGTGCCTTTTCTTTCTTTTCTTTTTTAATATATTGCAGTCAGCTTCACATTATGGGAAAGTGTTGTTGTCGCCATTGTTAGGACGATAGGTTGTGGTTTGACCGGGAGCCCAGAACAATATATTACATTTGATCGAGAGGACGCGTAAACATGCTGATGTGTTCAGCGATCAGATGCAGGAGAGGGGAGCGTCTCCCGCACCGTGCCAACAGGTTCACGCTGCACAAGAAGTGTGTGTTTTTATTTTGCTTCCCATGTACGGGACCGTCAATACAATCCCCGTGTCAGTTTGGAGTTGAACTGCGCCGACCCAGCTGATACACAGCTTAATCAGCTGAGTGTCAGCTTGAGCCTATTCTTCTCGCGTGTCGCGCGTCCAGCACCAAAAATCCAGTAAAAATGATGTTTCATATCGTAGGCTACAAGCCACATAACATGGAATTGACATAGGGCTACATATTATAACCATATGAAACAACAATAATTTGATGTTTTTCCTCTTTATTTATAGGTTAGATGTAGGCCTTTTTATTATTTTTAACCCCATATTATATCCAGGGCTGCCAAGTTTCACCAAAAGTTTGGAGTGAGATTTTTTGGCCGAGGGACCCAAAACCGTGTCCTCTTTCCCACCCAATAATTTTTGCTAGTGTCCTGCAAGTTTACATATTGTTCATAATAAATCAGAAATAAAAGACAATTAGAAAATGTGATAAAACATCAAAAATCTTATTAAAATAAACGAATTCATGAATTGCAAAGTCGTAGGACAGGTTTTAATGAAACATTGGGTGTGGACATATTATAAGTGGGGGTCTGGGGGTCCCCCCCCAGAATTTTTTTAGCATTAAACACTTAATTTCCTGCATTCTGGTGAATTTTTATGAAGCAATGTGTGCCTTTTCTGCATTAATTTTTATGTAAAGTAAAAGAGAAAATTCAAGGTTTTGCTGACACAAATTTAATTGAATAACCTACAATGCATGTGTAGTGCTTTCAAATATCTCCTGTAGCCTATTGCTAAAACATTTGGTTAAACTGTAATAAAGGTATTATTCTATATCATGTCTACTATTGAGGGTTGAGTGGCTGGTGGTATTTTACTAGCAGCATTAGCCTTTATTCAAAGAAGAAAAAAATTAGGGAACAGTTCAACACCAATGCAAACTACTAAGCTAAAATAAAACATCTGGGTTACTTGGTCCCTCCTATAGGCTACCTTGATTTGTGTTATGAAAAGTGAATGAATATAAATGTGCAATACATAGGCTACAGTTCATTACACAGAAGAATAAAATAATTTTTTATTGGCGGATGAGCCATTTGTTACTTTGCAAACCTAATTTTCAAACTAAATTACCAAAAACAATATACAAAACGATCCAAAGATCTTCTGAATTTACTTGAGTGAGATTGAAGGGTTAATATGTTTGATGCATGCGCGCTCACCAGCCGGCGGGGACACAATTCTTATCAGCGGTAACTTGCCACGCTATCAACACACACCTCGGGAGAGAAGGTGCGGGTAGGGGGCTCGTATATGTCCATGCTCGCCTCCCGCTTCGAATGCACAGTGCACATCAAAGCATAACGTTAACGCGCGTGCAGAAACAGGATGTCACGGAACTCAGTCCGTTTAGCTTTTCAAAATAAGACTTTCAAAGTAAAAGTACCAAAAAAAAAAAAATACAGGGATTCATTTCTCTGCGTGAGAAATTGGAGGTGTGGCGTGTGAGCGTGTGAACTGGTTGATATGCGTGTGTCTCACGGCCAAAGCGTGAGACTTGGTCGCTCTGTTATATCAATGGTATATTTCGCAGTTTTAACTTCGTGCTTCCTGCTTCTCTCCACCCCAGAATGTCTGTCCAATGAATGAATGACCTCAGATCACGTGTGGTTTTGCTTCGTAATGCTGGTTCACTTGCAAAAGGGGCAATATGAAAGTGGACCACACCAAACAAAAAAACACGTTCTCAAAGACTTACTTTGAGTCATTATTTAGGGAGCACACACATATTATGAATGAATTCAAATGAGCCATTTTAATCTAGATTAATCTAGATTAATTCCAAAATTCAATGAGATTAATCTAGATTAAAAAAATTAATCTATGCCCACCTCTAATTATATATATATATATATATATATATATATATATATATATATATATATATATATATATATATATATATATATATATATATTATATATATATATATATATATATATATATAGATATATGTATAGATACGCACCAAAGTAACTCCTTTAAAGTGTCGCAGAAGCAACATAAAAAACAACATTATAGCCTCTACTTTATATTCGTAAATATATGCACAATTATAGACAGACATTACGAAAGGTTGGTATGATAATATATTTTTTTATTTCCCGCCTGCTTTATTCTTCTCTTTAGGTAAACTCCACCAATTTTTCATGTGAAAGTGTACTTTTTCCATTGAATTTCAAAGGGTCTATGAAAACATTTATAATGTGACTATGTTGTCTCTTAGGGGAGCTTTGTTTAGTCTTATGACCCTGATGAACATGGCATCAGAGTTATCTTGAATTGCAGTTTCAAACCAGGGAATTGTATCATCCCGATTTGGTAATAGACCATTATGAGGGACTAAAAGTCAGGATAGCTTCAATGATAAATTGTTGGAAAATCCATTTAAAACATTTAGCAGTTGTTCAATATACTGTATTCTTTCCATATTTCATTATGTCCGTTTGTTAACATCATAGCTAACTGAACAAAGATCTCATTGACAAAGGAAGCACGTTGTTTCAGGTAACTTGGTGTTAAGGCCGAATTCCACCGGCTGCCTGTCCAGTCCTTCTCCGCTCCAGCACGGCATCGGAGCTGTCAGGTTTTTACATTAGTCAGTGCGTGAGCGTCCACTAGCTCCGCTGCACCGTCTCTCTGCTCCGCTGCTGCTCCAGCTGTCCGGTGAAATACGCACTGCTTCTATTTTTGCTGGATGCCGGAGCTCACCGCATCAATTTCACACAGAACACATCGAGATAGACAGGAACACAGACGCCGACAAAACAATAAAACCTCCGGTTAATTTTCAAAATAAGACACTCGGTGTTCACTGCAGGTAACAATCTTAAAACAGAGACACATACAAGCGTGTTCACTGTTCATTTACTCGTGCGTTCGTTGTTGTGTAAATACCATATTACTTAGGGGGCAAAACCCCCTTTTTTTGAAAAACAGACATGGAGCGTTGTAAAAGGTTGTTCACCAGAAATGATATCCAGGACCTTCCAGGATCCCAACCTGGGTGGACAACCTGGTCAACAAGCTGCTGGAAAGCTACAGGGGGCCGACATAGAGCAAATCAGAACCACTGTTTAAGTGAATGGGGGTGGGCTAATAGGGAAGTTTAGGGGAGTTTTTTTAAACTTATAGATATCACTATGAAACTTTGCAAGTTGATTACTGACATTAAAACAACAACTTTTTGTATTACAGTATTTTCCAAAAAGTTTGAATAAATATGAAAAATCATCAATATCTTACTAATGATGCGTACATTTGCATATCTGCAAAGCCCCAAAATCTAGATGTTGGACGTCAATTGGCAGAGTCAATTTGTTTTTAAATTTTGAAAACAAAACAAGTGTCCAACTGCCTGAAGCCTTTCCTAATGACAGTTCAAATTTGATCAATAACCCATAGAAAATGAATTTTTTACACTGTTTTTTCCAAGGGAATGTCTAGCCGTTTCCTAAAATACCAGCTGGAGACTCCAAAAGGACACTTTTGGTCCATGGCACATGAAATGTAACTGTGTGAAATATGTATTTTCTATGGGTTATTGATCAAATTTGAACTGTGATTAGGAAAGGCTTCATGTTGTTTTAATGTCAGTAATCAACTGGCAAAGTTTCATAATGACATCTATAAGTTCAAAAAATTCCCCATTAGCCCATCCCCATTCACCCCCATTCATTTAAACAGCGGTTCTGATTTGCTATGTCGGCCCGCTGTAGCTTTCCAGCAGCTTGTTGACAAGGTTGTCCACCCAGGTTGTGATCGTGGAAGGTCCTAGATGTCATTTTTGGTGAACAACCTTTTACAACGCTCCATGTCCATAAAATCACTTTGCCCCCTGGGTATATAGGAGAATCATATTATCAAGAGCGATCTCCCATCACTTTTAATTACTGCGAGAACTCCTCGGTCTCGCGACTCCAGCTGTTCAGCGGAGCTGGCCGTGCCTGCTTTGAAAACGGAGCCAGTGGGTGTAGACGGACGTGGGCGCACGGAGAAAAAACCATTGGACAACGCACGCGCATCCAGTGGAATTCCGGGGTCAGTCTTGTAGAATTGCTGTGTAGCATTCAGCCAAATAATCAGTGCCCCTCTACAACAACTTGATTTCAACTAGGGATAGTAAAGGGCAAAGGTAAGCCATGTGCGGTGAAAGGCTGAAAACTTAAGGAGGCACGTGCACATAACCAATGATTCAATTGAATGGACTGTACACCAATCAACAGACGTGTGCTGCTATTATTGTGGTTGATATATCAGCGCAAGGCTTTTTAGAAGCAGTACCAATGATTAGGGATGGGAATCGTTAAGAATTTAACGATTCCGATTCCAGTTCCGATTCTGCTTATCGATCCGATTCCTTATCGATTCTCTTATCGATTCTCATTGGGTGAGAGAATAAGTACAAATTAGTTTGTTTTTATTATCTCTCTTTAATATCTGATCAGAAGTGTGTCTAGTCTGTGCCTTGAAAGATTATCAAGAGTAGGCTACTTGAGGATTAGAAATTGTCAATTTTCACATTAATTGGTCCAAACAAAAAAATAAATGTTTGGCTTTTAAGCCCAAATGCCATTATGTGCCCTAAAAACTAAAAACACAGACTAAAAACAGTCAAGGAAGAGCTTGTGCCTTTTGGAATATTAACAGTGCTCATTTGCACTTGAAACCAAATTCAACTGACATAATAAATATAAACAAGTCTTTTGAAAAGATAATAAGACCAACTATCAACTTTGGCAAATTAACCATTTTTATGCAGAAAAATCATCATGTTTGCCCTCTCAGGAAGGATACGAAATATTTAATTTATGTTCAGTGTTATTATTATATGATGATTGCGCCCTTACTCTGAAAGGGCAACGTGATGATGTCACTACGTTCACGTGAAGGAACCCTTTCCTTATAAGTCCGTGGAAGGAACGCCTCAGGTCAAACTGTCACGTTGTATGTTGTTGTTGAAGCAGTCAGTCATGTAGGCTATTCAAGAAGAGAATAAATTCGCCTGAAAGGCTAAAAGAGAATGTATCGCTTTGCTTATTCTTCACCACGCCAGCGACGAGGAGTCACCGCTCCATCTCAGCTTTACAATGTACATGCTGTTATGTGCAGCGCGCTGTTTATTATTAATATAATGGCCCGTCATCAGACACACGTAGCGGATGGGTTTATACATCCATCGCTGCATCAAGTAATCCAAGGCAGAGCTTTTTGTATCAGGCAGAGAGCGTTATTTTAAGTGTGTCTTACTGTCTTTATAAAGTGTCTTGTTAAACGTTTTCTTATCACCGGACCGCCGAGTCCCGCTGTGTGTTGTTTTGGGTCTGTCTCCACCGCCGTGCGTAAAGGCAGCATTTTAACAGCTGATGAACGAGAGTAAACAGCGGGCCTTTGGCAGCGGTAAAGACATCCTTTTTGCTTTGCTTTATGCTGCTCTCGCCTTTTTATGTATCTCCCCCTTTCACTTGCCCACACCTAGGCCTACACACACGTTAATTCATACATTTTATGTTCAAATCCAAGTGATGGGCAATTCTGGTGCCGACTAGTAAGGCAGCGGACGTTTAAACTTGTAACCGTCAGGATCGCAGTCTGCACGCTTGCGTGCTTGATGAAATGGAAACTTTACAATTGTTGCAAGTGGCCGTATTGTCGCCTTTTCGCGTGAAATACAACCACACTTTAGAGTGCTTCTGCCTCGACGACATGTTTGCTGCGTTCTGAACCAAAACAAAGCAGCGCGTGTCTGAAGTCATGACGCATTTGCAACGAGCGGAACCGATAAGCGGCTTCGTTAAGCAGGCATGTTAACGATTCCAAGGAATTGGTTGACTCGGCACCGGTTCTGAACAAGAACCGGTTCTCGATTCCCATCCCTACCAATGATACTAATATACATCGTATCGAAAAAAAAACATTTAATCCAGTGAGTATTTCTACAATGTGTCATGATGTGAATCCATTGTCTGGACTTATTGTTGAATACAAGGTTTGTTGACTGCCTCTATCTAGTGGTGCAGTATTTCGCAATGAGGGCTAATTGTGTGTGTAAAGGTGTTAATTGAATGACTTGTTTAGTGTCAGCATTAACTGTTCTCTCTCTCTCTCTCTCTCTCTCTCTGTGCGTCTAATCAAATTGAATTAGACAACTAGTGCTTAGTCACAGTCCTGAATAATCACATTAATGGGCTACAAGTGAAGAAATGTGCACTGTGCAGTTTCCACAGCTCCTAAGGGCTCATATTGGAACCACATTACATTTCCATTTATGTTGCATTTGCCTTTCATTGTAGCTGCCTAATGCTATCCGTTAATACTCTAGAGCAGGGGTGTCCAAACTACGGCCCGCGGGCCAACTATAAAAGAAAAAGAGCCCCAAGCCCATCTTAGAGGACCCTGCATAATATTTTATTTTAAATTAATATTATTATGGAAAATCCATGTGTCCTTCTCCAATAGCTTCTAATTCATCTGACACAGTGTCTCCATTTTTTTCATACAAAATTCTTCAGCTTTAGCCTCTTAATTTCCCTCTCAAAGTGCACCAGATTCATGCATTTCACTTTAAAAGCTTAAAAAAATCTCCTGGCGGGGCATACCCCCGGACACCCCTTGGAGGGGCGGGATCTCGTCTGGCTACTATCTTCACCCAGCTGGACATTGGACGCAAAAACAGAAAACACTGGGTGTATCAATGGCATTTAACAAGAAGGGGAATGTATCTGTTTAATGTGCAAGTAAAAGAAGGATTACAAATTACGAAGACACAATGAAACTAAACATCAGAGCAGCTACATGTCCTGATAAATGTGTTATTTTTGCAAAGTGGCCCGGCCCTTCGTAGATTTTTCTGTATGTGGCCCTCAGTGAAAAAAGTTTGGACACCCCTGCTCTAGAGGATGTGTTAGGGCCTTGATGATCTTTCCCACTCTGGCACAAAAAAAGCTGACACAATAAAATCAAACATGTTATGCAGAGAGAGAGAGAGGGAGAGAGTTTATTTACCAGTGACATGATTTGTCAGGATTTTGACAGCATGATAGACGGCCTATAGTTTAGCCTATCAAAAGCCTGAGGGAAAAAATACAGGTGACAGTAAATGATGTATGGCCTTATCAGCTAAAAAGGAGACATTGTAAATGGTTTCCCGTAGCTTCCGAACAATCCAAGACAGTTGTTGTAGTTCAGCCTCAGCCTCAGCCATAATAAAGCGCCCATGGAGCAGTTTGGGGTTAAGTGTCTTGCTCAAGGACACAATGGTAGAGATGGTGGGCACCGTAGATGTAGTACAAGCCAAAACAGTGTTAGAAATAAAACCCTCCGGGGATCGAACCAGCCACCTCATGGCTACAAGTGGTCCCCTCTTTCCTCTAGGCCATCCAACAGCTAGTACATTGTTGAACACACAAAAGGAGAGTTTAAAACAGTAGTAAACAGTGTTTGAACGAATGCAGCAGAACCAACATGTTCATCTTTTTTTTATTCCACACATTATTCCTTCTCGTTTAAACCCCTGAGCCTACATTAACCACAAAGAAACTCAACCATCGACAGTTTGGTGTGCAGGATTCTTGCAGCGTTGTGCTAGTAGCTATTCATCTAGCCTGGAGCCTCTAGTCTCCAGCAGAGATGAGGAATGGGCCATAGGAAGGGGCATATCTCTCTTATTACACAACCACCAGATGTTTGTCATTGCCAAACTTGCAGTCTTCAAGACCCAAGCAACATTTATCAGACTTCAAACAGCTCCCCCGTCACACTTTTTTCACATAATGCAGTAGTACTCCCACAACACCTGGAAATACACTTTGATTTGTAAAATTTGTGGAGTTCCACTTTTACGTTGAAGTTTAATCTGTACAAAAGACAAGTGCTCAGTGATATTACATGATTACTATGGATCACCGTAGATGCACCGATTCATGTAGATGCACCGACAGTGTTGTTGTAATTCATAAGTTATTATAGGTTTAAGTCCATGTGTTTACATCCCTTACCAGGCAACACATTGTCATTTGAATGAGTTCCATTGGAAAAATGACATCTATCTAATAATAAATCTAGTTATTACAGATGTCGATGTAGCCTTCATTTGAACCCTTTTTCTCTGTACTTTTCACCCACGATCAGAGAGCTTAGCAACATCACTTTGCTGTCCACGGGTGATTACCTGCTCAGGGCTGGCCAGCAGCAGGCTCTGTGCTGAGGAGAGGAGGGGTAAAGGGGCTTAGAGGGAGGCTACAGTAATCCTGGATCACAGAGTTAGCTCCGTTAGCTTTCTCCCACTCACTGTGGGGATTAGAGCCACTGAGCTGACCACTCTGATGAAACACTTGCAATATCTGGGGGACGGACTGAGACCTGGCAGGAGGACATGTTACTCAAGGGGTGAGGGTGTGGGGGAGGAGTGGACCTGCTGCAGCAACTGACAGCCTCTGATAGACACATCCAATGTGACTTTCCAATGAATTAAAGCTGAAGTGAGCGGTTTATTTGTGTTAATATATGTGTTATATCACTCCATATTTCAACAGCAATCACTTCAACAGAGTGCGGACGTAGTCATATCACAGGTCTCCAAGTCATTCTGATTTGCAGTAATAGCCCAATTAAAATGTTGTAGTATCCCGATTTTTTTATCCTATCAGGAGAGAGAATGCTACTAACCCTCACTCGTCTCACTCATATATACTATATACACTCCATGGTCTCACTGCCGGTGCACGCCAGAGCAACAGATGGGTGAATGTGTATGTGCCTATAATGGCGGAGCAGGTAAAAATCCTTCCCAATGTCTGATTTGATGGTTTTTATCATGTTTTATCCGGTTTTATCACACTTATGGATCTGAGATGATGCTAGATAATTTGCTGCTTGAAGACCGCAATGCATTAATGTGGTGACGAGCGAGGGGACTGCTAACTGCAGTAACTGACAGGAAGTTAGCTAAAAGAACCATTCCGCTTACAGCTCCTTTAAGACCTAGACAGTCTTAATAAACACTATTTCCATTAGGTTATCCTGCCACTATTATCTACAATAGATAACCCTTCGGTAACACTTTATAATAATGTTAATTAATAAGTGATCCATATGTCATATATCAGTCATTAGATAATGATGAACCAATGATTTATAAAGCAGGTACTATATATTTGTAGATGGCTATTAAGTTCTTTGTTAAGATATCACACATGTGTAGTAAGTAATTTATAAATATTATAGTAAATAATGAAATGCTCATTTACAAATCATTGGTAAATTATTAAAAGCAGAAACCATAATACCAGGATAAGGTTGGAGATTTTGTATGTGGATTAATCTGCCACTGAAAATGGGCTCCAACAAATACACAATGTCCTCCGATTTCAGAAGCATTGCCTAAAACTACAGCTGTTTAAGGACATTTCTGAGTCTTCAAGCTGCAAATACAAGAGCTTGAATTAGTATTTCATACGCTCAATCTCCATTATCTTTAACACATTAACTAGATGAAGAGTACAACTGTAAAGTTTTAATTACTTGTATTTATTGTCCTTCACTTTATTTTATTTTCAAACTGAAAATGGGCATCCACACATAACATTTTCTACCATATATTAAAGCCTATAACAAGTAAGCCACTACAGCTGGCTCTGTCCTCAGGCATATGTTACAATGCAGAGCACCGCAGTCTGTATAATGACCAGCAGCTCACGGTTTAAATGACCTCTCTCTCTCTAAGTGACATCATAACCTGCCTCACCACAGAGCCATGCAACAACTTGAATGTCAATGACTTCCCAATGAGTACTGTCAGCAGTGCCTTTCCCCTATACCGTGTCACCCTTAATAAGCCTCTCTGCTGGCCCTGCCGGAGATGTGAGCAACTGCAAACGCTGTTGACAACATGCAAAACGTGCAGAAAAGTGTAGAGGAAACAAATTCAATGTATGCGTTGTTGAGTTGTCATTATGCATGAAGAGAGAGATGGTGTCTTGGCACGCTAAGAGCTTATGCAGCAGTGAGACCGATTCAAGCGGGGAGACGAGCAGCGACATTTTCTGCATTACAACTGTATCCCTCAATGTTATTTAGATGTCAATGCGAGGCACAGCTGGGATGACAGAGTTGGCCTGGGACACTGGTTAAAAGATCTAGGGAGTGGGATTTCAATAGACGATCAAAGTAAAGAGAAAGGATCTGCAGCCTATTAGGAGAAGACATATTAGAAAACAGATTGGGTAATAGCGGTAGCCTACTTCTCACTCGGGAATATTGCATTCAAATTAAAGTTATAGTATATGGTTTTTCTGCAGTGCAAAAAAGCAGCAGTCAGTAGCAAAACACAATATTCTTTTGTGATATGTTCTTTCCGCAGCCCCAGGGCCACCACAGTGTTGACTGTTGCAAATACATCTGACATTTCCACCACGCAGCGTAATAAAAGCGTGCGAAGGATGAAGAGAACTACTGACATTTATGGTAATAACAAGAGCGGTGGGCAGTGCTTTGTATGTTTTTGACCCCATCATGGGAAAGGGGAGTTGACTATGCATTGCTTTTTGAAGTGGTCAGGTAAATGAAAAGGCTACGGGAGGAAATAATAAGGTAGGAAGAGGCGCTGTCATACGTGTTTGAGGTCGAGGGAGGGTAAAGAAAGAATGACATTTTGCTGGTCGCAAAACCAAAAAAAGGCATTTGTAATCCCTGCTATCACCAACAGGATGAAGAAGTATATCAGGGAACACGCCTGACCTGCCTCACAAGGTTGGAGGGCTTACGATGTGTCCTTCAAGACTTCAAGGCACAGCACAGCAAAGGGCTCATTTCACCTCCACTCTTACATACATACTGAAGTAACCTGTCATGGAATTGAAATATCAACCTTTAAAAGATGAGAAATTAGTCAATTAATACGAGGTGACACAATGTTTAAATATAAAAATAGAACAGATCTTTAATGTTTGCAAACATGGGTCAAGACAACAATGGGATTGTGTGAAATGACCACTGAGAGGCAGTCAGACAGAGAAGTTATAGCAAAATCTAATTACGCACGAACATTCCAGCCTACGTACAAGATTCTCCTCTGCCAGATATGTTGTTAGTTATCTTGCAGACATAGAAGTCAGGAGCCATCTGGGTCAAAACATACATTGCTTACGGAGTTTGAGTATCTCAGAACATAAACAACCTTCACCATCAAGGTAAGGTCAGGATTTGTTGATTAGCTTACGAATATTTAGAGTCAAGATGGCAATAGTTTATATAAACACTTAATTATTATGACTGTAATAATCAATTCCACAACATTTAACCCTACATCCTCAAACTGATAACTTAAAGGTATATATATTGTTTTTCTTAGAATAATGTTGTTCAACCCTTACAACAGTTCATAATAACACTACAGTCATAACCTGTAAATGCTGGCATCACAGAATACCTCGTTGTCAAAGAAAATGATGGTCAGTAACAATGTGTCTAATACCCAATACCAATGTGGAATTATTGCAATCCAATGGACAAGTGACCATAAACGTTTTGTTATTCTCCTTTACACTCTGGTATGATTATGGACATTTTTGACCAAACACATTTTTGAATTCCAATTTCAGTTTTTCCAATGGGTCTCTAATGCACTGTGTACAAATGCACAACCATGTAAAAAATAACTCCCAAAAATGGCTATACAAATATTACAGATGAATATTTTCGGGGGTTCAACTTCAGTCTTTATCAAAACTATCCAATATTTAATCATTTTCAGGATTGTTACCCTTTGAATGACCTTTAGCATGCACTAACTACCACTTTTGTTCAAAGTGGGCACTCCAATCGACAAACGTCCTCGTAGCCACTATGATGAATTCATTCCTTCCATTTCCTTCTGTCACATACCTCAGTAACTGTCTCCTTGTGGATATTTGAACATATGGCTGTGTATGTGGTTTTGTTGTGCAAACATTTTCTGATACTGACTTGATGCTTCTTTCTCTGTTGTCCCAGTAATGCCTGAGACGACGAGTTGAAAATGATAGATCACCAGAGAAGGCATAAATTAGGAGTGCATAACCTGCATGCTGTTAAGGAGTTCAAAATGATTCTAACTTGTAAGCCTTGACTCTATTTTCGAGTCGATATTTCATAAGCTTATTCTAGAGAAATATTTGAAATGCTAGAGAACTGTGCATAGTAAGTGACAAAACCGGGGCTATTTCAGATTGCAAAGAAGGCCTGTGTCTGTGTGTGTTTGTGTGTGTTTGTATGTGTGTGTGTGTGCTGAAGCGCTAATGTAATATTCTTCTTTCTTATGGACTCTTGCACCCTCATAAACAAAAAATATGCACTTTTTGTTAGTGTAGGACACTCTCACCTAATAGGTCCTCAAGGAGAAATTGTTAGTGCTGCACGCACTATGGTTATATGATTGACTAGCCTATAAAGAGTGATTTATCCCGCAGCTCCTCCCCTTTCCTTTGTCTCCATCAGAACAATCACAGTAATTATCACCTCTGTAATCAGGGCCTGCCACACTATGGAGTGAGTAGCCAACTATTTTGGAACATTCCACATTCAAGTTCCATTAGCTCTATGCGGCTAAAGTTCTTCGGGGACTGCCTGTAATTCCAACACCTTTTTGTTTCGACAGCTCAATAGTCCAAAATATTTCCCATTAGACCAACAGCCCATTTGGTCCAACGGCCCATTCTTCCTAAAACGAAACCCATAGTTCCAAAGTGCCATTATTCAGACTTGTTATAAGGGAGGCCCGCTAATCCGACGACCCTTTATCCGGAAAATACACACACTCATTTGGACATACTTTTAGTCATTTATTTCATCATAATATTGCACCTTGATCTTGCCTCTTGCTTTTATATTCGTTGCATCCCTGTTTTTTTTTCAATCAATCTATTGAATCGTTGTGATACAATGTAAAAACAACACACAACACGTCGTTAATAGATAACAAACATCTCAATCAAAAAGCAGCGGCAGTCATCCCCGTTTTTTTCCAAATGGAGGCTCCGTTAATGTGACGTCACTTCACGTGTGCACTGGATTGTGGGTCAGAATCACCCAAATAGGATGCTGTTTTTAACACAAAAAATCTTGGCCGGATGTAGTAGACATCCGGGTTTTTCAAACCATCCTAAATCTGGCCACAAGAATCGGGACACACTAAATCTTTTTTCTACCATACTAAATAGTAAAAAGTACGCGATTTGGAACACAATTGCCTACAAATGGGAACCGACAAATCAAGTTTAGTCAGACTTTTCACCGTAATTGAGCATATGTACTTGGACACAGTTGATGCTACTGTAACTCCTTTGTGCACCTCAGTGAATATGACGCAGTCGGTAGAAAAGGGATGGCCCAGGCCAGCCAGGGGGTGTTCCTGCAGGTGGTCAGGCCGGGCCTGGTGAGACTGAGTGGGGCAGTGTGTAGGCCCAGGTCAGGGGGTCACCCTGGAAACACAGGTCCTTATTCCTCTTCAAACTGGGTAATATAATTCAGCGTTGAGAAAGCAGGTGGTTGGCCGCGCGGATGTTTGTGGTAGCAGATTCTGCCAGTTTCTGTAATGTAGTGGTTATCACGTTCGCCTCACACGCGAAAGGTCCCCAGTTCAAAACCGGGCGGAAACACTCTTTGGCGTGAGTAAAATTCTAATTGAATTCAGCACAACTGCAGTGAGTGTATTGCACTGCCTACAGGATATTACTTTAGATTGTAAGCATGCAGACAGGCACTTTGTACATCAGTCAGAAATTTTACCGTAATTAGACATACGTATTTGGACACATCCCTGGAGGGTTTTTCCCCCTCAATATTTTCTGTATTGTGAAGTGCACCCCTCAGACTTTGTTTCAACAAAAGCTATGGTATGACAATCATTACAAATCCAACATTCACAATGCAAGTTAATGAAGAAGAAAAAGATAAGAAAAGCAAACTTTATTTCAGCACCATGAACAGATAACAGGGCCGTGGTCTAAATAGTCAATATGCAACCACACACACCCACACACAGGTATACGTTTGGCTATCGTTACACCATGAAATGTATGGAAAAGTGATAACCGATGGATTTTACGAGGATCACTTGAGTGCAGCATTCGTCGTCGCACATCTCAATCTGGCCCATTGCGTCCATGCAGTGCTAATCATGAACCGTTGGAGGTACTGAGTGTCAATTAAAACTACATCAACATCGAATATGCTGCGTACCATATCGGCTTATTGAGAGAGAGAGAGAGAGGAGAGAGAGAGAGAGAGAGAGAGAGAGAGAGAGAGAGAGAGAGAGAGAGAGAGAGAAACAAGCAAACAAACAAAAACTTCCTCATGTAGTAGCCTAACTGAAGTCATACAACTTCAGCAAGCCAAGCCAGACTCTTGTTGTAGACTGTTTTTTTTTTACCTTTATTTATACAGGTAAATCCCATTGAGACCGAAGACTCTTTTGCAAGGGAGACCTGTTTTCCTTTCCCACGTTACCATATAGCAGGCTAGCTGCAGATGGTAAGACTGAGACATTTAAACAAATAGTGGAGCAGACTGAGACAGTTTTAAATTGTCTCAGTCTGACGGCCAGACCTCTGTTCTGTGCTGCCTGTGGAAGCGAGGGTCAGCCCATGTCACGATCCAGGGCCGTCCTGTAACTACTGATATCAGCAATTGAATTATGAACACCAGTCCTCTCCTGATACCAACTAAATCATCATAGCAGATTGGGCACCGACCTAAACAAGAAAAAAACATATTTTTAATAATTGCCATGAAATGAAGAGCTTCATTTCAAAATGAGATATCAACTGTTTGATAAACGTGTCATTTGCTGTGATGAAATAATTGCTGCCATTCATTGCACTCCTAATGGAACATAATGCGTTTGATGGTTATTTCAAGACGTGTAAAGCGTTGCACTTTAGATGAAATAATCCCCTTCGGTTTTACCCAACGTGACTTTAGAGCTCTTATGAGATTCAATATATAGACTATAAACATTGGGAATCATAAATGCCATGCATAGGGATTTAACACTGGTCTCAAGTAAGGTATTAAAACCATCAATTTGCATCAATCAGCTTTGAAGTGGCTGAAAAAGACATTAAAAGCTTAGTCTCAATGAGGCTTATTTTCTATATGCTACAGTGGGGGGTTCCACACTTTTGGCTTAACGCTTACAAGAAAGACGGTATATAGGAAGGTATTACTCTTGATTTACTGCTAGCCCTTAATGTGTTTCACTGTTTCTCCACTGTGCACTACTGTACACTGGCACTATGTGAAGACCAGTGACAACAACATTGAGTGTTCCCAGTTACAAGCTATTTCATCTGTTTCTGAATTTTACGTGATTCTAGTTGCTTGAGGAACCCTGATGGCATGGACAGATTCTATCTTTATTCATGTGAACCTTTCTAAATAGGCTTGCACAAAGGAAAACAAACACACTTTAACAAGGCTCTATGATGCACTTGAGCACAGATGTGCTCATTTGAAATGCTAAATACATGGCTGGCCTCTGAAAGTCCATGATTCGAATCATCAGTCAAAACCTCTGCAGTCTATGTAGATTTTTCAAATAAATTGATGTTTTTTTGTGTTTCCTTTGGTTAGTTACTTTAGATTACAGTTAAACTGGATAAAAGCAAAACACTGACGTAATCATGCCAGACCAGAAGGTGGTGACAATGTGTCACGTCAAAAACCATAGAAAAACATTGTGAGCATGAGCTTTGCTGCTGCTGCAGCCAAGGCTTCAGTCGCCCTTCATAGCAAAAATGAAAGTGAAAATGAATGGCTGTCTGCCACTAACGTTTATAGAGGTTTTGGTGGGGGCGCAGGGTTATAAGTAGGACTCTTGCAAATGACAAGCTTTCTTTTCTGTTCTTTTTCCGCATAGTCCCAGAGTCACACCACGGAAGACGCTACTACTGAGCTAGAAAGTGCTAGGTTCCGGTTTCTGCTTCAAAATAAAAGTCAAAATTGACTTGACGTTTAGCCGTTTTGCCAGTAAAATGATTTTAATGTGAAGTTACGCTGTAGGACATGTTCCGTTTGAATTAACAGTAACTTAACTGAGAGCCATCTGTATAGTTTGTGGTGTTTCAGTTGTTCTAACATTACTAGTTGGTGCAACAGCATGAGAAAAAACCACAACGTTTGCTAGGCCATGAAGAGCGTTAATTGCGCGATAAAAAAATGAACGCAGTTAAAATGGGTTTGCGTTAACGCCGTTAATAACGCGTTAAACTGACAGCACTAATATATATATATATCAGTGATGATTCTTGAGAACCGGGACAAAAGGCTGTCTTCCATTATGTAACTGCTGTTGTGTTTAAAACTAAAAATATTTAAAATTGTAAATGTTATTAGGGATTAAGCATAGAATGTCTGGAGCACAATTGTCCCCTTAAATTTAATTTTATCATTATTATGTCAAATATATGACACTTGTTATCTTCTCACGACGTCGAAAACAGTGTGTCCACAGAGAAGGGTTCAATCTTTCATATGCAATAAAACCTTTTAAAAATGTACTTTAATGATTAAAATGAGCTTTTTTCATCAAAAGCAACACTTAATAATCTCTCATATCAATAAAAACTGTTTTTCTACAACACATTCATGTTTTATAAGGATTCTAAGTGGTGGGACCGCTTTACTGTAAGTCAACACCGTCAGCATTTCATTATGTAAAATGTAATAAAAACAGGCGAAATAAGGGGCAGCTGTCACTTTGAAGGACCTCTTGTCAAATTCTACCTCTGCAGAGTACATTAGAGTCAGACAGGATCTGATAAGTGTTGTAGTTTTAGAATATTTTATATTCCGAATCTTGAAAGTCCTGTGTCCGCCTGCTGACGGGCAAAGAAGCGGCAGGTGCTATTGACCCCTTAGCTGTTTGCTCCCAGGAAATTAGCGCATATGTCAGATCACTACAGAAGAGTGTCGGGCACAAACATAGAGGGAATCTTGCCTGCATGAAGGTGTCCTCCAGAACCAAGAACCAACCCTACAGGCCTTCTTTAAGGACTCTATACAGGAGGAGTAGGGGAACAGTTGCCAAGTTGGTCCTCGATGATATGGACGAGGCCACTTGTAACATCAGCCCTGGCGAGGTTGAAGCTGCCTACACCGAAATTTGGGGAGGAGTAGATGGGTTTTTCGGACCTTGGCCAGTTTGCGGTCCTGCCGAAGAACCTTCCATTTTGCTGCCCGATTAGCCCCAAGGAAGTCTTGGCAATATTGAGGAAGATGAAAGCCGGCTTGGCACCAGGCCCCGATGGGATACGGAAGGCCGATCTGCTTAGATGGGACAAAAAGGGTATTAAGTTGGCAGCCTTGTTCAACGCTATATTGCTCTCTGGCAGATTGCCCAAAAGCCTCAAGGGCAGTAGAACTACTCTCTTGCCCAAAACCAATGATAAAGAACTCAGAGGTGACGTTCACCAATGGCGACCTATTACGATCAGCTCAGTCATTGTGAGAGCGCTATCAGGTGTGCTGAATCAGCGGCTCAGAGATGCCTGTGATATCCATGTAAGGCAAAGAGGCTTTATTGAGTCCCCTGGCTGTGCGGAGAACCTGGCCATTCTGGACGGACTCATAAAGCAGTGCAAAAGAGACAGACGTTCACTAGCTGGTAGTGTTCATTGACTTTGCAAAAGCATTTGACTCTGTATCACACAAACACCTCTCCAGGTACTGAGATGTAGAGGCGTGGAGGTTTCCATCATCCACCTCATCTCGAGTTGCTACCAAGGTTGTTTCACTCGTGTTGCAACAGGAAAAGGACCGATGAACAGGATCAACATGGGCAAGGGGGTTAAACAAGGTGACCCCCTCTCTCCGCTGCTTTTCAATCTCGCAATTGATCCCCTACTCCGAGTTTTGGATAACCTCGGTACAAGTTACACAAGTGGACAGGCAAGTCCGCTGGATGCAGAGGAGCCTAGCCATCCTAGAAGCATTCTCCACACTCACAGGCCTCCAGGTGAATCCAAAGAAATGCCACGGCTTCCTACTTACACATCGTAGCCGCGTATGCGATGTAAACGCGTGTCAACCCTGGGCCATTAATGGAGTGCCCCTGAGGATGGTAGGCTCAGGGGATACTGTGTGCTATCTGGGAGTGCAAATAAACCCGAGGCGCGGCGTTTTAAAGGCCCCTCTGGTAACACTGGTACAGACGATGTTACAGAAGCTGTCCAAGTCCCATCTAAAGCCGACTCAGAAAGTCGAACTACTGAAAGTATTTGCCCTGCCAAGGGTGATTTACGTGGCGGACCTAACCTCCATCGGGCGGGGCACCCTAGACTCAGCAGATCAAAACATCAGAGAGGCAGTAAAGAGGTGGTTACACCTCTCCCCATCTACTACAGATGGACTGCTATATGCCAGACCTAGGGATGGAGGTCTGGGCATTATGAGACTGAGTTCAGTCATTCCTATTCTTCAGTTAAAGAGGTTGACCAAGTTGTGGCACTCAGAAGATGAACTGACCAAGTCAATGGTAAGGGATACCATCCAAAGCGAAACCCTAGTAGCCAGATGGGACACAGTCCGCAGGAATCATAGGGGTCCTAACCCCCTGCCTGTATTCAACTCAGCAGATGAGATCACTGCTCGAACCGTCTCCACCCTTAAAGCGGCTACGAGTAACATTTAAATATCTTTTAAACAGCCTCATGTTTCCTCTGATAATCATAAATTACCTTTAACAGCAAACGAGACCATCAGTGCAAAGAAAGACGTTTTTATATAGTTTTTATAACTGCTTTTGGTCTGGTCGCACACCCAGTCCGATTTTCGGTTCACTCGTGCAGGCTCTATGGTCACATATCCGTATTGGTCGCAGATTTCAGTGTGGCGCAGCAACGCGATTTGAGAAGCCTATCCCTCCAGGTGAGGGAAGGGGAGTGGGAGCCTTGTTTGAGACAGTTATTTGTAATAATAATAATGACTGATAAAGGGGCTGAACCATCAAAGAAAAAAAAGAGAATGCAATGAAGAAAAGCTAAAAGGGAGAGTGATATAGGCTACGGCCGGGACGAGGGCGTTGCCAAGCAACATGTATACAATTTCACGAGAGCTAGACTGCAGTGTTTACTCCTAAATGAATGAGCGGTTGGTACTAACACAAAGTTTGCGTTGCTTCACCATCATCAGATAACCATTATCAACAACACAAACACATTACCTCATCGTGATCCATACTAACTGCCGTCTCTCATTCATTCGCTTTCTGTGAGGACACGTAATCTTTCAGCTCCGTGAGAGAGAATAGTTAGGTGACTCTGCTGCATCAACTCATTGCAATCAGGTGTGTGTAGCACTGACTGGCATTAGTTGATGCAGTGTCAAAACCACTCTCACGGAGCCGAAAAGAGTCCTCACACTTTCAACACACATGCACTATATTACGCACTTCTCAGTTCACACTCGCACGCCTGGCACGAGCTAGAAAACAGTTTTCAGACAGCGGGCGTCGTAAAAATACTACCGCTTTTGTCCAAAGGGGACACCAACGTGCCATGTTACTCGTAGTGGCTTTAACTGGAGGGCCGTCGAGTTTGAGCGCTGGTGCGCCCTCAAAGATCAGGGATGCGGGGTGGTTGTCTTCAGAGACGACCGCATCAGCAATAACTGGCTCATACATCCGGTGGAGCGTCAAATGAATCAATCAGCTACGATTCTGGCCATGCAGGTGCGTACAAATTCACTGCCAATTTTGGGGCTGTCCAAAATTGGCAAGGCATACAAGAGTACAGAGTGTCGCCTCTGTAGGGAAGGGCATGAGACCCTACAGCAGGGGTGGCCAACCCGCGGCTCGCGAGCCGCATGCGGCTCTTTGCCCAGCTTTTTTTTTTTTTTTTATACTTTTTTTTTTTGTGTGGGCCTATGTGTGTGCATGTTCGCAAACGTTTCATGCGGCTCTTACGTTCGTTTTACATGTTGTCTATTATTTCATTTTTTATTTTATTAATGTGTAGGCCCTTTGTGTATGCCTGTTCGCAAATGTTTAATTGAGGACGCAACATAACGTTCGCAAACGTTTGGTGCGGACGCAACATAAAACTGCCCGCTCAGCTTGGAGGGAGGTTTTCCGTGAGTAAACTATTTGTGTCAAGTTCGCTCCGAAACAGAGTGGGAGAGTTCATATTTTTTGTTGAACGTTATGCCAAGCCATTCTGCCTTATATGCCAGGTGTCATTTGCGCATTTCAAGGCTTCAAATCTTCAGCGCCACTTCAGCTCTCTCCATGCTAAAAGTAAGTCCCACAAAGCAACATGCATAGTAAGAGAAAAACGCTATTTTAAATTGTTATATTTTTGTTTGGACTTGGTTGAACTGAGAGTTTGTGTGTGAGGCAGTGCACACAATGTTCATTGTTGAAAATGACTGCCCTGTCGTCTTTAGTCCAGTCCTGTCATTATCACAGGGGCGGCCTTAACGATCTGGGGGCCGTTCATCCTTGTGGCCCCCTTTTTTTTTTTTTTTTTTTTTTTTTTTTTTTAATAAATAATGCTTGTGCATGCATGTGCAAGCTCCCCGCGAAAATAAAAAACGCCCCCCCCCCCCTGAAATCTTACTGGCCACCCCAGTGCCCCCCCCCCCCCCAGTTCAAATGTTTTTTTTATTTTCATTTTATTTTTTTAAATTACATTTTTTTCCTGATATGTATCCTAGTTCAGAGAGATTAACTTTTTTTGATAGGTAGTTGCCAAGTTCATCACACAAACACTCCAATCCACTGATATGAGATCAGTTTGCAATTTTCAATTACTAAATTAATGGTAGGACTGTGGCCACTAGAACTGGTCTCTGGTCAGCAAAGGTCTTGAAAACAGTGTGCTTGTGACATGCGTGCCACCCATGCATGTGTATAGGCACGTGTCCCAGCAGATTTTTGAAATCTGAATAAAAAAATTAAAGTTTGTAGTTAGCGAGTGTAACATGTTCTTAACAAGGGCAGACTTTCATAAATAAAGGTTTATTTTTTTAGCAAGATATTTGGTCAAAAGCTAGTGGTCATCCGTCCCTCTGTCCAGTTGTTAGGCATCTGGCTGCTAGCAAGTTATGTTGTCTTGCTAATTTTACTATTCATCTGAGCTGAAATAAATATTGACTTTTTCCTTTATTATCTTCGCGAGAATGCACCAGAATGCTTAGATTACATGTTAAAAACACAAAAAAATCTTCTGGGGGGGGGATGCCCCCAGACCCCCCTTCAGGGGTTTAGTTTTCTGACAAACATTACAATGGATACTAACATGATTTGGGCATTTGGGATTATAAATCATCTTTGAATTGGTTGTACAGCATATCACATGCTATTCATTCAGGGGTGCGATGGCCACCCCACTCTAACTCTGTGGCCCACCTTGGCCACCCCCAGTCAAAATTTCCTGGAATCGCCACTGTGTGTACCCGTGTGTACGATGTGGCTCTTTGCAGTAACACAGTAAAAAATGTGGCTCTTTGTCTCTGACTGGTTGGCCACCCCTGCCCTACAGCATATCCTGGGCAAATGTGCAAACCTCAAGACGAACAGAATGAGGAGACATAATAACATCTGTGGTCTCCTGGCAGGAACGACACCTTATCGCTGATGATGGTGCAGTGGGGGTCCCCGACCTGGTAATGATTAAGGGGCTGAGAGCGATGATTGTTGACGTTGCCCTGCCCTTCGAAGTCTCCAGCGTCACGCTCCGTGACTCAGAAATAATAAAGGTAGAGAAATATAAAAAGTTCACAAGCGCTGTCATGAGGACGTGTCCCGGGGTGACAGACGTGGCAGTGTTTGGGTTTCCGATTGGAGCAAGGGGGAAGTGGCATGGCAGGAATGAACGACTGCTGTGTCGCATGGGCCTAAGCAAGAAGCGCGTCAGGTCATTTGCGACTGTCCTGAGTAGGAGGACCCTGCTGCAAACCCTGGACACTTGCAGACTGTTTAAGCAGTTAGTTTGCCACAAACCCAAAGGCCGAGTCTTGGGGGTGAACAAATAATGGGAGCAGCTGAAGGAAAGGTGCCAGTAGCTCCAGTCAAGGAAACTTTAGATTGGTTGGCCAACGGGGCAACTGGTCAGGACAATATAATTGTTATACAATTAATTGATTCTCACCGTGGTCAGCCCGCTTCCATGGATTGTGACTGGCCACAAGACGGACCGAAGAAGCTCGCATGTGAATACGATGGGAACCGAACAAGACTTGTCATGAATACCTGTAAGAGCCGAGGCATACAGGTAGGTCGGGCCCTGGGATTCCTATGATTGCAATGCAATCGACGGCAATAAACGTGGGCTAATATGGACAATAACAGGAACCAGGAGGGGGCCAGTCCACCTGGAGTGGATATGGACCCTGGTCCCTACTACATAGTAATAATATAGCCTATCGAGTGAAACATAGGGTCTTAAGCCACAATAATGTATTTCATAAATACCTAGAATGAGCCATGACATGCAGGCATGTTGGCCTATAAATGTATATGATTGCTATGCAATCGCTTAAAATCAACAATTGAGAAAGTGAAGCTAGTAGCTAGCAATCTGCCTCTGTGCCTTAATATGGGTCGGAGGTTGGGATAGCTGATATAGACAGCAGGCGTGTCTAGTCGTCATGTCCTCTTCCATCTGAGGCTTTTCCAATCTACCTTGATCAACCCTGGGATGTGGCGGTCCCAGGGGTCTGGAATCACATAGGGTCGGTCGGACCAGGAGTTATCTTGTGGAAGGTGCCCCGTACTCCTGGTAAGTGTTCCCCAAGAATGGTTTAACGACAGGGGACACACGGCTTGTTGCCTAAAGGCTGTTACATACTCCGCGAGAAGAAAGAACTAAGTTCTCGGTGACAGAGTTGCGAGAAGTTCTTTCTGGTCTGACATTACATACTTCACCAGAACTCAACTGCCGAACTCCTCACCGGGGCGCATGGTAATTGACTCAGCAGCACCAGCTGATTTCACTTTGCTTTCCTCATTGACTTCAGACTGACCAATCACACAATAGTTCTCGGACAAGCTGCGAGAAGAAAGTTCGGCCCGGGTGATGTGTCGAGAACAAGCTGCGAGAACAGCTAAACAAGAGCTGAGAGAAGAAAATTACGTAATTTTCTTCTCGCAGCTCTGTCACCGAGAACTTTGTTCTTTGTTCTCGCGGAGTATGTAACAGCCTTTATGCTGGGTCAACTTTTGCCACTCCGCGGGGGGAGGTGAGAGGCGTGGCCCGGAACCAGAGACATCACTCGGCCTGAAGGTGGAGCTGTCCGCTGGACCCCGAATCCTTACTAGACTGAAATAGTTCATACTAGCACGTAACATCAACAGAAAACCAAATGGCTACTAGATGAATTCTATTTGTTATGTTTAAGAAACGTTAAATATGTCAACACCATGACGGAGTTGGGGATAATTTGTTCAAATCCAATTAGTGTGCTTGACCTTTATCTGTTTGATGTTTCCAATCAACAACTTGTCACCTGGAATATTATCGAAGAACGTGTTGCATTTGGCCGTATTTTAGCTGCAAAACATTTAGACAGTCGTCAGATAAAGATTTGACAGGACAGCTACGTATGTTTTTTTCCTAACTTGCTCATCAGAAACCATTTCCTTTCAGACTAAACTGCTTTGTGATTTGTGCAGAAGGAAGAAATAAGCCCTCTGTCTCAAATGCCACTTGTCAAACGGATTTGACTGACACAGATTGCAGAGGATAACGTTTCAGACCGCAAATTTTCCAGCCTGACGTACTTGGCAAATCTGGCTTACCAGTGAGGCATAAAGAACTGTCGTGTTCCTGCAAAGAGGTTTACTTTGGAGAAAAGTTTGTCTCCTAGACCTTTTGACGGCATCTCTCAGGCTCCTCTTTCCTATATTGTATGACACTGAATATCTGCCAATGTGAAAATGTTGTCTTGTTCTTATGCAGCATTTTAGACAGTGATGCACTTGAAATTTTATGTTGAACTACTGTGGAGGCAGTTGCATTTTATGAATGTGATTGCTCATTATAGCAGCATTCATATTTCAAGTCTTGTTTTCCTCACCTTAAACTCAAAAATAAATCATCCAATGTATACTCTTCATATCTTATATTATATTATAACTTGCACATTGAATAAGAGAAGCATGTTATGAAGAGAGTATAGGTGATTGCTTTGTGCATTGCTTTATGCTATACTTGGCATGATGTGGCATCGATGTGTATTTTTGTGTGTGAATAATTTAAGTCCTGTTGTATTTCTAACTTGATATCTTTAAACATTACAAATTACATTTCCAAATGCTGTGACACTGTTTACCTGTACATTAATCACAGTTTTGACATGTAAAGGTTGTGAGTCGTTATTATAAGTTATATGATGCATTAAAGGCCTTCTCCCACCCATTACACATACAGTATGTAACTCAGCCAATACATTAAGGTCAATGTCAGTGTGAGTATAGAGTTGTGTACAATTCATGCCTTTCAGCATTAATTCAAAGCAATCCCATGAACACTGTGTCGCAGTCAGACCTGAAATAGCCAGAAAGAAGTAGACAGAAAAGTATCGCAAATAATTCCATTTCAAACAACAGCGATGAAGCAACACTGGGGCAAGAAATTGCTTTGATGCTGCAAGTCTTTTGAAAAATTGGTGCTTTCAAAAAAAGACCGGAGTACATCTGTATTTTCAGAGTGGCTCCCTTGTTATAGAATTCAGCTGCTGCCTATGTGATTCTATCCTAGGGCCTTTATTTTTTGCAAGACTGTCACTAGTGCCTCAGGTAATTGTGCAATAGATCTCTGCCAGATGGTGACCCCTCTGCCAGTGATGCAGTAATGTGGGACTGGACCCTCGCAGGTTAATTTTCTCTAGCTCTGCAAGAGATTTTCCAGGAGCCCCCCTTTGCTCTTTCATACAGTTTAAGATCCACATCCTCAGCCCCCTCGGCTCTGGGCCACATTTCCAGACTCAAAGCTTTCATATGAATGTTTCGTTTTAGCTGGCATGTGGTTTCAGCTGTAACCATTGAAATGATGACAAACTGTTAGTACAGGCAGACCCAACAACTGCTGTACTACCTCATCTATATTCTGCAGCCTCAATTCCTTCCATTTATTTTTTCTCAGCTGTTGGCCCGACTTCCCCTCCTACCTCACCCCACGTTGTTATCACCATCATCATTATCGCAAAAATAGGCAGCAGTTTTGACTTCCATATTGAAAGCAGAATATCCTTCTATTCTCTGTAAAGTGTGGCAATTTAGCCAAGGGATAAGGTTCAGCTAAGTTGAGAAGCGCCGCTAACTGTGCCATACATAACACAGCCACATAAGCATCATCCCCTCTCCCTTCAAAGAGTTAATAGCATCTGTTTACGCTTGTGGTCCAGGTGAAGGTCACAGCACCGACATGATTTTAGTGCTGGTCTATTTCAAGTTATCACCAATAAAGGGCAGCAGCAGCCCCCGCACGCTACTGTCACACTGGCTATGTCCCATTACAGAGACCACGCACTTGGTAGGACGCAGTCTCGCGGTCTATGAAGGCTATAGCCTATGAAGGCCGATTTTAAGGCCGATTCCAAGGCCAACGAGCCTTGTTAAACGGGACGGTCTCAGCAGGTCTCCGTTTACGAGCATTCCCGGTTTACGTAACAAGCCGTTACCTTGCGTGACGACTCGCCGCTCCTGTGCTGCCTAGCAACCCTGATTGCTGCCAACGGAGACAGCCCTGTCAATGGAGGAAAAAATAAAAAGAAGTTGCCTACCAGACGAAAAGAAAAAAAAGTACAAGAAAAAAAGAAAGGAAGATAAAAGTTAAGAAGATGGAGCAACACGTTGCTGTTTTGTTATTTTTTATTTTATTTTATGCAATCTCTGAAAAAACGCAATGAATCTTGGGATATGTTGGGCCACGAAGGATACATCTGATGCAGCCTTCAAAACCGTGAAACGAAGGCTGCATTTCACGGCTGCATATGAGGAGCCTTGCAAGGAGCCTTGCAAATGGGACAGCCTTTGCGCGCCGCTATGATGCAATCGGTCTTCAAATGCAGCCTACGTAGACCGCATGTTTAGTTATTTATACATTTTAATCAACTGAAATTGTGAGTCTGACACATTGCCTCTGTAAGGAGACCTCTCTCTCTCTTTCTCACACACACACACAACTCAGTCGTGCGCTGGAATGGTGCAAAATATGATAATAGTGGGAAACAGGTGAGTGTGTTGTTTTGGCGCTGACCTGCTATAGGCTAATCACTACACTACCATTCAAAAACTGTGAAAACAGATATAGTCAAAAACTTGAGGTGACACACACGTAGATCTGCAGTGACAATCCGCGAGTCGCGGCCGATAATCAGTGTGCATTAATCAATACAATCGGCCATATAAAACACGCAATCTTTCTCCTTATCAATCTTCCCGTTTTCGGTTTTGTGCCCCCGAGAGCTTTCTTTTCTGCCTCTCCAACTTTAGGTCCCTGTCATCAGATGACAACACGATTCAAATGAAAGCTCTCGCGCTCCAGCGCGTGCTCGAGGGGGCGCGCACTGGAGCGCCTATATAGTGTGGGGAGGAGGAGGCGAAGGAGCGGGGGGCGCCTTATCACTGACGTGCTTCTGTTATGGATCATATCATTTACACAAACGCTGTTAAATACAGAAAAATGCCTACTCCAAATAATTTTCCCCCGATCGCGTTGGCGCCCCTCTAGTGCGGCGCCCCTATACGCAGGCCCGCCCACACAATTGGCTGGGCCCCTGAAAAGGTCCAGTCAATGGGCCCCCTTACTCATGCTTTACTTGTATGTGTGTGTGTGTGTGTGTGTGTGTGCACTTATCCCTTAATACAGTGATTCCCAACCGGGGGTACGCGTACCCCTAGGGTTACGCACGGGTATTGCAGGGGGTACGCAGAAAGATAAGACATTTGCCTACAATAAAGGCTATTTCCACATGAGAAAAATATTTTTATATTAATAATAATATTTTGTATTTAATTTGCGCATCCACGAGTAATAGTTCCTTCCCCGTGTTGATTGTAATAGGCCACTATGCATGCACGTGATAGGCAAAGACTGAAGAGAGGCTGTGTGTGTGTGTGTGTGTGTGTGTGTGTGTGTGTCTGTGTGTGTGTGTGTGTGTGTGTGTGTGTGTGTGTGTGTGTGTGCAGAGTGACCATAGTGACTGACTATGAGTGACAGATGGTAACTCCTATCATATGTGCGTTGACGGTCATTTGGCCCATCAGAACCTTTATTTGTCTTTGAGGGGCGGTGACATCAGTCAGTCAGAGCCTCTGCAGGGAAGTTGACTTTTTTCCCTCTCTCCAAATTATCAGAGCGTGCAAGAAGCCGCTTTATTATTATTTTACCGTGTTAATGTGCCTACTTAGGCTACTTTATGTGAATCACTTTTATAAATAAATACGCAGAGTTTGCTTTGTTGGTTTATTCGGCCGTTTGCATTGATATGCACGCTAATTAACGGCCGCGACTCGCGGACAGTCACTGCACATTATCGTGTGTATCTGTGTCTGTGTACACGAGATAAACTATGTGTAACTGGAGAGTAGTGTTGGCTAGTTCTATGTGTTTGAATGATGGTCATTGTGTGGCAATGATAATGAAAATCCTTTTTGCCACAATCTTAATAGTTTATTGCAGTGCTTCTCAAATGGTGGGGGCGCGGGTGGCCTTGATTATCAACTGACCGAAAAAAACAAACAAAAAAAAAAAAAAATTTGCGATGTGCGCTTGTGTATGGTCGTACTGCGCGAAAGGCCGCGATTTGCAGTGAATACATGTCCACATGTGTCTCCAAGTGTCTGTATGATATTTAAAAAGAAATCAAGCAAGTAGTAATGAATTATAGGTTATCATCGCATCACAGAAGGCATATTGGCCTATAATAATAAAAAAAACACCACCTTAACTACATTTACAGTTTAAAAATGTTTTGAATGAAATGCAAACCTCAGTGAATCATTAGCCTCGTCTGAGATGTCGCCGTCTTGCTAAGACCTGCGCAATTATGACGCTCGGCTTGCTGAGCGCACAGCATTTTTGTTGTGCGCTCAGCGAGACGCGCGTCATAGTTGCGCAGGTCTGAGCAAGACGGCCCCAAGTCGAACGAGGCTACTTGCTCTTGTTTCTCTGTCCTGAGATTCACACAGACTGAGCAGTCTTGTTTAAATGTTACAAATTGAGCTAATAAACTGAACTTCGAAAGTTGCTGCAGAAGTTATCTCAGCTAATTTTTTTAATCTAATTTGATAATAAAGTGATTGTATGTAGAATGCTCATGCTAGAAATTCATACAGTGGTTTTGTACAGATAAATAAATAAATATTAGCAGGTTCTCAATAGTATTTCAATTTAGGGGGGGCGTGAAAAAAATTCTGTCCCCTAGGGGGGCATGACAGAAAATAATTGAGAACCACTGGTTTATTGTAAGGGACTTTGGTGTGATTAAGTTGAGGCTCCATGTTATTATTGATGCCTGTTTTCGCTCACTCGTTTTCTAAAAATGTTTTTATCAACAAGCTGGTTTTTGCCATTTCACAATTTTCTGAGCAGTTTATTACCATTTTTCTTGGTAAATAACCACACACTTTTTATGGCTGACTAACTTGTTTTGCTCATTTTAGTACTGATCTGAACTGAAATAAATGTTGTCTTTTCCTTTTGTGTCTTCACAAAAAATACACCAAAATGGATTCTATTACATGTTCAAATCACAAAAAAAATCTTCTGAGGGAGATAACCCCAGACCCCCCTACAGGAGTTTAGTTAACAGATGTCATGTCACCTTTTTCATGGCTTATGGCTTTGCACCACTCCACACAATAATTGTAATTTTCAAGTGAAAAATGTGTTTGTATTAAGGGATATTTGTTCAATTGGTTTTAATGTATTGGGCAGATGGATTAGATACGAAGACAAAGAGTTTATTATAAATACAAATTAAGACGAAAAATCACACATGCACGAGGGGGTACTTTTAACATGGCAACCAGCTTTAGGGGGTACAAAAGTCAAAAAGGTTGGGAACCACTGCCTTAATAAACATGTGTGTGTGTGTGTGTGGGGGGGCAATGCTGGCAATCTCCTTCATGAGTACAGAGGTTCCCAGACGTTGCGCTAAACGTATCAAGAGACAAAATGTGATTCAACCAGATTTGTAGCTAAACAGAGGGGTATACTACGAAGCGAGATTAAGGGCTGAGCGAGGTCTGTTGAGTATAAAGCCTTAGTTTTCACAACTTTTCAGTATCACGAAAGGTGGCTCTCTTTTTACCTGGCTAGATCACCGTGGTAACAAAGGCTGCACGGCTAACCTGCCCAGACCAGTTTTTGTTTCAGAGTTTGAGCTTAAATTCGGCTCTCAGAGCGCTGCCCTTTAAGGAAACTACACATTTTGAAATCCCGCGACCTGACTATAATGTCTGAGCGATACTTCTCACTGAGTAAACTAGTTAAATAAGTAAACTTATTGATCAGTAAGTTAATGAACGAAACGAAGCCGTGACATAAGGCTTACAGCAGAGTGAACTGTAACATCGCGCTGGGGCTTTTTGTCACATGCATAGTTATTGATGCAGACAATGTAAAATAGCCTAGACCTATGCAGCGCCACTCTATGCTCTCACCACAAATGATTTTACCTGGCGATCTACACACACTGGCTCTTAATGAAGCGTTCTATAAAATCACAGGTTGCAACATTATTTCACTGTGGGCTTCTTTCATTTCATCAGTTGCGATTACCAGAGCCGGCCCAAGCCTTCAGGGGGCCCTAAGCGAAATATGATTAGGGGGCCCCCCTCCAATGTTAGCGCTGCTGAAACTATAGATGTTTGTTAAATATCATTCACACACCCAGTGTTTTCCGCTAGTGCCTCCACTGTGCGGCTGTGCCAAAGTATTAGACAGCCGAGATTCAGACCCTCCTAGGGGGGTCCGGGGTATGCCCCCCCGGGAGATTTTTTTAACCTTTGTGAAATGCATGAATCTGGTGCACTTTGAGAGGAAAATTAAGAGGGTAAATCTGAGAAATTTTGTGTGAACAAATAATTTGGAGACACTGGGTCAGATGAATTAGAAGCTATTGAAGAAGGACACATGGATTTTCCATAAAAATATTAATATAAAATAAAACATTATGGAGGGTCCTCTGAGTTGGGCTTGGAGCTCTTTTTCTTTTACGGGACATATTTCTCTGTATTATAGTGAATGCATTTAAATGCAGTGTGAGGAACTAAGCAGAAGAACTCTGTTGTCCAGCTACTGTATCTTTTTTTCCAGACAAGGCTGAAATAGGCTATAGACTATACACAGTGTATGGGCAACTGAGGGCAGCCCCATTTCCAATTGTTTTTAAATAAACTCAATACACACTGTGCATGGATGTGAACGTGACATGATCAGATAATTTCGGATTTCCTCCCAGATGAACTGATTACATTATTAGGCTATTAATTATCTAGACCAAAACATTTATTCCTTTTTTTGTATGATAACTGACATTTTCACAATATGATGTTAATATCAAACACACAAACTAAAAAAAAAAAAAAAAAAAAAAAAAAAAAAATTTGGAGGGGGCCCCCCAGGGCAGTCGGGGGCCCTAAGCGGCCGCTTAGTTCACTTATGCCTCGGGCCGGCTCTGGCGATTACAGTTGGGACGTGACAGGTGACAGCTGTCACAGTTCGGACATCGCTGCAGACTCGCAGGTTAAGCTTCTCACAGTAGATTCATATTTGTCCGGAAAATACAGACTACAGGTTTTGTATCTAGGCTATTTAGTTTAATGGTATTTATAAGATGCAAATAAAGGGCTATTGGCCTAAATCAAAATCAAAATTGTATTAATTTTGATGTGGACAGTGGCCCAAAACTGTGATTTTCCACATAGGCTATGCTATTCATTAGGGGACAGTGTCAGACTTAAATCAGATTCTTAAGTGTAGGATTATCAACTAGGCTAAATGGTGTAGGCCACTGTTTAAATCAACCTTTAATTGCTTTAAAATGTTACGTTACGCACTGCGAGAATGATCTGTAAAATAAATTAATCACTTCAGTAGCCCACTTTTCTGACAGCATTCCACTCTCTCCTTATTTGCAGTAAGAGTTTTTTTCGGCTCTCTGCTTTCTGCTGTTCTATGATCATTCAGACTGACAAACTCTTCCTCTTGAGTGAAGTCAGAGACGCACTTTTATTTTTTTACTCAGATGTTCGCAATCAGTCCGTTTGTGTAAAGTTAGCGGCACAAGATCAGTCCAGTCTGTGCGGAAGCAGAGTCAAATGACGGGTCAAACCAATGTCTATGGGTCAAACGCCCCCTCTCATGGGGACGCGCACAGAGCCTGTAGCCGAAACCCTCGTTCAACATAAGAGGTTGATAACTGCCTTCGTGATACCAGTTAGCTCTGAGCGAGGGTATGTGTTATGTTGAACCAGATCAAAAAAAGAGAGCCGGGCTCTGTTGAGTTTGCTTCGTAGTATACCCCTCAGGTATGTTGCAAAATGTTTTGCATGTAACATTTAGCTCATTGGGAAAGATTTGCATATTCACAGCAGGCCCACCCACAGTCAATGGGCCCCCCTTACTCATTCTTCACTGGTATGCGTGTGTGTCACCTCTTTGTATTTGCAGCGAGACTGAACTTTTCTTAAAGCTGCAGTGTTCAATTTCAGCCGTTGGGAGCCGTTGGGAGCCGTTGGTATCCCAACGGCTGTTTTCGCAACGCTCTACCTGCTGCAGCTCCTCCCTCCGAACGACAGCTAAGCGCGTTCATGTTTTACCCAACGCACCTAGTGTCTCCCCCCCATCCCCGATATATTTATTCCCCTATCAAGTTATCAACCTTGGCCGACCCGACACAACAGCGATCATGTCCGCACAAAAACAACAACAACACACGGCCAACAATTGTGCCAAAAGACAAATTAACAGCAACTAAACAGAACAAATAGCCTTAAAACAGCATTGCAGATTCACACAAACAGCAAGGGAGCACCATACCAAACACATTTACAGCACCATTGTGTGCACGGCAGTACAAAATAAAGGCAAGTATCCTACATTACCCTACCTGGCTGTGACGGGACCGTGGCTGGCGTAGATAAACCGGTGCTTCGTTGTACTTTTCGTGGAAGTTACTTAGCAGTTATGTTTCGCTTCATTATGGAGGTGGTGGCTGCACACAACCGGAGTGGAGCGTGCCGGTTGTAGCTTCGCTGGAGACGGGGAAGCCAGTTGGACGGCGCCGGGGGTTTAGCAGCAGTCTAGCCGGCCAGCAGGTGAACACTCTCGGGTAGCGGTGTAGCAGGGAGGCGGCGTAGATAAACACCGGTGCTTCGTGGAAGTTCCCCGGACTTAGCAGTTATGTTTCGGTTCATTATATGGAGGTGGTGGCTGCACACAACCGGGTGAGTCAACTAATGCTATCCGACCGGTGCTAACTTGGTTTATCAGCTAAAGGACAGCCAAAGGAAGCCCATTCTCCTGGCTCACTTTCCACACGTCTTCCCCGAGCGGCTTCATACAGCAACAGCCGCCCGACTACATTTCCTCCTCGGTGTTTCTCAGTCTCTGTGTACACACTGTCCTCCCACCGTGTTAGTTGTTGGTATCCGGGGAATGGTAAATTGAGGGTTCGTTGCATAGATAGTACAGTATAGATAGTTCGTTGGCGAAGACATTGCTAATGAACGTCTCCTGTTAGCTCCTGCTAACCTGCTAACAGGAGACAGCTGGGAGGGACTGCTGCGCGAGGAGTGAGGCCGCCTGTAAGTGCTTGGAAACGGGGAAGGGACGGGCCGCGCAGGCACCCGCTGCTCGTTGTGAAGAGTCATAGCGATACGTGTTTTCACCTCAAAAAGTCGCCAAAAGTCACCAATAACTCCAGAAAAGAAGCTAGATTTGTCGCTTGTCGCTTTTTTGAAAAAAAAAGTCACCAAAGGGGTCTGAAAAGTCGCTAAATCTAGCGACAAAATCGCTAAGTTGGCAACACTGATTGCTATTCGCTGTCTGCCGTAGTAGGACCAAACAGTAGTTTCAGACTGCTAGGGTCGTGAACGCGCACGCAACTGACGCATCAACGTCGTTGCCAAGTGAACGGACAGTCCCACAGCCAATAAGAACGGAGTATCTGAGCCTGCTCTGATTGGTCAAAATTAACATGAGCGGTGGCAATTTTGGGGGGCAGCACACAGAGGCAGGGGGGACCAAAGTGATGAAAAAATATTTTCAGACTACTTCACCTACATATAGCTGAATGGCTATTATGACAGTTTTGCCAAATATTACAGTGAAAAAATTAGCCACTGCAGCTTTAACAACCAGGGAGGTGCAGTGACAGTTTGGGGAGCACAGGCTCAAGTGAGAAAAAATGCTTTCATTATTATTATAATATTTATATATATTTTTTTACAGTAGCACATTTCTGACTTACTTACCAATTTATTTGAATACGGTAACACTTTAGAACAACTATCCGTTGTAACTCGTTAATAGATCATTAGTAAACTGTTAATTCATGATTTATTAATGACTTGTTAAGTGTTTGTTAGCAGTTTGTTAAGGATTTATAACAATGCCTTACAGACAGTTAATAGACCATTAATAAACTTTTAGTTAACTGGTTATAAATGACTTGTTAAATGACAGTTAACCGTTTGTTAAGGATTTATAACTGTGCTTTATAGATAGCTGTGTTGCCTTGTTATTCAGTTCTATGTTTTTCTGTGCTAGCACCTCCTACTGGTGAATTTGTATAATAGAAATTCAAGTCATGTGACCAGAAGTGACATAATTAGTTACGTTAAGGCAGTCTTCCATCTCAGATAAGACGGATAGGAAGCACATGTTTATATCTGGCATCATCTGGACGTTCATGTCTCAGAGAGCATCGTTTGTATGTTTTATCAATCTTTTGGCTCATCTTTCATTTATATTAAGTTATATTTTGTACATCAAAATATATTTAGGTGTTTATTAACATCAAATGAACATGCTGAATATGACAGCTGAACTGACAATGGCACAAGGGACGACTGATTTGGTCAAATTCAACTATTGATTTAGTACTCAGTTTAACTTGAGAAGTCAGTATTAAAGACTTGTTTGTTCATGTACAGAACATCATTTGGGTTTATTCATTTGCCCAATAAATATCATCAAAAGTTCCAATTTAAATTCTGACATTCTCTAAAAATTTGGTCATGAAAAACTATTGGACACAAATGGAGTCTGTATAGTTGATGTGATAGCTTGCTATAAAGAAAAGTGTTGATCAAGGGGAAATAATGACCTGATGGTGACACTAGAGCAGGGGTGGCCAACCCGCGGCTCACGAGCCGCATGCGGCTCTTTGCCCAGCTTCGTGCGGCTCTTCAGTTCATATCAAATTATGTGATTATAATTTTTTTTTTTTTTTTTTTTTTATACTTTTTTTTTTTGTGTGGGCCTATGTGTGTGCATGATCGCAAACAATTCATGCGGCTCTTACGTTCGTTTTACATGTTGTCTATTATTTCATTTTTTATTTTATTAATGTGTAGGCCCTATGTGTATGCCTGTTCGCAAATGTTTAATTGAGGACGCAACATAACGTTCGCAAACGTTTGGTGCGGACGCAACATAAAACTGCCCGCTCAGCTTGGAGGGAGGTTTTCCGTGAGTAAACTATTTGTGTCAAGTTCGCTCCGAAACAGAGTGGCTGAGTTTATATTTTTTGTTGAACGTTATACCAAGCCATTCTGCCTTATATGCCAGGTGTCATTTGCGCATTTCAAGGCTTCAAATCTTCAGCGCCACTTCAGCTCTCTCCATGCTAAAAGTAAGTCCCACAAAGCAACATGCATAGTAAGAGAAAAACGCTATTTTAAATTGTTATATTTTTGTTTGTGGACTTGGTTGAACTGAGAGTTTGTGTGTGAGGCAGTGCACACAATGTTCATTGTTGTGGATATATCTTTCTCTTGATCAAAATGTTGCACAAACTTACCATTCAGCAACTGAACAACAACAACCAACTCAAACATGTTACATTAATAAGACTGAAAGCCCACGACTTGCTTGACATTTTATTAAATACAGGAGACCTATTCTGTTGTGTTCTATGCCTGTTAAGTTGCCACATGCCGCGGCTGCTATGCCGAGCTTTACTGACAAGGTACGTTGCTGTTGACCGGTCGATCGCGAGGGTAGTGTGGGTCGATTGCGTGGCATTCTTAAAACATTTATTTTTTTTTTTTTTACTATGAAAGAGTGAACGAGCCGTGCGAGCATGCGCCGACGTTCGGTGGAGGGAGAGAGGACACCGCTTTCTATTTTGACATACAGTACACATCAGTTTGTTAGCCAGTGAGCTAACCAAAGCTAAACCAATTCAAGGAAGTGGAGAGGCTTCTGCACTGTGACAAATTCTACTATGTAAAATACAGCCAGAGACAGGAAGACTGTTCAGACAAACAGACCACCACATATTCTAGTGGGACAGAAGTGATCATTGAGAAGGATTTTTTTTGTATGACTATAAGTCTGCCTTTAAGATAAACCTATATGCATTTGTGTATATTTCTTGCTCTTTTAAATTAGAATTGCTTAAGCCTTAACATCACCACCAACAAAAAATGTATAACAATTATGATATCGTATCGGACAGTATCGGTATCGACCGATATCCAAAACCCAGATATCGGAATTGGATCGGAACTAAAAATAGTGGATCGGTGCATCCCTAGGTTCATGCAGTTGTGCAAGGTACACCAACTTATATTGTACATTCATTTTCGATATGTTTAAATAAATATGTACAGGCTTGTTTGGTTTGCGGTGCAGAAGTTTTTTATTTTCTATACTGGAAAATACCTTTAGGCTGCAATTCTGCACACATTTTTCCTCTTAACTGAGAACCGTACCGTACAGAACAGAACCGTGACTTAAAAACCGAGGTACGTACCGAACCGTGACTTTTGACCCCTAATAGTAGGTGGTAGCTCACTTTGACTTGGTCATTTTCAAAGTAGCTCACAAGCTGAAAAACAGTGGGCACCCCCAGGGCTGCCTTTACCTGCCACTAGGCCCTGGGGCTGAGAGGTTTCGTAGGCCCCCCCGGGCGGTGGTCTTACAATACAGATGCGTTAAAGCCATGTTTGTCTACACCACAATATCTCTATTGATGAAATACAAAATCACTTAAGGTAACATGTAAATAACCCCCTCCTGGTCTAATGATTTTTAATAACCAAACACACAAGTTATTGAGGAGACAGCGGTGGGGTCCCAGGACCTTTTAGGGGGGTCCGGGGCATGCCCCCCCGGAAGAAAGATTTGAACCTTTTTAAAGTAAAATGCATCAATCTGGTGCACTTTGAGAAGAAAACTAAGGCTAAATCAACTGTGTCCTATGTGAGCTATTTTCTGGAATAATTTGGAGACACAGAAATACCAAAAAGCAGAAACAAAAATACAAAGGTTTAAAAAATCCAGTCATTCAGCATTCCAATTTTTTTTTTAATAATCCCTTATCCCAAAGCTACGTCTCTCTTTGAATTCTTCGTTTTGCTTTTAATGGCTCAACTCAATATAGACCCTTGATCTGCGTTGCCCCGAACAATGTTATTTAAACAAAAATAACAAAAATTTACTGGTGAATGATAGGCCCCTTGATCTTCATAGGCCAAAAAAATAATGTGATTTTTTTTTCCTTTTTCTTTACTGGTTCATGATAGGCCCCTGTTCTCCGTACGCCCGCCCTCCTACGAAGATTAGGGGCCTATCATGAGCCAGTCAATAATTTATTATTCTAAATGACAATATTCGGGGCCTTCTTAGATCAGGGGCCTATATTGAGACAGTAAAAAAAAAAAAAACATTTTTTTTTTTTTTTGAGAGGCCCCTAATCTTCGTAGGCCCTGGGGCTTCAGCCCAGGTAAGCCCGTGCATAAAGGCGGCCCTGGGCACCCCTGATTTACAGTGTGCTGTGGTCTGGGGGCTATTTGCACTCTGTTACAGCGCTATCAAGACTCCTGGTCAAAAGCACATACTCCTGCAAAAAAAATCAAAGATTATTTTCATGTACTAATCAACTTTGAAAGTTTTTATTTCAGAGCAAATATGCACTGTCATCACTGCATGGGCCGGATAGCAGAACACTGCCTCCATTAAATCCTCATACATTTTATAACAGGCACTGTTCCCAAACGGCTTGCAAATACAAACAAAATACACCTTTGACCAAGATGTTGAGTGACTCCTCCATATTATGACTTGAATCAGTAGCCAGCTTGCTCAGACCTTTAGAATCTGTGTTGCTGTGCTGTGTTAAGCAGTAACTTACTGCATGTTTCAAAGCGCATTTGCTATCCCAAGAGGTGGATATTGGTTTATATTTTATTTTTACAATCAATGTATCCTCATGTTCACCCCCACTGAAGAAAGCTGGTGTGTAAAAGGGAGAATGCATGGATGTGTTGCACCCCAGACAGTCGGCTCCTGCCTGTGCTTGGGCGGATTATCCTAAAGACAGACTCTGGCTGCCTTCCTAAACAATGCTGCCCCCTGAGCCCCTGTGTGGATTATAATGAAGACACAATATCCAAGCAGCCAAAGACCTCCTGGCCCCCTCTCTCTCATCAAGCCTATAGTTGGTAGATGTTCCAGCTCTACAAAACAAGAGTCAGTTTGGAGGATGGCCTTAGGGGCACTTTACACGGCCACGCAAAACGGTGCATACGCAGAAAAATTTCTGCGGTTGCACTATATCATTTACAGGAAAACAGCAAACGCAAACGCAAACGCAGGCATGAACCGCAGATTTTTGAGATCACCTCCGAGGGAGGATTTTTTGGAAAACTTAACGGTTTTGGTTTCCTGTAAACACCGAAACCATTTCCCCTGATAACGCTGACGTCACGGCTCCACCCTCACACATGCGCATTGCGTTTGGATATAAATAGGCATGCGCCGTCTTTGTAGGTCCACGTGCGCCAGTTGGAAAACAACAACAACAATGGCGGATCACCGAGCTGTATTCATTGTGCTCATGGACGTTGTGCTGTTGCTGATGCATTTGTTATCGTGCCACCAATCGCTCCTACAAGCAAATAGGGAAAGAGTTGTGCTCTGCCTGTTTTTCTAGCTAAATAAACGTGTGTCACTTATATATGCCAGGGACACGGCTCTCTCTACATTAAAAAAACACTATCAGCGTGCAGCGGTTAAGTTAGGCTACTGTTCAACAAAAGGAGCATTAAGGCTACGGCTTCACAGTAAAAGCATTTCACTGGCTAAACATTCATAGCATTTCGCTGGACACACGTGAGTTGACTTTTATTCTGAAGTACGCCTAACAGGAAGGTATCCGATCACGAAGCCCTTCACTATCAGCAAGTCTGCTGTTTTTTCCGAGTTCAATGCGGTGAAATAAGCTTGTTTTCTACAATATTTGTAACCCCAAGCTTACACCAACCGCTTTATGAACGTTAGTGGCATTAATTTTCGGTTACAGTAAGGTTTTATGCATCAAATTGTACCGGAAGAGCTATCTACTAGGCTGTGTCACCGCTGACTATTGGCTTGGCATGGCTGCTACTTCAGCGATTTCGTCCCGTTTCCTCTGAAAACTTTGTGTACGGGTGAAGATGTCAGATAAATTGTGTCTGAACGGGGTTTTTTTTTTTAAACCAAAAACGGGAAAACGTGAGTTTTCACCGTGTAAAGTGCCCCTTAATCGCCCTCTCACCACATCAAGGTGAGACTGAGCGGGGTTTTTCCTGCATAGAGAAATTTTCGGCGCCCCCAAAGAGGATTTAACCAGCGCCAAAATGATCCAATTTGAGAATTAAATATAGCCATTTAAAACCTCTCTAAATTCCGCACAATTTAAGTCACCCTTCTTGAGGGGCTAGGCAATAACTTGAATTTCATTTTCGATTACTATTACGGCTTCCCTCAATCATGAAAACAAAATAATCGTTATTAAACTATCATTGTTCCGCACGCCGGCGCATGCAGGCTTTTAAATGCAGCGAACCCTTTCAGCCGTGAGCTCCGCTCGGCCCCTCCTTCACCTGATAGTTAACTTTCAGCTGGTTCAGAGAGTAGGAGGGAGATTTTGCGCATTGCCGGGTATTTTGGAAAAACTTCGGAGGACGGCAGTAAGTCAGCCTTTGGTCGAGAGGAAAGGTAAAACTAATTGTGTTTTCTTAAAATACTTCAGACTCACAATAGACTAAAATAATGTGCAAGATGTGTCACACGCGGACACTTGAGTCAAATTCAGCGAACCCTTTCAGCCGTGAGCTCCGCTCGGCCCCCTCCCTCACTTTTTTTTTTGAGAGTTCAAATTAAATGGATGCTGGGCCGAAAGATTCTACAATTCCTGGGAGAACAAAATGTTTATTTTGTGATTAACACATTACTACAACTAGGTGTGAAGCCTACAAGGCATATACTGTATAAGGGGTCAAATGATAAGTTATGCAAGTTCCCTGGCCAGCCTCCATTCCCCCTCAGCTCAGTGTTGTGGTACCTAGTCCACCTGCCCTGGGTAAGGGTGGGGGAGTAGCCTACATCATGTTATGTTTAAAAGGCACATAGGTAATCTCTATCTATCTCTCCCTCTCTCTCCCTCCCTCTCTCTCTCTATCATGTTATGATGTTTAAAAGGCACATAGGTAATCTCTAGCAAACACTTGGCGAATGTTTGTTTATGTTTATACTAACCACGTTAATATTTGTCTCTCAGAGCCAGTGCCCCGCCTAGCCCGTTCCCCGAAACGTCAAAATCGTAAATATAAACAGCTAATGGCTCGTGAGATGTATCATGGAAAATTTGCATATCGTCACCCTCTTAAAATAATGGCCAAAGTAATTTTTTCAGTTTTCAGGAAACACAAAAAAACTTAACCAAAGATTTTATTTTATTTTATTTTTAAGATTATTTTTTGGCATTTTCAAGCTTTATTAGAGTTGAAATGGGGAGACAGAGAGAGAGGGGGGATGACCTGCAGTAAAGGTCCAGGGGTCGGATTTGAACCGGCAACCACTGCAACGAAGGCCAAAAAAATATATATACATATATATTATATTTGTTTTTAATATAAATATGACGCCCCAGCACAGGGCGTGGTCTGTGTTTAGGTATGATGAATCCACAGGTGCACTCTAAATACCGACACATTCACGTGTGCTTTTTGAGCGGTAACAAAGTGCTGTATGTTTGGTATGTGACTCTTAGCTCAGAGGAAGATTTGCATATTGTGTCTCGTTGGGTTCCTGGAATTGTACAAATAGCACAGGTGTAACTTAAACACTCAAACTGTCATCGCCTCAGAGTAATTACCCTTTAAAGGTGTGTAATATGACATCATCAAGAAAGTAACACTCCCTGGGTAACCCCACCCCTTTCGAATAATAACAGAAGCTACAGTGGCCTTCAAGACAAGAATAATTCTAAATTTTAAACAATGCACCTGATGACATTCCAACTATGACACTTTCAAGATGGCGGCACTAGGCCTTGGTCCAAAATATGCAGAAATATGGACATATATGAGACCCTTTCTAAGGGGAAAAAAAAAACTTACTTTGTAAATATTACTGTGATGTCTTTTACTGTGACATCACAGTAATATTTACAAAGTAAGTTTTTTTTTAACCCTATATTTCTCTTTCTGTGATGTCACGAGAAGGAGAAATATAGGGTTAAAAAAAACACTCTTTCTGCCTTTTCTCAGGCTAGGATGAACCGATTTTTTTTTTTTTTGCACATTTATACTACATAGGATCTCAGAATTCAATACACCTTCATATTCAAACCGGTTAAGTAGGCCTTTAACTGATGTATGCTGTATGCTAGGCTAATGTTAGCCTTCTGCTGTAGGCTAACCCTCACGTATACTCCATCCTCGCCAGGTCGGACGGGAAAAAGCACCTCAATATTGAAATTTACTCAATAATTTCACAAAAACAGCTCGTATAGACAGACAAGAGTTGTGGCTTTAAAGAAAGTAAAGTTTTTTTGTTAAATGGATGTTTGATTAAGTTTTAATTAAGTTTGTTTGGAGAAGACAGGTCTCCTTCAATACAAAGTGAATGGAATGGTGTTCAACGGTTTTCCCCACGATGGGCGTGGCCTATTTCATGCACTGTCTCTATTGTAAAATACAATTAATACTCTTTCTGTATTCATTTTATTCATGTAATATTCATATATTTTGAGATACTGGATTTTTATTTGCCTGAGAAGTACGCATGGGAATTTTAATTGTTAGTCCAAATGGGAGAAGGGCTGCATTCCAATCCCCACACTTTCCTGCTATTAAGTATGGCAGAAAAAGATTCAGGATGTCACAATACATGTGGACAGATGCAGCATGCTGAGAAATGCCCTACTTACATCTGGGTCGTGATTTTTAATGTGGAAATCAGCAGTTTCCTTTTAAGGCAATTCTGACCTATTATCTACCTGAAGTTATGTTACATCGACTGAGCCTCCAAGTAAAAACCAGAATGATATATATGAGACAAGTTCATGAAAAAATAAATTTAATTAAAGTATGTCCCAATTGTGTGCCTGCCTACTGTATTTTCACTATGTACTTTTAATTTATTTATTTTTAATCAAATTTGTATTAATTTATAACATACAGAACATACAGGCAACAACAGTGTAGACATGAGACATACATACACCCCCTCCAGACAGGACTTGCAGACAAATTATACGTTATAGTATAATAAACATGTCATTTCCATTAGCGACATGATCCATTCTGCCATCTCCGGGCCCGAAAACTTATGAAGTTAAAGGGACACTGTGTAACATTTTAAATAATTTATTAGCTAAAATCAATATCCTCATTCATAAATATATCCTCATTCATAAATGTGTAAAATCACCTCTGCCAATAATCTGGGCCCGGTTTCCCGATAACGTCCTCTTTTAGCGAGCTACGAAGACTCCTACGTTATGACTTACCAAAGTTGTTTACCTCTGTAGTCGTGGTTCCCGAACGGTGTCTTAGAAGAAACACTCCTTACGTCGTTCGTACACTGCTGAAATCGGTTGCTCCGAGTTCGATTATCCATTTCCTGCTCATTTCATGCGCAGCTGCATCTGTATGCTGTCTAATCAAATCTACCCGTGCATTTCTAGTGTAATATAAAGTCATAAATGAGTTTGTTTAATCATCATCTGTGTTTTGGAACTCTTGTTTTATAATCTAAGTATCTTTAAGAACACTAATCACGTTACTTGGTGGGTCAGTAATGAAACTGAAAGTAGATATAATATCGCCAATAGCCTATATAAATAAACAGACGGCCCAAACAGCGTCCAAATGAGCTAAAATCCTAAATACAATAAACAGTAACATGGCACACTTATTTTAAGGTAAGCTCTAATTGATTATTCATTCATTTTTTCGCACGTTTACATGTTTTGAGGCGGAGGATCCGACGCACTCTGCCCGGGCTCAGCTGACAGCTCTCAGCTGTCAGCTGAGCCGGTGTGGAACACAGTGCGGAGGTTCTAGTGTTAACCATGTCGAACATACTACCATAGCCTATACTAATTTAAAAAAAGATATAGAAAATATAGAAACAGTGGAGGAGATGAAGATTGTTTACAGCAATTATTTTCATAATGAATGACTTGTGGCAGTTCCATGCGCAACAGGGATGTCACTCGATCGTGTCCGTTTTACGCATGGTGCTTTACGGAAGGAAATGTGGGGGTTTGTATCTCTGGCGATGCCACAGCGATCGCAGGGACTTTCACTTGTGTCATTAAACTTATACATCTGACTGTATTTCATATCACAGGGACACAGCGATGACTGTATTTAATAACAAACTGATAAAAACGATCCGACTGTAGGCTATAGTGTATCACGTATAAAGTATTTTTATATTGACGGACATCGCATCCATTCAGTTAATGCTGATTGTCAAGTCAGTTAGATGACTAAAAAGTAGGCTACTTGTTCATATAGATTGAACACTTTGTGAATCAGAGTTAATGGTATTCTGCTAAAATATATAATAGCCTAAGCCTACTTTAAATATACGTGATATACACTATACAGTTGGATCGTTTTGAACCGTTTGTTATTAAATACAGTCATCGCTGTGTCCGTTTGATATGAAATACAGTCAGATTTATTAGTTAAATGACACAAGTGAGCGCTGAAACATCGCTTCGGTAGAGCTAAGAAGGCTCTGAGGGTGCTCCAGACCAACCTTACCAACGTATGACATACGAAAGAGATTCGTAGCAAAGAACCTTTCGGGAAACAGGCGAAACGTTAAGTATAGGAACTCTACGTAGGGGTTACGAATGACGTAGCGTTAAGAAGGCTCTAAGAAGGCTTTGGGAAACCGGCCCCAGAATCATCCTCCTGAGCGGAGAATTACAAATATTAATATTACATTTTGTACATTGAGCAGGTAGGTTTTATGGAGGAATCCATATTGGAAGCGTCATGGTTGTAATGTCATCAGGTGCATTGTTTAGAATTTAGAATTGTTCTTTTCCTTGAAGGCCACTGTAGCTTCTGTTATTATTTAGAAGGGGTGGGGTTCAGGGAGCATTGCATTCTAGAACTTTCTTGATGATGTCATATAACACACTGCACCTTTAAAGGGGACATATTATGCAAAAACTCGGGTTTAAATGTGTATTTCCGAGGTCTACTAGAAAAGGTTTTAATGGTCTATAGTACAAAAAGCCCATTAGTTTTCTACCAATGCCCATTTCTTCATTGCCTTTTCAGGCCTTTTTTGGCCTCTCCCTCAAAAATTTGGTTTTGACATCTACCCCCCTCCGCAGAAAGCCTAGTCTGCTCTGACTGGTCAGATCTACATGGGCGTGCATGCACCGCCCTGCTCATTTACTCTATACCTACCTCCATGGGCATGGCACACGCCCAGCTGTCAGTTTTGTTTACTTTTGGCCAATGCAGCATGGAGATCGATGTTACCATGTTTAGCTTCATTTCTACAGCAAATGTCAGCACACTTACCACTTCTAAACCAAAAGCTTTACAACTGAACCTGGTCAGGCAGGAGTCTGAGCTGAAAACTGTGAAAATGGCATCAAGATTTCTGGTTTCCCTGACATTATCCTCAGGTAAATACTGTTTAATTATGTCACAGTCAATAACATAATTTGAGCTAAGTATTTATGCATAAACTCTCTAAACTGGTAACATACACCCTGTTTTACATTTGTCTTTACAGGTCTGTGGAATGATCTACAGCCCAGTGGAGTGAAAAAGCTTTGGTTGTGAACCGATACTGAGTTGACATGTAAAAATGTACAGTAACCATAATGGAAAAGAATGTATCCTGAATCATGTCAAGATTCACTGGAAAGGCATTATCTTTTGTAAAATGTATGGTTGAAATAATTATGCTTTAGGTTTATCAGAGCTGCAAATTATCTGACAACATTTCAATATCTAGTAGATAATGTATCATTTGTATTGTGATCACTCATTCATAATAAAGTTTTACCGTTAAAAAATGTATTGTGTTGCTTACTGTCACCTGTAGCAAAGGATTACTTGAAACTCACATTTTCATCTTGCTGAAGATTTTCTCTGATAAAACAGTATCATTACATTTTAAAAAGACCAAAAACATCCTTAAAAATAAAGCAGTTTATTCATAGCCATTGGAATGAAAATATGAAGTGTACATATCAAACAGAAGCAAAGCCATAACTTTTATGTAACTGTCCAGTTGTTGTTGGGCCCTGAAGAAGACCACCTGTCCCACCCAGTGAACACATCCTCCTCTGAAGGAACGGATAGTGTGACGGTCTTGGTGGCTCCGTCCGGCTCCATCAGGTCACTCGGATACCTGTAAAACATGGCACATTCAATGTTACATCATGTAGCCTAGCTGACATGTATAGGCCTACATCATACATCTGTTATGGCAAAGCTACAACAAATTCAGTATAGCCCTGGCTCAATAAGCAACAAGTGCTGAGTGATACTGTGTGCTTTTTGAAATATAATGGACAGGAAACAAACAGCAGCAGAGACAACTTACAGTATTTCTGTCTATGTGTACATTACACTGGAGATCATGTAATAGGCCCACTGCTGCTTCTACTACACACTGTCCGCAGACTTATTGCGGTGTGTACTTTAGGGCCCTATGAAATCCGTTTTATTTTTTTCCAAATTCCGTTTTAATCTCATGATTTCCGTTTTTTTACAATTAACACTCATTTCGTCATCCGAACGAGTGTCTAATTATTGCGAACAAATAATATTCTAACAATTTAATCAGATATAAGGCTTAATTTAAAATACATCACAACATTGCACTGTTTTAGTGCTTAAAAAAGCGAAAAAACAAATTTGTTGGGTAGGCCTATAGGCTATAACAGAAAATAAAGCCGTTCATTTTGTGCTTCAAGTGAAACATTAAATATTATTTTTACATAAATAATAAAGTCCTTATTAACCTTGCAAGAAGCTGGACTAGAGTGCATATTGGACAGGCTTTATAAATCCATGGCTTTTACCTGTGGGACAGCGCTTCACCCAACAGCGGGCTGCAACACCAACCTACAGTCTATTGTGCGACTGAGAGCTAGTTATCATTAGCATCAGCGTTAGCCGACATCACGGCAACAGCTGAATAATGTAACACATTACACAAGTTACACTACATGAAAACAACGGGCTGTAGACGCTAGAGTTATAATTGCGTGTAGGAAACATTGTTGAGACTGGAATTTCGTACCACAGCGGCCGTTCCATAATAATACAACACTCCCTTTAGCAATGGCTGAATATAAGACCTCCCTGTGCTTTGTATCTGCGGGAGCGAGTGGCATTAATAACTTCAAAACAGTAAAGGTTTAACATGATTACGTGCTTTTAGATGCTTTAATCATATGCCGAATTTATAAACAGACCATATTATTAACAATGAATTAAGTTATGTACATGTCAGAGTTACGTACATGGATACATTCATAAGTAAACATTGAATAGACAGATTTGTGAAAGGGGTTTGGCGCATAAAGCTAACGGTAAAGCTAGCAGGCGCTAATGCTAACGACTAAACCCCGCATTCTCTCATTTCAGTCGGTGTTGGTTATTATAGGAGGGATAAAATAAAGCCCATTACAGACATTGAACTAACAAACGGACAGAATTATTTTTAAAATAGGACTACTTACATTTCGGAGGGATGGTGTCTCTCAGTCTTCCTGGCACAGTCTCCTCCACACTCCAGTAAAAAGGCTTTGATCACACTAACAGATTGAAAACCTTTGCTGGAGATAGCCTAACAAAAAATTAAGTAAATCCATTCAGCCCTAGTGTGCTTCGAGGCTGGGGTGTGATGGTAGCTTGAGATTGAGCTCACACTGCAGCTTGCTTCTCCTCTGTTGTTGCATGAGCGAGTGGAGGCTCAACCAGGTGTGTGTGGTTACCAACGGGGCGTCTTGATTTGCCAATCAACTGCCGAGTTTCTGGTGAGCTTTCCCGTGGGAGTATTTATGATAATGGAAACCGACCGGTTTCGTCATCGGTCGGTGTTTTTTTGGAGGAAACCTTCAAATCCCCCCTTTTTCGAAATAAGTGTCCCAGAAGAAACTGACATATTTGTCTTTTTGAAGCTTGTGTGTGCTGGTAGGGACGCCAATAACCTAAACAGTGTGCCCAAACACCGGCAATGTTTGGTTTTTCATAATATGTCCCCTTTAAACATGCTAAATCTGTACACAAGAATCAGGACATCCCAAAGAATTTGTTCTACCACAGTAAAAGCAGGAGAAGGTTAAACCTGCTTTTATCCAGTTCCCTGATTGTGAACACCTGAGTTTGATTGAGTGACTCACACACCTGCTCAACCAATCAGTGGAAGAGGGAAGAGGGAGAGGGAACACACACAAAACTCCAAAAATCCCTATGGCTGCATAGCTAAGTGGGCTGCACTTCTGACTTACCTACGGTAGATCAAGGGTTTGATCCCCTGTCAGAGACAGCATGTTATTCTCAATTTCATTTTTTACGCTGTATTGTATTAATAATCCAAATTACTTGAAGTTGCTGCAAGGAACTTTTTTTATATTTCTGATTATCATAAATTACATGTAACAGCAAACGAGACCATCGGTGCAAAGAAGGCTATTGTAATATAGTTTTTCTTAACGCCTTTGTCACGGGTACACTCACCCAGGAACAACAACTGGCATGGTAAAAACAGTACACAAGTGTGTGTGTATCTGTGTGTCAGTTAACACTGTACAATATCCAGCCAGCTCCTTTAGACATAAATAAATGATGCCCTCACATCCCTGTTAGCAAAATACATGCCCTATCAACACCATTTGCAACGGGTTATTTTTAATTTGACATATTTGTTTTATTCAATTATTAAAAATATGTTTCACTTATTTAGCCTATTTCTATTTTCTTTGTTTTCAGTTCAATTAGGCCTATGTTTAAAGTCCAAAGTCATGGTGTAAATAGAAACAACCTGGTTAAAAGTTAAATAAATGCATGATGTTCTTAAATCAATGATTAACTGTCTTTGATAATCATGATTACACAATGTCAATCAAAATAATCATGGTTATGATTTTTTCATAATCGAGCAGCCCTACCTTCTTGCAATTTCCATGGTTTAGATCAATTAGAAACAATTAAAGTATTAAATAGGTAGGCCTAGTCATTATTAGTACTTTGACTTCATATTGTGATGTTATCAGTCAGTGAGCTCCATGGTAACACAGCGATTGACAGGCTAACCTAAATGCTCTGTAGCTGGACAGAAACTGCCCTCTCCCAACCCCACACCCTTCTTAAAATACAACAATGTTCTACCTTTACTGTTGCACATAGTCGCGAACCCAAACAAATTTGGTCCGTGTACTGTCCCCCCAAAGGCCCATTCTGAGCCACGAAAAACCCTGCTGAGTACCAAGAGCTGTTGTTTTTTTTGTCATCACCACACTGATATGACAGCAGCAGTAGTTAGCCCAGGGTGTCTTGCAGCTGGCACTCCTCACAGAATCAGCAGAAGGAAAAAAAAAACAAGTGCTTAAGAGATTTGCTTCATGAACTGTGATTCATGTTTGGGGGTGAGGAGTTTTCCAAGGTCTGACAAAACATCACAAATCTTTTGTTATGTTTTTCAAAGCTATAGTGTGTATGTTTTTCATACAAATGAATGTTGGTTACATTCAAGCCATTGCAAAATGAGTTCACACAAAGTGGATGAAGCCTATCAGCTCCACACAATTCTATATTTCTCAGTATGGCAGCGTTTATAAACCTTGTGTAACCCCCGACACTGGCATAGGAGCTCAAGAAGCGCCCACGATGTGTTTCAGTGGATGATTCTACTGCTAAGAAAAAACTTCGACATACAGCAGAAGGAATCAAATCCATGCACCATCGTCGAAAGCTTACCTTGTGCAAACAGTATTGTTGTATTTACTCAGGATTCCTCATGAGGGCGACAGAAGTTACGCACTATAGCTTTAAGGTAAATGCAAAGGTTAATTGTGGTCTAATTTTCTCTGTCATATGTTTGGATGAGATTGACCAATCAAGTTTTGAGAAGATATACACTTTATCTATCAAGACTAATTAACATTGTCACATTTAATAATAATAATAACAATAATAATAATAATTGATAGGTTTTATATAGGGCTTTTTGGAGGTCACTCAAAGACACTTTACTTTACTTTGCATAGAATATACATAAAGAAAAGAAAAAACGCGAAAACAAGATAAAAAACAAATTCAAAATAGAGTCAGGTGTGGTATGGGTGGAGTCGGGTGTCATATGCTTTCTTGAAGAGGTGAGTTTTGAGTTGGCTTTTGAATGAGTTTATAGAGTCTGAGTTTCGGATGTTTGGGGGGAGGGAGTTCCAGAGGGTTGGGGCAGAAATTGCAAAAGCTCTGTCTCCCAGGGTGCGGTGTTTTGATTTATTTCATGAGAAGGTCAAAAATATTTTATTCCAACTTTATGGGCGATCCCGGGGCACAGCTGTCTGACTTTTTGTGCCATGTTGCCAGATGTCAGCATTTAACCTAATGAGTGATACAAATGAGTGGCCAAAACTGCAAATGTAAGTCTTATAAACCAGAACTCTCCTTTTTTAAATGACGGTCATGCTGATTTCTGGTAAAGCAACACATACATGAAGCACAACAGATTCTGGGGCCAGTGTGGAGGACAGAGGACAGCCTGGTTGGTCAAATGTGTACCTCTCCTCTTTTCCCTCTATCTCTCTTTCTGAGTTGCAATGCAAACCATATTACATGTATTAAATAAGTAAATCAAGATGCAGAAACAGGTGTCTTTAAAGGTGCACTATACAGTTTCAGAGGAGGGAGATTTGTTTACGTTCAGTCGTTTACTGAAAAAAGGTTGCCAAAATGTTACTCAACTGCCCACCCAGGTGAACATTCACCTGGGATTCATGTGGGTGGAAACCCAGTGTCTGTTGGATCCATTTTCTCCGACTAACGCTCGTTAGAAAGGAATGTCTCAATTAAACTTCTTTGACCTTTTTAGATGAAGTGAAATACCACTGGTCTCATTATTCTGAAAACTAGCTGGGGGCAGGAGGAATATACCGTTTAAGCTGTTCTGTTTTGTCTGTCACATTTTATGGAAAGGTGTGTCAGGCTATTAGGCTTATGTGACATGCCTTTGTCATGACACACACCATTCGACTTCTATAAAGCCTAAATCCAGCAGGCTTTAAAAACATGTGTCACTGGTATTATGGTATTATGGTATGGGATGCGTATAACATTACGCAACCTCTAATAACCCAGGTGCCATTACATTAGTTGTGTTTTAGGGGCTCAGACAAATAAAGCACATGACTTTTCTCATGGTAGGGCAGTGTGACATGTAAAATCAATTGGAGCCAGGTCACCTTGCTCTACAGATATGTGATTCATTTTCCTTGGCTGTATACTGTGAGAAGTCTTTTACAAGAAAAATAATATTCAGAACAGTGAAAAGAGAAGGGCTGCAGCTTGGGGTTTTTATACCCGCGACACAGCTGAGACAGCCGGCAGCCATTTGACAAAGATGTTCTTGTTATTATTCACTGGCATAAATATTCATCAATTGAACACACAGGGGGTATAGGCATATATAAAGCTATCGCAGATGAGGTCATAGTATAATAAAAAGGAAGACAGAGGACACCAGTTAGCCAGGACATTGGGAGAACACATCGTTGGGACTGCAACCATGGGTGTAGGTTTCATTTCAATATTCGGTTGGGTGGTGCACAGAGCATTTAGAGCATCAAAAATTAATTTCCTGCATTGTGGTGAATTTTTATGCACCGATTCGGATTTTTTCTACATTAATTTATGATGGAAATAAAGGGAATTCAAGTTCCCGGACACACAAATATGTAGTGAATATGTACATGGGTTCATTCATTCATTAAGACTTTTGACTCTGGAGTGAATTGCTTGTTCCTGACTCTGCAACAAAGTGTTGGTGTGGCCCCCTCCCCCAACATTCCTCTGCTTGAGCCAAGACTTGTATCTGTGTTTCACACCTAGCCAGCCCAAGACAGGATGTCCCACATGACTCCTGTCTCTTCTGCCATTGGTCAGAAGTATTTTGCTGTTTTTGATAACGGCGAGTGAGCTAAACAGCTCAGGCTCTCTCTTCTCCTCGCCTCCACCAAGAGAGGTTGGAGGACTCTCTTCTCCACGCACCACCCAACGGACTGGGGGGTGCCAGTTCTCTTCTTCTCTACCCACCACCAAACGGTGTGGAGGTACAGCTCTCTTCTTCCCCAACTTCCAGACTGGGAGGGGGAATCCACCAAGTTCTCTGGAGCCGGCAATCAGCCTCTCCACAGTGAAAGACCTGGTGCTACGCTCTTTGTCTCTGCATCTCCGAAGGGAGTGGTGCAGACAGCCTCTTCTCTCCTGCCTTGCTAACCACCCAGACCGGGGGTAGCTCAACCTTCTGGACCCAGACAAGCTCTGGCCTCCCTGATCCAGGCTCTACAACACGGCCTGTCCAAACAGCCGTGAAGCCCCTCTCAACCAAAGAGGAACAAGGATCCACCCTGTTGCTCCCAGCAAGTAAAGAGGTACCAGGAGAACCAGGAGAACCAGGGAACGAACCAAGCTCCCACAAAGGCCAGACCCTTTAAGAAGAAGAAGAACCACCAGAGACAACAACGCCAGTTAGCCCGCCGCTACTGAAGCACCAAAGACCAGACCAAGCTGGCAAAGAGGCCCTCAAGAGGAGAACAACGCCAGTTAGCCTGCTGCTACTGAAAGGATCCAGAACCTCTCACACTGCAACCACGCTGTGTATCAGCATCTGGTATCGTATGAACTACTGGGCAGTTAGCTTAGCTTAGCAAGAACACATGGCTTTAAGAACTGTTAACTTGGAAATGTATATTTACTGATTTTGAACTGTTCATTATTACTTTGTAATTGGGTTTACAATACTGTGATATTACATTGAACTTATTGGTTAGATACCCAAACATTTATGTTGATTTGAATTACCTTTAAAGGGACCTTTGGCCAAGGCCCCTTTTGTTTCTCTTCAAGCTCTCCCCCATAGACAAAGGTTTTTCACACCTCCACACTCACACCCACACACTCAATTTACACACACACACACGCACGCGCGCACACACACACACACACACACACACACACACACACACACACACACACACACACACACACACACACACACACACACACACACACACACACAGTGTGCTTTAGTTTAGTGGTTTTTAAATGTGTTGGATTTTGTTTACTTTGTGTTAATAAATTACATGCATTTTCTTTTGTAAGTAGAAGTTTCTGTCATTCATTTGTGTGAATATTATTGGGAAGTCCGCAACCAACAAGTAGAAGGATTCTGTAGCCTTCAGTGTTAAGATCATATTACCAAATTTATAATAGTAATTATTTGATTACATTATTTTATGGAAATGATCATTGAGACTAGGATTTATTAATATTGATTTGTTTAACTGAACATTAAACTAATCAACATTTGAGAATAAACCATTGATTAAACGAGACAATTTGCTATTATTTTTCCATTCTTAAATGAATGGTGGTGCCCCTTTTGAACTTTAATAAACTATTAAAGTATTATTAATCATCAGATTAATTTCTAATAGCAGGATTAATCTGAACCACCTGTAACCGCTACAAATATAATGCAGTAAGGCTCTCAGGCATTCTGTATAGCTTTTGAATATTTATTCTCCTGTACTGTTCAAAACTATCTGCACATTCAAAACAATGATATGCTGATGTTAATTTAGGAATCACGTCTCACTGTTCATGACAGAGCACCAGTGTTAACTTACATGACATTTTAAAATTGGTAATGAAATGCCAACATTGGAAATGAAGACACTTGATACAATCTAATTCTGATACCCTGAAGGTTAAAAAGTGAAGTGTATTGGGCTAAACAAGCACACTAGCTATACTTACATTACTACACTATCTGCATTAACTTGTGCTGGGATAGAAGCGACTGAAACATATTCATATTTTTGGGAGGGGAACAAATGTATCTCTGTATATCCCCAAAACATCTACACCGAAGTCTGTAACATCTCCTCGAGGTGAAAGCAAATCGGGCCAGTAGCCAGGAAGCAGGGCCTAATAGTCCCAAGCAGAAATACACGATGGATGGGCTACCATTGTTCACGGCAGCAATGGAAACATAGTATCAATCACATCCACTGCAGATTAGAGCTTGTTGCTCTGAAGAAGAGAAAAAAAGGTATTTCATCAAAGACACGTTAACAAATTCCCTTACAATTAATTAAAGAAAAAATTATCTGAAGAAAATTGTGGGCTGTATACAGCTGAGATGTAGCTCCATCATAATGGATTCAAATTGAGTGAATTGAGACTGAGTATTATAATGTAGTAGCACTGCAGATGTATGCATGCTCTGAAGTGCGATATTGTTTGAGTAAAAAAGGTCTGTGGATCTGTATCACTGCTTTATAGCTAATTGTGCTCCCTTGTCACATTATTTCCTATAAATGAGAGTGTAAAGGAAGAGTAGGATTATGTTCCACAAGATGCATTGTCTTCCTCTAAATGCCCCATTAGGCCTGAGCCAAAGGATTATAAGAGTGTTCATTAGTTAGCCTATTCCTCACCCTGACATGCCATCTCTTATGGGTATCCCTGCCCTCGTCAAGGCTCTCAGAACTGTGTTTTAAAATGAGGAAAAGTGCATAGAAGGGATATATAAGCACTATCTAAAAACTGAAAATATTGCCGTAGATTGCTTTCTTTCAGGACGTCAAATACAAGCTGCATTACCTGAGTCATTCTTTAAGCCAAAACAGTTTTGCGTTTGCCAAAGCAATGCTCTCTAGAAGACGCTGACAGGGCAATAGGATTTAGGTGTAATGACTAGCTCTAAGCCAAATAGATATGTCTGCCTCTATTTTTACCCTCTTAATTGGAAAGTGATCTGCACAATGGCAGTTTTCATGAAGATGTTGCGAAAGAGGCTTAGCTTTCAAATGGTATCAAGGTTCGTCAGGCTTAGTAGGATTTCTACAAGTCATCCAGAGTACCAATGTGTCATCTTCCTTAATGCTTGGCTCACTAAGACCCTGTTTCCACCTGGCATTAATATGTGTTTTTTAGGATCCGATCGCGCTAACTACAGGTGGAAACACGCTCAATGCGCATTGAATGCGCATTGAAATTATCCACATTCGGAGGTGGTTTGAGACCACATATCCACATACCCATTAACAGTGGAAACACGTATGTGTATCTCATACACATTAGGCCCCGCCCACTCAACTGCGGCGAGTGACTGGGCGGAAACGCATACTCATTCACGCGACAATTCACGTCATAGAAGCGCACCGTTGCAGGTAAACAGACAACAGAAAACAGAAAACATTGAAGATGGAGTGTCGTGGATGGTCAACACAGGAAACTAGCCTCCTGATTTCGCTTTGGGCCGACGAGTCGGTGCAGCGGAAGCTGGAAGACTCGTACCGCAACCGGACGATTTATGAAGCTATTGCAAAGAAAATGCTGGAGAGTGGTTATAGCAGGGGTTGGCAGCAGTGCCAACGCAAGATAAAACACATCAAAATTGGCTTCCGGAAGGCCAAAGACATCAATTCCAAGTCCGGCAGAGACAGGGTCAGCTGTCCCTTTTATGATGAATTGGACCGGGTGCTCGGAGACCGACCATCGTTCTGTCCCCGTGAAGGGGACGTGTTGGACTCCGAGCTTGATTGCACGGAGGAGCCGCTGTTTAACTCCACAGCTCTCGTCACACCGCCAGACCGTACGGAGAAAATGTCGACCAAGCGGATGGTATGTACTTGTTTTTCTGAAAAACAGTAGGAATTATATAAAAAGGCTTTCGGCAATCCCTGTTCTTTGTGAACGTGGTTGTTGCTGCTGCTGTTGTTGTTGTTGTTGTTGTTGTTGTTAAGCTTCTGCCAATAGTAGCTCAAGCAAAAACAGCAGTCCTGCAATAAGTATACCACAGATGCTAACACATGTATGTGCATATCACGGTAATTATCTATTGTATGTCTATGCATTTAGGTACAGTCTGAGAGCACAATGAGAGCTGATGTCTAATGTTTACTTGTTTGTGTTTGTAGATGCTGCATCATCACCGTCATCAACACAGACACTGCCTCAACCACAGCCTTCGACATCGAAGAGGCCGGCAAATTTCAGCGCTACGTCGAGACACAAAAAGAACAAGGTCGATGCAGCACTGGACATTTTGAAAAGTGCCGTAAACAGCAACAGGGACGAGGAGTTAATACTGCGGTTGCATACTGAACGGCTAGCCCACGAAGCGGCTATGCAGAGACAAATGATGCAATTCCTGGCATCCACCTTCTCTCCCGCTCACCGCCCTCCTGCTCCCTCCCCACCCCGTATCCTGCACCGCCAGCCTGGTATCACCAGATGCCCCCTCAACCACCACAACCAGGCCCGTCACACCAGCTTCCTAAGGGCAACCATAGGTTCATGCCACCGAGACAGGCAGACCACTTCGACACTGAAGAGGATTCCCGTGGAGTTGTAATATGTTGCATTTTTACATATCTGGTTTGAAAATCAGCATCAGCCAGGTGAAGTACGGTACTCAGAGAACAAAACAGGCAGACAGGCAGGGTTGAACAGGTACACATGTTTCTGAATAAGGGGGTGAATGGCTAGTGCTTCTTTCTTACACAGCCATTTAAGTACGGTACTCAGAACAAAACAGGCAGACAGGCAGGGTTGAACAGGTGCACATGTTTCTGAATAAGGGGGTGAATGGCTAGTGCTTCTTTCTTGCACAGCCATTTAAGTACGGTACTCAGAACAAAATAGCCAGCCAAATGCAGATAAAATATGTGTGTGGCTGAAATATGCATCTACTGGGTGCCTAGTAAATATGTACCATTGAGTAATCATTTGGCTTGCGGATGAGGTTTATTTTGAACCCTGCGGGTTTGCATGTGTTTCCCCAGCATGATAGAGAGCATAATACTGAACTGTTTTATGGGGCTATACAAGTATGTTGTTTACTTGTACAGGTGATATAATTACAAATAAAGAAGTTGCTAAAGTTTGCTACATAGGGGAAACCACAGCAAGATAAAATGACACATAGAAGGCAAGTTAAAGCCAGTAAGCGTTTATTGGAAAAAACAAACATTTCTATTACTGTGAAACAACTATGTACATAGTGTGTGCAGGCTCAGTTCTCTGTAAAAAATGTTGCTAGTGCCTGTCTGATGGTCTGTGGCTCCACTGGTCTTTCCAAAGGCCCTGGAATGTCTGGCTCCATCAGTGCTGCTGGCTCATCCACTTCCTCCCTCCAGTTATCCAAGAAGTCATCTCCTTGTTCCATGCACAGGTTGTGCAAGACACAGCAACTGCTGACGATGGTGGGGACCTTCGAGATGCTCACGTCCATCTTCTTAAGGAGACACCGCCATCTCCCCTTAAGCCTTCCAAAGGCACATTCGACAGTCATGCGCGCTCTGCTCAGTCTGTAGTTGAACTGCCTCTGTTCGATGGAAAGATGTCCATTGTCCGGGTATCCCTTCATCAGCCAGCTCAAGAGTGGGTATGCAGGGTCTCCCAGGAGCACGATGGGCACTGGAATCCCTCCAACTTCTCTTGTGTCCTAAATGGAAATATCACATACATATAGTTAGATATATGCCCTGTAGGTACACAAGACAAGTACAAAGAAATGAACAGGCAATCTCCAGAGCATTACAAGACTATGCATCCTCACCGGTGGGAAAAGGCTGTTACTCTGAGCTAGGGCAAACAGATGGGAGTTGCGTAACACTCTTGCATCGTGCACACTGCCAGCCCATCCGACGTTGATGTTGGTGAATCTGTGGATGTTAAAGAAGAAGGATACAAGAATCGGTTTAATCACTGTTTGGTTTCATTAGACATGCAATGAGCTTACTATCTAACAATACAGATGACACAGTCATCATTTGACACATTACACTAAAATACACAGTGCACAGTAAACATGTTATGGAAGGAGTTGTGTGTTTGTGTGTGTGTGTGTGTGTGTATGTGTGTGTGCATGTTTATTTGAGACTGTACTTACCGAGAGAGGTGATCCACAACAGCTTGCAGGATGATGGAATGACTTCCCTTACGATTGTAATAATCTCTTGCGTTGCTGGAGGGGGAAGTGATTGGGATATGGGAACCATCTATTGCTCCCGCACATTGGGGGAACCCCCATCTTTCCTCGAAGCCATCCACAGTCTCCCGTAGTCTATCCCCTTTTGGAAGTCTAATAAATTGGCACTAAAGTGTCCGTATAGCGCGACAAACCTCCCAAACTAAGTTTGAAACTGTTGCTTTGCCAATTCCGAACAACTCAGACAGAGTTCTGTAGTCAGTACCCTCTGCGAGGTACCAAATGGCCACCGCTATCTTCTTCTCCGGTGCTATGGGCACACGCAAGTGTGTGACTTGTTTGCGAAGCAGCGGTCGCAGTTTCCCACACAGAAAGTCAAATGTTTGACGTCGCATGCGAAAATTAGCCAGCCATTGCTCGTCTGTGAAATCCCGAAGTACGCTTCTGTTCCACCAGTCTTGGCTTCTTGGACGACACCATATTGTCCTCCTGGGTCTTGTGGCTATCACAACACCGATAAAAGCGGCGGCTGCCCTTAAGTTCCTCCTTCTTCTCCGCTTCAGATGACTTCGAATTAGATCGATCTGGCTTTCTCCGAACACTCTGGACATTTTCAACAACCATAACACGCATATCACCAGTGCACGTGCGTCTTCCATCGTCAGTGACTTGTTCGGAACTTGCCAAACAACTGTTTGTTGTTGTTCTTCTTCTTCTTCTTTTATTTCCGACAGACTAGGCAAGGGCGGGGCACTGCTGCCCCCGCCGGTCAAAAACAACAGTATAAGCGGAAATGATGTACGAGCTGATTTCCATACAGCGCGGGGAATTCGAATCCGGATCGCAAACGCGCATAGAAGACGCATTGTTAAGGCCAGGTGTGAACAAGCATATTACATTTACATATAACGATCGGATTCCTCAGAACCACACATTAATGCCAGGTGGAAACAGGGTCTAAGTAGAGGCTGGAGTGTTAAAGCGATACACTGCAGGCAAAAACATTGTTTATTTCAAGCACTGGTCCATTTTGAGATTTTTGTCTATTTTGCTTCCATAAAGCTGAGAACACACCGGGCGCGTTGGCGCTTTGGGCCAAAGCGACCAACGCGCCCGATCTGGCGCGTGGTCATTTTGTGTCAAAAAATGGTCCAACGTGCCACCAAAGCTTCAATGCGCCACCAAACAGCTAGTCTCCCCCCCGATATATTTATTCCCCTAATCAACCATGGCTGCGACCCGACCCGACACAACAGCGTTCATGTCCGCACAAAAACAACAACACGGCCAACAATTGTGCCAAAAGACAAATAAACAGCAAGTGAACGGAACAAATAGCCTTAAAACAGCATTGAAGATTCACGCCACTCGGAAATGAACACAAACAGCAAGGCAGCAGCACCATACCAAACACATTTACAGCAGCATTGTGCGCAGGGCAGTAGAGAATAAAGGCAAGTAGCCTACATTACCTGGCTGTGACGGGACCGTGGCTGGCGTAGATATAGGCATAAACACCGGTGCTTCGCTGTACTCGTTGTGAAAGTTCCCCGGACTTTAGCCGTTATGTTTGGGTTCATTATATGGAGGTGGTGGCCGCACACAGCCGGGTGAGTTAGCTAACGCTATCCGACCGGTGCTAACTTGGTTTATCGGCTTAAGCACAGCCACACATATTCACTGAATTAACCAGGAAGCCCATTCTCCTGGCTCACTTTCCCCACCCCGAGCGGCTTCATATCACCAGCCAGCCGCAAATACATTTCCTCCACGGTGTTTCGCACACACAGCGGTGATAATTTGCTCCTCCATCTTGTCTGAGATTTTTCTGTCCTCCGGCTCTCTGCCAGTGACGTAGGGTCAAGCTCACCGCTGATTGGCCAACGCGGCTAAACGTCTCGCGCCGGAGCGTTGAAAGTTCAATATGTTCATCTTTTTTTGACGCTTTGCCGGCGCGGTGACGCTTTGGCGACGCTTTGCCGGCGCGGTGACGCTTTGGCAACGCGCCCAAACCGCCAAAAGCAACGCTTTGCCGCGGCCAACGGATCATCGCGCCTAAACCAATGGTTCCCTATGCAAAAATAGGATTTTTCAACGCGGCCACCACACCCAACGCGCCCGGTGTGTTCTCACCTTAACATGTCATCTTTCATATTCGTATAAATAAACAGTTTAAAACTACATTCACATGTCTATTTTACTAATACTTGTCTGTTTTAACTGTACATGTCTACTATACAACCTTGTCTCAAAATATCTTTTTTAAACAGAATTTTTTTTTCAACTGAGTTATCATTCTTGCATATGCTGAAGGTTTTACTGAAGTATTTTTTCATATGTGTACTGTCTGATTTATGATGCAATTTGTTCATAAAAACATGCAGAAAATGCATTTTTTATTTATAAAAATGCTAATCTGATCTGTAGAAGTTTGGACACTAATATGTTGCAAAATGAAATAAGGATTTTAACTCTGGCTTTACCCAACATCTAGATTTTTGGTTTTAAAGAGATGCAAATCCACACATAAATAATTGGATATTGCCATATTTATTCAAACATCTCTGAAAACAATGTTTTGTTTTAATGTAAGTAGTCAACTGTAATAGTTTCATGATTTTGAAAATGTGATCCTTTTCACTTGCAGTGTCTTGCCTTAAAAGGTAGGCTGTGGTTTTACTGTGGCTAAAACAGTGTGCATTACCTTCCATTAGCTCAAGGTTGAACGGTGGCCACGACATTCCCTGTGACAAAAGGAAGAGTTGCATCTTTTTTTTAAATTCATGAGCCCCTAGCACATCATTATTTCCTGGATAGAAAAACAGTACATATTAAAACCATCCATTTCAAAGCCCCTCCCTCTCTCAGGATTGAGGTTCAAACATCCACATGTTTTCCCAATCTAGAGAAAAGTTGAAAGTGGTGTCTCTTTTTTGTAACTGTAATCTCTGAACCATCAAACATAGGCCATCTCTGTCTTTGAGTGAATCCAAGTAAATCAATCAGCCAGGTGGGCTACAGATAGTATAGCGCTCCCCGGATCATCCTCTCATCAATAAAGGAGCAGAGCGGTCGATGGTGTGCGGCCAAACTACTGCTAACTACACTGGTGTGCCAACTTTGCCTGTGGAACGCTGGATAGACACAGGATGATGATTGCTTCTTTCTGTCTATTGGGAAGTGCTGTGGTAATGAGCAGAGTGGAAATACTTAATGAAATTGGGACTACTCATTGCATCCCATCACCATCAGTGTTAATATAGGCTGCAGTTTGAATTCTCTTAAAAATAATTTTGAGAAGTCTCTTGTCAGTACCACAGGATACACAAGATCTTCTCACATAAGTGTGTAGTCCTTGTGGAGGGGAATATTGTTTATTCGGTTTTTAACCCTCATCCTACCGACTGGTCATATCTCACTGGTATTTTTATTATATCTCACAATTGTTTTACTTTTCCAATCAATGTGTTCCTCATCACTCAATATTATTGTATCAGATTCCCTTATTTCTGCTTTTAAAAAATACAAATGCATTGTGGTCAATTTTGACACCAGCCAATTCCGCATATGTATCTTTAAAATAAAAATATTTATTGAGTATATTTGCCATAGTTTCTAACTAAAGTATCAAACAATATCAGGGATAGTAGGGGAGCTCTCTCAGTCAATTGGAAGTTGACAGTCAGCAAGTTACTATAAAACACTGATATTCCCCTAAAAAAACATATTTCCATTTTTAGCATTCAGCATATTAACTTTAACTCTCCTACAATTATTAGAATCAGTTATTTTTTTCTCTCAGACTGCATTATTTACATACTAATAATGTATAATTTTGGTTTGATGGTGGTCTCTTTCAGTATGTTCTGCTTGGGGTCTCCAGTGACCGTTATAACTATAGCATTTGGTTGTTTGTGTCTCTATTTGCTTCTGGCTATATTTGCTTACTGTAGATTTTAATGATATGATGCCATTGGTGTTTATTTCAAAAAGTGGCACACTATTTGTTTGATTTATAGGACTGTATTGTAGTTTTTGCTGTATTACAATATGTAGTATTATTATTAGGCCTACTATAAAAATGACTTCATAAAAGTGTTATTCATGCACTTGTCACACACACACACTTAAAAGGCCTATCCATCCCAAAGTCCCGGGCAGAATTTCTGTCCCAGTCCATTCCTCTGTCCAACAAGATGTTGCATACATTTAACCGGTTGAACCTATTGTGGTCAGTGGAATTTTCTTGGCTGCTATCTGTCGGGGCAGTAAACATTAGAACAAGTGACTCTAAAGATACGTGTGATGCCCGCGATGGCTGTCGTGCATAACGCTAGTGATGCGCTGCTTCATCATATTTGAGTTATTTGTGTCCATCGCGTGTGACGCTCCTAACCTGTGTAGATGCCCGCCCTCTATTTTATTTCCACTAATCAACCATGGCTGAGATCAGGGGGGTATTTCAAGAAGGGGGTTTTGAGGCAACTCAGAGTTTGTACGCAATGAGTTAGTGGGAACTGTAGGTTTTCCGTTTCAGGAAGCAGGTTCAGGGGTGCTATGATACCAATGTGACATATAGGGCCATTGTATGACATCATATGGGGATGCAAATGTGATGGTCGAGAATGAGAAAAAGAATGAAGGTTGTCTTTTCTTAGAAGTTTGGAATCTACTGGGGACACATTGATTGACACATTGATGTTGACAAACCATGAAACGGTGCCTTTAGCATAATAGGTGACATTGAAGTCTTCATTGCAGACTATAACACATGATCAGGGAATAGAAATTGATAAATTAAAACCCTTTTTGAATTGTTACATGAAAAACAAGATTGTGTAAGAAAATAAATGTGTTTTGAAAACTGACAGTGAAGAGCACTATCTGTACAGAAAGGAAAGGTCAGGACAGGATGCCCTCATGTCAGTGAGCCATGTAAAGCTCAAACCCTGTTTTGAACTAGCCCTCTTCAAGCCCAACAGTCTATTAAGCCTCTACATTCTTATTATTACGAGCAAAGTTAATTTAAGTGATTAAAGTGTTTCCTAGTTAAGTTAGGAGGAATGAGGTCAAACAGTGTTAATTCATATCAGAGAAAATTATACTTGTGCCCTGTCATACAAAAAATATCAAAGGGTTCCTTGCTGCTTAGACAGTGATTAATTCCCAACTTTAATTGTTGCCTCTGAAATAGCTTGGGGTGAATGGACAAGGCTGTCCTTTACTTCACTCCAGTGTATTGAAGTGACATCGCTCACAGATTAACAGCGTGACGAAGAGGGATCCCTCCAAGCCAGAGTGTAGCGTTGTTACAACATAGGAAACTACATCACAGGTCACCTATTGTGCAAAATGCACCTTTTCAATGTATTTCAATGTGTGACTAGACAATCCCAGAATGAGAAAAAAAAAATCTCTCTCTTTTCGTTCGAGCTCGACCTTTCTGAAAACCTGTTTTCAAAAACCACAAACAGATGTATCTCCCATTATGATGCCATAAGAGGAAAAGCCACGCCACCTCATTACCAACCTGATTTACTGTATTGATACCTCTCCACCTTTGATAAGCCACATCCCACAGATCCCCCTGAATCTAACTGGCAGTTAAATCCAAACCTGCAGTTAGATTCAGGACCAATCAGAACAGACTGGGCTTTTTGAAAGGCAGCGCTTAAAGAGCGTTTCAGATGGAGGCTGAAAAAAGGAAATTTAGCAATGGCACGGTGAGAAATATAAAAGGTTTTTGGACACTACACCATGAAAACCGTCTCAGTAGAAACCCAAATTACAATTTTTAACCTGAAAATGAGCATGATATTTGAATGACAGAAAGCATACTTGCTGTTTTTTATAGCTTGTGGTAAGGGATGTTTGTGGCCTGGCAAAACCTGGATTAATCTGTAAATTTGAGATAATGCACGGCCCCATGTTGCAAGGATCTGTACACAATTCTTGGAAGCTGAAAATGTCCCAGTTCTTGCATGGCCAGCATACTCACCGGACATGTCACCCACTGAGCATGTTTGGGATGTGCTTGACCGGCGTATACGACAGCGTGCACCACTTCCCACTAATATCCAGCAACTTCGCACAGCCATTGAAGAGGAGTGGACCAACATTCCACAGGCCACAATTGACAATCTGATAAACTCTATGCGAAGAAGATGTGTTGCACTGCATGAGGCAAATGGTGGTCACACCAAATACTGACTGGTTCTGAGTCCCCAGACCCCCAATAAAGCAAAAAAATGCACATTTCAGAGTGGCCTTTTATTGTGGACAGTCTAAGGCACACCTGTGCACTAATCATGATGTCAGATCAGCATCTTGATGTGGCACACCTGTGAGGTGGGATGGATTATCTCAGCAAAGCAGAAGTGCTCACTATCACACATTTAGATAGATTTGTGAACAATGTTTGAGATAAATGGTAATATTGTGTATCTGGAATGAATTTTAGATCTTTAAGTCCATCTCATGAAAAATGGGAGCAAAAACACAAAGTGTTGCGTTTATATTTTTGTTGAGTGTATGTTTGAGCTGCAACTCATGCTTAATCTGACAATTAGCCTGCCCAGGACCAGGCTAGTTTCCCTGCATACGTTTCTGTAATAAATGAGCTTGAAATATGGAACCGGAAAAACCCGAAAGTGAGTCAGACAAACCGAAATAAGCCTGGCTTATTTGGTAAACTTGCATTATGGAACAGCCCTCCCAAAATCCTCAACTATCTCCCTCGTCTAGGCAACAATGAAGAGAAGGTGGTTCCTCCCACACCGTCCCACAAAGCTGTTCACCAGTCCCCTACTCTGTCTCCTGTCCAGTACTGACACACTCCATAACTGCTGAATCATTTCTGAATCATTGAATCATATTTCATTAGAATAGGCCTATATAAAAGAGACAAGTGCAGGGATAAAATGAGGGATGTGAAATGGAAAGTCAAGTTTGATAACCTGGTCTTCAGTCCATTTATATGGCCAAAGGTATACGATTTGATGACACACATTTTGATGTTTTTTTTATCTAGAAATAAATCATTGTGGTGTCTCAACCCATCTCTCTCACACACACACACACACACACGACACGTCTGTGTATGTGTGTATACATACAGTATACGTATATGTATAAATATATATATATTATAAGTCATTTTAGTCAAATCAATCAAACTAATAATAATAATAATAATAATAAAGTGTTATAGCACCTATCAAAACAAAGTTACACACTGCTTATATTGCTAATATACTGTATATTGATATGAATATTGGTCCATAACAAAATGATGCAGTTATTAATTGTCTGAGGCTGAAAAATAAAACTATTTGTAGTTAATATACAATATTGATCAAATATTGATATTTCATACTGGGTCATATTAATGTCATGTATTTACAAAAAGCCTAATCATATCAAACTGAGGATCCTGTCTTTTGATGTGTCTATATAAACATTATTGTTATGACTTTACTCAGATAACTCTAAATATTGTGTCCGATATTCATATATTGTGTTTAAATATTCAATTACATTAGAAATAATTTATTTTCCTTTTCTTGTGTTCTACTACTCCATCACCAGTTCACTATAACTTTCTGTATTTGTTTGTCATAACTTGGCAAACTGGTCGAGCACCCTTCAACTTTCACATAGGTGGAATGCAATAAAATGGCAGGACAAAAGAAGGGAGTATGCCATTTCACTGAGACAAGGCAATGACAGATTGACATATAATTGTATTTATCTTTTCTTATTGGTTTTTTCTTCACTAAGCTTTCAAAACATTTCCAGTGTTACAGTACAATCAGCAATACCTTTCACACCATCCCATGCAGTGCACTGCATAACGAAAAAATATATAAAAATAGCATTCTTTGTTTCAGAAATACAGTATTTAAAAGTTCCTCGTTGCACCTTTGAGGTAAGTAACTGGGAGCCAATGTCGGGAGGTGAGCTCATGAGTGATTTGTTCTCGTCCCTTTGTGCCGGTAACAAATGGCACAGCTGCGTTTTGGAAGAGCTGGAGAGAGGCCTGGCTGATACCCAAGTAAAGTGCATTGCAGTAAGTACAACTTAAAGTAGATCAGCAGTGGTTGAAAATTGTCGGAATGCATGAATTATTCCGAGCTGATAAAAACAAGACCGGACAACATGTTTAACTTGATTGTCAAAGTTAAGGGTATTATCAAATATAACCCCTAGATTCCTAGAAGCCTGAATAATGTTATTGGCTAAACTGTAAATGTTCTGGCAGATTGAAAGGCAGAAAAGGGGGGGACCAACCGGGACGACCTCAGTATGTTTGGACTTTACTGACTGGGGTTTTCTCACGCTCTGGTGTATACAGAGGCTGTTTTTGTCCTGACTATACAGCAACACCATCATCAGATATAGTAATGACAAATGCTGGTTTACTGCTAAGCTCAGAGGCTAAGGCTGGAAACAGAAGAAGGGGTCAGGAGTTGCACCAATGATAAGTTTAAATAGTGATGATACAGTTTTAGCAATGTGGCCAAATAGGTTAAATATCTGGACACTAAACTTCAACAGCAATTATTAGTTAAAGAATTTGCCTTTGTCTGAAAAGGTCCAAGACAGATAACAAAATGCGAACCAAAAGCATTCCACTCCTTAAACAACGTGTGCCTGGCAAATGACCAGAATGAGTCACATCAGTTAGTATCTCCTCATGAACCGATATCCGGCTGTACTGTGTGTGCACCGAAATAAAAACTGGTGTTCATAAACAGCCTAGACTAGTATTTAAAAAGGTTATGTAACCCGAAGGGGGGCCCAATGCAGTAGCAACATGCCAGTTCACAGAGCTTAGGCTGTGTATAAATTTTTTATTTTTTTTTCAGCATACAAGCAGTACCAACAGGTAGCGGATCGTGACAAGATACAGTATTCACTGATTTTGGAGAACGTACAATGACTTAAACGCACAACAATAGGTAATATTCTGCCCTAAGTGGGCTCTTCGATATAGAACAGAACTACGGGGCTTACGTTCAAAACAATAACCGAAAACAGTTAGATGACGTCATGGATCATGAGAACAGTTTTGGTGAGAGTAGCAGAGGGAAAAATAAAAGAAGCAGAGGGCAAGGCATAAACATATTATATCATGATGGTGCAAACAAAACAATACAACAAACAACAATCCAATGCTGTGAAGCTTCAACTTTTCTTTTTCTTTATGGCGCGGTTGTGGAGTGACTTCCTCCCCTGTATTACCCGCTCCCCCATGTTTTCACTAGTTAATAGTTTTAGCAGGGATTTTCAGGAAGCAGACTGGCCCCGTCATTTACAGGTGACCAGGTGAAACGATGCGTTACTTCAGTCAAATTAAACATTTCTCTGGTATTGAACATTGATGGAAACATTTGTGATGTGTTAAGTTCACAACTTGTGTAATTTTGTGAAGTTTTAATGCAAAATCAATACATATTTCCCCTTTGAGTATAAATGTAAAATTGTATAAATAAACATAGAAATAAAATAATAAAGAATAATAAATAAATGAGAGTTGCTAGCATAAACAATTCAATATTTCAAATTGATTACTACATTTATTTATTTCCATATTTTGTACTTTATTAACTTCACCATTTATTCATTCTTTTATTTACTTCTGTATTTTAGATCATTTTCCATACGTTCCTTGGGCATTCATGCAAACGTGCTTCAGTGGTTGTGTTTCCACAGAGGGTGTACATCTTAGAAGTATTATCTGATTTTACTCATAACGTAGTATACCCAATACAATAGAAATAGCTTGTTAGGAGTAAGAATTATGTGGAAATAATATGTTATGCGGCATGTTCCATAACCTGGAGTTCAATATCTAAAAATAACTTAAGCTAGAGAGAAGCAAACCAACATTATATAAACAATTTGAGCTGGGGTTTTGTCTTATGGTTGACTCTTGTCACATTGGCGTAATACATATTTGAGAACATCTTATTATTGGATTGCACTCCTACCACAATATATCTAATACAGCGGTTATATTTTGTAAGAAGTATGATTCATGTAAATGTCCTGAATTATTGCTGCAAGATAAGATTGCTGTGGTTGAATAACACAAACCTGCAGTGCAATGACTCACAATATCTTTTAAGCTAGGGAGAAGCACATCCCATTGTGTAAACATGAAGCTGCACCTTGTCTATTGCGGTTTGTATTTTCCTTTGTACGTCACATTTCTTATTGTTGTTAATGCTTGTTTGCAAGTGCAAGACAAGAATACCCTGCCACAAGGAACATGTAATCAATCAATGGATCTTACACACTGTTTGATTTAAAGGTCATCATTTGGAAGTGCAATGCAACAACCAACATAGGGAAACACCACGTTGCCAAATACATCACTGTGACATGAAGCTACATGCCTCTTTATAATAACAATAATTTAAAATAGAACTGCAGGATACCTTGGCATTGCAAATTAATTTAACTCATTAAAATACACTTTAGGATAATCTCTAAATTACCATAGAAACCATAATTCCAATTTTACCTCACCATAATGCTCATCTTTAAGCAGCTGTACTGCCAGTGAATATAAAGGGGATATTCAAATGAATTTGCATAACATACAAATCACTGGCTTTGTGTAACCCCACAACAACACACAGTATAACATATGTATCTGAAGTCTAAAAAGTTTGAAAAAGTTTTCAATACATTTCTCTCAAATTAAAAAAAACTTCTTATTTTATTTTACAAATGTCTTAAATATAGTTTCCTGTCTATCAGAGGCAGTACAGTTAGTTGAAAAATATTCTTGTATCAGAGTGTGAACTGTCAATAGACTTCAAACACATAAATTAGGATTGTTGCAAAAGTAGATTTAGCTTTAAATTAGCTATCACAATCTAGGAAGCTCATTTAATCATAATGGGCGACTTTCAATTGTAGCAAATTCATAATTTCATTTGATGATCAATCCATCCGTATTATTCCATTATCATGCTCTATTTTAATTTAATTTAATTAATTGATTATTATTTATGTATAGGGGAGAGTGGCCTAAATTGTGCAACTTTTCACTCAAAGTGACTTTAAAGTAAGGCCTTGACAGTAAAGTCTCCAACTCAAATATGTACATATATTTCAGGGTGTTGTGCATCCCTGGCAATAAAAACTTTGGATCTGGAATAAACTGTTGAAGAAATATAGCTTTCGGAAAAAAAGTTGTCTTGTTGCACAACTTGCCCCCGGTGTGGTGTAAGTTGTGCGGTTGGAGAGAATACCATGGGGTAAATTGTGCCATTGCTATACACTCATAAACTGTAATGCAAGACAAATCCATAAGACAATTACTTATTTAAGGTTTATTTAAAGGAAATAAAGGAAATACTTGACAAAGATTGAAGGACAATTTTCTTAAACAAGGCCTAGCAGATCTAATGGTTTTACCTGCAAAGCTCACAATGACAAAGTCACCATCATCATCTTTCTGGCCATCTGAACTCTCATCAGTGGTGTCGTTAAGTGGAATTGAGATGTCACTCTCTTCTGAGCTACTGTAGACAATCACTTTCTTTTGGTGACCAGCGTATACAGCCATGCCACTGGCACAACTTTCAGAAATGTACTTTGCACTAGTTGCTCCGTGCTTGTGGAACCAACTGCCACCTGACAAATGTGATTCCCCCTACATTTCTGCCTTTAAATCAAGGCTCAAAACCCATATGTACACCCTGGTGTTTCCTCCCCATTAACTATCTTACTTCTGCACTACTATCTGTGTTTATGTGGATGTATGGATTTTACGTCTTTTATTTTGGTTATTGTTATTTTACCTTCATTGTTTACCTACTGAATGCACTATGTACAGCACTTTGGACAGTGCAAACTGTCATACATGTGCTTTTATAAATACATTTTACTTACTTATTTATAACTCACCCAGGCTCTTTGGCACAAATCACCCCAATCCCAGAAATTTGGATAATAAGCATGATGCAGCAATTTAGGGCTGACATCGTGCTAACTGTATAGACTCAAAATGTAGCATAATAAAGCACTAAAACATTTGTCAAATGTTTTCAAACTAGTCTATAATTGTTCAGACACAATAATCAAAAAACCTTGATCATGGAAATTTTACTTTGAAAGGGAAAACACAGTTTTGTTTAGCTTAAATGTGCTTATATCTTATTCCTTGTGTCTCCCTTCTTTACAGGAGTCAAATGGATGGCTTTTCTTAAATATGTGGTCACATTTCCAATTTCTTCCATGGTTTTCTAGAAACAAGGGGTGGCACAACTTCCAAAATGCACAACTTAGGCCACTCTCCCCTACTACTATAAATAATTTTATATAGTAACAAATATTTGCAGTTTGTATTGTCCATACTGCTGAACCATCATACTTTCACACCTTGGCCAATATGACTGTGAAACAGTATTTAATTGTACTATGGGAATAATGATGATTAATTTGCATGTTTACTAAACTGACACTTGGAAGCAGAATTTATTTATTTTTTCATTAATATATATATATATAGAATTCATACTGGATCATATTAACGTCATGGATTTGCACTGAAATTAAATTAAATTAAATTAAACTGAAATGTTTTTCTATTCATGTGCTTATATTTACCTTATTACTTTATACTTTAGGTGTATTGTATTATCTATTTACAGATTTACTATGATAATTCCAAATATTCTTTTATATTCTTTCAACATGTTTTGGAATACAATTCTATTAACAAATGACTTTTGACAAATGTCTTTCCGCCTTCATCACATCACTATGGCTGGTTCGATGTTGAAGTACTCCGCCTCACAGCTGCTGAAGTACAACAACCGCTCCATCCCACCCTGTATTTCCACCATTAAGCAGCTAGGACTATTGCGCAGACCCCGATATATCCACAGAGGCTCAGGGAGAAACTTTATTTATGGTCAGCCTGCCGGCTTCATCCCATCCGAGACGGCTGAGGGCAAAGGACACAACATCGCGAGATCACCGCAGTCCCGGCTGGATGGATTTCATGGAGTGGATTACAACCTGCGCGGAGTGGATTTTAATGCTGCCGGCTTCATCCCATCCGTCTTGTCCACTGAGACGGCTGAGGGCAAAGGATACAACATCAGCATCTCCTTCCCATTCGTCCGGTTACCTCTGCCACGTCATCAGGACTCACCGCTATTGAACCATTCACCGCTTCTGTCAGGCAGCAGCTCACCAGGCAGGACAGGAAACATGGACTGGGTTTCAATCCTTCATCGCCAGTGACCCATACTGCGGTTTGTGTGACTAGCTCCCCCAGCTACTGTCCACCTCCGGCATCACCATGTAGATTACTGGCTACTTCACCTCCCCATACTGTTTATGTGACTAACCCGACAATACGTACAAGAAACACTTGTCACTTTAATACTGCAAACCTGTCAAACTTGGTATCCATTCCCCTTCAGCCACAGTCTGCTGTAGTAAATAGGGCTGACAATGCTTCACACTCAAACACACTAAGTTTGGCCTTGTTAAACATCAGATCTTTGTCAGGTAAAACATTTTTAATTGATGATTTTATTACCAAGAACAATCTTGATTTTATGTTTTTAACTGAAACTTGGTTGGACCCAGACAACAGCTCAGCTGTTCTTATCGAGTCAACCCCCCCAACTACACTTTCGAGAGTGAGGCCAGAGCTTATAGGAAAGGTGGTGGAGTTGCTATTTTATTTAATGAATCTTTAACATGCAAAAAGATGTTTTATGGAAACTTTGTTTCATTTGAATATGTGGCTCTCAAGTTAAATTCAGCCTCTCAAGCTATTTTTATTAATATCTACAGGCCACCTAAATACTGTGCAAACTTTTTTGATGACCTTACTGGACTACTGTCTGTAATCTGTATGGAGTTTGACTGTTTATTGATTGTTGGGGATTTTAATATACATGTGGACAAACCCGAGGACAGAAGTGCTAAAGAACTGTGCTATGTACTGGAACATTTTGGACTCTCTCAACACGTAAACCAGCCTACACATAACAAAGGTCACACCCTGGACTTATTAATTTCAAAGGGCCTGGACATTTCAAACCTTTTAGTGTCTGATGTGGGTCTCTCCGACCATTCATGTTTGTTTTTTGGGAGTACAATATCTTTGCACACAACTGCAAAAACAAAGGTTATCAAAAAACGGTATATTACTGAAAACACGAGTGAACAATTTATCCAGGCATTTTCTCTGTCCCCGCTCCTCCCCTGTATCTCAGTTAATGAGCTTGTATGTAACTTCAACTCAAAAATTACAAATGTTATCGATGCTATTGCACCCACCAAGGTGAAAATCATCTCTGGTAAAAAAAGGTCTCCCTGGAGAAATACCCCTCAGGTCAGAATTGAAAAAAGAGAATGCCGTAAATCAGAACGCAGGTGGCGAAAAACAAATCTAAATGTTCATTATAACATCTTCAAAGAGAAACTACGCACGTTTAACCTAGAACTAAGAAATGCAAGACAGTCTTTCTTCTCTGACATCATCACCCAAAACAGCAACAATGCACATGCCCTGTTTGCTGCTGTTGACAGGCTAACAAACCCTCCTGTGTCAGTAGCGTCTGAGCATCTTTCCACAAGGGCCTGCAATGAATTTGCCTCCTTCTTTACTGAGAAAATCCATAAAATAAGACAAGCTGTCACTGCATCAATACCAGGTTCAAGATATGTTTTATCTCTGTACCCATTTAAAACGAATTCAGATGCCATGACAGAGTTTTTTCTGATAAACACGAAAAACCTGGATGACATTATACAACACCTGAACTCCTCCTCCTGTTGCCTTGACATTCTGCCCACAGGCTTCTTTAAAACTGTTTTTAGCTGTAGGGGAGAACGGGGTAATTTGTCACATGGGTTGGATGTCACATTTGTTATATCTCGCCACCAGAGCGCGCTAGCTCTGAAATGTTGATATAAAAAAGGTCCAGAATTGGGATCAGAGGTCACATACATAGACTTCCTTGGAGGAAGACAGCTGCATTTCAGGTGAGAGGATGTTTTGTGTTTTTCATGTCAAATTCAAAATATTTTGCTTCTCAGTATTTTTCTTCTAGGCTTTTACACAATGGGTTTATAACAAAACACTTGTTACCCTCAGAAAGTGTGAAGGGTAAGCTATAGTTTAGATTGTTGTTAGCAAGCTAATTAGTTGTCAGATGGTTGTTGGCCTTGATGCTAGCAAGAAATTCAGGTTGGGGTTGGTCGTCAAATTTTTTGGGGGGTTGGTTGTCACATGTTATCTCAAGGCTGCAGCCAGAAAAGGAACCCAATAATGAAAGAAATTGTCAAGCTGTATCCTCCCCAGAGAAGGAAAGAATAGAGCAGGAAAAGGCAGCTAGCAAGCAAAAGAAAAAAGGGCAACAAAATCAAAACAACCCAGTGCATCCCAAACTAGACCAGCTGCCAAGGCTACAGTAAGTTATGTAGGCCTATTTGTCAACTTGACAATGCAATTAAACTTTCAAATTTGGTTCTGCCTCATTGCCTTCTTTTTAAGATTTTTCCCATTAAGATAACATTGTGACAAACAACCCCATAGTGTTTGACAACCGACCCCTTGATGGGGTTGGTTGTCACAATGTGTCAGAGTGTCTTTGATGGTAAATTACTTCTTCATTACAATAAGTTGGAAAAAAAGAGAGACACACATTTCAAGCCAACACCTTAAGCTTCAATTTAATGTAGGAATGGCTATTGAAAGATGTTTTGGTGATGAGCAATTCTCACTAGAGTAAAAAGTGTGCCTACTTACCCCGTTCTCCCCTATGGCCTCAGATGTCCTAGAAATTGTCAATATGTCCCTTCGCACTGGTGTATTCCCACAGGCCCTGAAAACAGCTGTCATCAAGCCACTCCTAAAAAAGAAAAATCTAGATACATCACTCATGAATAATTATAGGCCGATATCCAACCTACCATTTTTAAGCAAGATCATTGAAAAAGCTGTTCATCATCAGCTAAATAACTACTTAGCAAAGAACAACTGCTTTGATGTCTTTCAGTCAGGTTTTCGACAACACCACAGCACTGAGACTGCTCTGGTTAAGGTCCTCAATGACATCCACTTAAACACAGACAGTGGCAAAAGCTCTGTATTAGTTTTATTGGATCTCAGTGCTGCGTTCGACACAGTTGACCACAGCATATTGCTAGATCGACTTGCAAACTGGGTTGGACTTTCTGGAACTGTGCTAAACTGGTTTGAATCATACTTAAAGGAAAGAGACTATTATGTGTCAATAGGCAATTTCACATCCGAGCGAACAAATATTACATGCGGGGTCCCCCAAGGTTCCATTCTTGGGCCTCTTCTGTTTAACATATACATGCTACCGCTAGCTCAGATTATGAACAAAAACAAATTCTGCTACCATAATTATGCAGACGACACACAAATTTACATAACCATATCACCAGGAGACTATAGTCCGATTCAAGCACTAAGTAAATGCATTGAACAAATCAATGACTGGATGTGCCAAAACTTTCTTCAATTAAACAGCGACACAACTGAAGTAATTGTCTTTGGGGCCAGGGATGAACAATCAAAAGTCAGCGCACAGCTTAAATCTGTTATGTTAGAAAGCACACACTAAGCTAGAAATCTTGGAGTAGTGATAGATTCCGACTTGAATTTCAAAAAACACATTAAATCAATTACTAAGTCAGCCTACTACCACCTTAAAAATATATCGAGAATTAAAGGGCTAATATCTCAGCAGGACTTAGAAAAACTTGTCCATGCATTTATTTTTAGTAGACTTGACTACTGTAATAGTGTCTTTGCAGGCCTTCCTAAAAAATCAATCAGACAGCTTCAGCTAATTCAGAACGCTGCTGCTCGAGTCTTCACTAGGACCAAAAAAGTAGATCACATTACCCCAGTTCTTAGGTCTTTACACTGGCTTCCTGTCACTCAAAGGATTGATTTTAAAATATTAATGATGGTCTACAAAGCCTTAAATGGTTTAGGGCCAAAATACATTACTGATCTGCTGATACGTTATGAGCCGCCCAGAGCCCTTAGGTCGTCTGGGACAGGTCTTTTAAAAGTCCCCAGAGCTAGGACTAAACAGGGAGAGGTGGCATTCAGCGTTTATGCGCCCAATGTCTGGAACGGACTGCCAGAGAGTCTGAGGTCCGCTGAGACTCTCAGCTCTTTTAAATCGGGTCTCAAAACGTTCTTGTTTCCCTTTTAACCTGTATATATATATATATATTTTTTTTTTTTTTTTTTTTTTTTTGATAAAATGTTTTAATTCTTTTATTTAAATGTTGTATTTTTATCCATGTTTTAAATTTGTTCCTTTTTTGTATTTGTATTCTTTATTTGATTTTAACCCTGTGAAGCACCTTGAGTGGCCCTGCGCCTGAAATGTGCTCTATAAATAAAATGGCCTTGCCTTGCCTTTATAACCCTTCCATAACTTGTCAAACCGGTGGGGCAACCTTTAACATTGACTTAGCTGGAATGCACCTGTAACTTCTTTCACAGGATAAAATAAATCAGTATTCTATTGTCCTCTGCCAAGCAAAATGACAGATTGTTTTTTTTTCATCACTAAGGTACCACAACATTTCTGAAATAGCTATCACGCCCAAGTCCCGTCATACAGCTTATATTGGGTTCCCTTACATATAGGCATTAAAAGAGGTGTACTGTCACAAAAGCTGTTTGAACGGATGTGTGGAAACCTTGCTGGACTGAATTAAAAGACACTAACATATTTATATTTTTTTAGGGAAAAAATATATTGATAAATAACACAAACATCTGAAGTCTACACAGGGGGGATATAAAATCAATTTTCTTCATTTTGGGTAAGTACAATTTTAAATCTGTGTACACTTGCTTTCTATTTTCTAATTATATTTACTGTTTTCTAATCATAGGACCAGTTGATGTTTTTCTATTCCGTTTTAAATTATGTTCCTCAAATTATTTAACTTTGTTTTAATATATTGTTGAATCATGTCTCAATTTTCTTTCACAAATTAAAATAACCATTTAATGTTTTCCCCCTTCATTATAATGACACATGTTTCGTTCAGCATGGTAAAAAGCACTGTTTTAGATACAAACACACAAGCTACATATTTTTAAGTTCAAATAGAAATTAGTATTAAATATAAAGCATGAAAACAATATTGGTTCTTGTAGGGTCAGCTTGTAGCACCTGATCTCAAATTGATCAGTGTTTGGACCTAACATATTTCAGCCTGGTTGATTTTTGTAAACAGTTTCACGGATAAAGTGTTAAAGGCGGTTAAAGAGTAGTCTTGTGGTGCTCCAGAGGTGTAGTGAGTATTGGTATCATAAAGACTCATGCTGCCTTCATGTGCTACTTGGAAATATGGTACTTTGTGCAGTCGTAATTACGACAGACGCATTCAAGTGCGCTGGTCAGGAAAAAACAAAATGGACAATAAATAGATATAGTTTTTTTGCCTTTTGTCTTTTAAATGGCTGATGTTTTATGGTTTTGAGTGTAATATTTATAATTATTATTATCTAATTTGTGCATTATGAGATTATCTGTACCTGTAAATATGCCTTTAGTGACTCTCTGACGTTTGGTTAACCTTAAGGAATGATCGATTTCATAGGAAATTTAATAGCGTCTTCTGATAAAAGCAGAGAATTGAGTCTTTATTGATGGTAACTAGACTGTGTATTAGGGATACGCATTTCTATAGTTTGGGGACAATGATCTGAAATAACTATTGTTCTGTAATCACACTTGTATCTAGGGGAACCTAGTCTTTTATCCAGGACAATTATCTACACAGGAGAGAAAATTGTAGTATCTGGAGATAGAATTGCTAAATCACTACACAGCTACATCAGCTATGCCACATGATTTAATGAAAACTTTATTTGAACGCCCGAGCATAACAAGCTCATACTACTGTTTAACAACACAGGCTATACAAGAAAATTAGATGAGAGGAAGTATTGACAGTGCATTTAAACTATGCTGAAACACAGTCACGTGACATCTACTTTATGAATTTCCAAAATATCATCAAAAATATAGAAAAAAAACCCTGCACACTGTCTCTTGTCTCTGTCTCTGCTGAAAAAAAGTATTGTTTTTGTGCATTGATCACTTGTAGATCAATGCAGTCCAAATTAATTATTCATTGAACCAAGTTAGAAATTAAAAAAGAGAGAGAGACAGAGAGGGAGAGAGAGATAGAGAGACAGAGTGAAGGAGAGAAAGAGAGAGAGAGAGGAGGGAAATAAAACGGGCAAAATTAATCTATAGATCCATTAGATCTAAGATCGATAGATCATGAAACTTTAGTTTAGTTAAGTTAAAAATAAAAAGGGAGAAAGAGATTAAAAAATTAAATAAAACGGACCAAGTTAATGAATGACTGTGATGTCCTGTTCTGTTTCTGAATGTTCAATGTCCCCATGGGTGTAAAGTAGCGAATTACATTTACTCGCGTTCCTGTAATTGAGTAGTTTTTTCGTGTACTTGTAATTTTTTAAGTGACTTTTAAAACCTATACTTTTACTTTTACTTTGAGTATGTTTATTTTGAAGTATTGTACTTCGCTACATTTTATATCATCTGCGTTACTGAGTAAAAAAATAGATAGGGAAAGGAGAGAAAGAAAAGAAATATCGCGGGGGGCTTTTATTTTTACGGCACAATACCAGAAACTTTTTTCTAATTTTCTAATTTTCGCGTTTGGTGTGGATGCAGCATAACACAGAGAATGATCGACAGGATCATCACGACTAAATGATAACAACAGACATTGCTTCCCTCTATCATTAAAACAAAATAATCCTAGTTAAACTGTCATTGTACCGCACGTGAAGACGTGAAGGCTTTTAAATGCAGCAAACCTTTCATCCAGCCGTGCGATCGGCCCCTCCCTCACCTAGCTTTCAGTTTAACAGTGTAGAGTAGGATGGAGACGGTGCGTGTTGCCGGGAGCTTTGAAAAACTTCCAGAAGACGGCAGAAAGTCAGCCTTTGCTCGAGAAGAAAGGTAAAAGTAATAGACTAAAACAATGTGCAAGATATGTTATGCACGGACACGCGAGTCAGATGACATGCGCGACCGTGAGAGAGAGAGAAAAAAAGTCATGCGACCCAGCCGCACCTCAAAACATCACGACCAATTAGTTTACTCACTTTAACTCGAATCCAAGTGGTCTAATATGCCCTCACATTCTTGCTAGCAAAAGAAGTGCCCTATCAACAACATTTGCAACGGTTTATTTTGATTTTGACTAGAGGTGGGCATAGATTCATTTTTTAATCTAGATTAATCTCATTGAATTTTGGAATTAATCTAGATTAATCTAGATTAAAATGGCTCATTTGAATTCATTCATAATGTGTGTGTGCTCCCTAAATAATGACTCAAAGTAAGTGTAAGAGCCATTGACCCTTTTTGTTTGTTTGTTTGGTTGTATTGTTATGCCTAATTCGACCGCCTGGTGGCAGCCCAGGTAACCGGATGCAAGGCTATAAATCAGGCGTAGCAGGGACGCCAGGGGATTGCATGCCGGAAGGCAAATTGTTTTCGACCGTGCTATGGAGCACAGATTAACAGAGTTAGTTTGTTGTATGTACAAGTCGCACCCTTATTTGTGTAAATGAATAAAAGTAAGCATTTTAACTCTAAGGAACGAGTGGACATTCAAAAGTTTCAACTGTTAACTGTAGGCTATATGCACGCGTCAGACACCAAAACGACATGCAACCTAGTGGCTAATGGTAAGCCGCTACATAAGTCGAAAACATGCCTCAATGGACCTAACATTTTCACGTACTGGCTGCGCGTGATACGAGGTACTTTACCGGATTGGAGTTTCCCTGCTGCGAGGTAGGAAGGACGCCGACCTCCTTTGTTCGGGACCGGTGCAAGGAAGCCGATCAGCTGTTTCTCTCTATGGAGGTATGGAGGCAATTAACGGCCATTTGACTCTGTGTGCACACATTTGGGGCATAAATCCAAGCTTGGTTGCTAAACAAAACAAAAACTGGACTTCACTTTACTTTGTTCGTGTCCGTGCTCCCCGCGCGATCGCGATCGCTTCAATGGAAAAATGTAAACAATGTTGACAGTCGAAGTCGGACCCCGTTTTGACCGTGCACTAAAAGTGCAATTCCGGGCCGGTATACATCCGCGCTAAAATTCCAACCCAACTTTGAGAATAGGTTAAGAGGGCGTAGCCCTTTTTGGGAATAGGGCAAAACCCCACCACCGTGAGAAAGCGTGTGGGGCAGGTGGGGGTGTGTCCCTGGGCAAGTGATGGAGAGAGAGAGCGGCGGGTGTGTGAAGAAACTTCGCTTTCCCGCAATAAAGGTCCCCCAAATGTCAACCCAAAGGCCCCCCCCGGGGGGAACCATCTCCCCTGAGCCGAACAGGAGGTGGAATAAAAAAAAATTAACGGCGTTTTTTTTTTTTAACGCCGATAAGGGGCTGGCGTTAAAAACGCAAAACACTTAACGCCGATAACGGCCCCCCCCAAATAATTTTGACCTTATTTTTTTTTTAATTATTAAAAATATGTTTTAAACCCATTTGCATTTTTTTCCCTTTTTTTTCCCGTTTTTAATTAAAGGGAAAAGTTTAAAGTCAAAAGTTTATGGTTTTTAAATGTTTTAAAAAAGTGCATGTTGGGAGTTCTTAAATCAATAATAATTGTCTAATAATTGTGATTAAAACAATGTCAATCAAAATATTCATGATTATGATTTTTTTCCCAAAATTTGAGCAGCCTAACCTTTTTCAATTTCCATGGTTTAGGGTCAATTGTACACAATTACAAATTTTTAGAACTGCAGCTGGGAAATCGTTAAGGTCTGTAGACCCCCGGGTTTCATTCCCAAATTCCCCCCATTAACAGACTATTTGCTCCATGTTTGCTTATCTAAAGAAAAAATAGTAAAACAT